>CM052895.1:95607183-95766082 GCA_028534135.1 Potos flavus
AAACCATAAGAGACTCCTAAACTCATGAAAGAAACCGAGGGTGGCTGGGGGGTAGGGGCGGGTAGGGATAGGGTGGTTGGGTTATGGACATTGAGGAGGGTATGTGCTATGGTAAGTGCTGTGAAATGTGTAAACCTGAGGATCCACAGACATGTACCCTGGGGCAAATAATACATTATGCTTTAATTAAAAAAAAAAAAGAAGAAGAAACTACAGTCGTGGAACAATGGCATCTACATTTTTATAAAGATCCCTGTTGACTTTTATGCAGCCAGCCCAACTCCAATCTATTAACTAAATTTGGGAACCCCCAAGCATGTCCACATGTGAAGGTTGCTGGATGCTATTGCAAAGATTAGGGCAGGAAAATTATATAAAAGAGGGCCTAGAGGGAATGAAAGAGTTAGAAAGTCACCATTTGCAACCACTAATGAAAAGATGGATGTAGATAAGATGATCAGTGGATGCTAAACCCAGTAGGTGCAAAGTCAATGGAGAATGTTGTCATGGTGGGACCAGGCTGACACTTTGGGGACTAGGTCAGCCTGACACGACGAGAGGCCCAAGATGTGGCAGAACACGGCCACCATGCCCACAAGGTCAGCTAGCCTAAACAACTGGGCCTCAGTATAATTATATTACAGAATTAATACCACTTCATAGGAAATACTGGGGAGAAAAGATCAACTTGAACACCACCAGGAAGAAGTAACCAACTACATCTGTGATGTGGGGAAATCAACAAAAGACCCAAGTTTTCTAGCTAAGTTAGTGGCATTAAAAGCTGGGGAGAAGAGGACACTATTAGAAAAGAGACATAATTACCAAATACGAGGTGTGAACCCTATTTAAATCCTGACTTCAATAAATCAACTATCAGAAGGCAATTTTTGAGACCATCTGGGAAATTTAAATATGATTTGCTATAGATGATATTAAGGGGTTATTATAAATGTTGCTAGGCACAATAATTAAGTCCTACTCAGTTAAAGCTAAGTATGAAGTATTTACTGCAAAAAAGACAGGAATCTGGTGTTTACTTTAAAATGCTCCAGTGTAAAAAAAAAAAGCGGAGGGATAGTTAAAGCAAGATTAGCAAAATATCAATAACTTCAGAACTGGGTGATGAGTTTATTAGATCACTCGCTCCACTTTTCTTATACTTTTAAACATCTCTATTACGGGGGAAAAAAAATTAATTCCTGGCACTTACTATGTGTCCCTAGGAGGAAATGAATCCATGATTGGTGAGTGGGCAGGTAAGAGTGAAAAAGCAAACAAGTAAATTAAAACCATAACTGGTGAAAGCAGGGGAGGCTAATGGCTAACTGAGCTGCTACCCAGCATCACCAGATATAAATATGAAAACATCCCTTTAGACGTTCATTCATTTTTGCCTCATGCTGTATTTCAGGCCTGATGTTAGGTTCTGTGAGGTGAGGAGTACCTTGCAAAGATGAGAGTCTAGTAAGGCAACCAAACTTAAAGCAAAATAGAATGCATAGAATAATAATTAAGAGAAGCTAACTCTTCACCCAGGGGCGCCTGGGTGGCTCAATCACTTGGGCTTCTAACTCTTGGTATCAGCTCAGGTCATGATCTCAGGGTCATGAGATTGAGCCCTGGGTCAGGCTGGGCGTGGAACCTGCTTAAGATTCTCTCTCTCCAGGGGCGCCTGAGTGGCTCAGTCATTAAGCATCTGCCTTTGGCTCAGGTCATGATCCCAGGGTCCTGGGATTGAGCCCTGCATCAGGCTCCCTTCTCTGTCGGAAGACTGCTTCTCCCTCTCCCACTCCCCCTGCCTGTGTTCCCTTTCTCACTGTGTCTCCGTCAATAGACAAATAAAAACTTAAAAAAAAGATTCTCTTTCTCTAGGCTGCCTGGGTGGTTCAGTTGGTTAAGCATCAGCCTTCAGCTCAGGTCCTGATCCCAGCATCCTGGGATTGAGCCTCTCATTGGGCTCCCTCTCAGCCGGAATCTGCTTCTCCCTCTGCCCTTCCCCCTGCTTGTGCGCTCTCTCTCTCTCAAATAAATAAATAAAATTTTTAAAAAGATTCTCTCTCCCTCCCTCTGCCTTTGCACCATCTCCCTCTCTTAAAAAAAAAAAAAAAAGCTAACGTGTTTGAGCCCTTACTCTAGAAACTTAATATTACCTAATTAAATCCTCACAACCTTTAAAGGTAGCTGCTATTATCTCCATTTATAAAGAAACCGAGTCTCAATAAAGTCAAGTAACTCGGCTAAAGTCATGCAGGTGGCAAGGTGGGGAGCCAGGCGACCCGAGGGCCGTCATAGGACATAGGGAGAAAATGTGCCTGAGAAAATCGAATCATGCCTTGCTTGTTCCTCTACAGGGATAAGCTTAATGATGAACAAGTTCATGTCGTTGCTTCAAATGAATGGGCAGCCTGGAAGGTGCAGGGGTCACTGAGAAGATTATACTAGTACCAGTTTTCTTTTATCTTTGAAACAGGAAGCTTGAAACATTCAGGAAATTATGAACCTCTAAAAATGCTTAACCCATGAGAACCCTTCCTCCCTGGCCCTGCCTAGTCTTCGATTTGTAGAGAGCCAAGTCTTTAGGGGTTGAGGCCTTGGAGCCAAGTAGACATGGGGTTCAATCTTAGCCTACCGCTTACCAGCTAGTGGCCTCTGGGAAAGGATGGGGGCAGGGCAGGGATGGTTCTCAGACTCTCTTTGCCTTGGATACATCTGTAAAATGGGATGATAGTTTTCCACATAATGTGTGTAACACCATGCAGGGGATAAATAAATATTAGTTGCTGTTAGATGAGGACATTTGCCCTGCTGAGATTTTTCCTTCTTCCAGACCCCCTGAGCTCACTGACCAGCGAATTTCAACTCTAATTAGCCCATCCCTGGCATACAGTAAGTGGCCAATAAACATTCACACTATGTATCAGTAGGCTTCCTGGTGTCTCTCCCACAGGCTTCTAACATTAACTTCTATACATGCTTCTCAATTAGAACGTAAACTGGAGATCAGAAGTTGTCTTTCAATTCTGTATCCCCCATTTCATGCAGTACGAGATTAGAGGCTCAAGGAATGCTTGCTGAAATAGCTAAAGGAGCAGAGAAGTGTTGGCTGCGTGTATGGGACAGAGCATCCAGGGCCCCAGGCGTGTTCCTAACCCAGCCTCCAGCTGAGTTCACGCCTACAAGAAACAGCAAAACCTGAGTCCTGGGGGGAGGGGGGGGTCATTCCAGCCCCAAGTGACCCGAAGCAATTTCTCCCGACTCTGCAACACCCACCTCTTCTCTCTGCTCTGCCGGGCCCGGGAGTGGACACGTCCATCTCGGTGATTTGTGACGCCTCCGCTGGGACAGAGGGAACACAGCAGCAGCAACATTGTCTACGCGGGGACGCATGCAGCAGGCTGGCTTGCGGGAGAGACGCAGGCTGGCCAGGGAGCTGGGGGCTGGCTCCCCTGGGCATGGCGCACTGCCGTGGCTGACCACGGCAATTCATCATGTTTAAAAACCTGCCCGAGGGAGGGGCCCTGGAAGGAAGCAGAGGAGCCAAAGCTGCAGGTTCTCAGAGAAATTCAGGGCTTGTGATCATTTTTTCTTCTTTTTGCACCAAGCCTAAAAGGATGGTGAGAAGCATCCAATCCGCAGGCTTCTACAAGCACGATCCAAAAGGAACACCCATTCTAGTCTGAACAGTCAAAATCATCTAGGAAAAATTGACCTCACATATGTGCCAATTTCCCTTTTTCCTACGAGGCATCTCCTCATACCAAGAGCTTTGGACACCATTCTCTGTGCAAGGGAAAGAAACTCAGGAGTTAAGACCCAAGTGGTCTAGCCCAACCAGTGTGTGACCTTGGGCAAGTGGCTTCTGCCCTCTTGACCTCAGTTTCCTCATCTCAAGAGAGGAAAAATGAGGACAAGCTCAGGGTGCACACATTTCTGTGCGTTGGTGCAAGGGGGGCAACTCACATCCACACGTAGAATGAGTGGGCAGATGGAAATGGTGCTAAGCTGCTTAGCCTGTCACCTGACCGAAACTCTGGAAGGGTAGAACAAAAACACAGCAGAGCAAAACTCTCATGTGTCTCTTTGTTTGTGATCCACACTAAAGAGCCACTTAGGACTTCTCTAATTCTGTGGAATTCTCCTGCTGCTTGTTTCAGTGGTACCTACCACTTTCTCCCACGGCACCATCCCCGTGGCACCCTGCCACGGTTGGCAATCAGGCGTGCTCATGCGAGGCAGCTGTAGCAGCGGTCCAAGAGATTCCCTTCCCCCAAAGTGTGGATGGGGTTGGGGGGAGAAAAGAGATTTCTTCATTTAAGTCATTTCCCAAGAGCGCTACAAGTGAGAAAACAGAGACTCAAGGAGGTGAAATAATTCAGCTCAAGGTCTCTCTGCCAAAGAGGAGCAGAGCCGGGATTCCAACCCAGGCCCGTGTGAATGAGAAGCCCTCACCCTCTTCCTCCTCCACATCTCCCCCCGTGGGGTCAGCCTGGCCCTGACGGAGCAAAACAAGAAGGCGTCCCATTCAACACACAAACACACGCACGTGCACCTGCCGCGCACGCAGCCTCCAGAAGAATAGACGCGCACAACGGCTCAGAAGTTCAGAGCCAGATCTCCCTCCAGAGCATCTTCCTCTCTCCACCAACACCACCATTTCCATTTTTTGGCATTCAACCTCACCTTTGTCTTTGCTTAGAATTTTCCTCTAGCCAGGCTCCAGGGACCAGTTTGGGGCCTCCCTCCTCTAGGAAATCTTGCTGATTCCATCCCTCTCTGCCCCCACTTGAAGTCCTCTCTCTGAACAGTTTGCAGTGCACACTAACAATAAAACTACAAAGACAGCTCGGCAATAATAGTTTTTATTGAAATGCCAGCCTCGGTTCTCAATGCCGCGGGGAGGGGACCCACACTCGGGCGCGCAGTCCCAGCCACTGCTCCCTCCCTACCACCCCACTGCCCTGCCTCCTGCTTCCACGCAGCTTTACAAACGGCTTCTCATGCTCAGACTCATCACACCCCACAAATGCAAAAAGGGAGGAATCGCAAAAGAGAGCAAGAAAGCTGTCAGTCGGGGGACTGTCCAGAGAAGATGCTCAGAAGGTCTCCAGCGCGACAGACCCCCGACCGGGCTTGTCAGAGAGTCTTACAAACAACACCAGGACATCTCCCGGAGGCACGACCAGTACCAGAGAACCGTAGTTAGGGGCCACGACCAGGGACCAGGAAGGAGACCAGAGTGTGGCCAGGAAAGATAGCCCAGAGTCAGGCTCCAGAGAAGGGGAGGCGGCAGGTCCCAGGAGAGCAAATGCAGACGACTCCGTTCACCCCAGTGGAAGGCGTGAGGCTCTGTGCTTAGCTCGGGGCTGCCCGTCCTAAGTTTCCCAGGAAGGACAGAGTTAATGTGTGTACTTCTCTTTTGCAGGGTCTCTGTGATCCCGAAGAGCCAACACAGTCATCCCCTTCCTAGAGAAAATAAAACCAAGGCCCAGAGAGGAGAAGGTGATGACAACAGAGTAAATTAGCACAAAGAACCAAACCCTGAGACCCTCCTGTTAGCCTTTTTTCACCAGAAACACCGTCTGCAGCACTCAGCAGCCCTGGTCAGGGGACCATCACTCACTGGACAGGCGACCTGGGAAACCCCAGCCATCTGGCCTCTGTCACCGTGTGTCCCCAGCCTCTGCAAACACAGCACGTGTAAGAAGGTTGGGTGCCACCATCTGCACAGAGCCTTGATGAGAGGACTGTGATTTCTTGGGGTCTTGGCCAACCTGTGTGCCAGTCCCAACAAGTGAGCAACTTTGACCTAACCTAACATAGGCCTTTAGCCCCTGCACGGCCTAAATAAATCACCTTGGACTCCTCTCATCTACTCTGTAATGAATAGCTTCCTTGGTCAAGAAAATACTTTTTTTTTTTAAATCCTGACAGTGAGAAAAGAAGGAAATAAATCTTGTAGGGTTTATAGGTTTGAAAGGAAAACAATCATAGCTTGGTCTGTCTTTATACAAAAGGAGATTCTAAAATATTTGCCCAGTCTCTTGGGATCCCTCTGCTATGGAAGTTAAGGATGGTAACCCCACTCCAAGGGTCTCTGATGAGATGTCCATGAAGAATAAGGAGGTCTTTGGGGAAAGCAGAGAAGGGAGGGGATTCTGACTTCAGTAAAAGCCCATTAACAACTAATGTCCTTATCAATGGAATGGTTAGGCTCTGTGGGATAAGGGGTCAGGTGGAGACTGAATCTGTAGGGGGCCCTGTAGCAGATCCTATGTGGGTAGAACATTAAAGAGAAGCCTTGAAGTTTCTTCCAAATCTCAGGTTCTATTCCCATGATTCATGCAGGACAGCAGTATAAACAGCATAGATTTTAGGATAAGAATAATGCGGTTCAGTTCTGGCTTTGCTATTTAGAGGCTGGATGACCTTGGGCAAAGCATTCCTGATCTGTAGAATGTGGCTGACCCTTTCTCTACCTCTTGGGGGTAATCATGGGGTGCCCCCTGCCAGGCACATAGGGACTGAGTGAGCATTAGTTCCCTCCCTCTCTCCTTCTAAGGGCATATACAGAATTCCAAGATCCCCTGATCCTAAGGTTTTTAAGATTGTTAAAAGTTGGTGATTCCAGCAGAAATAGGTCAAACAAAACCTGGATTTGGAAACCTCCTTTCCCGCCTCTCCAGAACACTAAGGCAATCTTCTCTCCAACCTTTGAGATGATATCCACTTGGGTTTTTATTTTCAAACCTGCAATTTGGCTATCTGCTCTAGCCTTTTCCCACCTTTTTCTTCAAGGGACTTAGGCTGAGCTGTTGCTTGAGCCAAAAAACAAAAGAACCACCAAGCAGAAGTCTGCACCCTTCCCTCCAGAAGATAAATTATGTTGGTTTTTGCAGTGAGTGAATTGGGACAGGAGAGAGATTTCACTGGAATAAAATGTTCTGGGCTGCAGAGGTGACTGGAAATACATCTGCTTGGTTGGCGGAGGCTCCCGGACCCCCTTGGTTTGTGGGCTCAAGCCTGGGACCGTGGCCGGCCTCCGAGACCCCTCCCGTGTGGCCTGGGGTGAGCCTCTGAAGGCCTGGACAGAAGGGCCCTGCCCGTTGGCAGCCTGCCCTCTGCCCTCTTCCCTGCCTTGGGACAGAGCTGTGTGTGGAGCCAGGAAGAAACAAATCAGTGTTTCCGTTTTTTCAGACAGCAGGAGGAGGGCAGAGTTTAGCAGAATCGTCTAAGATCTCACACCGGAGAGGTGAGGCCTGCTTCCACTGATGCAGCATTTGCCAACCAGCGTGACACGGCCTTTACACCGTGCAGATGGCTTTAGGTAAGACGCGGACACAGGCTTAAATCACAGTGACTCATTCCATAGGAGGTTATCTCCTTCCCAATTCTCCTTAAATTCTTCTCGTTATGAAGCAGCAAGCCTCCGTTTGGTACCGGGGCGTCTTTAACCCTGTTCTCCCACTTCTGAATCATCCTTTCCAGCAAAAAGCGCCCTGGCCGGGGTCCTTCCGCAGGGCAACAGTACCTGCTGGAATGTAATTGTATTTATTGTATTTATTTATATACAATTGTATATATTTATATACAATTAATTGTATTAATTGTATTTATTTTCACATCATCTACTTTTTTAAAAAATATTTATTTATTTGACAGAGAGAGAGCACAAGTAGGCAGAGAGAGAGGGGGAAGCAGGCTCCCTGCTGAGCAGAGAGCCCAATGCGGGGCTCGATCCCAGGATCCCGGGATCATGACCTGAGCCAAAGGCAGACATCTAACCGACTGAGCCACCCAAGCGCCCCCACATCATCTACTCTTAAAAGCAACTGGTAATAGCTTCTCATTTACTGGAGTGTTACAAAAATCCTTTTTAAAATAAATATATGTATGATTTTTAAACTGGGCTAACTTTTTTTAATATTAAGTAAATAATATGGCTGGCACATAGGTATGGCAAAAATCACCAAGAGGGTACACAGAAGATTAAAAGTGGCAAAGCACTGGATTAGCTGGAAAGGAGTAGATGATGTGCAACTTCTTTTCCTCCTTTCTCAAATTAAATAGTAATTAAATAATACATCCTGTGGCCTCGTTTTTCCAACTGAAATGAACACTTGGGCTCTCCTGCTTCCTTTCTGTCTGTTCCCAAGGCTTCCTTAGCAGCAGCAGCTTTGGCGGCTGGTGAGCCTCAGGAGTCTATCATTTTCCTTCCCCCTAAGTTCCAGGTGAATGCTTTGAGCTATAGAAATGCTCATTATACTCCTGCATTCATTCACCCTTTAGTAAACATCCGCGGGCACCTGCTCTGTACCAGTCCCGGGCCAGGTGCCATGATACAGGTCTCTGCCTTACTCAGGCTTAGAGGCTAGATGGGGAGCCAGAGCACTACACAGCCACCACAGTGGAGTGTCACGAGGACTGGCACTGGGACCACGGGACACCAGGACCACGGAACACCGGGAGCACACAGGGCTCAAGGAGAGCTTGCCGGGCAAGGGTAGCACTTCAGCATCGTCAGACGTAGAGACATCCCAGCACCATCTCTTTCCTGCTGGAGACCCCAGGCAAGGGACTTCAACCCTCAGCCTCAGTTTCCTAGTCTACGAAGTCGGGATAATAACTTTATCTCCCTCTTACTATTATTGAGAGGACTAAATGAGACAATAAGGGTAAGATGCTTCCCCACAGTGCCCAGCACATAGTAAATGCTCAATACATGCCAAATAATTCCCGTCAGCATCTTTCACTCAAGGCTTGTCTCTTAAACACACATACACACTTCCAATTTCATTCAAATATCCCTCCCTGACTGGAGCAAATTTTATTTGAAAAGCCAAAGAGAAGTTAGTATGCTCTTACAGCACACAGCAGATCTAGAACAATACTGAAGAAAAATATGTTCTTGCTTCTGATCTGATGGTATTTCCTTAAGTACAGTTTGTTCTGGAGGAAGAATCCTGGGGTTGGAGTGGAGTCAACTACAAAGGTCAAGATGGTGACGGTCAAAGGAAAAGGTGTGGAGGGAATGCTTCTTAGTCACCAATGAGGGTGGGGGAAGGCATAGGGAAGAAAAATGTGGAAAAGAGCAAGGTAATGAATGTCAGAAGCAGAAACCAAGGAGAAAATAATCTCTCCTTACCTTAAAAATACAAGAGGCTTCCAGATTCCACTAGAAAATTTGAGGGACTGGTAGAGCTAGTATTTATGAGCAAACACTGTCTCTCACAAAACAAAGGCTACAACTATTAAAGGAAATAAAAATATCTAGGTTTCCTAATGCTTTCATATCATGAAGCGGTGCGCACGTAGCCAATCCTCACAACGGCCCTACGGTAGCTACTATTATTAGCTCCAATTTATAAATAGAAAACTGAAGCTTGAAGAGAAGACTTGATTTGCCCAAGGTCACCCCATGACAGTCGGAGTGCCGGGGGTCAACCTCAAGCCTCCCGACTCCACGCCCAACGACCCTCCAGAACAGAGGTCAGCAAGATTTTTCTGCAAAGGGCTAAATAGTAAACACTATTTGTGTGTCTTTGTCATAAGCGTTCCAATTTGCTGTTGTGGCGTGAAAGCAGCCACAGATGATAGGTAAACAAATGGGCATGGTGGTGTTTATAGGAGAACTTTATTGGCAGTGAAATTTGAATTTCATGCCATTTTCGTGTTCATGAATTATTTTTTTAATTTCAATTCAATTAATTAACATATAATGTATTATTTGTTTCAGGTGTACAGGTCTGCGATTCATCAGTCTTATGTAATACCCAGTGCTCATTACAACACATACCCTCCCCAATGTCCATCACCCCGTTACCCCATCCCCGCATCCCCCTCCACTCCAGCAACCCTCAGTTTGTTTCCTAAGATTAAGAGTCTCTTATGGTTTGTCCCCCTCTCTGGTTTCATCTTGTTTCATTTTTTCCTCTCTTCCCCTATGATCCTCTGGTTTGTTTCATGAAAATTATTCTTTTAATTTTTTTCAAACTTTTAAGAATGTAAGACCTATTCCTGGGGGGCCACACGAAAACAGAGGGTGGGCCATATGTGCCTGTGGATGGTAGTTTGCCAACTCCTGTTCCAGAATATCTCAAACAGGAAGGAAGAAAAGCCCCTGTCCTCACGGACCTGAGAGAAAGAGAGGCATAACCAATTCTATTCCTAGAGAATTAGTTCAGTTCTGTTTCAGTCACTACAGTACAACCTCAACCATGCCGGCCATATCTGTGGGGAAACTTCTATTGTCGAATCTTTTTTTCCATCACCAACTTGCTTTTTGACCTAAATAAGTTTATTTTTCAATGTTATAATAGCTTTATAAATGGAAAACCCACATTACTTACCAAAAATAGAAAATGAAAATAAATAAAAACAATACTACTAAATGAGCACTATTAATTGTAGCCACTTACAACCACTGTCAAAGACTCTGGGCCTGAGGCCTGCCTTGCCCTCTGCCGTTATTTGAAAGAAGAAGCTGGAAAGGGGCAAAAAGGTGGTAAAGACATAGCATCGCCAACATGAGACCTTCTTGATGTAACCAGAAATACCAAAGAGGGAGTTACTTTTGCGTCATGCACTTCAACCTATGTCTCTATGTGAAACATCCTCTCAGCCGCTAGGCTCCTAAAGCCCACATTCTGGGAATCACTGTAACACAAGCAAAGTGTTGCGGGTTTGTACAAACAGAAGATAAACATCCAAACGGAACACAGGAAAAACTACCGAGAAGAGATGGCCTTTCAGAAGGACTTGGAATAATGCTGGGATTTCATTAGATCCAAATTCAGGAAGAGCAATCCAGATTCATTGACTCACTGAATAAAGGAGTGAAGGGAGAGGACACTCAGCTGTGGTTGCTAAATTGTGAGTGGTCTGGAAACAGTATGCTGCACGCTTTAGATACAACTTGCCCCATTTCCTTACATGCTCCCCACGTCAGCAGATGCTCAAGATTATATGTGTAGGCTCTTGTATGTGGGGGAGAGAAAGAGATGCTGATCAGGTTCCCTAGAGGGGGCTCACACACACACAGAGTTTCACTAGGACTGGTGGCTCTTGACTTCTGTACCACGGAGGACCCATTTCACATTCCGCCCTGTGCTATCTGGTTTCAAAATACTTTGATCTCCTGAAACCATATGATTTAAGTTCTGATCATTGTCCTCTGTTTCTTAACCAATTCTTCCTAGTTGTCATCAGAGGCTGGTATTGACCACACTGAATTGCTCCAACTCCAGCCACAGTGAAGGAGGAGCTCTGACAGGAGAATGACTGGGATGGTCTCACCGGGTGACTGTAGTCAGAAATCCGGCTGGTTCCAAATCAAGTGCTTTCAAAACTGAGCCCCACTGCCCTGCTCTGAGGCCATGCACAGAGTATGAATTCAGGCCCGCCAATTACACTGCATCACACAGAACTGCTATTAGAAAGGGAATGAAACAACCTTGATGGTAATTCTTTAAAAGAAAGAATGCTAAGTGTACATCAATCGACGAAAGCATAAAGATGTGTTATACACACACACACACACACACACACACACACACACGCAATGGAATATTACACAGCCATAAAAAAGAATGAATCTTGGGGAGCCTGGGTGGCTCAGTCGGTTAAGCACCTGCCTTCAGCTCAGGTCGTGATCTTGGGGTCCTGGGATTGAGCCCCAGGTCAGGCTCCCTGCTCAAAAGGAAGTCTGCTTCTCCCTCTGTCCCTCCCCACAGCTCATGCTCTCTCTCTCTCAAAGAAGTAAATAAAATCTTAAAAAAAAAAAAAGAATGAATCTTTCCATTCACAACACAAAACAATGTAGATGGACCCAGAGGGTATTATGCTAAGTGAAATGAGTCAGAGAAAGAAAAATACCTTATGATTTCACTTATATGTGGAATCTAAAAACCAAAACATAAACACACACACACACACACACGAATAGTTTCATGAATATAGAGAACGAACTCGTTGTCAGAGGGGAGGGGAATGGGGGAATGGGTGAAGTAGATGAAGGAGATTAAGAGGTATAAACATCCAGGGGGTGCCTGGGTGGCTCAGTCGGTTGAGCATCTGACTCTCCATTTCAACTCAAGTCATGATCTCAGGGTCCTAGAATCGAGCCCCAGATCGGGCTCCCTGCTCAGCAGGCGGTGTGCTGGGGATTCTCTCTCTCCCTCCCCCTCTGCCCCTCCCCCTGTTCACTTACTCGTTCTCTAAAATAAATAAATAAATCTTAAAAAAAAAAAGGAAGTACAAATGTCATGGGGATGAAAAGTACAACATAGAGTCATCTATAATATTGTAATAACTTTGTATGGTGGCAGATGGTCACTACACTTACCGCGGTGAGCATGGCTTAATGAATAGGATTGTTAAATCACTGTTTGTATACCTGAAACTAAAAGAACCTTGTATGTCAACTATATTTCAATTTTTAAAATATTTAATAAATAGAAAGAAACAAAGAAACAAACAAAGGAAGAAAACAGAGCATGATAGTTTCAATTGCTTGCTTTCGCATTCCCCTGGGAACCCATACATAAATATGGGCACTGTTCTTCCTTTATAGACTGTGATGTAATCACGGAGAAGCAAATGTAGTTTGTGGGAGCCGCCGCCCACCTGCGGCGCTCCCGGGGTGTTGGATAACTCGATCACCTCCCGAGCGGCCGGTGGGATAGTAGCATAAGACCACGTGGCTGCAAGGCAGCTGGAGAAAATGCCCAGCAGGGCCTGTCCAAGGAGCTCCACGGAAGCCGCAGGATTGGCCCCAGCATGGTCCGCACAGAAACAAGGCCCGTCCTCGCACCTCCCCAGTGATAGTCAACCCCCAGTAAACACAGGCCTTTGGGGCTTTGCAAAAAGCTCACATTATCTCATCCCATGTTCACAATTTCCCGAAAGAGAAGTGGAATAGCTGAGTCCCGTGAGATGATCCCCAAACTTCCATTGCCTTAAATGACCTTTCTGACCCTGCCCACCCACCTCCAACTCTGGCCTGGAAGATGGTCTCATGAAAAACAAAAACACTACAAATTCATCGTAGCCTTCTCATGTTCTGGCAAACGCTTCCTGAATTTGTGAGCTCCCATGGGCCCAAGTCTGGGTTCATTTCTAACTCAACTTTGCCTACCTTACCTTCACCATCCTTAAACTGTTCTTTAGCACTTTTCACAGTTTGGATTTCATGCTTTCTGTCAGCTTTATTCCCTCACTGGTCTCCTCCATACCCTTGGCCAAGACCCATATGCCATCTTCCAAGGGAGTTCTTCCAACCCTTGGCTCCCACTAAGCTTACGGTCTAGAATATTCTCCCCTCCTTGATCTACCACTGGCACTCCCGATAGTTTGAAGTCCACCTCCTTCAGGAGACAACAAGTCTCTCTGGAGTGTGTCCACAGTCCCCACATGAGTGCCCTCCTCACTGGTCCTCCCCTCCCCATGTTAGAGGGGTCCGTTTCCCAGATGATGAATTCGTTGTGGGCAGGAACTACGCCGTCATCCCCGCTGCATTCCCAGCACTAGATCCAGGACCTCCCCCAGGGGAGGTACTCAAAGAATGCTGCCTGAATGAATAAGTCACTCATGGAACAAACAAGTGAACACAGGCTTGGGAGTCAAATATAACTGACCTCAAACCCGGACTTTAGAAAAACCCACATGACGGTGGGTGAGTCACTTAAACTCTCCAAGCCTCAACTTCATCATCTGTAACACCTGTAAGAGAGCCAGACTACCCTCCCCAGGGGATGCTGGAAGGATTAAATGACAGAATGCACACTAAACTCTTAGCACATGCCTGGAGCCAGAAACGCAGTCAATAGATGGCACCCACAGCCATAAACTTAGATCCTTGGCTTTGTGCCAAACCCTGAAATAGGCACTGGGGTTCTGCAGTCAACAAAATACAGTCCCTGCTTTGTATTTTAATTAATTTATATAAGTCTTATCTACCCATTTATTCAGCACTTACTATAATAATAAGAGAGTCACATGCTTTATGCTAAACGGTTCATATTAATTATCTCCTGTGATCTCCGCAATAACCTTATAAATTAGGCTCATTGAACAGATTGGGAAACAAGGCTGAAGAGAGTTCATTAACTTGCCTAAAGTCACATAGCTAACAAGGCACCAGACACTTGACCACACATTTTCCAGACTGGTCTCTCAATACCAAGCTCTCTTTTGCCTCTAAGAATTTGCCACTGACTTTTTCCCACCCTCATGCTGACCTCTGTTACACAAAAGTCACACTTAAGTCTTACATAGACATCTATAAAACACAATTTGTTCATGAGGTCTGAGGTCCCTGAGGGGTAGGACCGATACCAGTAGATGGGGCTGGGGAAGGAGAGAAGGAGCAGGGGAGTGAAGGGGAAAACAGGCTAACCGGTTTTCAGGTCACCTCTCCCCTCGGCAACTACCTGGGATAGGACATGCGGACTGAAAGAAAGATGGGGAAGAGAAGACCCAGAGAAGCACCGGACTGGAGACCCTGAGTGGTCAAGGGAAACTTAAGAACTCAAGGAATCGGGAAGGCAGGAGGGACAAACCATGAAATGAAGGAGAACCAAAGCAGAGCTTCCTGCAAGTGACAACAGCTGGCTCAAACCCGGTCTCCCTGTTTGACATTAGGCGAACCTTCTAGCCTCAGGCCCGTCGTTATTGAAACAGGGCACCTAAAGCCGGCCCTGCCAAGCTGGTTGAATCACCGAGAGACTCCAGAAAGATTCCTTAACATGCTTTGAAAAAAATTAAAGAAGACATATTTTAAACATGGTTTTTAAAATATATTTCTTGTAGGCCAACAACCACAATGATGGAAGATGTGTCCACCCCCTTGCACCCAGAGAAGGGTTTGCATCCTAGCTTTGCTTTCTTGAGCAAACCCCTTATCTTCCTGGTGCCTGTTTTTCCTATTTAGAGATCAAGAATAGGAACATCAACCTCTCAGGGTTGGCCTGACTGCTTCATGTGAAGATGGACACATTGGCTCACTGTACATGTATGTTATCTTGTCTGCGAATTCTACAGTCATTTTTGCTACTTTGTTACATTTATTATGGAAGTAATAAGTCCTGTCCTATAGTCCTCCTAACAGAAGGCAACATCAATGGTCCAAACTTTGGGGTCAGATAGATCTGCCTTGGCGTCTCAACTCTATGCCTTCTTAGCTGGACAGCGGGGGAGTTAGCATGCCTGTGTTTATCTTTAAAGCAGAAGTGAAAACAGTACCTCATTTCTCTTCTTTAAAATGGAGATGATGTTAAGTAGATAAAACATATTCAACATATTCATTCAAGTACCTAGCGTATGTAATAATTTCTTATCAAGAAGCTTATATAAAAGAAGAATTTATATAAGAGTCTTTGAGTCGATTTTGTTCCATTTTTATTAAATCTCAAAACTTGCAGGATGGAGAATTACTCCAGGAGCAATTTTTCTCTCAACCCAGGGGTGGGCTGAGAACTTGAGATCTCCTCTTGCAAGTCTCTCAATGACCAAAGGACAAGAACAGATTTTCTTTTCCCAGGGTACAAGTTTTGTTGATGCACTAATATAGCCCAGGCAGTGGAAATTCAGGTCAGGGACTTAGGGGTAAACTGAAGAAACTGCCATCAATCTTCTGGGAACCCAATGTTCAACTTTAAGCTTTTAAAACAAAAAAGGACCCCTTGCTTCTGAAATTCGGGAGAAAACTGCCTTTAATGAGTGCCGGCAGACAGGATCCCAGAAGAGACCGGAGAAATGATATTGTATTTTCATCTCACATCGTTGGTTTTGGAGAGTGGCCGGAGGCCTCAAAGCCTCAGATCTCTAGGCTCACAGTCAGCTGTCCACTGAGTGCTCAGAGGCACAAGCTCTGGGGTCCCTGGGGGACCTGCTCAGACCCCTTCTGTCTGAGACCTGAGATAGTACCCGAGGGAAGGACTGAGCCAGCCCCAGGAAGCGCAGGTCACACACCCAGAGCAGGGATCAGGGCGCGAGAGGGAAGCGATGGGTAACAGTAACAATGTTGGGGGGCACTTTCCCTGTGCCGGGCTAAGTACTCTTTGTGCATTTCTACAAAGCATCCCAGGGATGTAGGTGCTGGGAACACCACTTTACAGATAAGGAAACTGAGGAAACTGAGGTTCAGAGAGGTTAAGTAGCTTTGAAACACATTAGAAACAAGGGGAGCCAGAATTTGAACCCCAGAGCCCACACGCTTAATCACTGGCACTTCTGCCTGTGTGTATATTAAATGAGCGAGCATTTACCTCTTGAGTATAAGCTTCACTCCCAGGACCAACCCACAGCCAAGCACACCGAAGACCTCTTGAATGATACCGTGTGAATAGGAAAGGAGCCTAGAAGCCCCGTCCCTCCTCAGATGCTGGGATCTTCTCTGCACTTTCTTTGCCAAGCAATCACCCAATACCTGCTTTCATACCTTCAATGACACAGACTCTAACTTACATGGTAGCCCCTTCGCCCTTGAGGAGGTCTGGCTACGGGAAACCCTACATTGAGCTGAACTAGGTCTCACTGAAATGTCTACCCACCGGTCTTATTTCTGCCCTCTGAGATGTTGCCGAGCCAATTCAACCCTTCTTCCACCTAACAGCCCTCTGGGTACTTTGAAAACAACAATTCTGGTCTCTTCAGATAGACCACCCCCATCTCTCCCTACCACTGCAGGAAAAAAAAAAATAATAATAATAATAAGGCATTTATTTACTTGTTCACACTCTCAATAAACACTGCCTGAATACTGACCACAGATCAAACACTCTGCTATTTATGTGCCAAGGGAAACATGGAGCTTAAATTCTAGGAGAGGACATAAAAATACACACAAATGATTACATTACAAGGTAGAAAATTGTGAAACTGTAAGAATACCTGAGGGATAGCTGTATGGGTTCAGAGATTGAGCTTTTCCAGCTGGGTATGCGAAGACGACCCAGAGGTGCTCGTTGAGCCTGGGCTTGAAGACCGAGAAGTGTTCCTGACCATCTCCGTTGCAAAGAACTGAGTGGACGGAGGGGTAGTATAATGACGAGAGCGTCGGGTTGGGGACAGATAGGCTACACAGCATCTCTCGCCCTGCACCACATTCCGATAAGGATCTATAAAATGGAATTAACAGCACCTGCCATGCTATACCCCCAAGTTGCCATGAGGATCAGGTGCAAGGGTTCTGAAACCAGACAATAATGAGAGGAAATGCCCCGCCAATGCAAGGACTTGGTAAGCCCTGTTTTCTTACTTGGAGATGACCCTGACACTTCCATACTTTACTGAGAGCTGGAAGAGTCAGAAGACACATCCTTTGGTGACAGCCCCATTGAGGGGCTTCCATTCCAGCACAAGCAGAAGGAGAAGAAGGGAAAGTGAAATCCAGAGAGAAGCAACATGGCTGGAGCACGAGGCAAAGCAACCAATAAGAACCTCAGCTCCTCGGCACCATCTCATTACAGAATAATCCTATAAGGCATGATCAAAGAAAGGATCAACAGCTCAAACACATTATCAGCCACCTAAGCCTTGAGAGAAGGCCCACTGAGAGATTAAGACACTTAGGACATGTCTGAGAGGTTTTCCTGCAGTTAGAGCTTCACTAATTGATATCCAAGCATTGGCAACCACGCTGCCTGGCTCGTTATTACCTCCCCCTGAGAAAGGAAAGCCCACTCTCATGCAGACTCAAGGGCCCAAAGCAGAGAGAGGTGCATGGTGAGATTTTCTGCAAGGTCATGTGAGACACCCTTCTGCCTCTAATCAGGCTACATGGACACACAGTTGGGTTCGGTACAAGTTTCTTGTGCATGTAGTCAATCAACCATCAAGAGGCATATATTGAGCACTCTATGAATCAGGGCTCTTTCAGGTGCAAAGGAAAAAGAAATCCAACTCTAACTGGCTTAAGCACAAAATCAATTAATTGGGCCATTTAACTAAAAACCCAGAGGAGATCATGATTTGAGGCTGCCTGGATGCAGGCACTCCAACAATATCACTGGGAAAGTGGCTTTCTCCAACTCTCGATTCTGATTTCCTCATATCGGCTTTATCCTCTGTTTTGTTTTGGTGGGGGGGAAGAGGGAGTGGGCTCTCCTATTCACATCCTCAAAGTACTTAGTCTAATTAGCTGTGATTGGATAGATTTGGGTCATATATTTATTCCTGAGCAAGTCCGTGTTCAGGGGCTGGAGCATATTGATGAAGCAGACCTGTCAGGCTCTCCCACCCCTGGATCTTGAGCTAATCCCACCCAAACCACCTAGACTGAAAGTGGGTGAGGTGAAGGGTATTCCTCAAGGAAAACCCAGGTGCTGTTACCAGAAGAATGACAAACGGATGCCAGTTGGGCAAAACCAACAGATGTCTATTCTCAGAACTCCTCTGGTGGAAATCCAAAAAGAAAATCCACAATAACACCATATTTTTTCATCAAGGAAACCATTCTTCAGTTGAGGGAAAGTTGTCACATGTAAAATTAATAGAAAACCTAACTGATTATAACAAATAACCTCCAGCATACATTACAGATCCTTAGTCTGAAAAATGACGTTGGCTGCTAAAACTGAGTAAGACACTTGATCTCTCTGTGCCTTAAACATAATTTCTCTGTAAAGTGGGGGCAATAATAGACTCTATTTCATAGGGTCATTGTGATAATTTAATAAGAGAGTTATCAGAAGCATGAAGCATAGTGCATGTCACGTAGTAAATAAATCTTGTAGGACTTGATTCATTCATTCAATGCTTACTATGTGCCAAGAACTACTATAGGTACTGGCCATATAGTGTAGAAGAAAATTCTTATTACTGTGCTGCTTATATTCTAAAATGAAAAAGTAAATATATAATGAACAAAAAAATTTAGATAATGATAATTGCCATGAAGAAAAACAAACTGAATGATAGTGATGGAAAAGAGGTACTTCAGGGAGAATAGTCAGAGAAGGCTTTGTTGAGGAGTAGCATTTAACGGAGATATAAGTGACAAAAAGAACTAATTATGTGAAGATCTGGCCTCAGTTGGTAGCTTGGTGAGATAAGGGGAGAGTGGTATGAGGTTTGGTCACAGAGGGGAGTCAGGGCTGATCGTGTAAGTCTGTGCTTAGGAACTGTATTTCATTCTAAGTACAAAGGGAATTCAGTGCAAAGGTTTAATATTTTAAAGACAACTCTGGCTTCTGTATAAAGAATGGGCTATGAGTTGGGTATAAAAAGGAAAAGTGAGAGCTAGAGAAGAAAAAATGCTTGATGGAAGAATAGAAGTGAAAAAGGAACAGCGATCTCTGAAGAAAGCATAAGGTAAGACTGGGATAAAGATGGGCCATAAGGGAGCCAATTGAGGGAGCCCCAAGCATGGTGCAAAGCAGTGGTAGGAAACTTTCAGTGGCTCCTTACTGCCTCCTTACTATGAAGAAGAAATCTGTGTCTGACAAACTCTCCTACTGAGAAAAACTACAAAAACTGGAACAAAAAATTAGTGTTTCAAGGCAAGTGGGAGCCACCAAGGCAGCCACAACTCAAAGGGCTGAATCTGTGCTCTCTCTACTCAGGGCATTTTCTGAGTCTCACTGCAGAACAAAAAGACAAAACAGAAAACAGTGGCCCAGCAGTTTCACTGGGGTACAAGCCCCCCCCAAATGTTACAGGCAGCCAGAAATTGAAGAGCCAAGACCCTAGAGAAAAAGGAACCACAGAGAAGCAAGACCAACATCCCACATGCAATTTCTTCTCCGTGCCTTTGCCAAATTCCCAGATGTGCATGTGACTCTAAGTAGCCAAGCAAACATAGCTGATAATTTCACTCTCCTTGAGTGAGAGCAGGAGTTAACGACAGAGGGAGAGAACAGAGTACGGGAATGGAAAAACAGTAACTCTGCCATGGAGAAACCTGCCAGACGCCACCTAAACAAAATGACCAAGGTCAACATCAATAGTGATAAGTCATGGAATATCATGTACCCACTGAGATCACGTGACAAGGAGGGCACCTCACCACTATGATGTCCTTTCAAAACCTCATAACCTCAGTCTAATCATGAGAAACAATCACACAAACTCAGATTGTGTGGCATTCTATAAAACCCCTAACTAGCACTTCTCAGACCATTAAGGTCATGAAAAAACAAGGAAAGACAGAGAATCTGGCACAACGCAGAGGAGACTAAAGAAACATGATGAGTAATGTGGTATCCTGATATCCTGGATTGGGGTCTGCAACAGTAAAAGGACAAAAAAGGAAAAAGCTGGAAAAATCCAAATAAAGTTTATAGTTCAGCAAATAGTAATGTGTCAATATCGCTTCCTTACTTCCGATAAATGTATCGTATTATGTAAGATGTTAACATTAGGGAAAATTGGGTGAAGGGTATATGGGAACTTTTCTGTAAATTCTAAAATAAAACAAAATGAATTATAGCATTGGGGGAGCAGTACTTCAGGGAGGATGGTCAGGAAGTTCTTTGTTACAAAATAAAATTTTAAAAGATTATTTTTGAAAAAGCAGCTGCTAAGAGGTGAAATACTAAGTAATGATTTTGGCAGTACCATACAGTTGTGGAAACAAAAACTGGAATTGTCAGGAACCACCAAAGAGAACGTTCTCGCTTTCAGCTGAGACCCTGATGAGCTCAAGAAGTAAAGCACAGCAGAAATAGACACCCCTCATATGGTGATGGAGACTAGCTTTTTGGGGGGTGATCACTTTTTAGTGCACATAGATGTCAAATTATAATGGTGTACACTGAAATTTATATGTTACATACCAATTTTACACCCGAAAAAGTTATAGTGAAAAAAAAGGGGGGGGGGAGGAAATAGACACTCCTTACAAAGCCTGAAACTAAGCTTGAAGTCATCTCAATGCATGGTTGAATCAAGGTGATCTGTCCACACTCTGCCAGTCTGAAGGATATGTAATCTTTTCTAGAAGATAACATGATTCAGAGCCAGTGTAATTTTTCATATATAATTTAAAGTATTTACTGCAAAAATAACCAGGCATGATAGTAAACAGATACAAATGATCAAAACCCAATTTTAAAATATCAGGCCATAGAGAGATACCAGTATATAGCCCAGATTCTAGAATTCTCAGGCAGGAATTTTAAAATAATTATGATCATTATGTTCCAGAAAATAAATGAAAAGATGGGGAATTTCTCCAGAGTGCTGCAATCTATTTTCTAAAAAGAAAAAATAAGCGAAAGTGCTAGCCTGAAAATTAGAACAATTGAAGTTAATTCAGTATATAAGTATAAAACCAGATTACACACAGCAGAAGACACGATTACTGAAAAGAGTAGAAAAGATCCAGATTGATTCAGAGAAAGGGGTAACAAAGAATAAAAATAAGTGGCTAAGAAACATCACAAAAAGGTCTTGGCCTACGTGTGATTGGGATTCTAGTGGAGAAGAGAGAATAAGGGAACAATAATGAAAGAAATTCTGACTACTGATGAACTACATCAAGACATAAATTTGAAAGAGCTCTGTGAGTCTCAGCAGGGATATTCACAAAGAACATGGAACCCCCGGCAGCCACCATGGACCCCTGGGAGTGGAGGCAGCAGCGGGCAGTGGGCGGGAGGCTCCGTCTGGGCTAGGACCCAGCAGAGGGTGGCGACTGGCGGGCCGGGAAGAAGGCCTGGACACATCTGTTTGATGGGAGTGTGTGCTCCAGGAAGGGAAATCCCATCAGCAGCGTTGGAAGGAAGGACCCTGCAAGCTTTGAAATATTCCTTCCTTGGATCTAAAATATCAGTGTTGGATGCCAGATCAAGATTCAGAAGAAGAAGAGGATATTGATACCAAACAAGGTGAAAACGACAGAGGATTTTCTCTGGTCATTAAAACGGAGAAGCCAAAATGGAAAACATATTTTCTACTCTATCTGTTTGGTTGAACCATTTTTTTCCCCTCCATGGAACACTGGAGAAAATGAATGAGTTCTGTTTTTTAATAAGTATAAAGTAAATGATTCCTTTGCTCTAAGTTATTTTTAGAAGAAACTCTTAATTGAACAATTATGGGCTGGGAGCATACTAAATGTGTTTTGAGAATTGTTCTAAAAGCAGAAAGAATAGAAAGATTATTATTTTCAAACTTGACTCTTCAACCAAATGACACAATTTGTACATCCTTTGTGAATGGTATGAATGTGGCTAATGGGACTGATATAATCCATTACATAGAGCCTCATGAGAAAATGCCTATGAGGGAAGTTTAGCATAATACTTTATTCAGTCTTTCCTGTGTGGTTCTAAAATAGTATTCGATGGGGATGAAAGGTACAGCATAGGGAATACAGTCAACGGTATTTTAACAGTGTTGTATGGTGACGGATGGAAGCCATACTTGTGAGCACAGTGTAACATATAGACTTGTTGAATCATTATGTCGTGAACTTGAAACTAATGTAACATTTTGTGTCAACTCTACTTCAACACACACACAAAGTAATTAATTAAAATAGGGTTTGACTCCTTGGGAAAAAAGCAAATAAACAAACATAGGCATTTGATATAAAACTGATAAAACCAAAGTCAGTAAAATATTAAAAAACCTCAGAAAACAAAGATGCATTCTTTAAAGGATCAAAAATAAGGCCTATAGCTGACTTTTCAAAGATATTATATCAGGGAGGAAAGAATGGAATGATATAATCAACAGTATACTTTCAAATACCTCTAAGAATCAAAATCTAAAGCAGAGAAGATATTAGAAAATATTTTGAACTGAACAATATTGAAAACATAACTTGTGGGATGCATCTCAAGTAAAGCTTAGGAGAAAAAACAAAGTTTTAAATGTATATTAGAAAATAAGAAAGGCTGGGGCGCCTGGGTGGCTCAGTAGGTTAAGCCTCTGTCTTCGGCTCAGGTCATGATCTCAGGGTCCTGGGATTGAGCCCCGCATCGGGCTCTCTGCTCAGCAGAGAGCCTGCTTCCTCCTCTCTCTCTGCCTGCCCCTCTGCCTACTTGTGATCTCTCTCTCTGTCAATAAATAAATAAAATCTTTAAAAAAAAAAAAAAAAGGAAATAAGAAAGGTTAAAAATAATTATCTAAGCATTTCTTTTAAGAAGCCAGAAAACAAGAAACAAACTAAACAAGCAAAAAAAAAAAAAATGCATAAATCAAGAGGGGGGGAAGGAAAGAAAGAAAAGAAAACAAATTTGTAATATAGAAAAAATTTTAAAGCTGGTAATTTGAAGTGACCAATAAAATGGCTGATCCCCTAAAAAGAATAATCGAGAAAAAAGAAAGCACAAATTACACTATGACAAATAGAAAAGAAGACATCACTACAGATTCTATAGACTAACAAAGTAAGAGGATTATGGCAATTTTATGCAAATAAATGTGAAAATTTATATTAAATTGACAAGTGCCTAGAAAAGTAAAACTTACTAAAACTACCACAAGAAGAAATATACCATCTTAACAGTCCTGTATCTATTAAATAAATTGAATCTGTAAATAAAAACTTTCCTCTAAGAAACCTCCAGTCCCAAATGTCTTCACCAATGAACACTTCCAAACATTTAAAAGACAAGTAACACCAACCTTAAATAGATGTTTCTAAAGAATAGAAAAGAGAAAACATTGGTGATGAGGCCACCATGATCTTTCTACAAAACCTGAAGAAGACACTTTTAAATTCTAGGTTAATCCCTTTCATGAACAAAGATTATTTCATTTTGCCAAAACACAAGTAAAATGGAAGTAATAGAAATTCGAATCGTCAATATCTTTGGCATAAAATGACTGGGAGGGGATATGAGGCAGGCTTCCAGAGTGCTGGTCATGTTCTGTGTCATAATATAGATAGCATCCATTTTGTCA
The DNA here is from genome assembly GCA_028534135.1 of Potos flavus. Taxonomy (NCBI): domain Eukaryota; kingdom Metazoa; phylum Chordata; class Mammalia; order Carnivora; family Procyonidae; genus Potos; species Potos flavus. Next base: position 95,631,037 of record CM052895.1, read on the forward strand.
GTAACTTAACAAAACTTATGTACTTCATATATATGTATTTCCAATTTAAATGATTTTTAAATATGCAATACGAGAATCTCTCTGCCTCACCTCCTTCCTTCAACCAACACTGACTGTGACCCATTTGCCATAGTTCCTAGCACACAGAAGAGAGTTAATAAACACTTGTTAAAAACCAAATGAACAACTCTTTTATTAGAGCTGTAAAACCTCAGCACGTGTCAGACACACAGCTGGTGTTCAAAATACATGTACTTTTTAAATGAATGAACCACTGAGTGAAAACTCAGAAGAGAAAGAAAGAAAGAAAAAAAAAAAAAAAATATATATATATATATATATATCTTCTGCCAAACCTTCTTAATGCCAAAACTCCTTGTGGAGGCCATGAGAGACCCAATAAGAGGAAATGACTGAATAAATGTGAAATAAGAGTTAAGGATAGGCTAAGAAGAAAGTAGGAAAAAGGAGACAAAGATGGGGTGATGGAAAGATGGGAAAGCAGCACAAGGGGACCCTAAGGTCTCACATGGGCACCAAGCCACCAGAGCCCAGTGCACAAATATCTGCCCTTAGTATTGACTTGGCTACAAAACTAAATTGAGGGAGTCTCTGGGCAGAAAGCCAGGGGCTGATCAGTCTTGATATGAGGCATTTCTTCTTCACTGATCCTACCTCCTCTTTTTTTATTTTAGGTCTCCAAATGAAGGTGATGGGAACCAGGACTTGAGAGACAGGAGTCCTGAGTTCTAGACTCAGCTCTACAGGGATACCTTATTAAGCCAGTCATTCCAATTTCCAGACTTCTTGGTGACTAATCAGAAAAAATGGGAGGAAAGGTCCCTCAATATTTTAAGCATCCACTGCTTATGCCTTAAAATTCTCCTAGTGCCACTGAGATTTCCCAAGTAGTTCTGAGGTTCCGTCTTTAAAGCACAGAGGGCATACTATTGCTCTGCAATTTAAAAAAAAAAAAAAAGGTAGCAAGTTCATTCTCTAAATTGGGTTAGGAAAGGCTGGCAGTAAGCCTCCCACTCCTTGGAGGAAAGGTTCTTCCAAAGTACCATTTGAAAACCTGTATTCATCAAAATACTTCAGCACAATTAGGCAAGCTGTTCAGTTCCTGAGACTATCCATCCCTCTTTACAAAGTATCACTGAAGCCTGTCAAAGCACTATTGAAACATCCAGCACTCTCCTCTGAATGTCATTATGGTCAGAGACTTGGCATTGTGTTAATTACATTAGCGGGTTCGGGCCTGCATAATCTCACCTGATTAACACTAGTCCTTCCTCTTTCTCTCTTCAGGCCCTCTGCCTGAATCTTTTTGTCCTTCCTTCATTTATTCACTCATTCATCCTTGCAAGAAATATTTACAGAGCTCCTCCTATGTGCTGGACACTCTACCAACTGCTAGACATGTATCGGTAATAAGCCAGGTGAAGTCCCTTCCTTTGTAGATTTCCTTTACCTTCTCTCTCCATGCCCTTCATTTTAGTTGGAGCAAAAAATGGTGGAAAGACCCATTAGCTATAATTAGGTACGTGCATTCTTGTCCCAACTCTACTACTAGTCTAAGGGGTAAGTCACTTAACCTCTCTAGATATCTCTAGATATCATTCTCCTTTTCTGTAAATAAAAGTGTTGAACAAGAACAGTCTCTAAGAATCTGTCACGTGGACTTTTTTCAGTAGCTTCTAACAAGTCTCCCTGTTTTCATTTTCCCCTCCCGTCCCTACACATTTTACTCTAAACACAGTAGCCAGACTAATCTTGTTAAAATGTTAAGTCAGATCTTGTTACTCAAAACCCTCCAAAAGGGTTTCATTCAAAATAAAACCCAAAGTCCTTACTGTGCTCTGGAGACAGTACCTGGCCTGGCCCCCAAGCACTCTCTAACCTCCTCGGCCGGCACGCTCACCTTCACTCATTCCGCACAGGCACACTGGCCTCCTTGCTGTTTCCCTGCACACTTGAAACATAGCCCTCTCGGGGACTTTATGTTTGCTCTCCCCCCACCTGGAAAGCTCTCCTCCCCCTCCCCGAGGTTCACATGGCTCATTCCCTCACTTCCTTCTGTCCTCTGTTCAAATGTCTTCTTTTCAGAAAGCACTCCCTGATCTGACCACCCTATATTAAATAGTACCTCTATATCACTTTCTGCCCTTAGACTGCTTTCTTCTCTTTAAACCTTCTGATTGCCTAATACATCATAATTTACCCTTTTGTCTTCTCTCCCCTCCGCTGGAAGATACACTCCATTAGAACAGGGATCTTTACCTGTTTTGTTGCCTGCTATATCCCCAGTGCCTAGAATAGTGATTGACACAGAGTAAATGCTGAATGAATGAATGGATGGAATTAAAGCATGAATCACCTTTAGGAATGAAGTAAGTCTCAGTGCAGGTCAAAATGTATTCATACTTAGAAGAGCTCAAATCTGACTACCTATAAGGAGTCACCCAAGTATTGGAACTAGGCTACACAGAATATTTACCATTACAAAATGGGCCATCTGCTGGAGCCAATCCATTCCATTCCATTGAGATTTCTGTTTCAAAGCTTGGTAGTCACAATAAGATTAGACCAGAATGCCATATCTTCTATGCAGCTTCTTGTGATGAGAAGAATAGATGCTACTCTCCTTATATGACTTAGGCCCAAAGAGATTTGGTCATTTATCCAACATCATCCAGCCTTTTTGAGGCAGAGATAAAATAAGAACATAAATCTCTGACCTCCAAGCCCGCAGGTATTTCAACAGTGACCTACACAAGGCAGAAACATCCAAGTATACTGCTTATAGGCACAAGAAATATATGAGATCTGGGGTAAAAAGTGTAGATTCGCAAGGATGAGGAATTTTTCCACTGAACCTCTAAAGTGATTTCATGTCCGGAGGTTCACATTACTGTTCATCTTACATATTGGTGGGTCCCCAGTGCTTGGCACACTCTTACTTCATGCATGCTGATTAAATAAAAGTAGTAGACTCAGAGTAAACAGAAGCCTACTAGAAAACAGGGGTGCCTAGGTAGTAAATGTTCTACTCTCCTGCACAGCCCAAAGCCTTGGAGCCAGTCACACCTACATCAGCAGCAGCAACAACAAAAACAAAAACAACAACAACAACACACACGCATACACACACACACACACACAATGTCCCTTGAAGGAAAAGAAAAAGTAACTTCCACACACTGCCTCCACTTGCTTCCTAGCCAGGTAAGGAACAAAGACGAAGTTGTGACATCACAGTTTGTTTTAGAATCTTCAGGGGTACAACAATGACACAAATAGATGCATACATACACGCCCATGTGGACAGGGACCCATTTACAAGCACAAATGTACAAATACACATGGGTACTGCCCATTTGCTTCCGAATTAGGGTGGATACCAAATCACAAATCAATTTCTATATACAGAAATATACAGGTTTGTCTTGCCCAAGCTACTCACAAATGTACACACACACATATACACAAACACATTCACAAAGATAATATTTACCTCAAGGTATTACCATGGGAAGAAATAAGATTATGTGAAGTGCACACTAGTACCTGATCAATAAAAGGCAAGCTAATAAAGGTTAGCAATAGATATAGATAGATAGATAGATAATATAATGTGTATAAGACTCATATAATAACCACCTTCAAAGCAAAATTTCCTTTTCAGTCATTACTCAGAAACTCCTGGAAATCCTAAGCAGCCCATCACTGTTCTGGTGTATGGAAGCCAATAAAAAAGAGTAATGTCGGCTGTGTCATAACAGTGGCGTGGAGGTTGGAGGTGGGGGGAATCCCTGCTGGTAGGAGACTGGTGAACAAAGCTTTCCACATTTCTTTGGGAGAAGGCCTGGGCTTGGAGACAGCTGAGCTATCAAGAACTATCTCAGGGAGAACCAACCTCCAAAACCTCAAAAGGAGGAGTTCCTAACTGCTGAGATAGAGGGAAGGATTGACCCCACTCACTAGGCTGGGAGGGAGAGACCCCAGAGTCCTAGCCAGTTCAAATCAGCTAGAAAATCCTTCGGAGGCTATTAATCCACTAAAGTCTGGTAGCTTGGAGAAAATCTGATTAACTCCACCTCCCCAGCTGGGCTCTAGAGTGAAATGTATAGCTGGTTTCTGAGACTCAACTAAGGTGGGAAACAGAGAAGCAGGAGGCTGGGGGATAAAAGAGAGTAGGAGTGGTTAAGTACTGAATACCTGTGTGTACAGCTTGGCTCAATCATTATTTGGGAACAAGACACAGCTCTCTTAGGCTCTGTTGCCCCAGCTTGTGACATGTAAATAAAAGTGTCTCCTGTCCAATTGGAAGAGGGCATATCTTCCTATCTTCCCCGGGGGGAGGGGGGTGCGGTGAGGGGTGGGGAGGTGAGGGAGACAGTAGTGAGGCCAGGGCTGCTCCCTCTTGACTCTAGACAGTGCTCAAGGAATTTCTTCTGCATTTTCCTGTTGCAGTGGCCCAGGGGAAGAGGAGGGGGGCTTTTATGGACCAGACTTTTTCTTGAAACCTCGCTTTCACTTCTGTACCAAATATTATAACTTCAGAGCGCTAAAGAAAGTCAGAGATCTGGTTCAGTTCTTCCCTTTTAAGATGATGTACTGAACCCAGAGGCAGGTTCAAACTGGGACCCGCGGTGTTTGTTTTACTCACATACAAGTACATTCTTTAAATATCGTGGCAATGTTTTGAGAGCCCTCGAGAGGTTAACTCCATAATCTCCCCCACCCCACTGCCCGCTTGCAAAGAAGAGAGACGGGGATCTCGTCCAGCACTTTAAGCGTTAAACTCAACCCAGAGTCTAATACGCGATTGGCCAAATACTGAGAAAAGATCTGGTTTTCGCAGCCGCGGGCCAATGAGCACCTCGAGTGGGAGGGTTTGAAGATACTAAGGAGTTTTTCCCCCCTTTTTTTCCTCTCCACCCCCTCCCATCGGCCTTCGCCCGCCTACCCCCTCTCCCCCCGCCCCAACCTCCTTGCCGCCAGTTTGTTAAATTAATGCGGTAAGAAAGTCTGAAGATCCTGAAGGAGTCCTGGCCAGAGGAAGATGGGCGAGCTCAGAAAATCGAGATGCATCTGAAGCCTTGGGCTACTGAGCCCCGCGGGGTCGGCATGGACCCCGGCAGCCCCTGAAACTTGCCCTGAGCTCTCTCACGCCTGCAGCCCCGAGCAATGGGACACCTTTCCTGCAGCGATCATAACTTATTCGGCGGGGACCAGAGAACAAGCATCGCAAGGCGACAGCAGACCGGCACGCAGGCAGGGGAACGAGATTCCGGGACTCGGTCGCGATGCGCCAGCTTGGCACATTCTCCGGGATTTAACTGAAGGCAGCACCGTCAATCCCTTCCCCTCGCCCCTAACCCCCTTAGGCCAGCCCAGGGGCATAAAGCCTAGCTTTCTCATACCCAGGATGCTCGCCCAACCTAACAGTCCGAGGCCAGCGTTCTGATTGCCACAGAAGATTTTTTTTTCCTTGCATGGAGCTGGCCGTTTAAACAGAAAAACAGGGGTAAAAAAGAAAATATACCCACCCCCAAACGTGCCTCCCCAGCGCCGCAGGGAGCCAACAGACAAGCTGGAGTTTAACAAACAGCAATACTCTTCGCACTCCTGAAAAGCAGGGCTGGACGCTCTCCGTGGTGCTGAAACGCTTCGCGGCTGCCTCTGTCCGTGGTACCTACAGACCCCTCTTAACAATTTCCCCTGGGGCTCTTCCTCCGCGCCCCGGTTCTCCACCTCCCCTTAGCATCTGGATTATTTTTTCAATAGCGCTCGCTGGTTTTGTAAGTGCCAATTTGAAACATTTTTGTCCCCATAACTCGTGGACTACAAAGCACAAGGACCTGAAAAATGTACAGCTTCAATACTCTTCGACTCTACCTTTGGGAGACCATTGTATTCTTCAGGTATGCAATTTTCTACTGACCACATCGCTGTAATGGAAATGGGGGGAAAGGAGCACTGAGGCTGACTCTGTCCGTGATCCTCTCATTTGGAGGGGAGGGGGCTGTTGTATACCGCTGCAATCGGGTCTTTCCATCCCCCGCTCCCCCACCCCACCCCGCCCGCAGGGTGTCTGGCTTGTGCGTGGAGGTCTGAGACAGTCGCTGTTCTGGCAGCTGTTTGCCTGTTTTTTGTGATTTGTTTGTCCTTCCACCTGCTATCCCCCCCGCTCCATCACTGGCCCCCAGCCCCTCTGCATATTGGCTCTCGCTGGGCTGAGGACTTTAAGGGGAAGCTTTAGGAGTTACTCAGTTTAATTAGGACTGCATTCTCTCTAACCGCAGTGCCGAAAACCTCAGCTCTCCCGTCTGGGAGCCAAGTGACAACTAGCGGTGACGGGGAAGGTTGCACTCGAACTTGCTGGACACAGAACATTTTATTTTCTCTTCTTTTTTGTTGTTGTTTTCTTTTTCTGTGGTGGGGGGGCGGGGTGCTGAGGCTTAGTGCTTGGAAACAATAGTGTTACGACCTCAGATTGTAAAGCCCTGAACTTGGGTGCAGAGTGGATCTACTTAGGAACAGATCCTGGGAAACATTTCCCTTTTGAAACTTTGACTCCCTCCTCTCACCCACTCACCTTTTCAAACTCTACTTTGTTAGGTGCAGATTCTGAACTGATGGACAATTCTCGTTTTGTTTAATTTATGTCTGTCCCTCAGTCTGTAGCTGAATTCCCTCACCTGTTATCTCCCAGGTTAAAATTTTATGCCTACAGGCTTAGCATTCTATGTTAGTACAAGTGAAAAGTGAAAAATCACCTCTTCAGGAAGCACTGAAATAGATAGTCCTTTTGTAAGTCGGTCAATCAGCCATTGTCAGAGATGGTTATGATAAATTCCATTTATATGAATTGAAACAAATTTTTCTTTTTCCATGACCCTCAGGGATCATTAATCTTCCTCATTTTAGATACCCGCCTCTCATGTTTTACCATGGCACTGTATTACCAGCCATTTGAAAAACCCACTCTAGGTTATTTTTAAAAATAAGTAATCACCAAATATTATTCTCTCCCATCATAAACCAGCAACTAATTCTTGGTTTTTCTTTTAACATTGTAGAGAATTCTGCATATGAATTGTTGGTTTGATTAACCTGTTTATTAAATGAATTACAACTCCCCCAAACCCCAAGAGTCTATATGTGAACCACTCTTCATGCCTTTCTCTTGAGATGAAGAAAAGACCCCCTCCTTCCCTGAGATACCCATTGCTAAAGCTTCTAATCTCCAGTTCAAATAATTCTTTGATAGGCCATAGTCCTGCCCACAGCTCAGAATGCAAATAGTCAGGGAGTCTTGGATAGAATGAAAAAAGTGCAACAATCCAGGGCCTTGTGAATTGTAGTGAAATGTAGCTACTTTAGGGGGGAAAGAGCAGGAAGTATCCTCTTAACAATATCAAATCCTTTCTCCCCTACATATATATAGAACTGTAAAATCCTGTGGAGGTGGGGTACTTGGTAACATTTGTATGCAAATTGATTCTCTGTTTGGCTTACCAAGACAGAACTGAACCAGAAAGATTAAAGAGCAAATTAATAGGACCAAGCACATCACCCCCCAAACACACACCCAATTCCTTTTTTCCTGATGAACAGTTTGCCAGGTTTTCTTCTCCCCGACATTGTCTTTCACAAAAGGGAGACACAGTCTAAAAGGTTTGCATTGTAATCATTTTGGTAACACTATGAATCTACCGTGTTAATTCTTTAAGTAAACTGGTGGTGGCTCGTTAGGAAGCCTCACTCTACATCTCCTTCCCCTACGTGTGTCAAGGCATATCTGAGCTACAGATGTGTATGGGATTCTGTGTTTATAAGGAAAGAAGAATCATGACTCTGGAGAGCTGGGAAGGGATTGGTACTATCGCACTTTCGAGATACAGGAATGGCTACATCATCTGAGGAGTAAATGTTGTTTCAGAAATGTTCTGAAACATAAAATAATAAAACTAGGAATTGAACTAGGGAAATACCCTCAGGAATTTTTCAGAAAGATGGGGGGGGGAAGGTCAAAAGGAGGGAAAGTATTGTCTTTGTGTAACTGGCACTTTCATTTCTAACTCTCTCATTTCTTAAATTTTAGGTGAAAATGCAGAAGCATTAAAATCTGGGGACTCAATAGAATTCTGTGTGGGGGTAAATGGAGATGGGCAGCTCCCTAGCAGGTTCCATGTGAATAACCCTTTCTCCCCCAAGGGACAGGCACTCATGTTGGAAGAGCCAGTCCAATCATCTCAGGCACCCAGGTACTCCTTAGATTAAATGATGCCAGCTGCTTGTTGGGGAAATCTGGGGGCTAGAAAATGAAAGGCCATCAATAATACAAGTACCGCTGCATCAGTACATAACCAGCAAAATGGCAATAATGACGGCAACACAAAACAACAATCGAAGTGAGCCAGAAATCTCAGATGGTGCCATCAGAGAGAACAAATCGAGGCCTTAGAGCTGAGGGGAGAGAGACATCGGGTTCTGGGAGGCACACAGCATTGCAGTGCTCATCAACTGTGACCCCATAAGGAAAATGAGGTGATTTGGCTGAAGTTCCTGCTCTGGTATTTTAAAAGCCTATGGTTCTAAAATTCCATGAGTGACATTCTAGGATTCAATAACCTAAATTTTGTCTCTTTATTTTCAGTTGGAGATGGGGCTTTATAACCAGACTGGTCAAAAATAATAGGCAAAGATGTGGGTTTTTTTATGGTTGAAGCACATTCCTTTCAAACCTGCTTTTCAAGCCAAAAGGAACTTGCTTTGATTCCCAGAGCCTTTACAGTGCCTTATGTCTAGAAGCGCCCAGGAAGACCCCCAAATGTCTTATCTTCTGAGTAATTCAAATAGACTCATAGCATATAATGTGTTTCTCAGTCTTGGCCCTATTGACATTCTGAACCGGATCATCTTTATTAGGAGGCTGTCCTGTGCACTGTAAGATGTCCAGCAGTACTGTGGTCCAGCGGCACCCCCTGCCCCCAGTCATGACAATCAAAAATATCTCCAGACCCTGCCAAAAATCCTACAGTGAGGGTTGGGGTGCAAAAATTATCTGCAGTTGACAACCACCACTATAGAATGACCAAATATTTAATCTGCTGTTTTGATGTACTAATTATAATGAAGAAAAAAGTCTAGTTTCCTTGAGAAAATGCTCCTAAAGAAATACACAAAGCACCCCGATGAAGCAAAAAGGGACCTAGCTCATGCCTGCCAAGGGAATAGAGGTAGAGGAGATATACCAAGGCTAATCCATGGCCGGTTTCCCCGGAAGATGATCAGCTTCTCTTTATGTGCCACTTCTACCGGCCAGCCTCGCTTCCTCGCACAGCATTTTGTGCTGAATATGGCACCCATTTACTAAGAAAGGTCACTAAAACCTTGAAGGAAAGATGTTTCTATTCACACTCAGGTCAAAAGGAACATGGCAAGTAGACTGTTTCATATCATCCTGGAAAACCAGATGAATGAGTTTTCCTTTGAGGTGGCCCCTCTGGCTTCTCAGTCTCCAACCCGGCCAAGAGGGGCCTATGACCACCTCAATCTTTTCCTCCTGGTAGCATAAATGTATTTTCCCTCAGATCTTACCCGTTGCATTTTGGGCACCGCAGAAAGCCTCTAGGAGCTTTTGAAATGGACAAAGTATTCTTTTCCTAAGGAAAGAAGTTTCCTGGGCAAGTTTGCACCAGGACCAATCAAAATGTTGGTCTACCCTCTTCTGGGAGCTTAGGAAGCTTGAGTAAGAGAAAAGAAAGTATCACGTCTTTTATTCCCAAAAGGCAGCTTAGACAAAGACCCTAGGCTGGTAAACAGAGTTATGAATGGGCACGTAACTTCCGCATATTCGCAAAACTGGTGATGACCTATCAGGGGATATTTAGGAAATTTATTCTTGAGGCCAACTTGTTATGAAAGAGGTTGCAAACATGTGGCACAGTGGAGGGAGCAGTTGGGCTATGATTTGAAAAACCCTCGTTTTAAAGTCAGTGCTGCCCTCCCCCCCCACCCCCGGTCCTGCAGCATGGCTTTGACAAGTCTCTTTGCATCATAGGGACTCAGTGTGCTCACCAATCAACTCAAATGACTGATTCCAACACCTCTAAGCCTGGAATAAGGTCTTTATAGAAGACAGAGGCCCATACCCACAAAGGCTCAAAATGAATTGCTTCAGTGCCGACACTGCCTTCCTTTCTTCACCAGGCATTTATTTATCATGTATGGATGTGTCCGGTCCAAAACCAGGCACCCTGCAGAGGGGACAGAGGTAACAGATGCCAGAGTCCCTGTCCTTGCAGAAAAGGGAGACACTGCTCCCTTTAAAGCTACATATAAAACCCTTTTCCTTCTTCAGGGGGCCCGCAGAGCTCCTCTCCAGACAGCCTGTGTATGCGTCTTGCGACAGCATCACATTTATGTGGGCGTCATTAACTTTATTTCCTTCATCAGCTGGCAGAAGCCAGAATGATGTTTAAGATGGATGGTGTTGTCTCCCGCCTGGCCATCTTGATGCTATTCTGCAGGTTTTCTGCTGCTTTAGGCAAAGTGGCCTCGGCCCAAAGGGCAGGAAACCCAGGATCCAGAATTTAGCTAGTGCCGTGACCTTGAGAGGTTTCCATGACCTTTCTGGCCCTCAGTTTCCCCAGCTGTGAAATGAAGGGTATCAACAAATCGCTCTCTCTAAAATCATTTTTAACTGCCAGTTAAGGATTATCTTTTTCCAATCTCCTCTATGATATAATAGTTTTGGTTACAAATACTGCTGCGTATTTCAATCGCTCTAAGAAATAGCAACATTGCATTATAATCAGGCTCAAAAGTCTGAAAGAATTGAGGACCTGATTAAGCAACTTCACTCTGGTGGGTTATCCCACCCTAGATAGTGATACCCTAGATTATTGACAAATCGCATAAATATGTCCGTTTCCCCAAGAAGCACTTTGGATGATGAGAAAACATGGTGCTTGATCACGATCCCCATAGATCTGAGCAGTGGCATGAGAGAGAGACCCAAAGTTGCTACATTTTCACCCCGGATTCTGCTTGGGTTTTTTCCTCCCCCATAAAAGCTACGTTTTAAAAAATTTGTTTGCCAAATCCTATTCATCATTAACTTATTTTCCCCATCTTTATTAATCAGAGGCATACGTAACTGCCAGAAATACTGAACATTATGGGATAAGCGATGTCACCACACTGAGTTGACCTAAGAGAAAACAAAAGACACGTGATGCTTTTTAGTGAGTCCATAGAGCTTTGTCAGAAGTAAATATGCATTTTGTTAGAGTCTTTGAAATGTTTAAGATGGATTCTGAATCCTCATTACTATTTTATGAACCCCCTAGATATCCAGGGACCCCATTTGGGAAATATTAGATTTGATTTATTCTATATAGCTCCAAGAGAAGAACTGGAGCAAACCGATGGATAATTATTTTAATGTACACACACAAATTCTAGTTCAGTGTAATTTGGAACCTTCTAGCAGATCTGCCAAGTGTTGCAATGGGCTGCCTCAGTGGTAGTAAGGGTCCCTGTCACTGGAGGTATGAAATCAAAGAAGCCACCTCCCAGGAAGGATGTAGAAGAAATTCAAGCTGCTTTTGTGGATTGAGATTTATAATTTACTGCATTAAAGTAAATGAATGCAAAAAAAAAAAAAAGTAAATGAATACAGGTCAGAGACAAATCTTCATGATACTTCTATTCCCTCCTTTCCTGACCCCCAAATTACCATCCAATCTTTGTAAGCACTCCCGATCATGCCATAAACACACTTTCACTCATCCCTTTTCCTTCTTTAAAATGGATTGGTGACGAATAAATTGGGCAACGAACACGAGCACACGTGCACGCACACACACACAAGATGCAACAAAAGATTATTAAAAGGAAGTCACCTGGTTATGTAAGAGGCTGGTATTAAGAAATGAGAGGGACCTCAGAATAAGAAAATGTCGGAGCCAGAAAGACCACTTAGAAAGTGCACTGGTCTCCAGACAAGTCCATGGGCACGGACAGTGTTCACAGGACCGGCGGTCGGTATGGCTGGAGGCCTCTCAGCCCTGAACCCCTGCTGACCCTCCTGAATCAACCCCGTTAAGCCTAACACACAACTGAAAACACCACGGGGCCAGCCAGCAAATTCATGCAGAAAGCACACTGGAAGGGAACAATGGCCTGAGATGCTGAGGAGAGGGGCTTATCTGCGGCGCCTCTGCTTTGTAACGCGAGCCCTGATGAGGGGTGCTGAGGCCCCAAAGCTTTTGAAACTCCTTATAAAGGATCCCTTTGTGGTTTTCTGAAGTTGATATTGTCCGAGTCTCCTGAGGCTAATTCAGTGCAATTAGATTACCACTCTCCGCCTTTGGATTCAGCCGTTTCTCAGTATGCGTCGCTAAATGAGTTTCCCGTCTAAACAGGGAGCCGCTGACAGTCATTAATCCCAGCCGTGAAATGGGCAGCGTTCTCTCTTGCTTTGCATACCGGGCAACCCACAGGCACCTAGGGAATAAGCCTCTGCTCCCTTCCGGGGCGAGGTCCTCCTCGATTTCCCACCCACTCACCCCCAGAGAATCACACGTTCCCTCAGAGTGTTTTAAGTACCAACAGAATCGTGGAGACTTAAGGCAGTTCTATAATTCAGCAGCTCTCAAATCTAGCTGTAAAGGGCTTGTCAAACATATAGCTTCCCCGCCACCGTACTAGACTACTGAATCAGAATCTCTCAGGAGGGGGACCCAGGAGCCTGTATGTTAGCAAGTCTCTAAATCAGTGCTTTTCAAACTTCAGTGTGTGTGTGAATCTCCTGAGAATCTCACTGAGATGCTGATGCAGACTCGGGAGGTCGGGGGCAGGGCCAGAGGGGCTGCGCTTCCAACAGCCCCCGGGGCGTGCTGATGCTTCCGTGGACCAAAGGTTTGGGTAGTAGGGCTCTAAGTGATTCTGCCTGGGGACCCCTGACACAGATCAACCCTTTGATTTTGCAGACGAGAATAGGCCAAATGACCTCCTTAAGGCTATAGAGTGAATGGCAGGGCTCCCCAGCTCCTGCACAATTCTGTTCATCCCCCAAACTGATTCGCCTGCATGTCATCTCTAAGGGCTGTGTGCCCGCCACACTGCCGCTGCCCTTTCTTCCTTTGGCACTGTCACACACTGTCCTCCCTCATAAATACAGACACACACCTCAAGAAGTTTTCCCCAGAGAGCTATCCCCGTTCCCAAACTGGTGGTCTGGGCCCCGGAGACCTAGTGTAGCTGGGAACTCCGACCATGCGAAGTTGGGTAAGGAGAAAGGGCACCCGAGGAATGGGCTATGAATCCCAGCCCTGGGGGGCCCAAGGACACAGCAGTGAGAGACTGTCGCGACCAATGGAGGAGGTAGATCAAGGTGATCAGAAGGAGGAAATCTGTGGTTTCTCGCTCCAAGGATGACCTCACTGACCAGTCCCCCTGTGCACGTCGCACTCTCGGCCCCACATAACTAGGGTCCCGTTTCAGACTCCCAGATTTTCAGAGAGTCTTGCCCCCTGCTACCATCTGTCTGACCTTGGGACCACGTCCTTCCTTCTTCTTTACCCTCTTTGACCTATTATCCTTTCCGCAAAGCACATTATTATCTTAGACATCAAATAAAGTAACCACTATGATCTTCGGCCTTGGAGAGCTGCGCGTTTATTGCCGTGTGCTCAGTTCTGCAACACTGCCCAGCTCGGGGGGGAGGCGGCACGGCCGCAGCAACCCTGGTGGCCAGACGGACTTGCAGCACTCCCTTCCACGAGCACCTGACAGCTGATCGAGTGTTTCACACTCATGACCCCCTATGAGCTTCCCAGTCACCTTAAAAAATAGATACAAGGCAGTGGTTACTATCCCCATTTTAGAGTCGAGAAAACAAGTTTGGGGAAGTGACTTGCCAAAGACTATATATATAGACAGACACACACACACGCACATATACACACACACAGATTCCTAAAGCTATAGGTCCGGTGAGCTGATGCACATCTCAGGCTAAGAGCCCCCCGCCCCCCATGCCAGTGGGCCACAGTAGGAGGATGGAAAGAAGCCTATGAGAGAAGAGCTGGGAATTCTCCATCAGGCCTTTAGTCTGACAGCCATATTCTTCTGATTCTTAGCCAGATAGGTATTTCTTTCTCTGTTCTTGATCATTTTTAATTGTACAATATATGCATACATTCTTTCTTATGTATGCATATATTATATGCACTAGACCTCAGTCTAAAAATCTCCTTTGATAGGATCTCCAGGCCCATCCCAGCTTTTGTTTCTTTAAGGGGTATTATACTTGATAATTTTTATTCATCTACATATGTGTGTGTGTGGATACATATGCACACGTGTGTTAACTATTGGAGTATACCCATACCATCATTTTGAGGAATCTGTCTTGGGAAGCTTTACCCATTGAAGCACAGAGCTCTACCTCATTCTTTCAACCATCGCAGAGCATTTGGTGTTCCATATATCCCATCGGTGTCCAGCCATCGCACTACCGATGCTGTACTTTCTTTATACTTCTTTATACTTTCTTCTAAATCTTCCACTGACATCAGTGTGGCCATAGTCACAGTGTACCTACATCTTTGTGAACACAGGTGATGTTTTTCCAGCAGATAACAAGAGCGAGAAATGGAATTGCTGGGGCACGGAGTCTGGGCATCTTTTATGCTGATAGATGCTGCACGCTAACGTTCCTTTCTTCCCGAAGCTTCCCTTCTTCCTCCCTCAGGATGCTCCTCTCAACCCAGGCCACAACAATGCACTAATAACAGCTGTTACTATTTATTGAGCGGTTATCGAATGCACGGTCTCGTGCTAACAGCATCACGTGCCTCATCTCATAACCTCACAAAAATCCTTAGACATAAGTACTATTCTATTCCCATGTACAGGTGATAAAACTGAGGCATGAAGAGGTTATGTAAGTTGCCCACAGTAAGACAACTAGTAAGAGGCGAAGTCGGGATTCAAAACCAGGCTGACTCCAGAGAACATTCTTTTAACCATCGCACTGATATGGCTACTCCAGGGAAGAGCCGGGGAGGAGGAGAGAAGGAACTGAAGCGGATGAGGAAGACAGACGTAGAAAGGAGATTCGTTTCCCGCCCTAGATAACCAAGGGCTAATCTCTTTCGGATGGTTCTAGATCATCATAAAGTTAATGTACATCTATAAATAGATAGATGTGTTTTCAATCTCCACCTTTCACAGAGGAGGGGAACGGCACTGCCTCCCGCCCCATCACAGACGGATGTGGTCAGGGCTTGAAGGGCGGACTGGTCACTATAGTACCTTTCTTCTTCATCCCACCTGCCTTATGAACAAAAATGCTCGATCAAAAGAGCTGTCGAGGGTTCTGGAAGACGATTTCTGCCTGGGCTGGGAGGCCAGGAAGAAAGGCAGCATAATATGTGGCCCATTTAAAAAAAAATTTTTTTTTTAGGGAGAGAGTGCGTGAGCACGGGCAGGGAGGGGCAGAGGGAGAGAGAGAATCTTAAGCAGGCTCCACAATCAGCACAGAGCGTGGCGAGGGGCTCCATCTCATGACCCTGAGATCATGAACTGAGCCAAAATCAAGAGTTGGATACTTAACTGACTGAGCCATCCAGGTGCCCCTAAAAAATTTTAATTGCCAGTCCTTAGTCCTCAGACCAAAGGCCTCACATCCTAACCCACAAACACACAAGACTGCGAATACTCAGTTTCCCTTTGTCTCCAGGGAGGGAGGTTGGAGAGGCAGCCCAAGCTCAGGCATTGGCGGTCTCGCCACAGGCTCCAGATTTGCCTTTCCCAAAGCATGGTCAAAGGGCTTCTCAGAACATCTCTAATCTGAGAAACCACGCCCAGGCCTGACTGAGGGTGGTGGGAGCAGAATGGGGACAGGGAGCAAGGATGGGCCAGCCCTCTGTAATGAGCAGCACTCCAGACCTGGCCCGAGGGAAGCCCGAACAATGCTGTCTCTGACACCTGTCTTCAATAGCTCTCTGAGTGACACCAGAGAACTTCTCCAAGTGTTTCCATAGCGGGCCTGCTGCTACTAGAAGAAAAACTACAATACAAACAAAGTCTCCCAATATCAACTCTTGAAATAAACTTGCTGGTTTGTTTATGTTATAAGCATTGCAGGTTTGCTATAAAATATTTAAACCACATAGGGAAATGGGATTCAAACTAAAATCCACAAAAATCTTACCCTGTGGGGCAAATCACTTAACAGTTTGATATTCAGCCTTCCAGACAATTTTAATAACATAATGACAAAAACATGAGTGCCTACTATGTGCCTGACATCTTTGTACAAGCTGTGTATTAAGCTACATAAGCTTCGGAACAATCCTATAAAGCATTGTTCATCCCATTGTAGAGATGAGGTTATAGATGAGGAAACAGAGAGGTTAAGTCATTTTCCTCAGGTCACCCACCTTGGAAATGGCAGTGGCGGACTAAAATCCAAGCAGTCTGGTTTCAGAGAGCCTTGAACTGCTGGGCTGCAGGAGGGAGCTGTTTCCGTTTTACAGAAATGGGATTATATGAAACACCATGCTGTGCAACTTCCTTTTTTCACTCAGCAATACGTTGTCAGTGTGCGTGCAGATTTATCTCCCCCGTCTGTATTCGTGCTGCCCTTCGCTGAGCATGCCACGTTTCAGCAGCACAAAACTCCACTTGCCACCACACAGCCCCCGCCTCCGTGTCCAGCTCTTTCCTTCGCACAAACCAAATTCCAGCCCAAACTGAACTTCTCACTGGTCTCTGTAGTGTGCCCATTATTCTCATCCCTGTACTGTTCTCACACTGTTCCCTATCTCTCCATGAATCCAGAAAAAACCCTCCCCTTCATTTCTGCCGTGAAAGGCACAAACCAGCTCCGGATTCAAGCTCATCGACTTTGAATCCTGCCTCGGTCACTTCCTTGCTGTATGATCTTGGCAGTTCGCTCATCTTAAAAACTGAAGATAAGAGCTTCACCAATAGATCAACGAAGGGACCTTTCATGCACTTTTTCCGCACAGAGCATAAGTCTTTAACGAACGGCAATTTCTTCTCCATTCTCTGAGATCCTATCCCTGCCTCAAGCTCCAGCTCTAGCCTCACTTCCTCTGCGAGGCAGCTCCTGGACGCCCCCATCCCCCAACTGGCCTTAGACTCTCCTTCCTAAATTCCCTTGGAGGTGTAGGCATGACTCTTGGCACTCAGGTCACTCACGGTGGCCTTACGTGCATTTGGGTGCCCTACTAACTTCCCTCCTGGACTGTAAGCCCTTCTAAGGCCAGGAACGTAATGAATTTGGTGGGACATGTGCAAGGGCAACAAGAAGATAGAGACACACCCCCTGGCGCTTCCCAGAGTTTTCAACTTGTTCTACTTCTTCCTCATACATAGCATCGTCCCCGTGGCTCATGTATATTAGGTATTCAGGGCCTATTGAGCTAAATTACTTGGTCCCCACATGCCTGCTCCCCCATCATCTTCTTCTTGGCTCTGAAGAAGCCCAGGACCGGAAGGCTTCCAACCAGCCAACCCCAAAGCACTGCTGTGTCTCACTGTGACCCTTTTCTGCTCCAAGACATGCGTCACAGTGAGAGGGAGCTGGACGTGGCAGCTCAGCCCTGGGTCAGTAGCCAGCGAGGCGAGCTGCTCAGCTTTATCTGTGCCGTCCGGCTGAGCATGTTCAAACTCTGGGCCGTTCGACACACCTGAGCCATCACAGATAAAGCTGCCTCCCACCACGACCCAGGTCTGCAGGGGACAAGGCAGAGGACAAGTGCCTTTCCGGAGGACAAGGCAATCTTCCTACAATGGTTTTTAATTGTGCAGAAAGCATGAACTTCATTAGAGATCGTTTTCTTGGTGTGACCTAAAACATGTGGCAGAAAACAGAAACCCTTGACAGAAACCAAGAAAAGACTGTATCACATCCAGAGAGAAGGGGCTTGGAGGACTTTGTTGACTATCCCTTGGAATATAAAAAGCCATGCTTCCTGGGAAAGAGGGTGACAAGTTTCAGTCAAAGGTGTAACCCCCACGCTGCCTCAAGATTGAACATCCTGGGGACGAGAACAGGATTTTCCTCCCCCTGCAATTCCTGCTCTGACTTTGTAGCTGAGTCTCAGTTCTTCCAACCCTATAATAAGACTGGACTGTGTAAAGACTACGGGTCTTTCCAGCTGTCATTGCATAATTCTTAAATTAAGTTGGCTCATAGAAGACCCAGCAGTTAAGAACTCTGATGAATCAGTCAGATATATTCCAGAATCCTGATTATACCACTTAACTGACACCTGTATGTCCTGGACAAAGATTGTTTTTAAGATTCCTAACCCTCGGTTTTTCTCATCTGTAAAATGGCAATCATTAGTATCCACTTCCCCCACCCCCAAAAAATCACCCTAAGGATTAAATGGGAAAAGGGGTACAGAGTGTTAGCCATACACGTGGCATAAAGAAATGGTGCAAAGCAAGAAAACCATGACGACTATTATTAAAAGGGGATAGGCGCAGAGCATGGTGGGAGCATCAAGAAGAGCCTGTTTACCTCTGCTTGGAGGTGGGGAGACAGCACAAAGTTGAAGGAGCCCAGACACTTCAACTGGGCCACAAAGAATGACTAATTCACCAGGTGGCAATGAATGCCAAGACAGGATGTTCCAGGCAGAAGGAGAAGGCTTGCAGAACAGGCAAGCTGGAGGATGGGGAGCTCAAGGACACTGGAGGGGCCAGCCATCCACTGTCACCCAGGATCAGCCTAGTCCTGCCCTGCCCTATTCCCTCCCAATGGGCCTTTTAGCAACTGGAAGCCCACCTGATAGTGGACAATTTTCTCATTATCCCCAAAATATTTACTGAATTCCTACCATAAGCCAGTAATTGTTCTAAGTTCTGCGGACACACAGTGATGAACAGAACAGATGTAGTCCCTGCTCTCACACAGCTGAACTTCTAGAGGGCTCTACAAACAAACAACTTGGGAAACTGTATATTTGCAGGTCATGGACACTGCCACAAACCCAGGAAATCAGATGATGGGACGGACACTGGCCCACTGGTGTCCACCCCAGGCTGCCTACCCTTGCACCTGCACACATCAGCTCCCTTAAGACTTATATCATAAGGGGACGCCTGGGTGGCCCAGTCGGTTAAGCATCTGACTCTTGATTTCAGCTCAGGTCATGATCTCAGGGTCATGAGATTGAGCTCTGCATTGGGCTCTGCACTCAGTGGAGATTCTCTCCCTCCTTCTCCCTCTGTCCTTCGCCCCACTTGTGCTCTCCCTCTCTCTCTAAAATAAATAAATAAAATCTTACCCAAAAAAGACATATCATAGGGAGATGGGCAGGTGAGGAAAGTCCCTTTCTTTTTACTGATGAGGAAACTGAAGCCCTGAGAGGAGCAGTGATTCATCCAAAATCTCATGGCCAATAAGTGCTACAGGCAGGTGACCTCATTCCATGCAGAAAAGCCAAAAATATCCAGGACAAAAGATTAAAATGGAGGGGGAATGTGGAGAGCAAGTAGCAAAACAGTATGTACAGTAAGATCCCATTTCTATTTTTTTAATGTTTTATTGTTTTTCTATGGGGAAAAAGAAGTCTAGAGAAATGGACCCAAAACTGTTTATAGTTGTTTTATCTCTTGAGAATGAGACTATGGGGGACTTTTATTTCCTACATTAAATATTTTGGTAATGCTTGACTGTTTCACAATATATATTACTTTTGAAAGCTGAAAAAATATATTTTTTTCAAAAGAGGGTGTCAGAGAGCTTGGGAACACAATCAAACATGGAGCCCACCTAAACAAAAGGCACATGCGCCAGGTAGGGAAAAGAGACATTTGGAGTGGTCTGAACCCCATTGATTGGTTTCTCCAAGTGAAAATGAGTGTAGAGGCTAAGACTGTGTGGTGTGTTTGGAGGAATTTTCTGAGCAAATGAAAGTTGCTTTCCCCACTGAAGTTACTGCACTAGACGTGAGATGTCATTGGAAAGTAGAAGGCCAGAGTTATGTTATAGATTTGGGTTTTTAGAACAAGTGATGGATGGAATGTATTTTCATTAGGGTAAATGAAGCCCTACCCAATTCTTTTTGTAATTTCATAAAATCTTGGTCATTAAAAAAGAAGTTAGAGATGGAAAGAATCATCTGACCCAATCCTTTCAATTCCCAGGGAGGAAGGAATAGAGACCAGAGGGAAAGGGATTTGTCAAAAGTCAAAAGTGAATTAATGCCCAGCCTAGACAAGGACTGAGGACTCTAAGTCTCTTATCACTATGACAATTTTCCCTTAAACCTAAAGATTGTTCCACTCATAGTGTGCAAGACAAATTTCAATGGTACAGAATAATTTTCTTTTATTTTACTTATCATGAATTTTATTCTACTGGGTACTAGAATTTACCAATTTCATTATAATACTAGTAGTCTCTGTTAAGCTAAAAAATCAAATTAAGGGTAAATTAAATAACAGTATATGAATTGAGCAAAATTTGTCATATGATATACAGGCAATTTGGGTTTGAAGAATGCTGTACTCCACCACTCCATCTTAGACACTGCCATTGGATTGAATGGAAAATACCAGAAGGACTTGCGAAACTTAGTTCTGAGCAAAGCCTAACTGTACCTCTAAGTCTCAAATGGCTTCTCAGTGTGAGTCATGGACATGGGCTGCTCTATGAATTCAAATAGTTGGAGGAAAAATGGCACATCTGGGTAAAAAGCAGGCACATTCAGCAAATAGAGTACAGTGGGGACGAGGTCACCAACAAGTATCTATTGAAACTGTATTAGTAGTTTTCTGTTCCCTTCTCATGTTAAAACATCTGTGACTCCCAAGCCTTTGCCTATGAACAGAAATTCCTCTAAATAATATTTATAATATTATCAGATAACAGGTATTTAGAATCTAGTATATGCCAGGAACTTTTCTGAAAGCTGCATATGCATTAACCACTTAGTCTTTAAAGCAACTCTATGAAGTAGGTACTATTATCATCCCCATTTTGTGGATGATGCCAGGTTGTGCCAAAGCGGTGATTTTACTATCTGGGACACCTTAAGGCCAATCCTGTTCAAAGTCTTCATAGGCAGAAAGACATGTACAAACCTCACATCCAGAGATGTTCACATCCTCAGAGTGGAAGGAGTAGAGTCTCTGAGGAAGAAAATGGAGAGACTCACCCCAAATCACAGCCTTTCCCAGTGAGGAAAGGCGGTGGGGACAACGTGACAACACACTTCCTTCAGTCGTGCCACCCAAAGTCCTGATTTCCTTTCCATCTGCCACCATGGATTCATGAAGAGACAAAAGAGAATAAGAAATAATAATATGGGGCAAGACTTACAGAGAGGGGGACAAGATGAGGGGTGGAGAAAAGGGGAGACAGGCAGAGTAATCAAGAGGGAAGAGTCTCCTCTGGGTTCAGCCAAGACCATTCTGTGTGTCTCCCTCCCTCTCAGGACCTCAGTATTCTCATCTGTGAAATGGATGGGCGGACTGGACTGGCTGGCTTTTAGCATCTCTCCCAGCTCCGTCATTCTAGGGTTCCGAAACAGGTGAAGGAAAAGGAAGGAGGTGGAAGACCAGAAGGGGAGAGAAGTATAGGCGGGAAGAGGCGAATGCTAAGGAGGAATGATGAAAGAGGGAGGAAACAAGAGGAGAAAGAACAGAGGTATTTCCCCAATCAGCTTGAGTCTGCCTTCTTGTTCAAAGAGAAGAAAGGACTCTGCTCCAGAATTACGGCAATAAAGGCTTTACCCTCCGGCAGTCAGCTCCATGCCTCCCCCTGGTGGGGGCCATGGCTGAGGGGGGGGGCCTGAAAGAGCCCTGGGAGGCGGGTGGGGGCTGCCTGGTTCTCCGTCTAGGAAGGAGGGCAGCCCCTCCTCCTCTGGGCCTGACGACCTACAACGATGATTAGCGTATTCCCAGGTCGGAGGGATGTCCTGGGGAAACTAGAGGCCGTGCCCAAGGGAGCTACAGCGGCAACATTATCCCATTGTGCCTGCAAGGATGTCATCCTGGGAGCCCCCCGACAGAGACCATCCCAGGCCAGCAAGAGATCTGCCAAGGTCATCTTCTCCAACCTCCTGCCTCTAAGCATCCCTTCCCTAACAGCCCTGTGCAAGGGAGTTAGCACAGGTGACCCTCAGTCGTATTCTCCAGTCTTCAGAGTTGTCTGAGCCATCCCAGGCCTTGAGGCTCTTGAGGACAAAGACAGTACCTCTGACTGATGGAATACACCCTTAATGCACAGGGCACAGTGCTGGGCACACAGTGGGCTCTCTGATAATTGATCAGTAGGTGAAACAGTTCTCTTCACTCTCCCAATAATATCTATTCTGTTGCTTAACATTTCCGTCTAAACATTCTTCCTTGTGTTTATTCCACTGCCCTGTCTCAAAGTCCAACCTGTCATTTGCCTGAGAGGACAGAGCCTGGTAGATACAGTCCTCTGTAGAAGTGAGGGAGAATATCCACTCTGCGGGTAACATCGCCAGATCCAGACTTGACCCCAGGGAAGACGTGAATAGACAGTGTCACTATATAAAAGAGAACCACAGGTCCAAAGGAAAAGACCATAGATAATTGTTCACTTAACATACAATGAGCAACTTTTGTATACCAGGTTCTTGGCTAAGCAATTGATCTGAATTTTTTAGTTTTCCCAACAATCCTAAAATTAGAATTAAGCATTCCTAGCTTACAAAAGAAGACACTGAGGCTCAGAAATGTCCAGCGGCTCTCAAGGTCATCGAGTAAGTAGTAAAGTCACAGTTCCAGTCCACTCTTCCGCTGACTCATCCTTACAGCACGTTGTTCAGGATTCAGCCTCATCCGTGAACACTTCCGGCAACAAGAAACACACGCCGCCTCCTGATGCTGCCCCTTCCATTATTGGGCAATCCTCCTGGTCAACACGGTCCTTCTCCCATGTATCAGGCAGCCGCCTCCCTCTCTGAAAGTCCCCTTCACCTTCCCTGGCTGCCTGGCTGGAAAAGTTACCTCAGCTAAGGAATCAGAAAAATCTCGCTCTAGTCCTACTTGCCACCTGCCAGCCTTGTCACTTTCAACCCAGGCGCTTTTGCCATCTTCTACCGTCTGTGCCTCGGTCTCTTCATCTGTGCAACAGGAACACACATATATTCCTCATCTAGTGTCTGGGAGAGGAAAAAATAAATAATACTTGCATGGTGCTGAACTCAGTGCCTGGCAAACAGTAAATATTCAAGAACATTATTTTACGGAGTCCCTCTTCCCCATGATAACCCGACAGAGATTTGTAAAAAATGATCTCTCTGCCTAAATCTTCGCTGAGCCAAACACCCACAGAGTCTTTAATTATTCCTTACAGGTCAATTTCAAGTTTGTTTACCAGCCCCCTTGCTCCTTTCTGGACCTGCTCCAACCTGTTAATGTCCCTCTTAAAATGCAGGGCCTACAATGGAATATAATAAATTAGCCAAGATTTGAAGCACGGCCCACATCCCTTATTTCCTGCCGTACCTGCCTCTCTTAGTCCTTCTATTTTTCTAAAGTTCTTCAGAATTATTAGGCGTAAGCTAGACTGGCACAGAACTTGAGTGAAGAATGTTCGAATCTCACAAAAACTTTAATTTTTATTTGTAATAATAGCGAGCACGCCGAGTGGTTTCTATGTGTCAGGTCCCACAACAGTATCTGACATGAATTTTGTCCTTCCACCCCAACAATCCCAGGAGCACATTATGGCCCTCCTTTTTCTGATTAAGAAATAGATTCGAGGAGGCTAAGTGACTTGCCCAAGATCACACAGCTGTGTGACAGATTTGAGCCCACTATGTCATCCTCCCTCTCAAATCAAGCATTTATTATATCTAAGTACTTTCAGGGATAAAAAATTGGATGTGATGCAGGCAGAAGACACAGGCAGGGGCAATTTAACATAAAAAAAAGAAATGTCTGGCACCTGCAACATTGGACTTCTAAACTACACTGTCACAAAGGTCTCTCCTTCTCCCCTCTAGCACACGCCGAGGTCTATGGGTTCTTGGTCAATCTGAGTAAATGGAGAAAAAGGAAAAAGATAAATGTGGTCATGTCTCTTCTTTTACCTTTCACTGTCCCACCGTTTCCTTCAACCCTTGCCCCGAGCAGACTCCACATTATAAAGAATTTTCAATGAGGAGCCTGCTGGTCCTGGGGCTGTGGGAGACGGAAGCTCCTTTGCACTGGTTTAGTAGTTCTGCCTTAGAAATAGTCATACTCTTTGACTCAGCAATTTTGCTTCTAGGACATGAACAGAGGTTTGTGACCAAGGGAGGTTTTCACGGCATCATTTATAATAGCTGAAAATTGAAAATAATACAAATGCCCATCAGTAGGGGGATAGCTAAGTGAATGCTAATACAGCCACACACCGGCCTAGGCAGTCATTTATAATCGTGTTTCTAAAGGTTTAATAACAAGAGAAATATGCTCGTTTAGAATCTTCAGTAAAAAAAAAAAAAAAAAAAAAAGCAGGAAACGAACCAATTATAATCTACAGAGGAAAAAAGAAAACCCAGAAGAAATTTACTGATATGGTAACAGTAGGTATCTAGATAATGGGATTTCCAGATGGGTTTTATTTTTTTCTTTGAACCTCGTTATATTTTTCCAACATGCATTTATTGTTTTAATCATTGGAGGAAAATGTTATTTTTTTAAAAGGGCTGAAAGAATCTGGTCTGAGGGCAGCCAGCCAGCTTGTGAAGAACAGTTTTTGCCACTGGACAGTTTCCATCTGTGCAGCAGCAATTACTACTCTGTTACCATCAGATCATCTTAATCCTATTGATTGAAATGCCAAAGCAATGCTATTCATTTACTACTTACCAGATAAATTACTAGGAGCACAGGAGAAGGATCCCCCAGAGTGCTCCTTTAGGTGTGACAGTGGGTGGTCTTTGAACATTCAAGTGCAAAGCCCAAAGAAGCCTCTAGAAGTCCATCTATTTATCCCTCACGAAAGAGCCTAGATCAACCCATTCTCTCTGAATTAATAAAAAATGTATTGGACATTTATGATGCGCCAGGTCTCCAAACAAGCACTGCAAAAGACTGACTTGCTCGTTACAACAACCCAATGAGCAGCACCTGCTATTACCCCCATTTTACAGATGCAGAAACAAAAAGAGGATAAGCGGTGTGCCCAAGGCCACACGACTAGTAAATGGCAGAGCCTGAGTTGATGGCAGAGTCCGGGGAGCACGCCTCTGTTCCACTCCAGAAGGGAGTTCGTATTTGGGTAGCACCTTATGTTTTCTTCAATGTGGTTTCAGATAGTCATTTATAAGTTAGGAAAGAAGGTATCTACATCTGTGGATGAGGAAACTGGTGCTTAAATATGATGAAGGGCTAGCTCAAGGTCACACAAGAAAGGAACAGGCGGAAGTCAAACCGGGATTTCTGACTCCACATCCGCAGCTCGCCCCATCTTGCCCCATCCCCTAGGCTGTTTCTCTTTGCCTCTGACACCTGCAGCAAGAAGCAGGAGGCAAAGGAATTTGGCCCCCTGGGGAGTCCCCCTCTGAGTTACCTAGAGGTGACCCCGCTGGAGGATCCCACAGGGTAGAAAGGAAAGAAACTCCAGAGGGAAAAGAA
The DNA here is from genome assembly GCA_028534135.1 of Potos flavus. Lineage (NCBI taxonomy): Eukaryota > Metazoa > Chordata > Mammalia > Carnivora > Procyonidae > Potos > Potos flavus. Next base: position 95,656,702 of record CM052895.1, read on the forward strand.
AGACGCAGCAGTGACCTGCATTCCTTCTGCCATTAGCCCTGCTTCATCCTCAAACCAGGAAGGGGCGCCTGGCCATTCCCTCATCGTCCACCATCAATCTTCCTGTCATCTCATTGGGTCCCATGGGTCTCACTGACACATCTCCTGAATTGTCCTCAGTGTATCTTACAGAGGTTATACTAAACCACAGAGGAACGAGTGCATATCCCAGTTGAGGGAGCTGGTTTAACACCTGCGAACAGCTGCTCCAAAACTTAGGCCAAAATTCCACCTCGGTCCAAGTCACGTACCAATCCTGCCATTAGAGCACCTTGATTAGGTCATTTAAGCTCTCCAAGCCTTCGCTTCCTCATCTGAAAAGTGGAGGAGAAATGGGTACCTACTTCACAGAGCTGCTGGTTGAATTAAAAAGCACGGACGGGAAAGTTCTTGGCTCAGTACGTGGCACCTAGAAAGTGCTCAAGCATTGACGGCAATCGCTATTGTCGTTAGCTAACCTCTGAGTCCGTTTCCTTCTCTCTGAGATGGAGATGATCATCCCTACTGATTCTGTAAAATCAGAATATATGGTCATTAAGTTATAGCACGTGTTCAATCAATGCTTTTTTTTTTTTTTTTTTTTTTGTAATGCACAAGATGAGATGACCAGGTCCATAATTCTATGACTCCTCTCCCTTCGGCCTTCCCCTAGACTTTGGAACCCACTGAGTGAGACAAAGAAGTTCCGCCCCACGGAGCAGAGCTGCAGCTCTCTCGGTCTTAGAGGATTCCAGGGAAGGAATAGGTGCTATTTAGAGAAGTATTAGAGCTCTGGGGTTTCCAGAAAACTCTGTATTTACATACAAATACCCACTTCGACTAAACCCTCTCCACTCAGTGAAGTGCTCTCTGAAGCCCCTTCCCTCAGTTGATAAAAGGCAGCTTCACCTTTGAATCCAAGCTATTCTTTCTACAATTTAAGGTTATTCTTTCTCTGAGCCCAGCGAGGATGGTTTATTTTGTCAACATCCTCCTTTGAAATCAGTCTCCTGGATGCCTGAGGGCCACACACACATCCAAGCTCCCCTCAGGTTTTCTCTGGGATAAATACCCCCTTTTTGTTGATGCATTTCCTATGGCTTCATTGCAACCGTGGCTTACTTTCCACTACAGGCCTGAGCTGGTATAGACTTGGGAGGGAAAAGTGATTCGTTTTTTCTAACAGGCCCAGGTATTCGAACACTTACGTGTCTCCATGCAGACCTTCCTCTTTCAGTTTGGGAGTTCGCGCAAAGTAAGGGCTAAGGCATATTCACTACTGATACAGCTAAGACAGAAGTGTGTCGGGTCAGGTCTACCCGGAAAAGTTATTTAACCTCTGTGAACCTCGGTTTCCTCATCAGTAAAATGAAAATAATGACTCCCTAACCCATAGGATTATATTAAGGACCAAATATCGAAACCTTGTTACTTTATAACTACTCAACGTGGGCCCGCTGTTAAACCATATTATTCATATTCTGCTCAATCACCTAGTATAATCTCTGACTTCTAGTAGGCATGACATAAATAGTTTGGGATAAATAAGTAAACAAATGAAGTGATAAATTAATGGTAACTCAAAGGAGATGATGCGGACGTCAAAGTGCCTAGGGAATGAAGAAGGGTGAACGCCACGTGAGGGGAAAGAGCTTGTTTCCACAGCGTCTGTAAAAGCACGGGGGACTTTGGTCAAACGACACCATAAGTTGGTAAAGGCATTGATGCCTTTAAAGATGAGTCAACGGAAATGGAAAAGATTAAACGAAAGTCAAGCTAATGCCAGAGAAATTCCGAGAAACAACTTAATGAACAGCCAAGAAGGGTTCGCCCATCCCCTTGCTGTCTTTTAGGAAGGGCCAGATTGTCAGGACGCCCCCGGCCCCATCTGGAGATCCTGGTCACATTACGGCTCTGCCATCCAAGACCCTGAGCAGCTCGCTCAACCCTCCAGCGGAGCCTCCAGGTCGTCACCTGTACACGGAGGTGCTGTCATGGGCATGGGACAAGGAGCAAACGCAGTGACCGACTTGGAAGTGCCATATACACGGAAAGCGTTCTCTGTCTGAAAGTGATCAACATACGGTTCTCAACCTATACTTTCCGATTCCCAGAGTTCCAGGAATTCCCACCGGTAGGTCCGAGAGTCATGTCAACAGTTTATCGTGAACCACAGTGGCTCCTCAGAGGGACTTTGCAATCACTGTCACTTGGAAGAGTCAACAGAGTGTAGCAGTTAATAGCGTGGGCTTCAGAGGCCAGTGGACTGGTGGCAGAGCCCCTTATAAGCTATACAAACAACCTTGGCTACGTTTCTGACAATGCAAGCGTCAGCTTCCTCATCTATAAAACGGAGGTAATGATGCCATCTTCATAGGGTTGTTGAGAAGATTAAATCCAGTGACACCCGTAAACTACTCCGCCCATAGTAAGTGCTACGTGATTGGGGGCTCCCCCTACCATGAGTTAATACCATGTCTTTATCTGGTTTTTATCCTATTATTATTCTCCTCAATAGTTCCTTGGCAACCTCAAATGACCAATCCCTACTGATCGGTGCAATTTTTCTTCCCAAAACTTTTTGTCCAGAAGCCCCAAGCTCCATTCTCTGCAAAGACATACTTTTCCAGTGAGATTTATCTGATTAAAAAGAAAGCTGCATCGAAGGTAATGAGAGCCATTTGCTCTCCTGTCCAGCTCGTGGGATGCATGCTGATTACGTAGGGCCTGCTAAGAGCTTTGACTCTGGCAGAGGAAACCCCGTAGGCCTGTTCTTTAGCCCTCAAGTCTCTGAAGGATCCCCCTGGATTCCCCACACTGTAACTCATTGCAGAATGACACTGATGGTCAGAGGCACAGGAAAATTTCCCCAAGTGAGACATATAGGGACAGTCAGTGAGATGGTTGTTGTAGAATTGACAGAGTGAGAGGGTTGTTGTGGAATTGTAATTAGGGACCTCAGGGGGTAAAAATGTGAGGCTTATGCACAGACATGGGTTTGACCTAGGCCATTGGCCTAAGTCAAGCTGTGGAAGGGTTGTGGATGCTCCTGAAAGAAAAGGATGGCTTCTCCTATTTTCCTGCCTTGGATTTTCCCAGAAGACACCAAGTATTTTCCCCAGGGACTGACTGAAGGTATCAGGGCCAGAATTTGGGACTTTTTTACTCCAGTCAAATCGCATCACTGAGGCCCAGTACCCGCACAGCTACATTCTGCTTCCCCTGGAATGCCGGGTGCTTATCGTCCATTTAACAATTGTCTATTGAGCCCCGACCATGGGCCAGGCTCTGTGCCTCGTGGAAACCATACTTACTAAGCCTGGAAGGAAGCGTGCAAACACCATTCTCGCCTACATAACCCCTCGAGTGCCCCAGACCCCAAGGAAAAGGAAGGCTACAAAGTGGAAGGTTGAGCTTGAACCAGAAAACACCAAGGACTGCTGTGTTTCCAGCCTTGGAACCGACACGTGGAGTGAGGAGGAGAGAGGCAAGAGGAAGGAAAACCTTGACGTCAGTTAGGCAAATACAGCATGGAGTGCCACGGCTAGGTCGCCACGAACCTCTTAAGCCTCAATTGTCTTACTTGTAAAATGGGACAGACCTCTTACTGCTTGGGCTGTTGGCAGGATACAATGAGGTAAAGTACATAATGCTGTTTTTTGCCCCCAAACAAGAAACATCAAAACACAGCTTTCTGGAAATGAAATGGGAGGCTGCAGGAAGTCTAGACTCCCTCTCCTATAGGAGCTTGCCTACAGGACTTGATGACCGACAGGAAATTCTACCCTTGATGGACTGGGTTGGAGGCTCTGTGATGCCACAGCAGGGCCAGGACTAGGGCGAGGCAAGTGGAGCACCCAGGACACCACATTTAAAGAGGGCTCACTCTCAGGCACCTGCAAGGGCCTACACAACCCCGAGAGTGAGTGTCTCCTTCGGTTTCCCAAGGAGCCTCCTCCCCACCCCCTCCCGCTGGCCTGCTTTGTGGAGATACAGAAAATAAAGCACAAGAGTTAGTAGATGGAAGGTTATCCAGAGAAATAGACCAGAAGCAATGATAAGATATACAAAAATCCCTAGAGATTCCCACGTCCTTAGGGGCAGAGAAAGAACCAGATGGAGTCTAAAGGTTCCTTCCGGCTCCAAGGATCCAAGATTTTATCTTCCTGCACAAGAGAATCATATTCAAATACATGTGCTTTCTGACACAGATAAGGTTTTCTTACAGGGAGCAGAGCTGAGGGCGGTGGGCCAGTACGGGGTGGGGGAGGGGGGTAGGTGTTGTTCCCTAAGTCCCTGGGGAGAACTGGGCTCCGAGCATGCCCACTGGGACATTCTGCTCCCAGGCGTGCTTACAGATCACGAAGCGAGAGTCATAAGTTGTCAGGCCCTCCCTGGCCAGCCTAAGCCCCCACTGCAATCAAATAAAATTGGAATTGCACAGCTGGCCATGAAAAGCCAGATGTTGACCTCAGGATGCAACCCGGGCCAAGCTGAGGGCGACCGGCAGGGCCCACACTGCACGGCAACCCCCAGGTTCCCAGATGCCAGAGCCAGGGGCCAGGAAACTGGTCAAGACCAGAAGAGAGTGTCAGCCGCACCTCCTCCCAGGAGCGTCGGACACGGAGCCCTCCCCAGCACCCCTGCCCCTTCCTTTCCCCAGGACAGCCCACCGGCAGAAGAAAGAAGGCCTTCCCCCCCAAAATGCATGACATGGACAATGGCAAATGTTGGTTCTCTCTGAAAGTGCAGAGGCTAAAATTAATAAAACTCAGAAAAATTCTCTGATTCATGTCCCCACCTTCCCCTAAACACCGCCTTCCTTCTCTGAACCACCACAGTAATCCAGTGATACCTCCTGAGCTGGGAGGTAACCTCCGATCACCGTTTCTGTACCTGATCTGTTCTGTCTTCTCCACCACCACCACCAAGAGGGCGAAGGCCCTTCATCAACACATGACTATGGGCTGCTACCGCACGCCAAGCCCCAAAGGGGACAGACACAAACTCTGCCCACACGGAGGGCGTTTTCTGTCGGCAATGACATGCTCATCTGCATCTCCCCCATAGTGCCTTATACATATAGTGGGTGCTTAATAAATTAGAAGGATCAGGGCAGAGGATTTCCCAGCAAGAGGGCTTGCAAAACGGAGACAAGCTGGCACTCCACAGTCTCGTCCCTGGACAGACTCAGAAGCCGTCCTACTGCCTTCCCTGCCGGGTCAAGTCCCAGAAACCTCCTCTGAGCAGCCACGACCCGCTGAACGGTGGTGGGCACTCAATACAGAAGAGGCCGCTGTGCCTGACCTAATGCCAACCAGCCATTCCACAGATGAGGAAGCTGAGGCCCATCCAGGAGACCGAATTAGCGCGAGACCACACGGGAAGTTGTGCCCCCCTGTTCCCCGGCTCCCACCTTAATGTGTTTTCTTCCTCTGTTCCACAGTGACCTTCAAAACTGTGTCGTAAGTAAACACCCGTGGAAACAACCTTTGACTAGTTGACCAGGTGATTTCTGCCCAGAATAAATACCCTCTCACTGGATCACCTCCCTGCCAAGACAGAGGGGAGAGATATCCTGGCCCAAGTCAGAGGACAAGTTGCCTGGAAGCCAAGTTGGGCGCTCCCCACTGGGAGATGTTTTTGGAGGGCCCGTTCCCCAAGCTTGGCCAGACCACAGTTCAGTATAACCAGAAAGAGCTGCGAAATCAGGATGGATTCTTCTTACTGCAAAGGGAGTAGGGAGGGGTAATCTTACCCACGGTACCGTGGGTTTCGACCCACGGTAAGGGCACAGACCAGGGGGACCAATCCCTACTACTCCCAACCTCACAGACTCAGTCATCTTCACCTCTTGTCACTGTTCTCTCTCTCTCCCCGCTTTCCGTCCCTCACACATGCTAAACGTCTTTCAGTTCCCCAAGTCCTCTCTCGCCTCTAGACTGAACCCACGCTGTTCCTTCTACGATAAGCACTCCTCCTCCCCTATTTCTTCTAGCCCAACCCCACACCCCGCCTTCAAGCTCTACTATAAAAATCGCTTTCTCCGCAAAGCCTCTTGGAAAGCCCCCACCGTCCCACTAAGTGCAGTCGAGCGCCGTCCCTTGTGCTCACTGAGCCCCTCGATTACAGAACTGGCCGCACCTGAGGCACCTTCGTGTTCACATTCTCCTCTCCCCGCTCCACCTCCCTCCCCTTCTCAGCCTGCACCTGCGGCTTCTCTCTCCTCCAGCCCTGCCCGCCTGTCCCTAGGTTACCCTCTGCCTGTTAGTCTTTCTGCCCCTCACCTTGTCCTCCCCATTTCCCACCCTGGACCTCCCGACTTGTCTACCCATGTTGAGCCCAGGAGATGGCATCTGTCGGGGGGACCCCCTCTGCTAACCCAGAATGGTTCTGGGTGGTGTGGGGCCATGCAGGGTATAATTGAAACCGTATCTCACCCATATTGTTGCCAACCCCAGCTCATTTGAAATTCAGATTGACAACTCCATATTGATTCCCTATTTCCAATTGATGTTGCAACAGGAGAATGAGAATCTGAGCATTGATCTGGCCTTTCTTCCAACAAATCCCTGAAACATGAGTTGTTCCATTGGAGAGAAATCTCGAGACTGGATTGGGAAAAACCAAGTCACAGACATGCTCACGTTCCCTCAAAAGATTCCAGACAAATTTAGATACCAAGACCAGATGTATGAAAAGGGGGGGAAAAATAAGGAGGGAATATTAGAGGCTAATAAAATGATAGTTTAGGGCCAGAAGGACTCTTAGAGATTACTCTAACCCCCTTATTTTGTAGCTTAGGAAACTAAAAGCCACAAATGGGAGTGACTCTCTGAAGATCACACATCCCCCACTTCAGCGTGTCCTCCTGCCCCCACCCCCACCCCCCCACCCTGCGCTTGGAAACCCACTCCTGGATCTTTCCATGGTTTCTTTCATTAGGAGTCAAAACTGAGGTCCTTTACGTACCAAAGTCTCCCCATGTGACAAATCTCCAGACACTAAGGTGACAGAGAGTTTAACACTGTTCAGTCACTGCAGCTTTTGCCATAAAGCCTTCTCAGTGAGGGACAGCACACTTGGTCCCAGACGACCTCACTGTCTTTCTGAAATTACTATTAATCAAATCTGTCTCAACCAAGTCTGATTCACTCCATTACGTTGCAGTAATCCCCGAAACAATTTGCATCATTTCCAAATACTTTCATAGGGTCAGCAAATCCTAACAATCAAATGTCTCATTTCTCAGATTCATCCCCAGCTTCTCTGTTCAGTAGCTCACAGTCCATAAGCAAATGTTCAAGTTCACCAGAGGTAGTGGTTCCAAATGTGCACCAAGGGCTGCTTGATGCATATTTACTCTGCACAAAAGCACAGAGCACAGATTTACTATAGGGGGCCCTTGAACTAATTCTGTGCAAACTGTGCTTTCTAAATATAGACAGAAATGTACAATGATTATCAAGTGGAGGGGCATGGCTATTTTGACATTCAAATGGAGACTTTGTATATATAAAAGAATTAGGGAAATTTTGGTCTTGGGCAGTAAGAGATGGGGGATGACTGGGAGCAGTTCACACGTAATATCAGTGAATTATGATTGAGCTATTTCTCTTTCAGTTCTCATAATCTCAAGAAGTCTCAGACAGGTGTTAATGTGTCTCCAACCTTTTCACAATATTTGCTGGTCTTCCCCGGCTCCGGGCAGGCCTCGGGTTCCGAATGTTGGTAATCAACAGTGGGCAACTAGAATTTTAGGCTTCTCTTTTTGTTCTGTTTTGACCGCTTTCCCTCTCGGGGTGGGGTTATGTCTATTCTGGCAAACCATAGTGCTTTTTCATTTGTAAGTGGTGAAATACCAAGTCCGGTATTTAAAAAGAGTAAGTTTGAAAGAAGTGAGGCGATTTAAGGAAACATTGTAACTGATGAGGAGAGGTGGTGCAGAAACAGGGCCAAAAATGTGAGATTCCCAGAAAACCCACAGATACGGACACCAGTTGGGACTGGCAAATCTCAGAATTTCAAAGAATTCTGCTGTGAATCTCTTGAGGACACAGATCGTGGGGCGACTCACAACCCTTTCTTCTCCGTGTTTCAATGTGGCGAGTGCAGCTGCGGGCGTCAGAACTGCCAAGTCAGACTCCTGCTCTGATGCTCCCACATGTCACAGAAAATCACAAGCTCCCACAACAAATAGGAGCAATAGCAGCACCTTATGGCTACTTTCACAGTTCACAGGCTTTCCCATACATTGTAGCTGTTGGATGAAGCAACACTTAAAACTTTGAGTTCTAAACCCTTCTGTCCTTAAAGTGCTGTGTGACCTGAGGCCAGTTACTTAACCCCTCAGAGTCTCCGTGCCCTCAATTCAGCTCCCCGTGCCAGTGCCTGTAGGGAGTCAGTGGCCAGGTAACCGGACCGCAAATGCTGCAGACATGAGAGCTAGGGTGACCAGAGGACTCCTTGGCTTGGGGGAGGATTCCGGTATTAAATGGCACATTTTGCTAATAGCAAATGGTAGGGGACAATTTGGGGTGAATTCATTCTCTCCCTGTACGGCATAATAGGATTCGGGCTTATGAAAGAGGCCTAAGGGCCAAGAGATGGCTGGTGCCCTCGTAGCTGCTGGGAGGGAGTACCATGTTCCCAAATCTTATTATCTGAGAGGAGGGGCTGGAGAGAGAACAGGAGCTTATGAAAGCTTCATAACCGCCACTCCTAGAAAGGTTCTAGAAGTGAATTATAGCAGCAGAAAAGTCGTAAATCACCAGCTGCATGCCTGTGGTCCCTTTGGCTCACGCCAGAGCCACAGAGGAGCCATGAGTCTGGTGCCGAATGGGAACAAGCTGGGACTGTGGTACTAACGGAAGGCATCTGGCGAGGCATCCCAGCCACATAGGGCCAATGGTGCAGCTGAAAGCAGCAGTGAAACCAGAAGATGCCCCCAGATGGGCTCTGAACTGCTTCAAACATGCACGCATGCACGCACACACACACAGAGCAAGGCAAGAGCAAGACAATACTTCGAGTGTCCCCTATGTCCCAAGAACTGTCCTAGGTGTTTTTTAGCTGTGCTACCTCGGTTACTGCTCATGTGAAACTAATTTGACCTATGAGACAACTCAGGATCAGAGAGGTTGAGTAACTTCCCCAAGGTCACACGGCTTATAAATAAGTGAGACAGGATACATTCCAGTCATCTGTTCTTCTCATTCTGTTTGCGCTATGCTATATTACATCTCACAGTACATTTCAGAAACATACATGCAATGAGCATGCCACATACACACATCCACACGAGCCTTCCACACACACCCTATACCCCATATGTACATGCACCCCGCATGTACACACCCAGATGCCATGCATAAAAACACACTTTCACACGAACAGAGGTATTCACGTTTGCACATATGTATCTGTGTAACACAATGCATCACACATCCACGAACACCCCACCACATCCCAGTCCCCACACACATCTGTACCCATCCACCCGCTTGTACCCATCACACCTAGAAACCTGCCCACATCACACCCTCTCACAAACATCCAGACTCACACACAAAAAGACAGTAACATGCATTCATCCCTCATCCTGTCAATCAAAACAAGCTCTTGAGTATGTGGATAAGGGATCTTCAGGTTAGGTAACATGAGTGTCTAAATAATCCTGAAATGCCTTCTGGACCTGCACAGGAATACCAGATCACTTTCGGTATTCTTCATTACTGGGAATAATAGTCTAATTACTTTAAAATTGTTAATCCATACATGAATATTTATGATACCCTACTAACCAGAATATTTGATTAATTAAAGTAGCATCGTATTCATTCATTCATTCACTGTGCAATTACTGAGTATCAATTATGCCTGAGACACCGTGGTAGACACAGCAGGGGATTAAAAGAACAAGTAAACAATAAATAAAAACACCGTGATTCCTGGTCTTCAAACACAAACACAAGTAACTATATTACCAGGTAGCATGGTCCAGGGCCTGGTGAGCGATATGACAGGAAAGGGGGACGAGGAGACAAGAAGGCTCTGGAGCTTGTAGACCTAGACAGTGGCCAAACGCTGGTGCTGTCTGGGGAAGCGGGCTCTGCAAGTTCAGAGAGGAAGCTGGGGCATTCCCTTCCGTTCTCGAGATCAATTTGAGGCGTGGGCAGGACAGCTAGTTAGACACGCCCTGCGGGTGTTTGCAAATGAGAAAAGGGGGCTTCCAGAGAGCGGCCAGGTGGAGACAGATTTGAGAGCCATCCATTAGAGGTGATGACTTAAACCGTTACAACTGTGTGATCAGAAACAAGCCAAGGCGAAGAACGAGAGAGGTTGAGTGCGGATCCTTGGGGAACACAATGTCCTACTTGGCTAGATGACAGAAGCTCCCATCTTATGCAACACACACACACACACACACGTGCGTGCACACACTCATCTCCCTATGCATGGCCGTCCTTCAGCGTACCAGCTCCTGACAGCCTTGCACACCATGGCTACCCTTGCTCCCAGCTATCGCCTGCTATCATTTCCGGACTGGGAAAGCTCTCTGGCCCAAAGCAACCCAAACGACTGTTCTTTAACCCTTCAGCTTCCAATCTGGACTCTTCTTGGAAATCTGCACACCTTTGAGAGTGTGGCAGGGGACAGCCACTGTTCGTAGACATCAGTAACGCATGCTGTGGCATGAATGAGGACCTGAAACTGCTTTGTCGCATGGGGGCTGGTGACAGAAACAGTGTGAAGCCCCCCCCCCCCCGCAGTCCAATCTCAAATCCCCTGGTCTGGATACACTGAGGCAGACTGGTTTACTCTGGGACCCACGTCCGTCTCGTCCACTAACGGTACCTAAACGTTCCCAACTGAGCGTTTTCTAAAGTGTATGTTTCATGAGACGGTACTCCCCTAAGTATAGGCCTCCAAGCTTGTTACAGCTTCTGAGAAGACTCGAGGTAAAGATGCCTGATTACATTTCTGTTCCCGAATGTATTTGACTCAGGCAACGTTTTTTTTTAATTAGTGGCTGATTCTGAAGAGCAACTTCGGGGAAAGATTGGACTATGAGATCTTTAAGATTGTCTCTGGATGTGCTATTCCCCAGACCCGTGAGAGTGCAGGCACCTAAAACACAGGGCTGGGCCTCCTGGGAAGTTAACCCTTCAATCTCCTCCCCAGGGAGGCCCAGCAGCCAAGTGCGATTGCACAAAACCCCAGAGACGCACACTGAGGGGGCAGCGGCTTCTCGGCAGCCTCAGACCCACAGCCACCTGCCAGGACCCCGTGTTGGCTGAGAGCTGGCCAAGTAAACAACTGAACCTGGCCTTTCCTCATTAAGGACCCCACTGCCTAGTTCTCAGGCTGAGAACACTCTGGTGGTTCTTGGGTCTGGGCAAGGCTGGTCTGTGAGCACGGGCCCATCATTAACCCTCTGCTTTCCTCTCTCCTTTCTTAGCCTTGCTGCTTCCAAGGAGGCTGAAGCTGCCCGCTCCGCGCCCAAGCCTATGTCACCCTCGGATTTCCTGGATAAGCTAATGGGGAGAACCTCCGGATATGACGCCAGGATCAGGCCCAACTTTAAAGGTAGAGAAAACGTTCCTTCCAGATCCTCAGGGATCTGCTTTCCTAGATTACAGAAGCAGGCGGCGTGGTATTGTATGCAGATGGTAAACACGTGGGATGAATCCCGTGACTCTTGCCTCTCCCAGAGGCAGACATTGTCAGTTCGGTCTCCTCCCCACCAAGCCCAAACAAAGCCTCAGAGAACCGCCCTCAGCAGGACCTCTGGTTGCCAGCCGTCTGTAGGTGAATTAAAACCTACTGGCTCCCTCTGGCATAATGGACAGATAGACAAAGGTCGAATGTGGAGAAAAGGGTCCACATTTTGCTTCAGGCACAAACGTACGCTCGGAACTTTAATAAGCCGCTTCCCTTCTCTGGGCTTCAGTTCCTCATCTCTGTGGGGATCGAGTTGGCTGTACCTGTGGGTTTTACACTGTGCTTCCTGGAGCTCTCAGCCTTCCGCCATGTGCCCGAAAAGGGAGTCGAGGGAATAACGAGCAAGCTCACCCTCGCTTCTCCCCCAAGCCATCCTACTTTTGTTTTAGAGAAGAAACTTTCAATGAAAATTCATCTGCTGAAAGGTCCCAGGGATTGGTATATAATTCTGAAACGTTCTAGTCTAACTCAGAGTCACAATTTCAAATGGCTACAGAGATTAGGCAGGTCACTTAAATGAGTGAGGTCCAAAAGTAAGGCCAAAGGGAGTTATAGGGACTGTGGAGAAATAGAGGTGCAGGCCCCCTCGAAAGGGGACAGCCTCTCCCTAGCCCCAGGCCACAGTTACCCTGCAGGAATCGGGGCCCCATGTTGCCAGATCATCCACTATTCTAAGAAGAGCCAGAAATCAAGATTTATGCAAAATTTCCTGATGCCGAAAACATATAAATTCAAACAAAACACGTTTGTGAGCCAGACATGCCCTGGGGGTGACCAGTTTACAAATCCTCACCGGAGTGATCGCAGAAGCTTCTTCGAGCTCTCAGAGTCCTACGAGATCCCGACATGTGTTACAAGAGGAGACAGGTCCCCTTTGTCCGTGGACGCCCCAGAAGTTGCAGCAATCTCAAGCAGAGCAGAGTTCTGCAGGTGTGGTCTTGGGGAGCTCCTGGGGACGCTGTGCACTCCGACCTTCCCCTAGGACCCCTGCGGAAATCTGCTTTCAAGGACCAACTGCTGGCCTGCGAATCAATTCTTGATTCCAGATGCCCTTCCTCACTGTTTCTTTTGGCTCAAGTCCAAGACCAAATAAGGGATGTGACAGCTGGTAACAGCTTCCTAACATTTGCTTACCTTGCTCCCCGTTCTCTAAGTACCCCCCTCAGAGTGCCCGGCAAACGGAAATCGGTCTGTGAGATGCGCTGGAGTTGGTTGTTTGGGGCCCAGCTCCCACTCCTGTTTACCTCCAGGCTCCCCTGGCCCCTTCTCCTGAGGCCTTATCTTCCAGCATCCCTAGCATGACCTTGGTTCCCTCAAGGACAGCTAAGTCAGGACCAAGGTTGCTGCCACAGTGTGGCCCCAGCCCTTCACCAGGGTCACAATCTCAGACACCCAGAGGGATCAGGTAGCACACATGAGTGAAGCAGGATGGGGATGAGGGAAAACCAGAAAGCCCAGGCTCAGCCAAGGGCAGCCACCTCTCAGGTCCTAAGGTAGCTGCCAGGTAGGAATGCAGGCCCCGGGCAGCAGGCCTTCCAAGATAAGACTTGAGTCTGGGGTTTTCTGAGAAATCTTCCAAGTTGGCAGCTAAACGACATCTTTTAGAAACACCACTGGCCAAATCGAACACGTTCAAGACCTGACCGCCAGGTTTCCTCCGGCGCTGCTGGCAATTTTCCGGAATTCCGGCCCACCCCGCCCCCTGGTGGGCTCTCTCGGAACTCCATCCTGAGTGCCACAGTCTAGCTCTCCCGATAAAGGAGGAACTCGACTGTTGAATGTGTATGCATCCAGGGTTCACGTATTCGTCATCCTTTATGCATAGCACTGCACTTGGCACACAGATGGCCCTCAATAAGCCTTTCAACAGGGAATGAATGAACGAATGAACCAAAATATATGCTAAGGCTTAGAGCAGTCAAGTGACTTTCCCAAGGAATGCCATCAAGACCAGGGATTTTCACTCAGCTGCATTTACTCGATTCTTTGTCTAATGCTAGTGATTTGTTGCTTTGTTTATTCATTCATTTATTTACTTACTTATTTGCTTAGTAGTGGACAGTTTTAAGAAATAAACTTGCACCCAGACCATAAAATTATCGAATCGAGGCCCTTCTCCTCCCCAGTCTAAGAGCCTTACTTTGAACATCTGGGCCCCAAATCTACAGGACTAGATAATGTCTTAGACTTTTCCCAAACCTGCAGTGTCTCTATCTCCTTCGGTCCCCTCCAAGTCGGGCTCTGAGCAAGGTACATCTTTCTGGAACACCCTCCACAGCCCCCACCTGACCTCAACCCCCGGGGAACTGGGAAGCAAGGTTTCTCGGCTCTCCCTCGTGGTAAGAACTGAAACGTTGGCACGAGGGCTCTCCTGCCCCTGAGTCCTCTGGTCCCTTCACACTTCCACTCAAGGCACAAATAGGATTTCCAAAATCCCCTTACAAACCACGGCACTCCTGAAAAGGCCGTTTAGATAAGGCCCTGTGACTCTAACACAGAGGAAGAGGCCTGCGTTGTTTGAAAACTCCAAGGAGTGATTAATCACTCAGCAGTTCCCTTCAAGCGCCAGAAGCCTTGCCTGCTTTTGACTCTCCTGAAGACGGGGTGGCAAGAAGAGCGGGCTCAGTCTGCAGAACACAGTGGCAATACAAATCAGAACACGGAAGGAAAGCATGCAAAAACTGAAGTCCAGCCCTCGCACAGCTGACCGGACCCAAAGGCCATCACTTGACATACCTGGGCCTCTGTTTCTGCATCTGTAAAACGATCCAGTAGGACCTAGGCCCTTCTAGCACCGACAGTCCGTATCTTCCTTAAGACTTTGCGTAGGATAATGGCTCCCAGGATCAGGGGCACAGCCTAATACAAACACATACACAAAAGCAAAATTAAACTTTAATATTTAATGAAATATATACATTATCCTGCTGCCAAAGGCAGCCAGATTGTAATTTTCTCGAGGATAATTTAATTTCAGATTTATATCAATGAACCGCACCTCCCCATGGGGTCCCTTTGGCTGGCGCCCTCTCACACACATAAATCAGGATCTAATTTATATGGGAGTCACAGCGGCAGACACTTGCAGGGCCTGGGTGGGAACTCTGAGTGCATCATTTCGAGGCACGGGCAGTAACTCTTTGGGGCATCTTAAAGATATGAAGCCGAATGAAAAGAAAAGCCTGGGTCTGAGTCTAAATGGGGGGGGGAATTTTTTTTAATGGGTCTTTGTTCAGGTGGAAGTGACAAAGGCAGAATTCCACTCAGCATGAGGGAAATTTTTTAGCAGGCAGAAGTATCCAGCTATGGAAAGAGCTGCGGACAACGAAATGAGTTCCCCGGTGTCGGAGGTGTTCAAGCACTCAGCCTTGAGCGGGCAGCTGGTGCCACTCTAGCAGCAGTCCCTGAACTTGGCTGTGCATGAGAACTCCCCCCCCCCCCCAGTCGCTGGTTAAACAGTACATTCTGGGCTAAGCTCCCATGATTCAGGTTCACTGGGTCTGGGATCGGGCCGAAGAATCTGCAGTTTAAATGGTTCCCCAGTGATTCTACTGCAGTTTGGGAAGAAATTGATGAGGTGACCCTTAAGAAACCCTCCAGCCCCCAAATCCTATAACCTCGTAGTTCACATGGATAGCTTCCATAAGGGAATTCCAAACCAAAGGAGCTCAGTGTCTGCCCAGATCAAGAGCTACTCTCCCAGACTGATGGGGAAGTTGTAGCCCAGAAACGGGAAGGGGCATGCCTGAATCGGATAGCCAGTGAGTATTGGAGCTGAGTTGAAAACCCACGGAGCCCAGCACTCCCCTGGAGGGAAAACCTGGATTCCCACCACAAGACTGGGTCCCTTCCTGCACACCAAGATTGCGGAAAAGAAGGAAACTTTGAGTTTGGGTAAAATGTTTGGGCTACTTTTTAAAGAGGTACAGAGAGGAGTGGATCACAGAGGACACAAAGACATCTGCTTCCTTCTTTCCACAATCAGAAAACTTGGGTGTGAGTCCTGGCTCCACCACCTGCCGGCTAAATAAACCTAAGGAAGTTATCAAATCCGCAGTTCCGCAGCAGGGACAGTGATTTTGCCCTGGCTCCCTCAGGACCTCATGAGGATCGACGAGGAAGCAGACCTGAAAAATTTCACAGATTGCATATTGCAATCTCCATGTGAAGGATTATGAGCTATTATCCAGGTCTTACCCGCCTTCAAGGTCAGCTCAAGGCTTATCACCTTCAGGAGGTCTTTCCTAATGCCTTGCTCCCCAGAACCTCTCTTACACCTAGACACCTACTGTTTATAGCACTCTTACCCATAGTCTCACACTTCTCTCTGGTTATTTTATATCAGCCGCCTTGTTAGCTCATGGGGAAGCCCAGTGCTTAAAATCCCGCATTCTACCACTCTGTGACCTCGAGCATGTCCCTTCCTCTCTCCGAACCTCTTTCCTCCAAGTACAGCCAGTCATCAGCTTTGGAATTAGAGAAATCTGAACTCCAATGCTGGCTCAACCACTCACTTACTAGGTGTGTGGTCACGAACATATAATCTCTCTGAGCCTCTGTTTGCTCATCTGCAAAATGGAGGTAATAACCATATCTTCTTCTGGAGTCGTGGAGAAGATATAATGAGATAGTATCAGCAATACTCTCAGGACAGCAGCAAACCCTGTAATGCTTAGTAGAAGGTAACTGCTGCAATTAATAGTATAAAATGAAGAGATTAGGTTTCAACTGGACAGAGGTCCCCTAACAATGAGATCCCAAAGAACAAATATTCCTCCATGTCTTTCCTATTTTTTGCAGTAGAATTCAAAAAGCTCGCCTGGAAAGTATTTAATAAAGACTTATGGACCTCCCTTGAGGTTCCCTCTGGATTCCTCAGCTGGTAATTCCCATCAACGCACTTTCAGGCAATCTTTCTTGGTTCATAAGTTCAAGGCAAGGAACTTGCTGTTCTTTGCGATTCCCAAGATGGCCTCCAAATGTTGGAGCCATAAATACATTTCAGCCACAAATTAGAAGGCAGCCGATGGGGTTTGGGGAAGGGATTTCAGCCATATGGCAGGATGATGAATCATCCTGTGTTAATGAAAATACATCCTAGCTCAGCCTCTGGTGTTCTGTACCTGGTGCTCACTTGGGGGCCAGGGAATCTGACACAGTGATGAGGCTGGGAGTCCCTGCTGCTCAGGGGTGGGGTGGAGGGCAAGCAAGGGTCTCCTCCACCAAGAGGGAGCCATCCCTGAAGTCAGTGTTCCAGGAAGGGGTCCTGTACTGTGGGTTTCTTCCTGGCCATGGAGCTAAGCAGGAAATCTCTCTTGATTGGCAGGTCCCCCGGTGAATGTGAGCTGCAACATTTTCATCAACAGCTTCGGTTCCATTGCGGAGACAACTATGGTGAGTGAGTCAAAATATAGGCTGCTATTTCCTGCTGGGGATGTCTGGCTCCCAGAGATATGTCCCCTCTGCTTTGGGCTTCCTCCAAGAGGCGAGGAATCTGGTGTTTTTTCAGCTCTCCTGTGAGTACCATGCAACTTGGGCATTGTTACTGTCTTATTCAATGTTCTGGAGGGAAGCCATCCATCAGCAAACGGCCAAAGAGCCAGCAGGGCTAGTGCACACCAAACAGCCAGGACCACAGACACAAAATTATGGCAACAGGCTGAAGCTTTAGATGAAAAGAAAATGTAGGGGCGTGTGGGTGGCTCAGTCGGTTGAGCGTCTGCCTTTGGCTCAGATCATGATCTCAGGGTCCTGGGATCGAGTCTCATATGGGGCTCCTTGCTCAGCAGGGAGTCTGCTTCTCCCTCTGCCTGCTGCTTCCCCTGCTTATGCTCTCTCTCTCTCTCTGACAAATAAATAAATAAAATCTTTAAAAAATAGAAAGAAAAAAAAGTAAAGAGCTGCTTGTAAGTTTACAATTCAACTGTGCAAGAGCAGAAGACTGCTTCTAGAAGCCTCAGTGGGTCTACTGGGTTGATTCGAATCCTCTCTCTGCTTTTGTGTGTATTTCAACATTCTCATAGTAAAAAGTTTAAAATAAATCAGTATACTGGAAAAAAAGACCAGAAGGAAAAAATACCAAACTGTTAATAGCAATTATCTCTGGACTGCAGACTTACAGATAATTTTTAATTTTCTTCTTTCATTCTTTCTCTATTTTTTGAGTGTCTGCAAGGAGCAAATATTGCATTTGTGACTATAAATAAATGCAATGATACTTTAAAATTTTTTTCTCAATCCTTGAAAACAAAACAACAAAAAAATCAATTGTACTTATTTTGAAGGGAGTCATCGAGCTCGTGAGAAAGTAATTAAAGCACCTAAAGTCATCACTTTATGAGCCAAGTGAGAGTGGCCAGCCAATCACTGAGTCCAAAGACAGATGTTGCTGCCAGGAAGTCCTCTAAACCACCCATTTCTGGACATCCCCCTGGCTCTAGTCAAGTTCAGGCTTCCATGGGTCTTGCTCATGTTGCAGCAAAAGAGTCTTAACTCTCATCAGGCCCCACTCCGAGCCCTCTTTCTCACACTTTGGTCTTCCTGAAATACAGATCCAACCACACCATTGCCCTCTTTAACGCCTCCCTGGTGGCTCCCCTTCACCTTCAGCATTAAGCCCCAATTCCTTTGCAAAACAAAGAAGACCCTTGGTGATTCTGCCCTGCTTCATCTCTTCTCTCTCTCACTTCCTCTTCCGGATAATGGAAAGGCCTAGCATTCTCCAGACAGGCATGTCTCTGTGCTGATGCCATGGAGGACTCTGCCTAGAGCACCATGCCAGCCCTCCTCCCCTTGCTGACTCCTTCCTATTCTCCTCTAAGTTCATGCTGCAGTTACCTGCAGGGGCAGCCGCCACACTCTCGCACCTGTGTACGTGTGCGAACTCACCCGTGTGCTTCACCCAAGGCTGCAACAAGTTCTTTCCACCCATTCTCATGACACATTTTACAGTGTCCGTAATAGCACTTACCACTCGCTAAGTAACATGGAACACTGTTAGCCGTCTGCTTATTCATCCCTGCTCTCGCTATAACGTAACTTATTTCTGGAGTGGAATCTTCTCTCATTTCCTATGGTAACCTCGGCAGATGACACGGTGATGGAATAATGGGTACTCAGTAACTTTTTAAGATAAATAAACTTAACATCATGTATATTGTCTATTGAGTCACACAATTATTTGGTCCTAAACATTTATGGAGATTAGATCTAAACTTTCAATCCCAGACTGGCAAAAATCACTGAACTCTATAGGTCATGGGGCAAATGGCCCAAAATCTGTCCTTTTGCAAAGAGGCATGTCTTGATAGGGTCATATAGACCCTGACCACATCCAAAGGACAACTGACCAAACTCCCTAAAATTTAACGGGCCTATTATCTCCAAATGGAGATGACCCCACCTGTTGACTGGGAACAAACATGACTGCTTGTCATTGGTATCCAGGTCAAAGAGCCACATTTTCCCACACTTTAAATGGATGTCTTGAGAGCTCCTAATGCTTTTCTTCTTGTCCCTCCCAAATCAGAAGCACATTATTCATACTCTCGTGTGGTGAGTGTTGACACAGCCACTCTCCTTCTGGAATGGTAAGTAGTCATCGGATCAAGTCAGGGACCTCCTAGGTCTGTAAAGAACTTGGTTCTTGGAGGACAGGTGTACATACCTACTCTCCAGGCCCAAACCAACGTGTTTCCCTACAATGGCCGCACAGAGATCTACTTCCTGGGCACAGATTCCTCCTAAAAGAATAGCAGTTTTGTCCTTACCTTGTGTGGTGGTTACAAGCCAAGCTCTGGCATTACATAGACCCGGCCTCACTCACTATGTATGAAGAGCTGGTTTGCTTCACATCTTTAAGCCTCAGTTTCCCCATCTGTAAAATCCCAGTGGTGACTAATATACTGACTTCAGCGAGGTATCATGGGTAGAAATTATGTGCAAGAAAGTTTTTATCACAGTAAATGCTTTTTGTCAGTGCTCTTAATGTTTCCCATGATAATGTTGGTGATGACAATGATGATGACAATGGAGACCCCAAAGCTATCACTGATCAGCTGTAGGACCTTGAGCCTCCATTTCCCCTCTCCCATGTCTCCTGTCTACCTTTCCAGACCTTGGTCCTGCTGCATTTTGCTCTCTCTAGAGACAGCGTAGCAAGTACGACGCAATCTTCCATGGCTAGACAAAACTTGAGGTTCGGCCCCGTGACCCTGGGCAGAGTAGCCTGAGTCAGCCCCCTCATCTGTAGAGTGGGGTACCAGTAGCCTCCCTCTTGCGACATGTTGTGAGGATTAGGAGACAAAGCATAGAGAATGCTAAGCACAGTGCTTGATGCGAAGTACACATGCAGTGAATATCAGCCATTATTATTAAATACCGCTTACAATCTTCGACACATTTCACACCCACTCTCTCATCTGATTCCTGCACTAAACCCTTGGTCTTCCAAGCACTCTCTATGCAGTAGACATGGCGGACACTCTGTCGCCCAGTGTGCAGCTGAGGAAACAGATACGGGCACACCAGGTGGGGCTAAAGACCCGGTTCTCCTGACCCAGAGAGGGTATTTTGCTGTGCACCACTCTGGAGTCACATCAGAGGGCAAAGACTCAGGAAATCGAGGGACCACAGAGCCGCCGGCAGGCTTCAGCAACCACGTAAGTGGTCGCAAACGTGGAAATCCAACCTCACCTCGTGGGAAAATCCTACATACTAAACCGGAGCTAGCCCACAAGGGAAGCCCGGGGGGACAAGGCCCCCTGCAGGGGAGAACCCGAATCCACAAAGAATGAAGACTTGGCCACGACGTGCCTCCTTGGGAGTGGTCCACGAGTGACATAGTTTTCTCCTTCTTAATCCTGTTAATCCAGAATAGGAGTTACTGTGTTCGGCTGGTACATTCCATGATACTGTCATTTTCCCCCCACTGTGTCCTTAGTTATCTATATGCGTTTCATTTACTTTGCAGATAATTTCAGAAAAACATAGCCTAATATCTCAGAACTAGAAAAAAAAAAAAACCTTAAGAAATTGTCGAGGGCACTCCTTCATTTTTCGGAGCAGGGAATCTGGCGACCGGAGTGGGGGCATCACTTGAGCGAGGTCACACAGTACGGAGCAGGCGTGACTGAATCCCGGGTCGAATGTTCTTCGTGTGGCCAAGGCTTCCCCTCCCCCTCAGCTTCTTTCTCACCTAGCTCCTGCTGACCAAACCGTTTGGACCATTTTCCCATTCGAGCCTCTTTCCTTGTCACTCAGAATATGCTTGGAGAGCAAGATGGGACCCAGGTTAAGAACGAGAGCCACAACCACGCCTTAAATGCTATTGCCGGCGGGGCAGCGAGCAGAGCACTCCTGCCTATGTCATCTCATTCAGAGCTCACGACAACCTCCGCAAGGCATGAAATGTTATTCCCATTTTACAGAAAAGTAAGCGGAGGCTCAGAAAGGTTAAGTCACTTGCATAAAGTCACACAGCTGATCAGTGGCAGAGGTGGAATTTGAACTCAGATCTGATCTCCCCCCAAAGCCCATCTTCTCCGGAGCCAAAGAGAAATATTTCACTCCTGGATGTTTGGGATTCCCCAGCCCTTGCTTGTTTCCTTTCATCATAAGGAAATCAGAGATGAAAGGGAACTTCACTGAATAGACTCCAAGCCCAGGACCCGGCCTCCCCGACCATGCAAAGAGCTGGCAGTGCCTCCAGGGCCCGTGGTAATGTGGACAGAGTCCCGGTGCCAGAAGCTTCCCAGGCTGTGTTCGTTCTCCAAGAGCAGCAGGAGTACAGAGCGGCGTCCGTAGGAGGCCCCAGACCTGACTGTCTGTCTGGGGCCTGTCTTTATTCGCCAGAGCTAACAGACCCGAGAGCAGGGAGAGGCAGCCAGAAAAGCAACAGGGGTCTCTACCCATTCCTGACGGGGAGGGCTGAAGCTGCCAGCCCTTCATCGACCTTTCCAGGGACTTTCAGTGAAGCAATGCAGAAAACAAGGGTAGGGTTGGAGCGGGAATGGAAAAGAGAGAAGGAATGGGGCCCTGAACTAGAGCCGCTCCTTTGGCAGGCTACAAGAGAAAGGTCTGGAGCTAGAACCCAGGGGGATCCATCCAGCTTGTCTGGACACACAGGAGTGTGCCTGAAGTGCTTACACTGCAGAATCCATGAGTCCGTGTAGTATCTACACACAGGTGTAAACTGTGGGACCGTGTATTTGTGCAAATGTGTGTGGACCTAGGCATGTGTATATGTGTGCTGGCTTAAAGATACTGAAACAGGTAACCTCAAAGAGAAATGTGTGTGACCAAGTCCAGGTATGAGCATAAGTATGTCTGCTTCTGTGCTTATAAGTGTACATGTAATAAATGTGGGTTGTATGTTTCTGTGTGCACACATATTTGTAAGAACATGTAAAAGTACTTAAGAGTGAATGTACAGGAAGTGTCTTATTTTCAGTTACGTAATTATATAGGGGGATTTGTGAGTACATGAACACATATTTCAGTATACGGCAGCATTTGAGCGAGCACGTTTGTATGTGTGTGTATGCGCCTGCATGTGAATGTGCAGACACACGATTACATGTGAATAAGTGAGAGCACTTAAGTGTGTGTTAGTATGTGAGTACAAGTACGTGTGTGCATGTGTGCAGGTGCACGTGAGAGTGTGCACATCTGGGGACACACCGAGAGCTGGAATTCACATGTAAACAAATGTGAGAGAGACAGAGGGTATGCGTGTGTGTGTGTGTGTGTGTGTGTGTGTGTGTATTGACGTCCTTTGGACATAAATCCCAGTGTGTCCACTATTAGGACATGGGCTCTGGCCTCTCTTGCCAAGTCTTGGGCTGGCCTGGCATAGAGACAGGCACACTGTGTCCAGGACCCCCAGTTATCGGCGACAGCCTATGCAACCATAGTCCACAAGTTCGGCCTCATTTGTAGGTATTAAGGAGCAATGAACAGAGTCCTGGCCCAGGAATCAAGAGACTGGGAGTTGAGTTCTAACGCTGCCACCATTTCATGCTACTGAGACTCAGTCCCCGTTAGGTATCTGGCTCCAAGAATGGTGTGCAGAACACACGAGAAATAGGTACAAAAGCCTTTCATGAATGCTACAGAAAGGTAAAGGGTTATTAACTACTGAACCAATCTGCCAAGGACTCCAATACATAAGCCTAAGGAGATGCCTTTTTGGGTTTTTTCATTCTGTTCCCTATTTGTTCGTTGATGCTTCCCACCTCCATTTATTAAGGTCCTATAGGTGCTGAACACAGCATTAAGCTCTAGGAGTAGAGCTCTGTTTCATTCGTGTTAGTCTAGGCTTTCCTGCTGCAACAGACAACCCCCCAAATCTCAAAGTCTTAAAACAACAAAGATTGATTCATCCCTCATCTCAAGTCTGCTACAGATCCAGGGGACGCTCCAAGACTACTGTCCTCGATGTCGTGGCTGAGTACTGCATCGCCATAGCAATATGTGATTTCACATTCGCCATGCAAGGGAAGAACGCACCCAAGGCTTGAGCAACAACAAGCCATTGCTTTCCTCCTGGAAGTGACGTCGACGGCTTCTGCTCATACCTCACTCTCCAGAGGAAGTCACGTGGCCCTGCCTGAAGAAAAGTCCCAGGAGTAAATGGGAATAGTAGGTGTCTGCTTTCTCTCTTGGAGACGGTGGACAACAAAACCAAAGGTGACCACACAGTGCAATGGGAGACATCACAGAGGTTTGCGCAGAATGCTATGGGACATAGCGAATCATGACAGCCCAGAGCGATACTGGCCCACACTTAACTCCCCGTACATTCCTATGTGCTGGGTGCTATGACAGTGCTGTTGTGTGACTTTGAGTGATTTTTCTAAAATGGAAATCTGATCATGGTACCCTCCACATTAAAACCTTCCAGCAGAGAATGATGTCACAGAATGACCCAGCGGTGAGAGGGTTTTAAGAAACCGGTGTGTGTTCAACGGTGCTAAAGAGGGGGAAATTCAAGTACGACAAGACAATAGCATCTACTGCGTTCGGCAGTGGGGGCTGAGGGAAGGGGAGTGTGTACGAAATCAGGGAACATAACAGTGGGGGCACAGAGAAAGCAGAAGACAAACTGAAGCAAAGGCAGTAGGAAGGTAATTCTTCTGAAAAGCTTGGCTGTGAAGGAAGGTTCGGTGGTAGTGTTTGTCATTTATGGACCACTTTATTGAAAACCAGGCATCTGTGCTTAGAAAATTATGGGCATTATTCCATGTAATCCAACAATCCCATTTTATAGATGAGGAAACTGAAGCACAGGGGGGCTTAATTCACCCAAGCCTTTCCAGCCGATAAATGTCCTCACCAGTTACTATCTCCCAGCTGCCTGACTTCTGGAGCCCTGCTCTTGGCCCAGCCCACCTGCGCAGCATGGGACAGGAGGAAAGGTGGCAAGGGGACAATGGGCCATGGGACGACATGACCTCATCCTGGTCTTCTGCACTACGGTCTGGTTAATCTATTGGTGCAATTCTATCAGAACTTGTATCCCAACAAGACCCTGTCCATCCATCTCCTTGGATATTTGCAAGACCTCAAGATACACAAAGACAGCTACCACACAAGGAGATTAAATACCCCTTAGTCCACCCCTAAATGTTAATACATTGGTTGGGAAGCAGTACTTTACGATGCCAACCTACTTCTGGGGTCAACAGATTGAATGAAGTAGATACATTGAACCATGGAAGATAAAACTAAATCCACCTACTTTTTTCCAACTCTGCTGCTGTCAGCTCTAGGTGACATCATCTTTCTCCTACTTGACTAAAATGATCTCCTACCTGGCCTCCATGCCTCCCCTCGTCCTGTCCCCTACCGCTTCCCATAGTGGCCAGAGGAATCTTTTGAAGCCCTAAATCCGATCACAGCGTTCTCCTGCTTCAAGCCCCACAGCAGCTTCTCTTCCTCTGTTCTGTGTGTTCTCTCTGCCCAGAGAGATCTCTGTGTGAATGGCTCCTCTCATCCTGCAGGGCTCAGCTCAGATACCTCTTCAGAGGGCTCTTCCCTGCTCTCTAGCTAAAACTGATCCCCCTTCCAGGCACTATCACATCACTATGTTCCTTGAAGCAACGTCTCAAATGTAAACATTCACTTATTTGTTGTCTTGTTTGCTTTTTTATTGGAAGAGGGTTCTTGTCTCTCTCAACTGTTTCCATAGATCCAGTCCCCAACACGTTGCCTGAGCCATAGGAGCTCAATCAATATCGGGAAAGAATTAACCTTGGAGGTCCTCTAGTTGAATTACCATCTGTTGTCAGAATCTCTGCCACAAACACTGTGGCCAAGTAGTTTCTGCTTGTATACTTCCAGAGACAGGGAGCTCCCTATCTCCCAAGGCAGCCCATTCCACCTTTGGACAACTATGAAATCTCCATTTACCCATGGCTTTCATTCCACTCCTAGAGCCACAGAGAACCAGCCTATTCACTTGACAGCCCTTCAAATAACTGAGGTCAGTCCTCTTGCCCCCTGTCCACACCCGGCCTCTGCAACCATCCCCCCGGTGCCCAGTCCCTTTACCATCATGGCGCTCGCCGAGACATCCAGGGCCATCGACTTCCATCTTGAGATGAAAGGCCAAAAAACGAACCCCAGCCCCCAGGAGTGCTCAGAGTGGAGCAAGGTGAGGCCACTGCCATCCCAATTCTGGGTTAGTGGGCTTCGAAGCGTTGCTTTTAACAGCAGCTCAGTTCAGCTTTAAGCTAAATCTTATGTAGCACTTTGACAAACTGATTAAACAAAACAAAACGAGGCTATTCTAGATGAAGTGGAGCAGAGGCCAGGAATCTCATTCCCTTGGCTTTTCCCTCAATCCCTGCCTCCCCAAGGCCACCCCAGGGGTGGCCTCAGAACCCCAAAATCATTTCTATGCAGGCCACTTCAAAGACATTCCCTGTTAGGTAGCCATGTCCCAGTGTGGGCTCACATTAGGCTACAGACAGACTCTGGAACATTCTTTTAAGTGCACAAGTAACAGATGAAAACAAGCTTTTGTAGGAAGTCCAATAAAAAAGAAAAGAGAGAGAAAGAACACAGGAATGCCCCTGCTTCCCACTCTGCTCTAACTCCCACTGCCCTAGCCTGAGTTCAGCACCACAGACAGTACTACCCCGCTCGATCACACAAACATTTATGTACATACACACAACCATTGTATAAATAGGACTGTGCTCCTTCCCCTCCCGCCATGTCTTGGAATCTCTCCCTGTCACTACCTATGGGTCTAACTCATTCTTAGCTCTCTGCACAACACCACCTTGGAATATAAGAGGTGGCTTATTATTACCGCATGCCAGATATGACAAGTAATTTAAATCTGTTTCCAAGCTTTACGGCCTGCCTGTAAAATCCCATGCTCCATGGGGCGCCTGGGTGACTCAGTCAGTTAAGTGCCCGACTCTTGATTTGGTCTCAGGTCATGATCTCAGGGTCGTGAGGTGGAGCCCTGAGTCACATCGGGCTCCACACTCAGGGGAGTCTGCTTGACATTCTCTCTCTTCCTCTGCCCCTCCCCCTGCATTCTCTCTCTCTCTCTCAAACAAACAAATAAATCTTAAAAAAAAGAAAAAAAGAAAATCCCATGCTCGGGACAGGCCATCATTCTTCAGTATTAAACCACTCTTCTTGGGATGCCTGTGTGGCTCAGTTGGTTAAGTGTCTGCCTTCGGCTCAGGTCATGATCCCAGGGTTCTGGGATCGAACCCTGCGTTGGCTCCCTGCTCATGGGGAGTCTGCTTCTCCTTCTCCCTCTGCCACTCCCCCTGCTTGTGCTCTCTCTCTCTCTCTATCTCAAATAAATAAATAATATTTTTTTTAAAAAAGTTCTTTTCCTGATGGACCTTTTACGATTATGCAGCTTTTTACTATTACAAACAATGCCAAGAATATTCTTGGACATAACTCTGCACATTTCCTCAGGACATGTTCCAGAAGCAGAATGACTCGATCAAAGGACATGCAACTTTTTATGATTTTGACAGACGCATTGCCCAGCTCACTTCCAAAGAAGCTTCTAATTCCCTGTCCCCACAGCAGTGTTCGCCTCTCTTTATCCTTGCTGACCCAAGATATTATCAAGCCTTTTCATTTTACCAAGGGGGATTTTTTAAATGGTGCCTCGTTGTCATTTTTAATTTTCACTCCAGACTCCTAGTGAATTTGAGCATCTTTGCATATTCTTTGCTTGCTGGGCATTATCAATAATATTACAGGTTTCTCTTTTTACATGTACCTCCTTCATACAGTCGGTTTTGTTTTTCTGTAATGTATTTGGTGGTGGCTCAACTCTGTTTTTCTCCAATGAGATAATGGTTTTCCCATCATTATTCTTAAGTGGTCAGTATTTCTCCACTGTGCAATGCTATCCTTCTCATCAACTAAATCCCCACATATTCCTTGGTCTCTTTCCAGTCTTAGTGTGGTATCCTATTACTGTTTGTTTCTGCATCAATACCACACTGTTTTAATTACTATGGCTTAACCTTATATTTCTATGTCTGGTAGAAAAAGTTCTCTGTTATTCTTCTTTTATGAGGTTTGCCTCATGTTTCTAGCCTGTTTTCCCTCCCATGCGAACTTTGGAACCAGCTTGTTGAGGCTGATAAAAATTGCCTCAGGTTTTTATAGGGACTGCATTGAGTTTATAGATTAATTTGGGAGGAACTGACATCTTTACAATATTAGATAAACACGGTACATCTCTCCATTTATCTAGGTGTTCCTTTATGCCTTTCAGTAAGGTTTTAGAGTTTTGAGGGCTTTTCCTAAATATCTATGAATCGCACATTTCTTGTTAGGTTAATGGTGGGTATTTTGTGAGGCCGGTTACTATTTTGGATGAGAACCTTTTTGATGTTGTTTTTTTCCATTACACTTTCAGTCTTTCTACACAGCTAATGCGAGGTCATTTTTTATACTCTTGGGTTTGGGGGATCCGAGAGAAAGTCTATTAAATGTCATCCAATTAGACACAGCTCAACACTCCACAAAGCTTCGGTAAACTGAATACTAAAAGAAGGCGAAGGAGAGAAGGCTCAGAAATGCCATGAGAGTCTGTTACAGACAGAAAACAGGGCTGGATGCCTCTCTCCCAGCACACCACCGAGGGGGGCATCGCAATTGGGAATTTATGGCAGCTAGAGTTGGCTCCCTATCATCAGATTCAGAAAGGCTGACTCATGACAAACCCACAGAAGACTGAACTGGGTAAATAAGACTGTCACGTTATTGAATTTACCATGGGGCTTTCCACGCGAGTAATACGAATGCTCATGTCCTCCCCGAAAGCACTCCCTCGCCACTCTCTGAATATCGGGGAAACCAATCAGGACTCACATTGGACATACCTGCAACCAGAGGAAAAGAAGACAGGTAGTCTTTAGGGAAATTTCATCCAGGCCAGAGAGAGATCTAAGAAAGCCTTCCTGCTCACCGCGCAGAAGCCCTCTTTGCAGGAATGAAAATATTGGTGTCCCCCCGTCCCCAGATGATGCTAGATCACCAATTGCTGGATTCCTGCTCCTCAAAACATCCTTTCTCATACCACCAAATGAATATCTCCCGTATGTTTATAAAAGAATTGTCTAAATGAGATACAGTAAATCAGGGTTCCAGTTATTAAATTACAAGCACGGTCCTGTTCTAAATCATCAGGATTACACGTGGGGCATTGTGATTGATGCTGGGCCTTGCCAAACTCATCTACTGGCAATTCTTCTCTGCCGTGGGTTTAACCCACACAGAGCAACCTGGTTTCCATATTTCCAAATGTGTGAGCGGCGTGTCTCCACTGCACCCCGTGCTGCCTACGCTGTCCTCTTTCCTCTGGCCAGCTTAAAGTGCACTCCCAATTTGCACCCTTTGGCAACCAGTTATGAAGCCACCTCACTGTTTAATACCGCAGTCCAACGTTCTCCCCCTGCTACTGACTCTAAGGACATGCATCTGTCCTTAGAGTCCCAACCTGTCACACGGGCTCCCTGGGGTCCCGGAATACTATGTCTACTGTATTTTTTTCACCTATCCACATAGAAATTTGGTTTAAAAAAAAGGGAAGTAGAGAGGCAGCATGCAGTTGTGAAAAGAACATGAAATTGGGAGCCAAACAGTCCTGGATTCACATCCCTGCTCTAGCTCCTACTAGCAATGGGATGTTAGGCCAGACGTTTAACCTCTATTTGACCTCTCTAGATTTCAGTTTCCTCCCCTGTAAAATGAGGATAATAATACCCAATGTGCTAGGTTGATGAAAGGTTTAGAGATACAATACATAAAAAGTCCTAGCAAATGCTAGACTCCCAATAAAAGTAGCTGCTATTAGCATTTTTATGTAATTATTAAACTCACGCTGTGTTTTAGGGATCCCCTAAAGACAAACAAAGATGCTCAGCTCCACTGGTCCAAAGCATCTACAGTTCTTTACAACAAATGTATCTCTGGATGCGTGAGATCTGAATGAGAATGCACCAGGCAGGGTGGTGACTTGGGAGAGGTTCAAGCCACAGAGCTGGCATCTGGAGCCAAGGAGTCAGCGGGTCGGGATCTGGGGAGTCCGCCAGCGCTGGATTTGAGTGCAGAGCAGATGATGGGTCAGATTCAAGGGTCAGATCAGGACTGAGGTAGGAGCACCAGTGGACTGCTGGACCTGGGGCAGAAGCTTTGTATCTGTTGCCCCTCTTAGTACTTCCCGATAATTGTGGGTATCCGCAAACCCACAGCTGCTTCACCGCAGCCAGAGGCGGTATCCGATGGCATTAGGGGGTCATGAAAGTCTCACTCGGGGGGGCCATTCTAGGAGATCCTGGGTAGTGCAGTCTAGGACTTAAGCGTGTGGGCTCTGGCGTGAACATCTTGGGTCCGAATGTCAGCTTCGGCACTTACTCACTGTGTGATATCGGAAATAGTACTTTCGCCTCTGTGTGTCTTGATTTATCTAACTGTAAAATGGGAATGATAAAAAAAGAATGATAAAATAACACACACCGTGCTCTTGGCATCATTCCTTACATGTGGTAAAGTTTTAATCTTAAGTATTAGTATTATTTGCACCATTGTTATCAATTCTGGATCTACCAGTAACTAGTGGTGCGAACTTGAGATTTCAGGACTTTAATTTCCTCATCTGTCCAGTGGGAAGAAGAATCTTCTCTTCATGCCAAACGTCATAGAACAAAATTACTGTGAGGGTGCTTTGAAAAATAAAAAGCAGCAAATAAATAAGATGCATTAATAAAAGAAGCCATGCCGTGTACTAGTTAAAAGCAGACTTTGGAGGGGTGCCTGGGTGGCTCAGTCAGTTAAGCGGCTACCTTCAGTTCAGGTTATGATCCCGGGGTCCTGGGATCGAGCCCCGCATCGGACTCCCTGCTTGGTGGGGAGTCTGTTTCTCCCTCTCCCTCTGCCTGCTGCTTCCCTTGCTTGTGCTCTCTCTCCCTCTCTCTTTCTCTCTCTCTCTCAATCTCTCTTTCTCTCTCTCTCAATCTCTCTCTCTTTAATCTCAATTAAATCTGTCAAATTTAAAAAAAAAGCAGACTTTGGAGTCAGCCAGTCATGGATTCAAGCTTCGGCTCTGTCACTAACTTTACACAAAGTCCTTGATATCCCCAGGCCTCAGTTTATCTGTAAAATGGCATAGCTGTGAGAGTTTGGAGCGAGTGTCCACTACAGCTCTTAGCACAGGACCCGGCACGCAGTCAGGATTTAGTAAACTCTGCATGCACCAATGAGCCAGGCCCTCTCTCTCACAGAACTGGGGAGAGCTGGGGCTGACTTGTCTCACGAAGTCTATGACTCTGGCTCCACGGTGCTGCTCAGAAGTCTGAGGAAGTGCTTGGGAAGAAGGGCAGCAGGTGGGAGAGGAAGCAGCAGCTCATAAACCAAGCCTGGGCATCCTCTACTCCGAGGTCCCGGTCCCTGGCTTTCAGCAGACTGGTCCAGCACTCAGGCTAATCCCAAATTCTGTCAGAGCCAAGTTTACGTCTGCGCTTCTCCAAGGAGGGCAGAGCCTGCTCAATGGCACCTTCAACTTGGTTCTCCTTCTCCTGCCCTCAAAGGTGTGTAGATAGGAGAAGTGGGATGGGGTCAAGATGTCTGTATGCAAGTCCCACCTTAGTCACTGAATTGCTGTGTGGCCCAGGGAGAGTCCCTCTCCCTCTCTGGACTGTGTGTTAAATGCAAACCTTGAGACAGAATTCTCCAAGGGTTCTTTCTAACTGTAGTATTTGATGATGGTGGTGATGATTCTCCTGTCTACCCCACTCTCCATTCCTGCTGCCTTAGCTCAGCTGGCCCTTAGGGCACTGCCTCGAAGGCCTCAAAGCAGGTCTCCCTGTGCTTGATTCTCTCACTTCCAAGACTTCATGCTCATTCCTGCCATACTGACCTTTCTGAAGTCAAACAGACGTATTGCTCATGGCCGAAGACCCCAGCGGTGCCCAGTGGACTCCACAATACAATCCAGACCCCTTGCTTTGGCAGTTAAGGATAGCGCGGGCTC
Organism: Potos flavus; assembly: GCA_028534135.1. NCBI lineage: Eukaryota > Metazoa > Chordata > Mammalia > Carnivora > Procyonidae > Potos > Potos flavus. The sequence continues at coordinate 95,687,969 of CM052895.1, forward strand.
AAATCAGTCCATTTTACAGCCTTGTCAGAGCAGAGTCGTTGAAGCATGAACTTGTATAATCACACAAACTGCATCCAAATTCCAACCTGACCGATTACTGTGTAAGTTTGCACAAATTACTTAACCTCTTTGAATCTTTGTCTATAACTTAGGCTGAAAATCCTATGTTCTAGGATTGTTTTAAAGATAAAATGAGAAGAAGTGTGTGGCAGGCTTAGCACAATGCCTAGAACATAGAAGGTCCTCAATAAGGGGGACCTTTTATTACTTATACGACTAGTGATTGAGCTAAGCTGAACGGTCTGAATGCCTCCTATCTCCATACCTTTGCTTGTGCTATTCCTTCTATGCGAGATTCCTTTGACCGGCAACTATATACATCCTAGTCTAAATACTCCGAGGACACCCCATCCCAGGCCTCAAGTCCCGTCCTGCTCTAAGCCTGACTCCTCAGCTCTGGACTTCCTCCTCACACGCCCTTGGCCCCCTTTCCAGCTGAAATTAGATAGAGTTCCCATCTCAGAGCAACACAGACCTGGAGATGTTAACTTCAGTAGCACGGAGCAAGCCGAAAGGGACTATTTCCACTGTAACCTTCTCTCTGAGAGTTTTTCCAGATTCACCCAACCCAGCTGGAAACTATCTCAATGGCTCGAGAGCAATATCTAATAGCAAGTTTTTTAGAACTCCTTTGACCTCTGTCACTGTCAGTTTTGTATGGGAGATAAATTGTGTCCATATCTTGCCTCACCTGCTAGATAATTTGAACTGTCTGAGGGCAGAAACCAAGACCTTATGCCGCCATCCTCACCATTCTAGGCCTAATACATGTTTATAGAGTTTAAATGGGTTAGAGAAGAGACGCCCCTTGAGAGCTGGAATGCTGAGACCTAGGAAGATCTAAGAATCTGGTTCTTCATCCAGGGCTTGGGCGCTGTCCCTTGGCTCTGATTGCAACCGTAACAACACATCCCCTTCTCGCCACCACACTCACGCAGGCTCTTTCCTACTAAAACCCTTCATGCTTCCTCTTTTCCCACAGTACCGAGTTTAGAGGAGTTTACTGGGAAAGGTTAGGATCAGAAATTAGACAGAGTGGGGGGTGGCAGTGGGGGGCAGATCCTATGGCAGGTGGCACACAGGAAGTGGCCAATAAATGTTTATTGAATGACAGAAAGAGTGAATGAAGGGAGTAATGCTCTACCTTGGTCTTAGAAGCAAGGCGGTTGCCCAGATACCAGAAAGCAGACCATCAGGGACTCTCACAGGGAGGATGGGTGAGTTGATGCTAAAGACTATTGAGCTAGAGCTCTGGAAATCCCTCCCACGTCAGACCTAGATGGGCCGCCCTTGAGAGCTCGAGACCTGGAAGCCAACCACCGGAACTGGAACCTGAGGTTCTTGGGTGCAGAACCCATATGCTGCTCCTCTAGCCCCTGAACTTGAACGGGATCCCCCAGCGTGTCGAACACTGACCAGTGTGATTGCAGGGCCAAGTAAGCAAAACAGCCTTTAGCTTTCAGCCTATTACACCAATTACATCGACCGCCTCCAAACTGCATTTCCTACTGCCGTTTCCCAACCAGAGAGGAGAAAATCGATGCAAAAGCTTGTTTGGGTAGCAGCTGCTGCAGGGCGGGGGGGCGGGGGGGGGGCGGATGCTGCCAGAAGGAGGGGCCAAGCTGCCTGAGGACACCAGATACATTCTCCGGGTCTCCTGCTCTTGCTTCTCATTAGCCATTTCATCACGAGACCCTACGGCTTTTATTTTGTTTTTCTTCTTTCAAGGGATGTGCCTTCATCATTTTTACCTTCAAAATGCATTTACTTTTATAATCAGAAAAAATAAAGTATTTTTTAAATATCAGTCATAAATGCAAATGTAATAATGCCCTCCCCTAGTTAAAATTCTTCAAAGGCTCCACAGGACTCTCAGGATGACGCCCAAATTCCTCAGGACGGTTGGTGAGGCCCGAGGCCCTGCAAGTATCCTCACCTTATTCATCTCCTTTCGGCTCCTTTCCAAAGGGCCACGCCCTCCTGTGCCTCTAGGCTTCCCAGTCTGCGGCTCCTACTGCCCCAGAGTGCTTGTCCTCTTTGGCTCAACCATATTTGGTCTCACCTTAAATATCACTTCTTCTGGAGTCTTCCCTGACCACCAGCCCCCAGTCTAGTGGGAGGGCCTGTCTTCTACACCTCCCTGGAACCCTTTACTTAATCCTATGGGAGCCCTTATCCCCGTGTCATGTCAACATCACACTTAGGCTCTGTGGCCACAAGAATATGTCTTTCTCGTTCTCGGCAGATTCTCCAGTGCCTAGAACAGTACCTAGCACTCCGTAGATGCTCAGTTAAATGTTGCGGGGGGCGGGGGGGGGGAATTCAACTAGTAGCAATTAGCTATTCGATTTGGAAGGGCTCTTAGAGATCATCTATCCTAATTCCTTTAAACACTAGAGAAGCAAATTCAGGTTCCAATCGTAGGTCCTTTACTAAATCGCTGTGTGAACTTAGAAGATGCCTTCCCTCTCTGGGTCTCAGGCTCTCCACTCTGAAATGAGGAAAGCTCTTCCTGCTCGAACTTTTTCTGGCTTTGCCTCCTCCTCCCTCTGGGTATTGGGTAGCTCCCAGGTGCTCTGACTGGGTGGGTAGGTGAGATGGTGCAGGAGAGATGTAAGGTCAGGTTCAGCCTCCCAAACTGTTGCCAATCGAATGGAGAAGATAAGACACACACGGTGCTAAATGACATGTTTCCAGTGATTCTGTTTTGCTAGGAGACCAGAAAAGGAAGGGGCCGTGGAAGCCTGGGGGCATCAACAGCGCTTATACTGAGCAGACAGAGTCCACAGAGGCAGTGAGAAGGGGAGAGGAGTGTCCCTGGTGCGCAGCAGGCCATCCATCCCGTGGGTTGGAACAGCAGGTGGGGCTGATGGGCCTTCAGAGCCCGGCTCTGCCACTTCCTAGCTCTGGGCCTTGGACAAGTTTCACAACCTTTCCAAACCTAGGTCCCCTTCCCCTCACTACATCAACATCTACGGAGTGCTAGGCACTGTTCTAGGCACTGGAGAATCTGCCGAGAACGAGAAAGACATATTCTTGTGGCCACAGAGCCTAAGTGTGATGTTGACATGACACGGGGATAAGGGCTCCCATAGGATGTCTAGCTTGCAGGGGTTTTGTGAGGACTGAGTGTGTGTGTGACAGTATCTAGAACGGCACCTGGTTCCTAACAGACCATTTGAAGAAATGCCACTTCCTTCTCTTCCTTCCAGCCGCATAAACAGGACAGACATGTCACTGGCAAGAACGTCAAAAGTGAAGCTGGGGTTTGGGGACTGGAGGCTGTTCCTGCCCCAACACTCACAATCTGTTTCCTCTGACGTGATTTGCCCAGTGCCCCATCACACACGCAAACGCACGCACACACACACACACACACACACACACACACACCACGTAAAGTCCAAAAGAGAAAGACAGGCTATTTCTAATTCCCTGATCAGAGGCGGCCAGATTGGGAGCTTACTGTCCATTACTGTCAGCAGGAAAAACAAAGTATCAACATCCAGGTCTGGCCTGGACTTCTCCCTCCACCGCGGGACTTATAAGACACGAGATTATGAGACCAAATGTCATTTTCTATGGGGCTGGAGGGAGAGGCTTCAATTAAATTATAGAACAATCCTATAAAATACCTTGGAACACTTTACGAAGCTATTGATGTTTCTGAAAGCAAATAGAATGAGGCACGTACTGTGGGGGGACCTGGCAGGGGGGAGAGGGAGGGTGGTGAGGAGGGTCATTTGTTTTAGTCCATCCCTGCTGATGACAGATCATGAGTGATTAGGAAAAGAAAATGTAGCATGATCTCATTTCTCCAGCACCTTCAGGGAAAGCAGCAGCAGGTGCTCCTGTGTGGAGATTATTCTTGGAAGGACAGAATTCAGAGTTGGACTTGAACCGAGGTTATTAATCTTTTGGGGAACTATAGACCCTTTTGAGAATCGAACATAAACAGCCATGTTCTTCTTCCTGGGAAAACACAAATAAACCCCAAATTCTACTTGCAGTATCATAATGTCACAGATCCCAGATTTACAGTGCCCCCCTAACAAAATTGAAAACATTTCTTCATGAAAATATTTCTTAACTTCATGACCCTCTTTCCTGGCACAGAGACCTACCCATACCACTAACTACTTCTCAGGCTGTGATCGGTGGCTGAATGGGCTCTTTCTGCAATCCTAGGACCAACTGAACAAATCCTCAGCTAGGAGTTGGGACTCTTGTGCTCTGACCTGCCTTTTCAGAGTGATACTGGGTCAGTCTTAACTCTCTGGACTTCGGTTTCTCCATCTGGAAGAGAAACGAAGGTGGGGGGTAGAGTAGGGAATTTTGACGAGGACAGCAATTCCTAACGTACATTTGGTCAAGGCAAGCATCACTCACAAAATGCAAGAGTTCTGTGTCCAAAATAAACCTCCTGTCTTGGAGATACATACAAATAATTAGCATATTAAGGTCTCTGAGAAGTTCCACAATAAAAAATCAGTTGCATTTGGTTTAGTCCAACATTTCCCTAATTGATTTGATCGTGACTTTTTTTTTTTCAGCAGAATAACTACACTAGAGTCCCATCCAAGAAGCATCAGACTTAGCACTGAGTTCAGAACGCAGTAAGACGTGACTCCACAACCTCTATTAATCCTCCCCAGCTGGCTCAGTCAGTAGAGCATGCGACTCTTGATCTTAAGGGCATGCGTTCAAGCCCCGCATTGGGTGTAGAGCTTACATTAGAAAAAATAAAATTAAAAAGAAAATCCTCCCCAAACAAATAAATCAACATATGTGACAGAAGGTTGCAGAAGGCTGGGACTGAAACAGAGCGGTATGAGCCCTAGGACCAGCATGAGCAGCTCGGAATTCACCCATCCTTCCTTCACCCCTTGGGAATTCGTTGTTCCTTTCAGGCAGAACAGTTGGAATGTTCAGGCAGCAGCTTGTAGCCTCTCCTTTTGCTCCGTCAATCTATGGAAGCGTGACTCTCAAACTTCACTGTGCATGGGAATTACTGCCCTGACGGCCTCAATAATAAAAGGGGGACTTCAGGGGTGCCTGGGTGGCTCAGTCGGTTAAGCAGCTGCCTTCGGCTCAGGTCATGATCCCAGAATCCTGGGATCGAGCCCCACATTGGGTTCCCTGCTCAGCGGGGAGCCTGCTTCTCCCTCTCCCTCTGCCTGCTACTCCCCCTCCTTGTGCTTGTGCTCTCTCTCTCTCTCTGTCAAATAAATAAATAAAATCTTAAAATAAAATAAAATAATAAAAGGGGGACTTCAGCTTTCTCTGTGATGTGCTCTTTCTCTTGTCCAAAAAATGAAGCAAACATGATGAAATGGCAACAGGATGAAAACAGGTGTTTACTACGTCAGGTGCAACTTCATTTTGAATATTTTTCAAAAGAATACCATTAAATAATCTCAGTTCAGAGCGGAATATACTTGATAGGGCATTGAGAGAATTTCCAGGGATGACTCCCCTGACTTTTTTCCCGAGGCACAGACTTTATGTCTCACCCACATAAGATGCAACCATATTCCTAATTCTCCAGAAGGGACTTTGGGGAGCACTGAACGAAAGCCCCTGGGCCCTCCAAGAGTGGACGTCCCGGGGCCTAACCCTGACTACCTCCTTATCTCCTGGCTGTAGGACTACAGGGTCAACATCTTCCTGCGGCAGCAGTGGAACGACCCCCGGCTGGCCTACAATGAGTACCCGGATGACTCTCTGGACCTGGACCCGTCCATGCTGGATTCCATCTGGAAACCTGACCTGTTCTTTGCCAACGAGAAGGGGGCCCACTTCCACGAGATCACCACCGACAACAAACTGCTGAGGATCTCCCGGAACGGAAATGTCCTCTACAGCATCAGGTGAGGGCCACACAGGCTCATCCTGCCATCGTCCTCAGAGTGCACCTGGTCCCATGGCCTTCGGGGAGCAGACGCTAAGAGGTGGGCCAGCCAGGGGTGCACAGGCCCGGGAGACCCCACCCCTTTGTACAATGTGCAGAGCCAGCTCTGTAAATGACACTCAGGGAGTAAGAATAACATGCCAGGCGAAGTCCTAGGGGTGAGTGGTTCATTATAACCGGGGAACCAAGGAAGCATCTTAGAGACAGAGGGGTTAAGGTTAGGCCCCTAAGCTTAGCCAGCATTTCAATAAAACAAGAAGGGAAAAGAGTATCCAAAGACAGTGCTCAGCAGCAAGAGTGTTCAGTTACTCAAGATGAATAAGTTCTAGAGATTTGCTGTTGAACATTGTGCCTAGAGTTGACAATACTATTTTGTACACATAAATATTTGTTAAAAGGCTAGATCTCATGTTAAATGTTCTTACCACAATTTAAAAAAAAAAAAAAAAAGCAGTAGCAAAGGTACAAAGCCTGAAAAGTCATAGCAACTTCAACAAAAATGGGCCTGCCAGGCTACTACCAGGTACAAACCAGGGCTGCTCCCTCCCTTCCATGAACCCCTTCCACCCTCCATACCTTGCACCGAGTCTAGGAAGCTGGGACCCCCTTCCCAGCTAGGAGCTATCCTACAGATACTGGTTAGGGGCAAACTTCCAGAGTCTCCTGCTAACTCTCCCCATGTAATTCCCCATTTCTTCCCACAAGTCATGGAGAAAATGACCAATGTCCATGCTGGATTCTTATATATGTAGCATTCACGGAGAATTTACTGACTGGGCTGGGTATTTTACATATATTATTTGTAATCCTCCTATCAATTCCCTGAAATAGTTTCTATTATGCCCGTTTCGCAGATTAGACAAGTGAAGATCTCCAAACTTAAGTGACTTGCCAAAGTTCCCACCAGCCACCTAGTAGCACAGCCCAGAGTCCAATCTGTTGGTGTCCATCTGATGCCCACTGAGAGCCTAGCTGAAAGTGCCCGGCATGCAGTAGGCACTCACTGGATGAATGAATGAGCATGTGTTTATCTCAAAGAGCTTCCAAGGGCCACTGGCCCTAAATGACTCCTCCTCCCCCTCCAGTTCTTCGGGGGAATCAATCTTTCTGTTTCCATTAGGAGATGAGCTTTAAATATCCAGGCCCATAGGAGAGGCTGCAGCCGTTCTAACCTTCAGATGTGACTGGACTCAGGGTGACTCCTGAGAGCAGGCCAGGTGGGAGAGGGGACTCAAGAACCTCAGCAGGGAAAGGAGGCCCCAAGGAGGGGACGGCTAGGAGGAGCCAGAGGCGGACGTGGCCTTTTCCCCCTGCCATCCCGCCGGCACACATCCAGATGGAAGGCTCTTGGGCTCAGGACGGCTGGGGCAGGAGAGGTTACTCTGCCCGGATTTTGCTGCTGCCAGGCGGGTTTGGTATCTCTACAAAGCTAAGCCCCATGCAGCATGACAGAAGGACAGATCAGCAGAAAGTGATGTTCCCAAGGTCATTCAACCTCAGAAAATTAACCTAGTGTGACAGCTGCCCCACTTTGGAGCTTTTATCTTCAGAAATTCTACTCTGTTCACTTTCTCTTCACTTTCCCCCTCCCTCTCCCTTCCCTTTTCCCCCCTCTTGCTTCTACCTTGTGCTTAAATGGGGCCCAAATCCGGAGCAGTGGGCATGAGCTGGAGGGAGGAAGCTGACACGGGGCCGTGCCCTCATCATGTGCAGTAAGGTGCCGGCGGCAAAGTGTCACTAGACCACCACCGATGAGGTGCTTTCGGGAGAGCAGTGTCAGAAAGTAAACACAGGAGCTCAGAATCCAATGGCCAGAAGACGTAGTTTTGAATCCTGCCTTTGAGCCATCGCGTACTGGATGACCTTGCAGGGGTCCCGACCAATCCTTCTCTGTATCTCAGTTTTCTCAACTATCCAATGAGGGAGTTGGCCTGACGATCTAGGCCTCTCTGGGCTCCGAGAGCCTTTCTTCTCTATTCTCTGCAGCAGGTGCTCCGATGTGGGCACAGATTTTAAAGCTGAAGCCTTGCATACTAGCCTGAACTGTGCACTTTGCTTCTGTTAGGGGAACTCCCTCTGGTTCTAAGGCTCAGCCTCTGCAAGGGTGGAACAACCCAAAATAGACAGCTCTTGCAGAAGCCTGGGGCACCCACCACTTCCCGGCTGACCCCAGCACGAGCCCACAGGCGTGAGCCAGCTCTGTTTGGACAACTGGAAGGCAAGGGCCTCTTTAAAAGGGTGTTTGATGACTCCAGTGTATGAAGAAAGGCAGCAGAGAACCACTTGAAGCCCCTGCTGCAGGTGCCCCTGGAGGCCTTGGGCCTGGGGCTGCTCGATTTGGAATTCAGCCTCCCGGAAGAGCAAAGATCAGGGGCAGTGCCTGGCCTCCCGGCCTTCAGGCTATGGCTGAGGGCAATATGTCTAGAAGCCAGACAGACTCCACAGAAGCCCACAAGTTCCACCGACTCTGTGATTTTAGGCAACCTACTGTATCTCTCTGAGCCTCCATTTCCGTATCTGGAATGTAGAAATATACATATATTATTTCGATAGACACTAGTTCCCTGACCTCCTTGACCTCTCCGAGATCACTGATTTTTGGTAATAATTGGAAAGGAGGCACGGCTTCCCTGATCTGTGGCTCTAGCATCATTCAACTCCCTTCTCTTCTCAGAATCACCCTAACACTGGCCTGCCCCATGGACTTGAAGAATTTCCCCATGGATGTCCAGACGTGTATCATGCAACTGGAAAGCTGTGAGTCCCTTGCATGAGGGCTTTAGAAAGAACCAGACTCCCCTTTACCCAGGGGACTTGCAGAAGCTCCCATACAGCTGCTCCTAACTGCTAGACCCCAAGAGATGACTGTCCTAGCCCCAAATACCAGATGGGGGGCTTCGCTTTAGAAAATGCATTAGAAATCTGACCCCCTTACCGGCTGGCTGAGGCCCAGCTTCAGAGCCAGCAGCATTCTCCCAAGAGACACTCTTCCATGTCCCTTGTGGATGTGCTCTCCGGGAACGGAGGAGAAAGAGCTTGAATAAGTCAGGGTCCCTGAGCTCCCAGGGCTGCTCCCTGTAGCCGGGGAGATAGACAGCCGGCGGCACAAAGAATTCTAACACAGGGCAGCAAGTGCTAAGTGTGCTGTTGGAAGTCCAAACGCTGTGGCCTCTGGGCAGAAAGAATGCTTCCTTCTGCCTGGGAAAGAGAGGGGGCACTGGAGAGGGCTTTATGTCAGAGGTGACAAGGGAACCTACCAGAGGAGGGAGCTGACTTCTTTGACTGCAAACGGAAACCAATCTAATTTAAAAGGTGGAATTCAATGGAAGGACATCGGGCTTCCTCATGGACTTGAAAGAGGAGCTGGAAGTACAGAAACCAGGGCGGAGGATGTAGGCAGTGGACTTAGGGGGAGCACCACCTCTGAGGGGAACCGGCGCCAGCCAACTCTGACCTTCAAGATCCAAGTCCTGGGACAGAGCGTCTGACGGGTCTAGTCGTGTCGTTATCTAACACCTCGGCCCCTGGCTGACAGTCCCCCGACAGCTCCTGTAGAGTCATTCCCCCGAGGACAAGCTGCTGTGCGCAGAGGAGGGAGCGTGCAAGGATGGTACGCAGGCCAGATAGCAGGTGTCAGCTGACTAGGACCGCAGGGGTAAGAGGTGGAGGCGACAGGACGAGCAAGGTAGAAGCAGGGGGGTAGATAGAAACAATTAGGCCAGCTTTAACCTCGTGGGTTGCAGGGGAGGCGGGGGCAGGGTGGAAGAGGAGTGGGGAGGGGCGTGGGGAGGCAGCATGGTCTCCTGCGTTCCCTCTAGTGCCTGCTGCCTCTCAGTCTCTAACCCAAACCAGCTCTGACACGCTTCAGATGAGTGCTCCTGGGTGGTGAGCGCTGCTTCTTCTGATCCCCCACCCCAGTTGGCTACACCATGAATGACCTGATCTTCGAGTGGCAGGAGCAGGGAGCTGTGCAGGTGGCAGATGGACTAACTCTACCCCAGTTTATCCTGAAAGAGGAGAAGGACCTGAGATACTGCACGAAGCATTACAACACAGGTAGGTCCAAACATTCCTTCAACTCTTGATTCAACAGATCTTACGAGGTGCCCGTGAGGGACACAGTTCTGTGTTTATTACCTTGTGGTTAAGAGAAGAGTCTTTGAGACCAAGGAAGTGGCTCCGATACCTTTCCCCCGGATGTCCTGGGGCGTGGACGTGAAGCTCAGGCCACACATCTCATTGCCAGGGAAGGTGGGAGACAGAGTCTCCATTCCCGGTAGCAGCATGCCCCGCTCAAAAGGAACCCTGTCCCTAAGGCGGAAGGGGGGAGCTGATGTGAGGACATCTAGCAGTGTCTGTCACAGGGGACCTGGCATCTCTGACAGGACGCATACCCAGGATGCTCTCCTCAGACCTCAGCAGGAGGGAGCTGAGAGGTGGCGCTGAGGTTTGTAAACAGTGCAGTTGGAAAGGGTCCCCCAGACTGCGAGCTGCAGGAGGGGGAAGGCCCCGTGGCCTTTGGCCCAGGTGTCTGTCTCCCAGGCATAGCGCAGCCTTGGCAGGAAGGTGGGACGCAGGACCGAGCTGGGGTGGGACCACGATGGCCTCGCCCGGCCTACCGCAGGCTGGGAAGAAAGGCCGCCAGTCAGCAGGCCAGCTGGAGGGCTGGGCGGGAGGCTGCTATTGGAGCCGGCTGAGGAGAGGGGATGCATGAAGCAGGCCGCTGGCGGGGGCCGGGGAGGGCATGGGGCGAAGCAGGGGTGAGAGAAATCGCTGCGTGCTCTGCTGCGAGTGGAAGGCCCAGAGCAAGGGCAGGCCGCCTGGGCTCTGGTGTGTTGAGGACAGCTGCCCCTTCCCGGGTCCCCTCCAGAGATGTTCTCCTGGTCCCCGGGCACGCCGAGACGCCGAGACGTGACGGTACTCCCCTTAGCAGCCATGAGAGCGGTGACTTCCCACAGATCACTAGAGTTCTGCGCTAGGCCCTGTGGAGCCGAGGGGGAGAGGCCGACAGGGCCCTGCGCACCCGGAGCAGCCAGGCCAGGGAGCTCCAGCAGCTCCCTGAGTAACTGCGCTGCAGGGGGCTGGAGGGGCCAAGCAGCCCCCCTCCAGGGGAAGGGCCCCGACCAGGTCCAGGCAAGCACCAGGGGGAGACCAGCTGCCCGCAGTCCAGTGCAGAGGACAGACAGACTGACCGACGTGCCTACGCCCTCACTGCCTTCTGCCCTAAGGCCCGATGACTGCATGACCAGAACTAACTGAAGGAAGTCAGGGGCAGGGGGAGAAGGGTCATTCTGCCTGGACAGACCTCACATTCAAGGCACCGCGGAGGAGCAGGAGGGTCGCTTCCGCTGATTGTGGGAAGAGGCCCGGCGTCCCAGGCAGAGGGATCCGTGGAAGCCAAAGCTCAGAAGGGTCAAAGTTCTCAAGGCCAGGGGCAGAGTGGACGGGGTCAGGATGAGGGTGAAGAAAGACGGGAAGCGGGATGGGAAAACAGGCCAGAGCATGACTATGAAGAGCAGGCTGCGACGTTTGAAATTTCCCTGTAGATAATGGGGACTGTCTGTACGAGGAGAGAAGGAAGGAAGGAAAGTTTTTACAAGAGGAAGTATCAGGCTCGAGTCACGTTTTGGGAAGGTAACTGGCGGAAGAATAAGGACAGGTCCGCTGAGGCCCACTCTTAGCAACAAAACAGGGCTGGTGAGGATGACGGCCCCTGACGTTCCTGAGCGTAAGTCATGTGAGGACCGTGCTAAGTTCCCATCTCATCCTCACAGTAAGCACACAGGTAACCGCGTGAGGTGGGCACCATCGCCCGTGTCACCCCTAACTTACCGCAGATGAGGGGATGGAGACACAGAGACTCCGGCGCTTGCCTGAGGGCACAGCTAGTGTGAGGCTGACCCAGGCCTCCTGCTGAGGCTGCTCCGACCTCCCCACAATACTCTGCCTTCTCACCGTAATTTCTCGCAGGTAAATTCACCTGCATCGAGGCCCGGTTCCACCTGGAGCGACAGATGGGCTACTACCTGATCCAGATGTACATTCCCAGCCTGCTCATTGTCATCCTCTCATGGATCTCCTTCTGGATCAACATGGACGCCGCCCCAGCCCGTGTGGGCCTGGGCATCACCACCGTGCTCACCATGACCACCCAGAGCTCCGGCTCCCGAGCGTCCCTGCCCAAGGTAAGTCCTACCGCCCAGAGCACAAAACAGCTGCACAAAGAAGGTCACTCATCTCCGTACCCTGCCTGAGATGAAGGGAGCATGAGGAATTAGTCCCCGTTTCTTCATCTGCCGCCCCTGGCAGGATGCAGCAACCTGGAGCATCAGAGCTCTCCCCCAGACCGGGCAGTGCGCTGTACACAGTCGCCAGCCCCACGTTTTGCTCCGTTCTCTACCAACACTCCATACACATCCTGCTTCACTCGCCATTCCCACTCAACATTGCCTCCTCCTCCATTCCCTTTAGTGCTAAACACAACCTCCTGCTCCTTTCACCATTAACGGGAGATGCCTTGTGGTGGGGGGTCTCCAGGACCACCCCCACCTTCAGAGATCTGATATGACTCACAGTACTCAGCACAGCACTGTACTCACGGCTAAGATTCCTTATAGCGATGCATTAAGGATACACAGCTCGGCAGGGGGCACCTGAGGGCCGCAGACCGTGAGCGTGGGACTCTTGATTTCACTCAGGTCGTGATCTCAGGGTCAAGGGATGGAGCCCCACATCGGGCTCCCCGCTCAGGGTGGAGTCTGCCTCTCCTCTCCCTCTGCTCCTTGTCCTGCTCGAGCACTCTCTCTCTGAAATGAATAAAGAAATTTGAAAAAATAAATAAAAATAAAAATCTCTAAAAAATAAAAAAATAGAAAAATTTTTTAAAAGAATACACAGCTAGGTGATAAGGTACAAAGACACAGGCAGGGTCTGGAGGAAGCCATCTGCGGGCTTCCTTGTTTTCTCCCCCCTCCCCCCAATGCAGGACCACACAGAGCACATTCTTACCCTAACAATAAAAAGGCAGCCACATGTGTGGGATGTTTCCGCCCAGGGAGATAGAGACATTGTTTTGAGGTTCATTTAAGATTCAGTATGGATGATTTTTACTGGGTGCTGTTCCTAAAATCCAGGTTCCCAGCTGTCAATCAAGGGCCAGCCTCGCAAGCAGGTCCTTTGTAAGATACCAGCTCAGTCCCAAACATCATGTGTGAACCCTTTTCTGCCCATACCTCGATCTTCTTTCCCATTTCTAATGTTCAACACCACATTCTGCTGCTTTCACTATTGTCTCTTGAAGCACACTCTGCTCCATTCACTTTAAACACTGGACACAGCATTTCACTCCATTCACGATTAAAGCCAGATACACATTCTGCTCCATTCACTCTGTGCTAGACACAACATTTCTGCTCCATTCTTCGAACACCAGACACAGCATTCCTCTTCATTCATTACTGACACCAGACACTAATTCTCCGCCAGTCACCCTGACAATAAATGCAACATTCCGTTCCTTTCACTGTTAACACCAGACCTCACATTCTGCTTAATTCACTTTTAACACTAGGCATAATGTTCTGCTTCATTTACTATTAATGCCAGACACCCCGTAGTCCTCCATTTGCCCAGACGTGAGGTACAACATTCTGCTGCCTTCGCTGTGAATGTTCGATGCCTCATTCTGCTCTACTCTCTTTTCATTCTAGGCCCTGCGTTCTACTACGCTCGCTACTACCGTTTGAGCCCCATTCTGCTTTAATCACTCACCAACGAACACAACATTCAGTCTAGCGTTAACGCCAGACTCCATATCCTGCCCCCTTCAGCCTTATGCTAAATACGACTTTCTGTACCATTTTCAGTTAAGGCCTCATTCAACATTCTGCTTTGATACAGAAATGTTGGAATGATCACTCTAATATCCTTCACCTGGATTCCAAGTGTTATCTTGCCATACTTACTTTAGTTCTCTGTAAAGATAAGTAGGTGGGTGGGTAGGTGGGTAGGTAGGTAGATGGGTAGGTAATTAGGTAGGTAGGTAGATAGACACAATTTTTGCTGAATCATTTGATGGTTACAGACATCATGACAAGCGACCTCTAAATACGGAATAATATTTGTCCAAAAAAGTTAACATAAATTCAATAATAATTATATTAATTATATTTATATATTATATATCAATTTTATACCAATAATTATTGAAGTAGAAATAATTCCATAGTATCATCTAATACAGAAACTTTAGGTTTTCCCAATGTCAAAAAACATCATCAATTAAAAAAAACAAAAAAACATCATCAATAAATACGGTAAAGGATCCAATCAAGGATCCAATCAAGATTCATACTGTATATGGTTACTTTTTTATTTTTTTAACTTTTTAAAAGATTTTATTTATTTATTTGACAGAGAGAGAGCGCGCGCGCACAAGCAGGGGGAGCTGCAGAGGGATAGGGATAAGCAGGCTCCCCACTGAGCAGGGAGTCCCACGTGAGGCTCCATCCCAGGACCCTGAGATCATGACCTGACTGGAAGGCAGCCACTTAACCAACTGAGCCACCCAGGCGCCCCTGTATATGGCTACTCTTTTAATCTAGAAGAGTCTCTCCACTGTTTTTTGTTTTCATGATATTTCATGTTCCATTAACTTTTAATGTGAGAGATGACATTCAGTTTCATCTGCCATCAACACTAGACACCATTCTCTCCTCTACAATCTGCCCTTTGCACTATTAACACCAGACTTTGCATTCTGCTAGAGTCACTATAAATGCTTGAAACCAAATTCTGTTTACTGTTACCACTTAACACATTCTGCTCTGTACAACTGTAACAGCAGATATATCTGCTTCCTTTTCCTTATGTTAGAGTCAACAACCTGCTCCACTGTCTATTAAGAGTTGGTTTCACATTCTCTTTCACTTATGATTTACACTAGATTCAACATTCTACTCCATTCATGAATAATCCCAGACTCAGTATTTGGCTCCATATGCTATTAATACTCAACCTCACATTCTTCTCCATTCACTTTTTTTAAAGCATAAAATTCAGTGGCAGGTAATAATATTCGCAAAGTTGCACACCCTCACCACTATCTAATTCCAGGACATTTTCATCACCCCAGAAAGAAACCCCCATAACTCATCAACGGTCATTCCTCATTCTCTCCTCTGTCCAGCCTCTGGCAACCCCTACTCTACTTTTTACCTCCGTGAACTTGCTTATTCTGGACATCTCATATAAATGGAATCATATAATATGTGCACTTTCGTTTAGCATAATGTTTTCAAGATTCATCTGTGTTGTACATTGTATCAGCACTTCATTCCCTTTTGTGGCTGAATAATATTTCCATTAAATGGGTCTATCACATTTTGCTTATCTGTTCATCAATTGAGGGACATTGGGGTTATTTCCACTTTTTGGCTATTATAAATAACACTGCTATGAACATCTGTGTACAAGTTTTTGTGTGTACATGATGTTTTCAACTCTCATACGTATTTACCAAGGAGTGAAATTGTTGGGTCATATGGTAACTATATGCTTAACTTTGTGAGGAACCGACAAACTATTTTCCAAAGTGGCCACAACACTTCATAATCTCACCAGGGTTCCAATATCTCCATTTCCTCACCAATGCTTCTTATCATCTGATGTCCTTTTGATTATAAACATCTTAGTGGATGTGAAGTACTATCTATCTCACTGTGGTTTGGGTTTGGATTTTCCTAGTGATTAATAATGTTGAGCATTCTTTTCATGTGCTTATTAGTCATTTCTGTGTCTTCTTAGGAGAAATGTCTCTTCAAATCTTTGCCCAATTTATAATAAAAGTATTTCTCTTTTTATTGGTGAGTTGTAAAAGTTCTTTGTGCATTGTGGATTTTAATGCCTTATCAAAGATACGATTTGCAAATATTTACTCCCATTTTGTGGGTTGTCTTTTCACTTGATTGATAGTGTCCTTTAATACACAAAAGTTTTTAATTTTGATGAAGTAAAGCTTATCTATTTTTTCTTTTGTTGCTTGGCGTTTGGTATCAAATTTAAGAAACTAATGCCTAACCTAAAGTCACAAAAAAGTATACGTATGTTCTTTCCTAAGAATTTTGTAGTTTAGCCCTAAATTTAGGCTTTGATCCATTTTTCGATCCCTGCATTTTCATGCACCACAGCCAATTGATTTTTGAAAAGGATGTAAATTCAGTGCAGGGAAAGAGTAGTCCTCTCAACCAGTGGCGCTGCAGTAACCTCATCCACATGCAAAAGAATGCTATCCTTCCCTCATACCACATGCAAAATGCAAAAGCCATCCCACTGCCTTCTAGACTGCTTGGTTTTGTTTTTTTTTCCTTCCAAGATTTTATTTAAATTCAAGTTAGTTAACATATAGTGAGTGTAGTATTGGTTTCAGGAGTAGAAGTTAGTGATTCATCACTTACATAAAACAGCCATTGCTCATCACAAGTGCCCTCCTTAATGCCCATCATCTATTTAACCCATTCCCCCCACCCACCTCCTGTCAGCAACTGTGCCTACTCTCTATAGTTAAGAGCCTCTTATGGTTTGCCTCTCTGTCTTTATCTTATTTTATTTTTTCCTCCCTTCCTCTATGTTCCTCCGTTTTGTTTCTTAAATTCTACATATGAGTGAAATCAGACGGTATTTTTCTTTCTCTGAGTTATTTTGCTTAGCATAATACTCTGTAGTTCCATCCACATCATTGCAAATGGCAAGATTTCATTCTTTTTGATGGCTGAGTACTATGCCGGTGTGTGTAAACATTGGGGTGCAGGTGAGGTGCCCTTTTGAATCATTATTTTTTTATCCTTTGGATAAATACCTAGTAATGTAATTGCTAGGTCATAGGATAGTTCTATTTTTAATGTTTTAAAACCTCCATACTGTTCTCCAGAGTGGCTGCACCAGTTTGCATTCCCAGCAACAATGTAAGAGGGTTCCCCTTTCTCCACATCCTCGCCAACATCTGTTTTTTCCTGAGTTGTTAATTTTAGTCATTCTAACTGCTGTGAGGTACTATCTCATTGTGGTTTTGGTTTCTATTTCCCTGCTGGTGAGTGATGTCGAGCACTTTTTCGTGTGTCTGTTAGCCATTTGTATTAGACTGCTTGGATTCTCATGAGAAATCTCACTCCTCACAATCACACAGCAGCTCTTTATGCCCACAGGTCCTGTCCCTATGCTTTAATAATCTCTACCCACCCCTCAGTTTAAAAGTATATAATCAGGGGCACCTGGGTGGCTTAGTTGTTAAACATATTCCTTCAGCTCAGGTCATGGTCCTGGGGTCCTGGGATTGAGTCCCGCGTCATTGGGCTCTCTGCTCAGCGGGAAGCCTGCTTCTCCCTCTCCCACTCCCCCTGCTTGTGTTCCCTCTCTCGCTGTCTCTCTCTCTCTCTCTCTCTCTCTCTCTATCAAATAAATAAATAAATAAATAAATGAAGTGTATAATCAATCTAATGAGAAATCAGTTGTCATTGAGGATCCTTTATATATAATGAGTTGCTTCTCTCTTGGAGCTTTTAAGATTCTCTCTTTGTTTTCTGACAATTTGATTATGAAGTGTGTAGGTGTGGAGCCCTTTGTGTTGCTTGAAGTTCATAACTTTTTAGATGTGTACATTAGCGTTTTTCTTCAAATTTGGGAAAATTTTGGCCATTATTTCTTCAAATACCCTTTCTGCTTCTTTCTCTCCTCTCCTTCAGGCACACTCATTAAACATGTGTTTGTGTGCCTGACGGTCCCCACAGGTCTCTGAGGCTCTGTTCATTTTTCTTCATTCTGTTCCTCTGACAAGATAACCTCAAGTTCACTGATTCTTCTTCAACTTCACTGATTCTTTCTTCTGTCTGCTCAAATATGCTATTTATCCTCTCTAGTGAACTCTTCAGTTATTTTTCAACTCCAGAATTTCTATTTGGTTCTTTTTATCACTCCTATCTTAGGTTCTGTTTGGTGAGACTTTCTTCTCATAATGTCCTTTAGTTGTTTATATAGGCAGGTTTTCTTTAGTTCTTTCAACACATTTAAAGTAATTGATTTAAAGCCTTTATTAAGGGACACCTGGGTGGCTCAGTCGGTTAAGCATCTGCCTTCAGCTCAGGTCACGATCCCAGGGTCCTGGGATAAAGTCCCTCATCGGGCTCCTTGCTCAACGGGAAAACTACTTCTCCTTCTGCCTGCTGCTCTCCCTGCTTCTCTCTCTCTCTCTCTGACAAATAAATAAAATCTTTAAAAAAATAATGATAATAAAATAAAATAATTTAAAAAATAAAAATCTAAAAAAAATAAAGCTTTATTAAATTCAACATCTGGGCTTCCTCAGGGGCAGCTTCTTTGGAATGCATTTTTTTTCTACATATGGGCCTGTCTTGGTAAATCTGGCCTGCTATAACCAAGTACCAGAGATCAGGTGGCTTATAAATAAAAGAAATCTATTTTTCACAGTTCTGGAGACTAGAAGTCTGAGATGAGGTGACAGCATAGTAGGGTTCCAGTGAGGACCCTCTTCTAGTGGCAAACTACCAACATCTTATATCCTCACAGGGTGGAAAGAAAGTTAGCCAGCTAGCTGGCTTCTTCTTATAAAGGCGCTAATCCCTTCACAAGGGTTCCACTCTTACAATCTAATTACACAGCCCCACCTCCAAATATCATCACATTGGAATTAGGATTTCAGCCTATGAAGGGGGGCTGGGGACACAAACATTTAGTCCATTGCAGGGCCATCCTTTATGTCTTTGCATATTATATAATTTTTGGTTGAAAAGTACGTGTTTTACATAATGTAATATGGCATCTCTGGAAGTCAGATTCTCTCCCCTCAAGATTTATTGTTGTTGTTGTTTGTTTGTTTAGTAACTCTTGTGAACTAATTCTGTAAGCTCTGTATCCTTTGTTGTGTGGGGTCACTGAAGTCACTGTGCAGTTAGCTAGGTGGCTAGCTAAAATCGGACAGAAATTTGCTTAAATGCATGGAACCTAGAAATCTCCCAACCTTTCCCTAGGGCTCTACGGATGTATTAGGGCACACCTCCAACACTCAGCCAGGCAGTTTACAGTGTTGCCTTACCCTTTGCTTGCAGCTTGCTCAGTGTGTCAAGGTTAGCCAGAGTTGAGAGCTAAGGGGCCTTCTTCGGCCTTTCCTGAGTAGCGCACAGGCCTACGCATGGACAGCAATTCCCAGAAATATGTCAGAGTTTCCTAAAGCCCCCTACGGACATCTCATTCCCCCAGATTTTCCTTTTAAGCTTTTTAATCAACCTATCGTTTGCCTCAACTTTACCTAAGGCCTCAGGCTGATGGGATGTTCAAGGTTGCCACTGACTGGTTTCAACAGATGCCCCCTGGGAAAAGGCTGCTCGTGCTGGGCCAGCTCCAAGTCAGGTCAAATAAAGACAGACTTCCTTGTGAGTGAGGTCTTTCAGTGAACCACAAGACAGGCCAAATAATGACAGTTCTCTGGGAAAGGGCCTTTAAAGACGCTTTAAACTCTGTTCTGGCCCATCCACCAATTGCCTGGATACTGGTTTTCACTCTGCTTGCAGGCTGTTGGTTTTCAAAGCTAGCACAGAACTGGGGACAGGAGAACGGGAATTCGGTAAGTTAAAACATCACGAGGGCCCAAGAGAAATGAAAACATATGTCCACACAAAAATTTGTACACAGATGTGCACAGCAACATTATTCATAATAGCCGAAAGGTAGAAACAATACAAATGTCCATCAACTGATGGCTGGATCAACAAAATGTGGTATATCCATACAATGAAATATTATTTGGCCATAGGAAAGAATGAAATATAGGGGCACCTGGGTTGGCTCAGTCACTTAAGCATCCAACTCTTGGTTTGAGCTCAGATCATGATCTCGGTGACATGATCCCACGGCTCCATGCTCAGCGGGGAGTCTGCTTGGGATTTTCTCCCTCTCCCTCTGCTCCTCCCCTATTTGCACGCTCTCTCTCTTTCTCTCAATAAATAAATAAATCTTAAAAAAAATGAAATACAGATATATACTGCAACATGGATGAATCTTGAAAACATTATGCTGAGTGAAAGAAGCTAATCATAAAAGGCCACATGGTATATGATTCCATTCACAGGAAACGCCCAGAATGGGGAAATCTATAGAGACAGAATGTAGATTAATGGTTGCCTGGGATGGTGGCGGGGGACAGGAATTGGGAGAATAGGGAAAAGAATGATGGCTAAAAGTCACTAGATTTCTTTTGGAGGTGATGAAAACATTCCAAAATTGACTGTGATGATGGTTGCATATATCTTGAATGTATTAAAAACTACTGAAATGTACACTTTAGCTGTGTGAATTGTATAGTATATAAATTTTATCTCAATGAAGCTGGGTTTTGTTTTTGTTTTTAATGCCACCAAGTTTTTGCTTTTTTGGTTGATTAAGTCAGCTGAATGCTGACTTTTTAAGTAAATGCTTTCATGATTGCTGTTAGCCTTTGGTTAACTGAGCTTCTGAGAAAGTTTATTCTGACCATTTTTGCTGTTGTCCTCATGCTCTTACAGCGAAGAGAGTTTTTGAAATCTTACTCTGCTACTTTTGCTAACACCCTCTGTTTACTTTTAATGTTAAGTACACCATTCCATTCCTATCACCCTAGACTAAACACAACATTCTGTTTCACTCAAGGATGATGCTAGATACAGCATCCCCCTCTCCTTACTACTCTTTTAGGTACCATATTCTATTTTCTCCAATGTTTTGTACAATCTTCTTGGTGCATTTTTCTTGTTTTCCTCTGCACTTTCCTAATATCCCAGCTGAGGAGGGAATAGCAGTGGGCAATGGGGGAGTTACTGAGGAGCAGAAATACTGAACTACTTCATTCTCCCCGCCCTCACGGCCCTGTGTTCTTCCCCATCCCCACTCCAGGTGTCCTATGTGAAAGCCATTGACATTTGGATGGCAGTGTGCCTGCTCTTCGTGTTCTCAGCCCTGCTCGAGTATGCTGCTGTCAACTTTGTGTCCCGGCAGCACAAAGAGCTGCTCCGATTCAGGAGGAAGCGAAGACATCACAAGGTAGGCCTTTGGATCGCTACCTAGGGAGGGACAGCTGGTGGTAAACAGAAGAGTTCCAGGCAGCCTTGTATTGTGACACTTGTTTCAGTGGATTGTCCTTCTTAGTGGGTAAGGCAGACATAAAATAGGGATTGAAGTCCTAGAACTCCTAACTTCCCCTCCCATAAATAATGCCTTCTTGGGTCTGTAGGCAATTACTTTTCTAACCATGACACTGTAGAAATGATCGGGTTATACCCGAAGACAGAACTGATGGAGCACACTGATGGGCTAAGATAATAACTAGCTGTGACCTTGAAGCTTGGCAAGCCGAAAGACGGTTATTGGTGTTTTCTGTAAAGCTGCATTATTTCCCAGGGTTTGGTTCCTGAAGGGAAGTGCATCACAAAAGGTAAGATCTTTGAGCAGAATGCCCAGTGCCAGGCCTTTGCTTCCCACTTCCAAGAAAAGAACATCATGCAAGATGCTCCCTCACGGTG
This sequence comes from Potos flavus, assembly GCA_028534135.1. Lineage (NCBI taxonomy): Eukaryota > Metazoa > Chordata > Mammalia > Carnivora > Procyonidae > Potos > Potos flavus. Next base: position 95,709,503 of record CM052895.1, read on the forward strand.
AATTCTCTCACTTTATGAGGGCGTGAATAAAGAACTACTTGGCCAACCATCTACACGAAGTCACCAACATCTGTTAACTCAGAGGCTGTGTTCCAACCAGCAAATGCCAGTGGGGAGAGAGCCGTCTGTGGGAACAAACTGGTTGCACACCTTGGTCTATAAATATTTCCCCAAAAGACTTCTCCCCTGGAGATCAGAGAGCCCACTTTTCTTTCCAGCCTCATCTCCACACCACTTTCTCCATTGCTCTCTGAGCACCAACCATCCTAGTTTTTTCCCCTTGTTGTTCAAACATACACATAGGACTTCAGATGTCTTGTTCTCTCCTGGAATGTCTTCCCAGTGCAATTTGCTTAGTGTTAATCAACCACTCATTTTCTGATTCTCAGCTGAGGCATCTTCCCTGATACCTGGGTCGAGGGATAGGTCCTGTAGTGAGGTTCTCATGCAAAGCTGTCAAGTATGGCCATGCAGACTGTATCCTACACAGGCCTCCTCACAAATGAGGCACTTTTCTCGAAGTCCTGCCTTGCCATGGACTGTATCAGCCAGAGGAAGGGATTCCAGTTACTATGTCTAGAAAGGAGGGATGCCATTTTTCTAATCTGCACAAGGATGCTGTGTGAGCTAGCAAAGGTCATGCTCTAATAAAACTTAGTTTCCCTCCTTCTGAACATTCATCCTGATTTATAATTGTACACTCACGATGTAGTTGTTTGGTGCTTATCTCTTCCACTGGATTATAAGCTCCATAAGGGTGGAGACCATGCCTAGTTTTGCTTGGTGCTATGTCTCTGGTGCCTAACAGAATGCCTGACACATAGTGAACATGCTCTACGCATTTACCGAACTGATGGACAATGGGATAAACTAAGGAACAAAGAGGAGCCCTTCCGGTCAGACAGCCTACACAGAAGTTTTTCCAGCAACAGATTAGGGCAAACAAGAACCCATAAACTATGACCTGTCAGGCCATACCACATACCTGCCACACACCAAGGCCCTACAAGCTTTAGACCGTCCTACTTCAAAGAGCCCCCTACCCAGCCACCATGTGCTATGCCAGTGGACCCTGTTTCTTTATCACTAGTTAGTATGTGACTTCAAGCTCTACTTTTTCTGGGCCCAGTTTCTCCATCTGTAAAGTGGACTAAATTGGCAAAACGTGGGACTGTGGTGAGGATTAAATCAGATTACAAAGTAGCTTTAAGTTTTGTTCCTGCCACACAAGTGCCAAGGAACCAAATGATTATACACGCATAGGTTTCCATCAGTATGTTTCTTAAACATCAGCAATCTCATTCAATTAATCTCTAGAAGTTTACCATAGGCAAGAGGCAGACATTTCAAGACAGAAGATGTCCATGGGAGTTCAGGTATAACCATCTTTCTAAATCTGCATTGAAAGAGAAAACTATCTTAGGTGCAGCAAGCCAGACAGGATTTGTCAAAAGACTTCTCGTTTTAGTCCTTACTGCCCATTGGATACTTAGCGTCTGACTATTAAAATAATCTAAGCAAGGAACTGACCACACATAACAATCTTGGGAATTCATTGTTTTTCCTTTTTTCCCCACTGGCTAGCTGCTTTTTGCATTTTCCTCTGCAAAAAGAGGGTTAAAACATTTGTTGAAGAGACATTTATTTGGGGAGACTATGTCCATGATATTTGACTAGCATCAGGCCACTAGATTGTGCACTGCACAACTCCAGGGGGCACTATTTGCAGAGACTAAAATGTAAACGGAGTCCCTGCAGACATGTAGTATGGTGGGCCTACTGTACCTCCGAAGGCTGCCTCCACCATCACCAACTCCCTACCAGTTTTACACACCAGCGGAAAACTAAACTTTCTCTAGGGCCAGGTGAAATGTAAATAAAGCCCTATCAGATTTGATCAGATATCTCTGCTCAGGTCCCTCCTGGCTCTCTCACAGCATGTTAGTGCTGAAAGAGCCCTTTAGAGGGCATCCTGTCCACTCCTCCCATGCCAATGACATCAGCGAGGAGCGAGTCACTAGGATCACAGAGGCACTGGTGGCAAAAGCAGGGGCGGTGCTCGAGGTCCCATGGCTCCCACTGACCACACACCACCAGTTGCTTATCCATCAGTTGCAACACCATCAGTGTGTCCATCCTGAAGCAGATAAAAATAACCCTGCTGTTGATTAGATCACAAATAAGAACTGAGACTTACCCCAAGGCAGAGGTCAAAAACCAGTAGCCAGAGATCCAATTCAACATGCAACTGTCTTTAATTTCACTAGTGGTGTCTTAGAAGTCTAGAACAAGGTGCCAGCATTTAAAAAATCACACTTACCTTCAGTCAAAGAGTCACAGCTCTCTGGTCCCACTGGATTCATATCCCGCCTAATACCGGGGCACCAGAACCACCTTTAGGTAGGGGAGGCATGCTCTGCTTGGCCACAGTCCCTTCTGACTGGAGATTTCCTCAGCCCTGGCTCATTTCTTCACTCACATTTCTCCTGCGTGGCCCCTTATGTGTGGTTGAATCAGCGTGACCTTGTTCCTAAGGGCTCTGAAATTGGCTCAAATGTCAGAAACTACAAGGATGCAGAATTGGGTTCGCCATAAAGCAGTACTTCCTTTGGAGTAAACCCCTCTGGATGTGGCTCGTAGAGCAGCAGTGTATAAGCTTGGGCTGCAGAAACCTCCCTTCAGCAGGAAGTTTGCAGAGGGGATTTTCACCCCCAGATGGTGAGTGAAAAGGAGCTACCTCCATGCCTGAGCTTCTCGGAGCCTGTGATCTTGGCCGGGCTCCTCGAATCCCACCATCCTCCCATGTTACCTCGTTTGTTGGTCCTCAAATTCCCTGGCCGGCCTCATTAGTCAGATTATTAGGAAATCTGCGAGCCAGACTGGGCAGGCACACTCCCAACCTCCCTGGGTTCTAGAGACGACCAGATTGCGCCTGCTCCATCCCCAAGCTTTCATTTCCTGCCATCTGCTGGGGAAAACAGGAATAGCAAGCCTCTCTCCCATCATTTCTCCGGAATTTCCTTTCTCCTGGCTACCCTGTGAAATTGATGATCATCTAACTAGATGGGGCCTCCAGGCCACACCTCCACCCCTTTCACTCCCATGTTTAATTGATGAGAAAGGCAGAGAATAATTTGCCCAAAGCTGTATATAAAATTAATTTGGTGCTTCCCTTGCATAACTAGAGCCCAGTGAGAAAACATTTTCAAGCACCCCATCCCGCAGCAAGGGCAGATTTATACTGGTAAGCAACAGAACTGGACCCGGACCCCCTTCCCGGCAGAGGGTCCAGTAATTTGCACAGCTGCCCCCAACTCCTTTCCTTGGTCCTGGCACAAACCCTCTACTGTTGCCCTACTCACAGACAAATATTTATTGACATCTATTTGCCAAGCACATGTTCTTTCCCCCTTTCTGCAATGAGGCTGCTGGACCAGATTCAACCATTTGCCAATGATTTCTTGAGCATTTTTCATGTCTAAAATCCTCCTGGTGCCAGGAATATAACCCCATTTAAAAAAAAAAAAAAAGGAAGCTAGGAGTAGTGAAGATATACTGGTAAACATTTACTTATTCAACAAATATTTACTGAGCTTTGAGCTTATGTCCAGAAATCCTGTTCATATGTTCAGTGTTGAGGGTGCAATGAACATGAGTAAGACTCTGCCTTCATGGAGCTTAGAGCCTAGTGGGAGAAACAGACATTAATCAGGAAACATAATGTGGAGACGCCTGGGTGGCTCAGCCAGTTAAGAGTCTGACTCTTGATTTCAGCTCAGGTCACAGTCTCAGGGTCCAGAGATCGAGCCCCGCATCCGGCTCTGCACTGGGCATGGAGCCTGCTTAAGATTCTCTCTCTTCCTCTCCCTCTGCCCTTCCCCCACCCCACTCTCTAAAAAACAAAAATAAAAAATAAAAAGGTTTGTAAGAGATAAAGATTATATATATATTTTAAAAGAAACATAATGTGATAAGAGCTTTAAAACAATAACAGAGAGGGAGGTACAGGGAGCTCATGGAGCACACAGCAGGGGCACCTCGTCTACCCTGACCCTCGGGGAAGGCTTCTGAATCAGACATTAGTTCAGTGAAAGAGAAGGCGCTGAAGCAGAGGTTAGGAGTATGTCCCAGGAAGACAGAACAATTTGAGCAGAAGCCCGCAGTTAAAAAAAGAGCATGGCACTTCTGGATATATGTAAATATTTGGGGGCGCCTGGTGCATACAATGCCAGAGAGAGAATGGCACAGCTGAGACTGGAGAGGCAGGCAGAGGTCCGGTCATCTAGGGCCTCGTTCACCACGTAAGGATGTTAGTTATCCTGAAGCCGGTGGCAGCCCGTTCAAGAGTCCAAGCAAAAGATGACCGATAGGATGTGTGTTGTGACAAGTCAGTGGGGTCGAGGGGGCCAGCCCGGAGGCAGTAGGAAGACTGAGCCGGAATTTGTCACCACAAGCCCGTGGGGTGACCCAAGCAAGGGTGGCAGGAGCACAGCTAGAAAGGGGCTCCTATGCGGTGTCGCCTGTCCTCGGTCAGCCCTGCCCAACACAGGAACGAGCAGGAGTCAGGCCATCTCTCCCCCTAGGACAATGTGAGCTGCTCCAAATTCCCCAGGGCCACACATGCATCCACAGCTCAGAGAGCCCCTCGGTGCCACCGCGGAGCTCACACGGGAAGATCACAAAGCTAGACGTGATGAGAGCAGACCACGGTGTCTCCACGAGTCAGATCAGGAGATCACCATGAGCTGGGAAAGGGAGAAATTAGAAGCATACGGGCCACAGTCCTGTTGGTGGTGAGCATAAGGCAGGGAGAGAGAAATGCACAAGGGGTGACTGGCAAAGTGTAACCAAACTGGCCGGTATGCAAAGCATAAGGTGAGGGGAAGGGTGAAGGCCTGTAAAGCTAAGTCGGAGCCAAATGATGAAGGGCTTTGAATAACTTGATCCAGAGCTATGTCTGAGGTCTTAAGTGCCAGGGCTGTGGGAACGTGGAGGGAGAAAGCAGCTGTGGTTTCCCCCGCAGCGTGTGAAACAGAGTTGAGGCCCACAGCGTTTGTGCTCTCCGGGGCCATCGGCCACCGCCCCCAACCCATGCCCGAGAACACACCAACTGGGGAATGGGGTGGGGGAAGAGGGCGAGGAGGCAACAGAGGCAAAGCAGGGGATCTCTCCAAATTGTCCCCTCGATTTCTAACAAAACAGCATTCTGAACGTCTGCTCATCTATAACCTCTGATGGTCAAAAGAACCTCTTGATGTAGTGGGGTGAATCTTTCCCCCCGTTTATAGAAAAATATGAAATAAAAAAAACCCCTGAGACTCAAATAGAGAAGTGACTTGCCTAAGGCCACACGGCCAGCAAGTGACCGAGCCAGACTTGAACACAGGTCTGCAGACTCTCTGCCCCACTCCCATCCCCTGGTTTGCATCTGTGTCAGCATGCAAGTGGCGCCCCTCTATAAGGCATCACTCCCCAGCCAGCCTAAGAGCCTTCAGAAACCCGGACTGGTAGAGGCAGGGAGGCAGGGAGAACCAGATGGGCCTGGCCTGGCCCCCAGGGGAGTGCCTTGCAGGGAGGGTGCCCAGCCCATGTCTTATTTTAAGTAGAGCCCCATGCTGAATCTATTCCAGGAGGATGAGGCCGGAGAGGGCCGCTTCAACTTCTCTGCCTACGGAATGGGCCCAGCCTGTCTGCAGGCCAAAGACGGCATCTCTGTCAAAGGCGCCAACAACACCTCCACCACCAACCCCCCTCCAGCACCATCTAAGTCCCCGGAGGAGATGCGAAAACTCTTCATCCAGAGGGCCAAGAAGATCGACAAAATATCCCGCATTGGCTTCCCCATGGCCTTCCTCATCTTCAACATGTTCTACTGGATCATCTACAAGATTGTCCGCAGGGAGGATGTCCACAACCAGTGATGGGTCTGGGATGGAGGGGCGGGGGAGGCTGGCAGAGGGCAGAGTGGGAATAGCACAGGAATCTGAGAGCCTAGGGAAGAGGAGGAGAAGAGAGGGAGGGGCGCACATACACAACTCCCTCTCTCTCTGCGCTATGTGCAATAGCAAAATGCAGTGATGCATGAATCTTAGAATGTGGCACTATCTATTTAACTGCGGGTGGGCTGCTGGGAGGGGGGAGGGAGGGGCTTTTCTAATATAGGAGCTGAGGGGTCGGGAGGAAAGGGAGGGTTAGGGGTGGGGGGGTAGGGAGTGGGGGAATAACAGCTTTCAAAAATTTGAGTCCATGGGCTGTGCAGTTTTCCTATTTGGAAGGAGAGTGCAGTCTGCCCCAGAGCAGAAGGAAAGCAATGTAATATATGATATATATTCATGCTTAATATTAATGCAAAACCACAAGAACAAAAGATTTGTTTCTAAACCTATCAGCCTAGTAACTGCTTAAATTTTTAAAGTCACAGAAGTGATGGACAATTTTTCCCAGAGTGGAAACAGTCACAAATAAGCTTGCTCTGGTGTGTGTCCCGTATCACAGCCCTCCAAATGCCATGCCTGTCTTCCAGCTGGCCCGGTGGACACATGCCAGAAAGCCATCCCACCTCTGCTTTAAGAGGGTTATGCGGCCTGGCTGTGGGTAGTGGAAATGGGGAGAGGTGGAGAGAAGAGAGGGAATGACTAAGGAGATGGGACATTTCAGAGGCCCAAGGACTGATAATCAAGACGACTCCACCTCAGTCCTCAGGTCTCAAGGCTAAGGACCACACCGGCCCCTCTCTGAGCCCTCCCGCTTCTGTGCTTCTCCACCACCCCACTTACCCTCCACTGCCACCCAGAAATGGCCGCCATGGTTTTCCCATTATATTGCCAGTATGCAATCTTTTTTATGGTTAAAAAAAAAAGTAATAATCTCAAGAAGTAATATGCAGATAGACTGAGTATAAACAGATGCACTTTTTTCAAATGTCTATTTTTTTGGAGAGTGTCTTTGGAATTGCAAGTAGGTATATATTTGGGAAGGTGGGGTCGGCGGGATGAAGGAGATTTATCATATAGTGGTTCTACAGAGGGAAGTTTTAAGAGAAAGGGTAGTAACGAGGCTGCTGCAGCTCAGATATATACGGGTGGAAAGATGTTTAGAAATGTTTAGAAAGTCTGTTCATTATATTTTGACATTGCATATGCCACAAATAATGTAGAAAGTGTGGGGGGATGACCTCATGATATTTTTATAAGTCTTTTTTTGTTTCCCTTTTTGGTGCTTTGCTTAGCTTTAACAGTTAGGGAAGTTAGACAAATATTTCTTTCCTTCTGACTCTGACGTGCCAGAACTATCCCAGGTTAGCTAGGGCACTCCAGAAAAAGAGAGGGACTAAGAAATAAATTGTGAGGGGTGGGAGACCCTGCTGAAGGACCCGGATGTTCATGGATGGAGGGAGGGTCTGCAACGGGGACTGCTAAAGACAGAAGTAGTCTCCAGTAGCCTCTGTCCTCTCTGCCGACAGCATCATGCCTGAATCACGGCACCGCTGTCTGGGGCGTGCTCCCTGGGTTACATTTCTTCCTTTCCACTCCAGTGTCTTGGCTTTGGATCAAAGTAGTGATAAGATGGTGGGACACGGCGGACAGTCAGTTTGTCCTGAGGCTTGGGGTTTCACAGGTGTTAAGAGTATCCCCAGCATGGGGGAGGGGAGAAGGGAGACAATAGGAACCTAATTCTTCCCTAAAGCCCCTTCCCTGAGCGAAATTTCTCCCATTCCCTGTGGCACAATAGCTAATACCTCTAGAGGCCCAAAACACCAAGCCAAGCCAAGCCAAGCCAAGCCAAGCCAAGGACCTAGAGTGACTTGGGTAAAGAAAATGCACTGTGCAGCCAAAAAAGGATTTGGCTTTGAGGCTTGAATGAAAAAACTGTTTACATCCAGGGTCAAGGTTAGTAAATCATTGCCCTCCCTTCTCTTGGCCTGTGTAGACCAGAAAATTAAGTTGTATTCTAGCCTTGGATGTTGCGGGATAGAACCCGGAATCCTGAGTGGGAATCTCTCATCCACGACTACCGTTTTATCCTTTTCCCCACCACACACTGTGTCCAAAGGAGGAAAAGTGAAACAGAGGGATCTGTACCAGTGCCGCCAGTTCAAGACTAGAGTATCAGTCTCTGAACTGCTATTAGCACGACATTCGCTTTCTTTACGGGAGGAAATCCTCAATTCTGCAGTGGCTCCTGAGCCACTGGAGAGGCTATTTGCCCCTTTCACTAGCACTTTATTCACTTTAAGGGGAAAATCGTTTTTTAATAAAAAAAAAAAAAAATTAAAGAAGACTTTTTCTCTAGTTTACTCATTACTGGACTAAATTCAGAATGTCTGCGGTCTGTCTATAGGTGGTCAGGCAGCAAAGACATTAGGCCTCTGTCAGGGACGAAAGACGGTACCAATCGTTCCAAGACATTCTGCCTCCACTCAAACAGCAGTATCTGCAGATTTCAAACTGGGCTCCTTGTATGAGGTGTCTGGAATCGCTCCGCAACAGAGAAATCACTGGGCCATTTGCCCAACCTCTGCGGGGTCCTTGAACTTCTGCCACCATGTTCACCTCGTGGGCCTACTGGGAGCTGCCGGCTCTAGCTGGCAGTATCTAACACACAAGAGAATCATCTTTTTGAGACACAGAGAGGGGGAAGGTCACTGATATCTTTACTCCAATTATTCCAGACTTGGTATTCCTCATGGAAAATAAATGTGAGTGAATACATTATAGCGGAAAAGAACCTGAATTTTAGTCCTACCACTGATGTGTTGGGGAACCTTTGGTAAATGATTTAGCTCGAGTTCCTCTACAAACACAATGGAGAGAGTGGTACAGATCTCTAACCCCTTCCAGCTCTAACTATCCCCTGTGCTTGAACATAGGAGGTTTACACAAAAGTTTAGTGTCACTTTGAGTCCTGAACCCTCTAGATAGACATGCACGTATATAGATATATGCACATGTACATGGACACATGGACACAATCCTTGTCAACAGCCTTTCTTCTTTAGAATCTTTGCAGATTTGTTTTTCTTTTTGCTCTACTTTATCAAAGATGAGCAGTGGTGGGAAAAGAACGTCATGATAAAGTCAAAAATACCATCATGAATTAGAAATGGAGCATTCTCAAACAGAAAGCATTATCATTAATGTACAGTGTAGAAAGGAGTTAGCAATAAATTACATGGATTTTATCATTATAAGAGAAAAATCAAACTAGACAATTTAGGCCAAGAACATTTTTCAGGTGGTTCCAATAAACAGGACAATGCTTTCTTAATTTCCTTTTCAGTCTGTGCACAGAGGCTATCACACTTGGGGACTACATACACCAAATGTTACGGCCGGGGGGAAACGGACAGAGGTGTGATGAGCGGTTTCCTGGTTTTCAAACTCTCTGCATGGCTAGAGCAGTGTTTATGCATGAAGGCAGAAATGGATACTGGCAGAGAGCAGATGGTGAGTTCACCCACCTCCAAAACTGCAGCTAGTCCTAGGAATCAGATTTAAGAAATATCAACTAAGCAGATAGAAAATAATACCAATAACTTCTCACCTTAGTTTACAACTTACCTAGATTAGTTTCAAGAGCAGCCAAAATAAATGGCTCAGCTCTGCCGCCCTCTGGTCCTTTCAAACATTCAAAGAGTCCAATCTGGGCTAAGGCTATAGGGAGTGACCAAGGACAGGAGTGACTAGAAAGATGTGGAGTATATGTGTGAGAGAGACACAGAGAGAAAGATAAAAGGTCATCTGATCCAAATTATTCTTTCTTCTAAGCTGTCAACAAATAAGAAATGTATCCCTCTAAGAGGCCTATCAATATTCTTCATAGACTTTTTTCATACTAGGGAGAAAACAAGTATGACAGGAGCTGGTTCCTTTCCTTCAAAGTACACATTAAAACAAAAACAGAAACAAAAACCAGAAGACACACTGTTACAGGCATCATTAAAAAGAGACTGTGTTTTGTGAGGCCCCATGATATCAGATTGCAGAGACCTGGGCCCCAGCTAAGCTGCTACCATCACGGACAAGCCACTCTTCTGTGAAAATGAGACTCTTGAGTTAACTGCAACACACTGAACCTGAAGGGAGCTGAGTTCCCATCATGTCTGCAGTAACTGCCCCCTTAGTAGAAGAAGCTGGTGAGAGAGGGGCTTGCTGGTGGTACAAGGTGTATCAGCTTGAGGACTGGGGTCCAGAGCCGAGATTGGCAGCTTTTCCCCAGTCTGACTGGAATCCCAGCCCAGGGACGAGGAGTGCCATTCTGGAAGCTATCAGATTTATTGCACAGGCACCTTCTGTACGTTCTGCCCACCCTCTGCCCCAATGCTGAAGAGGCGGGCAAGATCGGGTTTTCTCTATGGGCTGTGTTTCTCAGACTGACTAGAAAGCTTGCACTCTGAGGGGCTGGTAAGGTCTGCTGAGGAAGGTCAAATGGGCCTCTACCCTCTGATATAAAGGGTCTCTAATTCAGAGACCGACCAGACCAGAAATTCTCTAAACAACATGTTAAAATATAATTGATCTTTTCTTCCTCCACCAAGCCCCTTCTCTCAGAAACCAACTCCAGAAACTTGAATTGAGAACCTTCCTATTTTCCTGCAGCTCTACAAAGCCAGAAATAGGAGCTTATCCTGACCAAAGGAAGGAGTAAAAGAAATACGCCTTGTTTCGTTTGAGCTGGCTTGTTTAACTACTCGTATCAGTGTAAGGAAAAGCACGAGTTGGAAAGGCTTTGGTTTCACAGTATCCTGAAATCCCAGTGAATAAGGAGAATATCCTTGGACAGGTCTAAATCCCAGCAGAAATAAGAGAATTCTGAAAAATCCTAAACTGCTGCCCTCCCCACCCAAGTAATCTAGAATCTTGAGGGCCCAGAATAGATGATGCCACTAGCAAATCAGGACCCTGTTGCTTCCTTCAGGATCTCTCCAGCGGTAGAGACAGCAAAGGTGGGAGACAGGTTTGTTCAGACGTGGTGCTATTAGGCGCTGTTTTGATGGAGCTGTGTGGTTATTTAAAGCAATAATTAAGGTGCTTTATCATTCTTTCGAACAGCAAAATGAGTTCCAAAGTAGAAATTATTGCCCAATAATTTTTAGGATCATTAAGGCTTCTTCAACTAGCATCCAGACCATTACTTCTCATTCTTTGCTCTCCCCCGACCTCCTCCCACTGCCTCCCTGCCAGCATATCCTGTCTCATCGGCTTGTGCATCTCATTGTGTGAAACCAAACGCTTCCCAAAGATGCTGGTTTATTTCTGAGAGGCGGGGGGGGGGGGGGGGGGGGGACTAGAATGGACACAGTAGCTCCTGTCTCATTTGTTTTAAGGCTGCGATGTCTATTCTTCCTCTTGCCTCTACATTTTGACATTTCACTGTTCTGGAAAACTTCCATTGGAACATCGGGTCGAAAAGTCAGAGTCTAGAGAATGGCAAGCCAAAAATATACCCTTCAAGAGCCCAGTGATGAAAATTATGTCCTACATAAGGCCATTAACCAGCTACAGAGCAGTACCAGCTAACTAACGTGGGGACGAGAGACACTTGCTGTCTCATACAGATGCAAGCATAATGGGTCTCCCATTCCCACACTTGCCCTGCTGCATAATTCCCTGCATGGCCTTGTTTTTGGCCTGCCTTTCTTCAGATTCCACTATTTTCTTAAGCCACTTCAGAAACTCAGTATCCTGTATAAACACACCTGCCTTCTGGGGAGGACATTGGTCAACAGGAAGTGAGTCTTTGTTCTGGTGCTCCCTTGGGCTCACCATAACACAGGTAAGCTACCTGGCCTTCCTCCGCCTGCACACTACCCTATAAGAGGAAGTTGAAGGAGATTTTTCAAAGGCAAACCCTGGATACTTTGATGGGTTAAAGAAAAGGGTATACCATGTGTTAGAGAAGGTTTCATTATTTCCCTGTTTCAGTGTCAAGCTTGGAACCTCATCCCAGGCCTTTTGGTAGTCAGGTAGGGAGAGGTTAAGAAAGAGGAGACTCTTGGCTCTCAAGGAGATTACAATCGTAATTGCTTTGTTTTGGTGTGGGGTTTTTTGGCCATGAAAGACAAGGTATTTCATAGCACTGATGGACTGGCTTCTCACCTGAATCCCATCAAACACCAGGACAACATTCCACTTTGGTATTTTAGCATGTATGTCCTGTGAAGGCTGTAACCCATTTCCCATAGCAGCTGAGTTCTCTCTGCCAGAGCCTCTGGAAGAATCAAAGAGAAACACATCAGAGCAGAACTTGTGAGTTACCCCAAGGGAAGTAACTCCAATGACTCCAAGTCCCCTCCCAGCCTGTTTCCCCACACATACGATTTAATTGTAACAAGAAACTTCCAGCAAGATTTAAGAATATTTTCTCCTATTTGTCCATTATGCTAGCTGCAGTTAAGGGCAGAGAAAGTGGGACTGCTCCAGACCACTCGAGAGATTCATCTAAATTCATACCATTAGCTAGGCTATACTAATAAAAAGAAAAAATACTACAGCAGGTGTGGCTGGACTTGGGCCAGCTCGCTCCATGCTGCACCCCCAAACAAAACCTCACCCCGGCAATGTTGTTTCCGAAATCGCTTCCACACTCCTGTAGCTCCAACAAACACTCCTTATGATCAGAAAACACTGCTCCTATCTTTCCCAGCAGGACATATTTAGGCTTTACATCAATGGAATCTCTTCAAAACGTTTATAGGTTGACATTACGACAAATGATCTTCACTCTCTTCATCTGGCCCTGGAATTAATGAGAATATTGCAGACTGAAACTTTTTTCTTGTTTCCAAGGTTAAGAATTAATAGACTTTTTTAAAAAGGCAGTTTTTGATTTCCCACAGTAAAATAGAAACCACACGGTAAACCGGTCATTTTCTACCCTACTCTACTCGAGAATGGATACATGTGTGATAACCCAACTACAGTGAAACAGTGACTGTATATCTAGGTGGTTACTACATGGTCTCTGTAAAATTCTTACATATTTTCCCCTCCAAGCTTCAGTTTTCCTATCTGTACAAAATTACTGAATTCACTGAGCTTGAAGGGTTTCCCCGAGCAGTAAAGTTTTCTTTTAAAGCTACTTCTCCAGTTGTCTCTTAGGTGCTGAAGAAAACGAGAGCCCTTCCCCTGGACTTAAGGAGGACCCACTCTTCATCCTACCCTCTGTTTTCCTCTCTATATGCATTCGTGGCTTTCCAGTGCAGCAGAAAGGGCACTAGCTTCCAAGAAGGCAGAGATGCAACTACTCCAGGCAAGCAATTAGCTTCTTTATGCATTTGGGGACAATAATACCCACATCACAGGTCCACTGTCTGGATAAAATGAAATAATACGTATTAACTCCACCTCCTCACTGTAAACAATGTAAAGCATTGTCATTATCTCAGTCTCTCCAAAATTCTTACCACGTCTTCCTCTGTTTGCCAGAAGAGGTCATCCAAGAGCTTGCTTTCAGAATGGAGGCTGGCTCCCCAAAAGCCCAATCCGCCTGCCCTACAGAGCAGCCTATTCAGTGACATTTCAGGATGAGTCCCTCCATGCTTACCTCAGAGTTTATACATGCACTGAAGAGACCTGATTCTACTTATCAAACATCTACATCCCTTTCACCCAGGTATCTTTTGACTACTACCTATATAGAAAGCACATATAGCTCTGAAAATGGTTGTCACTTACATGTAGACTAGTAAAAGATTGTGAATGAACCCCGAATCACAATACGGCTATTAGGCACCTACTATATATCAATTTCTTAAATTACATAATTTAATTCCCACGATGGCCCTGATCTTCTCAATTGATAGAGGAAACAGGCTCAGCAAGTTTATTAGCTCAAGTCAGAGTCTTGCCAAAGTTCGGATAAGATTCCATAGACGACAGGAAGTTAAGTTTTGGAAAGCGGCATGATACGTGTTTACCTCTTCCACTTACCTGTTTTTGACCTTCAACAAATTATTTGGCCCTCTGTGACCTTAGTCACCCCTCCCCTGTAAAAAGCTCTATCTTCCCAAATTATTGAGATAAAATCAAGTGATTGATGTGGTAATTTACTCTGTCATTTAAAAAAAAAAGTACATAGGTGTTTATTAGTTCACTTTAACTTAAATGAATCTTGTAACTGGACCCTTTTGCCTTGGTACATTCTACTTATACAAAAATGTACGCTCCTATAATCTGTTAAATGCCAAGAAATACTATCTTGTACTAGACCAGAAATCAAACTTCTTAAGAACCAAACAAGACAATTCGTGGCCTTCCTCTTCTCAGAACTTGGATATAAACAATATAAATCTGTCAGCCCACCCTTAAGTTGAGAGCCTACTAATCTAGTTTTGGGCATATGAGGGATTCAGAGTTGATATGGGGCTATTTTCTGGCTGTAGAATTGTGGAAAAGACTAAAATGAGTAAGCAACAAGGCAGGGTAAAATATATGCCACTTGGAAGATAAGTGAGAAACACTGGTTTGTAGTCCTGCCTAAGAGCACTGGGCACGTGAAATGGCTTGGATTTGGCCAGCATCAAGAGTAAGGACTAGACTTCTGCAAGTCTTTCATAAGTTTGGAATTCCTTTAAAACATCCACTCGACGAAGAACCTACTACAAACAATGCCAAGGCACAGGAACGAAAGGTAAACACCATCCCTAACTAAAGAATTTACAATTTGGTACAGTGAGGTGTGATGTAGATATGAATAACTCATTCAAGGGAAGATACGGTGACAGAGGAGGAGGCAGAGACAGAATTCAGAGACATGGTGTCTCATAGGGACAATCCAAGGTCTCATGGAGAACAAGACATTAGAGCAATTAGAGCAAAGACTCTAAAACAAAAGGTTATTTTCCATAGCAGTTTGCTATCTGGATTTACGTAACTGTGGTCTCACCCACCTTTCAAAGGGTTAACACAGGTAAACCGCTTCCTTCAGGCAGGTATTCAGGTAAAGTGGGAGCATCTCTTCATATGAGATACCATTGCAACAAGAATATTAAAAATGGCAAGCTGACCAAATGTTCCAGTAGAGGAGGGCCTTCTAATTGTCTTTTACTCCCATCCAGGCTCTTGAAATAGAGTAGGAAAATGGAATTACAGGGAAATGTATAGATATACCCCTCCCCAACAAAAAATTATTCTAAGTAGAAACTGCGGCCTGTCTCCAAGTCCTTTTGTTCCTGACTTAATCCCCTGGGTATCTGGATGTGTGCTAATTAGCCAGACAGGAGTTCATAGGACAAGGTCTCTGCTTACTACACTTCCTAGGTCCCACTTGGCTTCATCTACATCTCTTTAGTTGTATCCAGAAGCTACACAGTGACACCAGGAATGGCTTAGCTACTGCTCTGAGGACCAGGGCAGCTCCTTCCGTGAAGCTCTGGATACTGGTGAGGAAAGGGGCACTTGGCATGGACCCTCTTTAGTGACCTCAAGTCAGATGCAGTGAGTCTCCAGGTAACTGCTAGACTTGCCTTTCGATGACTTTTTGAAATGTCCCCGCCTGGAGAAAGCAGCTCAGCCTTTCATGGTTTGAGTTACAAGTAGAAGCTCAGGGAACAGGTCTCAAAACTTAGTGTCAGGACTAGAATATGTATGCTCCTTCCATCCTACCAGCTTTGTTTTTAACCTCCCTTGCACCTGCCTATTAAATCTATTATGGCCATATTAAAGCAGTATGCCTTAAAAGCAGGGCATCCCAATGAAAAACAGCCTCTTTTCTTTCAATATAGGAGGGAGTGCCAAAATAATCACTCATGAGTGATGCAGAAAGTATTAACAGAGAAAGGAGGGTGCCATGGAGCAGGCAGAAAATAAGCCATGGAACATTTCAAGGCTTACGGGCCATGTGAGCAGTAGTACCTTAAAGAGGAGGCTTTGATGGATGGGGAGAGTATTCCAGCAAAAGGAACAACATGATAAAAATATGGAGGTAAAAAGCAAGGGGCATATACAAGGTACAGTGATGATCTGTTTGGCTAAAATGTAATGAATGCTAGGCATGTTTGGAAAGATGGATTTGAAGTACATCATAACCACCTTAATATAGAATCAGGGATCAGGGCTCTGGAACATGGCACTTCTTAAAGACCAATCAACACAGTATCCCTCCATGGGCACAGCCGCTTATTCTATCTTCTTCCTATGAGCTGACACTTCCGGCCTAATTCAGATTTCCCTGTACTTACTTTGGGAATTTATCTTTGCCTTCTTCTAGAAAGCAGATATGGTACCCTCTAGAAATTCACATCTTCAAGGGCATCGATTCAACCCAAGTAATTATTAAGCATTTAGTTGTGCTAGATAGGCACTAGAAAGGGGCTAAAAGAAGTATAATAAAGTCACGGTTCTACAGTGAGCTCACTATTCAACAGTGATTCTAAAAAGTTACTTCTAGAGTTTTAGCTTTGTCACCTATCGAGCCAATACTTAATACAATGCACGTTTCTAAAGGAGAGCTTGTGGTCCAAGTACTATTACCTTTTGTGATCTGAAATATTAAACGGAGCTGAACTGACCTAGAAGGAAAATACAGTCTAGCATGTTCTTATTATTTCTTAGCTGCATCTGAAATGACTCCTCCCAACCTACGGAGAACTTCCCTATTCAATCCATGAGATCATGTCCACAAGAAAAAAGGGTATGGGGAGCTAGGGGAAAGGGTAGAAAAAATACAGATGAAATGCCACTGGTTTTTAATCAAGTCATTGCTACTGGAAGTATGTAAAAAGAATAGTTTTTTGTTTGTTTGCTTTTTCAGAACAATTTACCTTTCTTAGGCAAATTCTCTAGAAAGAATATTGTAGGGCAATAGGTATTACCTACCCTGTAAATGAAAGACTTCCCCAAATCTTGTTTAAAAGTAGTACCTAAGTATCAAATAAGCAGTTTGCTAAAAACTGTTTCCATATTAGGTGTATTTCTATCTCATTTAAAGATGCACCATGCTCGACAGGCCTGAACGGCATGTAAAAAGCTAAAAAACTGATGTTCCTACAATGCACTTCAGAACACTTAAAATTCCTATTTCATACTTTCACGGTCCAGTCTTCCAGTACTTATTCCATTATAGTATTTTCAGCACTAATGACAGTTAAAATGAGATGAGTGTAAATCCCCAAGGGTGCATCTTGCTACTTAGTATATTGGACACAGATAAAATGACTACCTAAAGGAAAAAAAAAAAAGGTAAACAGCCAAGTTCTACTTCCATGACTAAAATACAGCAGGTACCTCAGAGGCCTCCAAGTAAGTTTTAAAAGCTGGACACAATACATGTCGTCAACTGCTATAATTAGACTTGAAATGTACAAAGCGAACCACAAAGTGACCAAGACAAAACCCTTAACACTGTTAAGCCCTCTCGGTAAGAACAACACTGCCAAAGGATGTCCACATCTCATTGTGTAGATCAGCATCACAACCGACCCATTGGCTGAAATCACTTTATCTAGAACTGATGAAATTACTGCAGTGTGAACAACTAGCATCATTTTGGGTTAAGAGCGGTTGGTGCATGATTGGGAAGAACAGTGAGTGCTCACTTTCCAAGTGTTCAAACATACTAAAGGGCTTCCAAATCAGTCTTTGGTCCTCTCAAGATAGGCCACTTCCAGAGACCTCATTCTCAAACTTGACTGGCCCAAGGAACCCACAGGAGAATATATAAATTACCTTGCAGCCATAATTGTCAACATGCTGGAGCCATACTTGGAAAACGGGGACAAACAGGACTACATGATTTCCAATTCACAACTAACATTAATGAAAAAGCAGTATTAGACTGATTTAAAACATCCTAAAGGAGTTATAACATTATCAAATAAAGGCTCAGTTACTGGGGAAAAGGGTATTTTATTCACATAATTTATCTTAGACTTCATAACCTTTCTTTTTACTCAAGATTCATCCACTCAGATGGGCCAATTTCTGCCGAGAGAACCAGAGCGTGCACTCTCGAGGGTCATACCCCAACCTTGCCAAAGCAAATGACTTCTGCCTAACTGGAAGTCATCTCTAAAGGACTTGCCCTTAGATTTTCCCCATTTCACGCATTTCAGTATTTGCACAACAGACCTACCCTTTGTCTTAAAAGCTGCCTGATTTGGTAGAAGAGCAAACCCCAAGTTATTTTTCTGCAAGTGATTTTACACTTCCTTTTTTCCAAAAAGGAACTTAAAAGTATGTCATGACCTACAGGGGGTAAAAGTGTTAATTTTCAACAGGTCCAGGGGATATTACCTTGAAACCTCACAATTTGGTTCATTAAACTTTAACTACTCAAAAAGTTATTTTAATCCCAAAGAACAGGCACTGTGTAATTCTTCAGGTCACAATGCCAGCATTGGCTGTTAAGGTAGGCTGGGAGTCTGTTACAGGTAAGACGAATGCGTTACAATTCCAACTGTGATTCCAATACTTTTGGGAGATGTAAAAAGATGCTGGGCTGGGCAGTGTGAGTTTAACTACAAAGTGCTTCATCACCCATAATGGAAGAGGTTCAAGATGACTCACACTTCCACGTAAGAGACTACAAAAATCACAAACCCACATAAAAGCAACTGACAACTAGCCAAAGTAGAAGGGATTTAGAAGGAGCCTGGGGACATTTTAAACAATTACTTGGCTTGGAAAATTGGGTCAGAATTATTCACAAAGCTCCTCATCCTTTCCCAGAAGAAAATGTGATAGTATGTCTTTTATATGGAAATTTCTTTGTATATATGTATAAACTTGGTATGGCCTTAATGCTGCAGTTAAGGATCTGTATGGCTACCACCTTAAGCAGCGTGTTAAGCAATCGCTTCCTTAATGTAACATTTTTACTTCTTGCTGGACTCTTCACCTGAAACAACCAATTTCCTTTTACCCCTTACTCTTCCCCCTTTTTTGCATGAAATTATAAAAGTTATGGCAGTTATTTTTTGGCTTATTAAAAAAAAATCTATTTCTGCAGTTTGAAGATGTAAAATTTCTGTGATACATATATATAAATATATATTTATTGAACCATCCATATACACATATCCATGCTGATTCCAATGGAAAAAAATTAAAGTTTTCTGAAATTTTCTCTGTGGTTAACTCATAGTTGTTACTGTTTAACCAACTTTGTATGTGAAAAAACTTCTGAAGTACTGTGATTACCTCAAAGAGGAACCTACATTTAATCTAGAAGACATCATTTCACTTAAGACAAGGCTTTATGTTGGTTCATTCAAATATTTATTGATAGGTACTATGGGAGATACAAAGATGACTCCGACACAGATCCTGCCCATAAGGAGCTTACAGTCTAATAGGGGAGATAGAACACATACATGGGATACATGGTCAGAGCTATGTTTCAGTAAGATGAATCTAATATTGTGTTTAAGGTAGGCTGGGGGTCAGAACAGGTAAAGGAAGTTGAGAGGCCATTGAGATTATCCGAGTGAGGAGGAAAGAGATATGAAAGACTTGAGGTAGCACTGACAGGACTTAGCTGGAGTAAAAAAAAAAAGCAGCAGAGGACTTAGACGTGTGGCATGGTGATGACATGAACTGAGAGAACAATGGACTCGGTTTGTGAAAAGAAATGAAAGTTGGCACATAAAACTCTTCTGCATAGAACAAAGTGTCTGGGATATACTGGGCACAGAAAGAAACGGCCTATCACCCAGACCAAGGATGGAAGTACCTCGGAATGACCAGTGACTTCCTCCCTCCTCTGCCCACCCCTCCAAATTCCCCAACAAATCCCTCCACTATGAATTGTCATAGCACCTACAATTTATTAAGTCCTATCTCTAGGCATGCCTCACTTGTGAGAACGGAAACAGATATACATTTATTCAACCCAATGAGTCATCTTTTAAGGACTCTTTTCATGGAAGTCACTGTACCTTCTGGTGAAATACAGGGATAATCCCCCAGTCCTTTTCCTGTAGGAGCTTATGGTCTAGTAAGATAGTAAAACAGATACAGGTCATTCTAATTGTAGGTTGAAGGGGTAAATTATGAGCTAGGAGAAAGGTATAAAGTGCTCTATGAACACGTACTTTAAAAAATGAAGGTTGGGACAGAATCTCAAACAGGAAGAAGGACAATCTAGAAGGGAAGTAGACAAGAATGAACTTGCTCCCCCACTTCAAATTCTGGCCAAATCAACCCCAAAAAGGGAGCTCCCCACTCCTGTTGCAAATCTTTTCTCTTAGGGAAAAGAAAAATGCTCTTGAACTGGGTCTTGAAAAAAGGAATTTTGATGGCAAGAGATTTGGGGAAGGGGGGATATAGATGCAAGTCTATCTTCAGGGAAGAAAGAAGGCACTTGAAGCCACAAAATCAGCAATGCCAGGCTTATTAGAAAAATTCTACGTAGTTTAGCATGTCTGGAGCGTCACACCTCCATGAATAATGGGAGAAATCACTGGAAAGGAAGATCAGGACCCTGACAGGGACATGGTGCTGTCAGGCACTCAACAGGGTACATGCCTAAGACCAAATTGCTGCCCCTTAGGAGCTTACAGTTATAACAATACAAGGTGGGAAAAGCACCACAATGTACAGAATGCAAAATGCTGAAGGATTTAGGAGAAAATTACAGCTGAGTTTCAGCTATTAACACATTAGGATACCCAATAGCTTTCTGACAGAATAGTAGTAAACCCATCCCTGAGGGGAGCACAACATAATGTCCTTAGACAATAGGCCCTGGTGAAACTGGGCATTAAGACAGTTTTAAGAAAACAGAGAAAAACCGGGTATGAAAACTGAGCTACAGTAGCAACTGAATGAGCATATAAAATGTGGCTCCTTCCCTTTTCTCCCCACATCCTGACCTCTAACAGTTCTGGCTTCCTACAGTGAACCTAGGGCAGAGTGGTGACCCTGAAGGTGCTCCATGTTACTTCTACAAGCCAATTCGGGACTCTGTACTAATAATCCATTCTCCGAGCCATCAATCTTTCGAAAAATGAAGGGGATAAACTCTTTATTCCTTTCCAGCACTAACATTCTAGGATTCGAAGAATTCTAGGAGTCTCTCCTGCCTCTTATGGTTAATAATCAGAATGGGAAGAAAAACTTTAAATATCTGATGTTTCTCACTTAGAATTATGATTTTTTTTCCATATAAATCACAAATGATTGTTACCCCATCAGCTAAGTTCCACCTCCACCCATTCTTCAAAATCTAACATTACCTATATAAACTTACTTGTAACATGATGTGTTCTACATCATCTACTTAAGCATACACTGAATCTTTAAAGAAAGAAGACCTGTTCTTCTCCCCTAACTTCTTTATGCCAGTGTTTCGGTATAATGTCTTCATTTAAAAGGGCCAAATCAGTGTATACACATTTCATAAAAACATTTACGAATTTAAACCAAATCCAAAGTCCAACAGGTGACATCAAAGCTTGGGGGGAAAATCACTAACTAAGGTGGTTAATTAAAGCAATAGTTAAAACTGTTTACATCCAGATTAAAAAGATATAATCATCTAATTACTACCAAAAATATAGGCAAACGTCCCATAAGCAGGTTTCTGAAAAATACTTACTAAATTCAATAGTGAATTTTTGGTAAACATTCCTTAATTTGCTTTTTTAAAAGATGAAGACACACTAGATGG
Source organism: Potos flavus (assembly GCA_028534135.1). Taxonomy (NCBI): domain Eukaryota; kingdom Metazoa; phylum Chordata; class Mammalia; order Carnivora; family Procyonidae; genus Potos; species Potos flavus. Next base: position 95,731,112 of record CM052895.1, read on the forward strand.
CTATAAATCCCTTAGGAATCTGACACTGGCCATATTCCGAAGTACTCAACATGTATAGATTTCTGTAACTGGCCAGGTCACATGGTCTATGAAGTAACTGTGGAACTGATTTCCCATACTACTTTCCTCTTGTAGGACACTTAAAACAAACAAACAAACAAACGAAAACCTACCAGGTTCAAGTGGAAACTGGAGAAGCAGAGACTGTCCAATGTTTTCAAAGCAAGTCATATAATCAGAAAGTGAACAAGCTTAATTCTAAGCCAATATATAAATATAACCAAAACCATAGGCTTCTTAGACCACTGCTAATCAACTTTTTACTCATTCAGGCCATAATGAGACAGTTTCACAAAAGCATGAGCAAATCAGACTAATTTCAGCATTATCCTAAGCTACATATTCTACTAAGAAGTAAGTTTTATCTCAAATGTGCTACCATTTCTCCTTTAATATAGACTCATAAGAGTTCACAAGCCTACCTATGGTCCCCAGAACCTCAATATCACAGTAAACAAATACAAATCCCAAAGGTATTACTACCTTAAAACCAGAAATCTTTACTGATCTAGTGCCACATGGCCATTACTTGATCAGCAACTTCCCACACACAGTGTTGCTAAGTTTCTAACACATTCTTTAAGATTTCTAAAACATTTGTGGCAGACTATGTCTAATTGTCCACTGCCCATCTGTGGTATATTAGGCAGTTATCTAAAATCCCATATTCAAATAAATGTTGAAGTTATTTTTTTTTTACAAGGTTCAAAATTGCGAAGTCATCTCATTTGTATGCAGTTCCCTGCAGAGATTCTTTTAAGTAGCACAAAAATAAAACTTCAATATAAGTTACCTGTAGATCAGTAGATTTGACAAATGCAACCATTTACTTAAAAGGAACAAGCCACTCGGCATAAACAATGGTCTATAAATTTAAACCTCATAGAAAGATTATTTCCATATAGATTGTGTTTTCTATAAAGTGCCACATTTCCCACTAAATTATTAAACTCCACAAGGGTTTTCAAATAAAGGGATGAAGAAAAGTATCAAAGGATGGCAGTTACAAGCACAAAACACAACTGCTATAAACCCACCTGGATTAAGGTATTATAAAAATATTGTTACCTTCCACATCCAGATTTCAAGGTTGTACTACACATATTAAAAAACAAGATGAGAAAATAACCTAAGAACAAGAACAAGTCACTGTTACTGTGTTACCACAGTATATACAAATCAGAAGGAGCCCTGCAAAATCAATGTTTCCTTATCTTGTTTACCTTAAAGGAAATGGAGAAGAGTAATGTTAACCTGTCTCTGAATGTTTTACAGCCTCGGGTCTCTGCACTGTATTAACTTATGATCATGTCCTATTCTTCAGTATATCACTCAAATGTAAATAGGTAGACATTAGGGTTCTAGAGAAAAAGCATCAATTTTGGAGGCCAATCTGCTCCTTGCTACATGGATGACATAGAGGCCTAAAATTTAACTGTTCTGATGCAATTTCTTCTTCATCTATTACTTTGGAAAAAAAAACAGCACCTAATCCACAGGGTAATTGTGAAAATTAGTTTTCCATTCTAAAACCAAAGTGCAGTTCAACCAATACTGTGGTAGTAACCTACCCAACACCCAAAGCCGATTAGTGATTTTTGGATTACCCACTTCACTGTTCCCAGCAATAGCTCCAAAAGTTGAAAACAAAGGAATACACAAGTAAAGCCCAACCTCACCACAAAAGAAATTTATTTTGTAAGACTCGAGACCTTAAAAGATGAAGACCCACTGACCCAAAGTAATTTTACTTAGCTAAAATACTCATGGGTAAAGGGTTTAAAGCTCAGCAGAAAATAACTGTACACTGGGCCGTTCTTACAGACGAAAAGTTGTATTTTAAAACCCGAATAGGTTGAGTGTGAAGAGCTGATGCTGCCTACAGAAAATCCTGCCCTAACCTATTTTCACTTTCTCCCTGTATGAATACATAGTATCTAGGGCATCATGTTTATTCTACCAGCAATAAGGTAAACAATGATACTGGGAGTCTTCATAGTGTTAACCATGATGCTAAACCTGATATATAAAGTCCAATGCTATTTAAAACTCCACAATCATCCCATCCTGATGACTTGAAATTACCTGAAGCAAGCCTTTGTTTTCCAAGCTCATGCAACAAGTTACAAGAAGCAACTAGCATATTGTTACTACCTCTCCAAATATTTCTTTAAAAACCACACATGGGTACAAATAAAGGAAAGAGAGAGTATCAATTCCCTGCACATGTTACTGTAATTCCTGAAAGAGATTTCTATTTGCTAATTCATTTATCTGAGGCTATTTTTTCATAGAATTGAGTCTTTACTCCAGTTGTCCTCACCCACCCCTCCATCCTCCAGTATTATAGGGAATGAGGAAGATCCATGATCTCAATGGAGTTTGCTTTATTTTTATAAAACATTTGGCATTGTTGGCCCCACCCACTAAATGCCAGATGTAGGACTCCTCTTCCCTCCTCCCCAAATCTCACCCATTTCCAAATGTCCTCTAGGATGTATTAACAGCCTGGGTTGAGAATCACTGCATCCAGTTGGTGCCCTTTAACTACTGAGTAGGAAAAATGCCCAGTGAAATGTATGGATTAACATTTACTTCTGAAAAATGATTTCTAGGTTATCCATAATTTATGAACCTTACAGTTACTATAACTTTTTTTTTCAAAAACAACTCCAGCTAAGTTTTTTTTTTTTTTTATTTCCACCACAGGCTTAATATAAGCTACAAAAGTACAAGCTGAATGTCTTCCAATTATCACTGGCCTGGGCCAAATGAAGTGGCTACTAAATAGTTATTTAAGCTGACCCAAAAACAGCCATGTGACTCAGTTATAGAAGTTTCTTTATGAAGGAGATATTGCCAATTTTCAAATATTTCAGGTACTGAGGACCGATATCATCAAACTTCATTTTAGTTTAAGACTACACCCTTCAGCAAACCTAGAGTTTCCCAGTAACAGCAAAACAAACATTCCTATTCCTACTCATATACTATCCTCCAACAGTCCTAATGATGAACACTGTTAAGAAACTGTTAAGAAAATAAATAAGTTAAATTTGACAACCTCGTTGTCCTTCAATTAGTATGACAAGTTATCACACAAAGGCTTGCTTCACAAATGTGTAAACAAAACCTTCACTCACCTCACACACGGCACTCAAAAAATTAACATACTATGTAAAACGAATATTAGTCTATATTGCCAGATTAAATTTTCTTCCAGAAATATTTTAATAAAAATTGGCCATTTCCAGGAAACACCCACTGCATGCCCATCAATAAAAGAGAACCATTAACAAAATAGAAAATTTACCATGTGGCTATGATTTAAAGAAAAAAAAAACGGGCACTCAAGCACAAAGTCCAATATTAAAGTCATATTCCTTTTTACGGGCTATGATTAGGATCCTGAATAGATACCGAAATAAAACTTAACACAAATGGTGGACTATTTGGGTCAAAGGACCTCTACAGAAGCATTATCTGTCCTTTAAAGGCATTCCAGTTTGAGACTCAATTTTAAAAATACGGCATAACAAATGAACAGAACACATACTAGGTGAAAGAGGGATTCTTCAATCCCCAACATACTCTACACCTGATAAAACAAATCTAGACTTTTTTTTTTTATTTTTCTTTAAACAATTGCCAAGGCTGGAATCAAAGATAAATAGAAGGCACAATAGTTTTGCTCTGGTTTTGTGTTATTTGGATTTTGGGGTTTCTTTTTGTTTTTGGGGGTTTTTTTTGTTTTTGTTTTTTTTTACAAATACAAATTAAACATGAAAAACACTCTACTTCAAAAGAAATCTAAATCAGTTGCATTCTAGACACTTAAAACCTACCCCACAATTTAAATGGTAAAAATAGTAGGCTTATAACTGTTTTGTGATCACATATCAAAAGAAAAAAAAATTCTACTAACACCTTTTATTCAGTTTTTAACCATACCAGCAAGAATCAAAACTGTCAATTTTTCCAATGGCAATTTCTACACACCAGAAGGTAGTCGTGACTCTCAAAGAAGAAACAATTTAGATTTTTCCTGACTTCAAAATGTTTATCAAATCCTGTGTTTCTCACAGGCTTTTGAAACACACAGAAAATAAGAAATATTCCAATGAATGAAACATACCAAATGTCAGTAATAAGCAAGACACATTCCTTTGGGGAAACGGCTGTTAAAAAAAAATCCAGTCTGTATATGCCAAGTAAAGCAAGGAAATTCAGTCTTTTTCTCTTCTTTAAAAATCTGTTTTTCCTAAAATATCATTCCACAAAATTGGAAGTGAAGGACTAAAAGGTGAGGAGAGGGGAGGGCGGGAGAGGGAGCACACATCATTAACACAAAAAGTAAAATTGTACAAACTTAAGCAGTTTATAATAGACTAGGGTCAAACTCCAGGATACCAAACGCTGGTGTAAGAAATTCACCATTCTGCAGGAGCTAGAAGATTTGTACTGCTGCGTGAAGATCAATGAAGAGCAATTCACTGCCTTGGAGCAATTCCCCTTCCTACTCCAAATCCTGGTTTCTGCACCATGCCTCCACGGGGAGGGCCTCTCATTCCACCACCCAGCCCACCTCGAGGGCCTCCAGGTCCCCGCAGGCGGTTATCTCGACGGTCCCCTTCCCGGGCAGCTCGGGTCTTCTTCTCTTCCACATTCAGACGGACCTCACCTCTGAACATGATGGGCTGCAGGAATCAAGGTAAGCAGACTTACACAGGGCTTATGGGCTACCAACTATCAAATATAAAAGGAACGAAGCTATTACAAAGAACCAGCAGCTTACAAATCAGCTACATTCTCAGTTCAGTTTTTATTTCCAACTCAGAACAGTAATATGCAAGCTAGTTCAAAAAAAGACAATTTACAACATGGCAGCACAAGTAACTCTCATTGTACTTCTTACAGCAAATCTTATTTTCCCACAGAATGACATAAACAGAATAATATAAATAAGAATTGCCACCTTCCCCATGGATCTGAAGGCTTCGAATAACCTTCCATCAACACCTAATATGGAAAGACTGTGCTGCACATTATTCATGGGAAGTACATATCCATCTCAAAACATCATTAATTTCATCTAAACAGAACAGTAACAAAATGCTATTTGCCTTAACAAAGTTTTGGAAAAATACTGAAGATAATAAAGATAACAGAGCTTAGCGAAGGAAAAAAAGATACATCCACACTACATCTTGGGCCTTCCTTTTAGCCAAACAGATCTAAAGTAGAAAACAAAGGGTTACTCGAGATTCCAATGAACTCAATTTATGCTCCTCACTGGCACGCACTGGTTTTCTAAATGACATTTTTTTAAAATAAGTATCTAACACTGCTTACTCTGCAGAAAAGCGTCCTGTGTACTTCACATCTACTATCTCATTTAACATTCACAATTGTCTGAGGGCTGTCATTACACCTACTCTAGAGACCAGAAAACTAAGGGCCAGGAAGGTTAAGGAACTAACCCACGGGTCACAACATAATGAGTGATGGAAACAGAATGTAAATGAGGGCATCCTGACAGGCAAGTATACACTTTAAAGCACAGCGCTACACTACAGCCTGTCAAACACCATGGTCATCAGTCTTACAGAAGCTATTTCTGTACTCATAAAAAATTACCAAAGAGAGTATGGTAGGAGTGCCAACACAGTGAGAAGACGGAAAGGCAAGCTTCACCTGAAGCTCCCAAAGGACAAAGGGGTGATATAAAAGTACACATGAAGAAACCTGCATAAGGGGGGGTGGGAGCCCTTTTTTTTTAAATAAAGATTTTATTTATTTATTTGTCAGAGAAAGAGATCACAAGCAGGGGGAGTGGCAGGCAGAGAGAGAAGCAGGCTCCCTGCTGAGCAGTGAGAGCCCGATGTAGGGCTCAATCCCAGGACCCTGAGATCATGACCTGAGCTGAAGGCAGATGTTTAATTGAGCCACCCAGGCACCTCAGAAAGGCCTTTTTAGAACTCTAATTGTAACACCTTTAAAATTTTGATTAGGGGTGCTGGCGTGGCTCAGTGAGTTAAGCATCTGCCTTCGGCTCAGGTCATGATCCTAGGATCAAGCCCCATGTTGGGCTCCCTGCTCGTCAGGGAGTCTGTTTCTCCCTCTGCCCCTTCCCCTGCTCATGCCCTCTCTCGCACTCTCTCTCTCTCTCAAATAAAATCTTAAAAAAAATAAAATTCTGATTAAATGCGTATTTGTACTTGTACATTTATAAATACATTAATGCTAAAATATTAAAAATATTTATACAACTTTTTAATATTCACACTATATGAACCTCTTCACACATTAACCTGAAGCCCTATTCCAGGCAATATTCTATATACAATGAGAAAATAAAACCATATTAAAGTCTGAAAGATAAGGGGAGAGAGGTTGGGGCTGGGTATGTTTTAAAAGGTAGTAACTGAAGACATATCACAAGGGTTATCACAAGGGTAGAAGCAATCTGAATGAGAAAAATGTACCAAACATACAACTCCTTTCTGAGGAAATTTTATTTTAAAATATTCTTATGCATAAAGATGCCATGGCTTATCCAGGTGCATTAAGTGAAACAAACCCCTTACCATTGACAACTAAGAAGCCAGTTACCAGGTCTGACCTCTTTTGGCCCACTGGGAATAACAGATCCTCTAAGGATGAATTCAAGCCTGCACCAAAAAGACTGGCCACTGGATGTCTTTTGCATGCTGAATAATGGATTTATGCACAAAGCCTATGGGACATTTCCAGGTTCAGTATTCTGTGGCTATCCTAAGATAAGCCACTGTTCTCTACTCAGGAGATGCTTCATAAAAACAGTGGTCAAATAGTTTGAAATACACATTTACAGGTTAAGGCTCACATAATGTTAGAACCACAACATTACACTTCCCAGTATAACCATCAACATTGTGAAGAACATCAGATTCTGTAGAACCTCTGCGAAATCATGATCTACATGGTTAATAAAATCTGTAATTTCAATCTGCAGAGACTGAAAGATTAGTTATTGCCAAGGGCTGGGGAGAGAGGATATGGGAAAGGACTGCTTAATGGATAAAAGGTTTACTTTCAATGAAAATGTTTTGTAGCAAGACAGGTGATGGTTACAACATTGTGTAAAATTAAAAGCCACTAATTTTATACTTTAAAATGGTTCATTTTGTTACGTGAATTTCACCTCAATTTGTATTTTTAAAAAGTGAGATTTTAAATTCACACACCCATCTCAGGAAATATTTACACTTTTGTTCTTCTCTACTACTACTACTACTAAAAAGTGATTTTTTGCTAATGAAAGATGTGGGGGAAGGAAAAGGTTCCTTAAGAACTACATAGTAATAAAATTCCAATTCTACAAAATCCCTCTTATTATTAGAAAGTGACTGGTAAGAAGACATCTGTTAATAAAAGTGGTTCCAGACAGCCTGACTCCAAACCTAGAAAACTCAGAGAATAAAAGGAGAAGCTCCTCATAGTTAGACCCAGATTAACAGTCATATATCAAAACTGCCCAGAGGAAACTGGCTCCTAAGTTATCCCAGCTAAAAGTTAACACTGTATTTCATCTCCAAAACCAGAACCCCACTCAAGGAAAGAAATCTGCATAAATTTCAGTGCATCGGTAACTATCAGTTATTTCAATCTTTTCATTCAATGGTTCCAAAATTAAGTTATTTTAGACAGAAGTTTTGTTAAACTCTCAGGCAAGTCTTTTAACAGTAATGGCCAATCGTCATGGAATATATTACCCAAACATGTTGGAATCAATTGTACCTTACTCATAAGACACAGTTTTAAGGATGAATACATTCAAAGATCCAAGATATTCTTGTCAAAATAAAAAAAGAAAAAAATCAAGATGAAAAACTGCTTACCCTGTTGCTAAGGACCTTCTGAACAGGCTCAGAGTCATCAAACACAACAAAGCCAAAATTGGGTAATTTCCCTCCACTGTTAATGCGTAGCTCCACCACATTCCCATAACCTGCAAGAGAAACACAGACTCTCAAGTAAGTGATTAGAACACTTCCTTTAAATGTTACACACACACTATCCACTGATAGCCACTAGTCACATGTGGATACAGACCACTTAAAGTGTGGCAATTCCAAAAAAAGAAGTGCCATTAAGTAGAATACACACTGGACTTCAAAGACTTAGTACAGAAAAACAAAATCTCTCATTTTTACAAGTTGAAATGATGCTTTAGATACATTGGGTTAAATAAAATATTAAAAATAAATTCTCCAGTTTCTTTCTACTTTTTAAAATGTGACCACTAAAAAAATAAAATACAATGTGGCCACTAGAAAACTTAAAATTCTGTATGTGGGGACACCTGGCTGGCTCAGTCAGTTAAGCGTCTGCCTTCGGCTCAGGTCATGATCCCACTGTCCTGGGATCAAGTCCCACATCAGGCTCCCTGCTCAGCAAGGTGCCTGCAAAAAAAAATTCTGTATGTGTCTCATATATTTCTATTGGACAACATTGCATTAGATGAATCTAGTGTTTAAAACTCAACCTTTAGGGCGTCTGGGTGGCTCAATCAGTTAAGCGTCTGCCTCCGGCTCGGGTCATGATCCCCAGGGTCCTGGGATGGAGTTCTCCCTCTGCCCCTCCCCCCATTCATTCTCTCTCTGTCTCTCTTGTTCTCTATTAGTAAGATCTTAAAAAAAAAGGAAAAAATGTATAAATTAAAAATAAATAAATAAATAAAACTCAACCTACTTTGGAAAAAATCTTTAAGTTCCGATTTGTCCACTTCATGTGGCAAATTGCCAATGAAAAGTTGGTGACTATCAGGGTGTCTCACAATTCTTCGGGGCTCAACATCACCTTGTTCACCAGCCTCACGGACTTAACAAAAACAGCAATGAAAGACAGAGAAAGACATTTTTCAGTGACTATTTCATTCGATAACTTTTTTCTCCACCCCTAAACCCAGGTAATTCTACCAGCTCCAGAATTTTTTAAAGTAGACAGTATCAATCACCCCTAAGAAACAAGCTCTCACCTCATATTCCCCCAAACTAGAGAAGTCACCCTTCTGAGCTTACTTGGTCTAGGTCCCCTCTGGGGAGGAATATTTATTCGTTGTTCTCGCACTCTTTGATCCCTCTGAGGCCTCTGTGGTGGAATCTGAGATTCAGGCTTAGACTCCGGACGAGGCTGAAAAATGTAGAAGTCAACTTCTGTGTAAAAACAAAGCAAGCTGACCTTTTTTCTTATAAAGTTTCTTAGCTGACAATAAGGTTTAAAAGAGAAAAGGACAGGGGCGCCTGGGTAAGCTGTCAGCCGAGCATCCGACTCTTGGTTTCAATTCAGGTCATGATCTCAGGGTCCAGGATTGGAGGAGCCCGATGTGGCACTCTGCATTCACTGCAGAGTGGACTTGTCCCTGTCCTTCCCCTCGTGCGCAAGTGCATGCTCACGCTCTTTCTCTCTCAAATAAATAAATCCCAAAGGAAAAATGACAATTCTCTCACAAAATTACTAAAAAACTACCTCTTCTCTACCCGTGTACCAGCTCCAACATTCTCTAAACCTACATGAAACCAAATTACATGAAATACAGGCAAATGTGCCTAATATACAAGTTTAGAAACTCACCTGTGAAGCTGGTACTTTAACAACATGAGGTGGTATCCCGGTAACTGGAACAGCTCCACTGGGTGGAAGGTTCTTACTGGTCACAGATGCCCAAGAAAATGTCTAAGGGAACAACATTAGTTGATTACCCATATCAAAATAATGTAAAAGCTGTTAGTTCTTCATTTCTTATACATATGAATCAAATTTTCACAGGTAGAATAGAGTTTGTAAGTATCTCAAGATTCCTTTTCTCCTCCTACTTACAAAATATAGTACTAATATTCCCTAGGGATTAGTCATCAAGTACAGCAAAATATGAAAGGTTTAGAGTCTTAAGAAGCTTCTTTCACTCTTACTTAAAAACAAAATCTTTTAGGGGCGCCTGGGTGGCTCAGTTGTTGAGTCTGCCTTCCTCTGGGGTCATGATCCCAGAGTCCTGGGATCCAGCCCTCATCGGGCTCCCTGCTCAGCGGGAAGCCTGCTTCTCCCTCTCCCACTCCCCCTGCTTGTGTTCCCTCTCTTGCTGTGTTTCTCTCTGTCAAATAAAGAAAATCTTTAAAAAAATAAAAAAATAAAAATAAAAAAAAGCTCCTTTCACTCAATTTCGAGTTTGTGAATCAAAGAAAATTCTCTCCTCCAAAACCAGGTCTTCCTGCCATGATTCCCCTCACTGATGGTACAAACATCAACTCAGTGACATCAAATTTAGAATTACCTTGAACACCTTCTCAATCCATAGCGGACTTACCAAATCTTGCTAATTACCTCATATCTTCACTGCTACAACCTTAATCCCAGGTTATGAGTATTTCTCTCTGGGACTACAATAGCCACCTAATGAGTCATTCCTTTCCATTCCAGCCTACTCCTCTACTTACAAGCTGAAGTCATTTCACATTTCTCTTTCCTACTCCCCTAATCACTGCCAGAGAGAAACCAAGAACACTATCTGTTTTACCAATAGTTCCCATACATTGTTCTAACTATGTTTATACATTGTTCTAACTATGTTTATACATTGTTCTAGGCACTTGAATTAACTGTTAGATAAACGACATAAGAACCCTGATCCCATATATATATACATATATGGCATTAAAACATTCCTTCATAGAGCATCAAATGTAAAGGTTCTGTGATTTCAGTTAACACCACCCTGAGGAGACTCAGGACTAACTGAAAAGCTTCAAACTTTTGAAATCAAGTATTCTTATTAGAAGAGTAGCTACATTTCATAGTTTGTTTCTACTTCTACTATAAAGTTATCCTCGATTAGATTTCAGGAAAAAAGCAGGAATAAGTCTATTGTGCCATGATATTTTTCAAAAAGATACACTATCACTTATTGGTTTTAACGAGCAAGTCATGATTTAAAACAAAATATTTAAAAAATGAGGGGTTATTGATATGGTGATAAAATAGCATCTGAAATTTCTGGTCTAATAAAAAGTATTCAAGTTTCCTTGGGAGGGGAGGAGAGTTACTTATATAAAACAATATGCACCTTACTTCTTATCTGAGGTATGCCTCAATATGTAAGAAATTTCCCAGGGCGCCTGGGTGGCTCAGTGGGTTAAAAGCCTCTGCCTTCGGCTCAGGTCATGATCTCAGGGTCCTGGGATCGAGCCCCGCATCGGGCTCTCTGCTCAGCGGGGAGCCTGCTTCCCCCCTCTCTGCCTGCCTCTCTGCCTGCTTGTGATCTGTCAAATAAATAAATAAAATCTTAAAAAAAAAAAATTCCCTGAACCAAAAAATGTACCTACAAAAGCCAACCTAACAATAAAGGAAAAGAGGTATTTTTAAAAATAAACCAGAAACAGAGTAAGAATAAAGACATACTGCATACCCTCAAGTCTTCCTGTACTGTCTGAGCTATGTCCGTAGGTGCTGGGGAAGAACTCTTCTGAGCATCTTCAGGAGCAGTTTCTTCCAGTACTGGCTCAGACTTTTCCTCTTGGAGTTCAGACACAGGTTCTTGCTCTTGTTCTGGTTCAGGATCTGGCTCTGGTTCAGCAACAGGTTCCTCTAAATGTTCTTCTAAGTCATTGCTTTCAAAGGAAAATTTGAGAAATATCATTCTGCCTCCACTGATTTAGCAAGAAATTCCCAAGTATTTATTAACTACAGAGACCTGAACCAAAAAATAGCTCCCTCTCTCCAAAAAAAGATCTAGGAATTCCGTATCTGAATATTAAAACAAGACAATTTTTTAGAAGAGCACTCAAGGAGCAAATCTTAACTACAATCAGATTTGCTAAATTCTGATAAGCAAATACATCAAAATAGGTCAAAATGAACCAAATCATGGATTCTGTCACAACCCTAAAACTCACAATTTACCTCCCACACATAATAAAAGATTAATAGGCTGTAGGAAAGAGGAAAAGAGTTTTTCAACGGGTATAGTTGTAGTTTTGTGAGATGAAAAGTTCTAGAAATCTGTTGCACAACTATGTGCATAAAGTTAAACATTACTACACAGTGCACTTAAAAATGGTTAAGAAGGTAAATTTTATATTATGCAATTTTTACCATCAAAAAAACCTCTCATTATAAAAAAATTAGTTATGATTCAGAATACTAGCTCTTTAATCACAAGGAATGTTTGTTAATGTTGCAGTTTTCCCCCCTGAAATTCTAATTAAGCATGTTTGTGGTGGGACAATACATTATTTTCAACCAGCAACCCAGGTGAGTAAAGTGGTTATAGTCTATCACCACACCTTGAGAAATCCATAAAAATATCTTTTAATCATTAAATACTAACACCAAAGGTTTCGTATCACATGGCATCAAGTAAATATTCATTTCTATTCCTATAAAATTTCTGTTCTGGATGCAGAGGAAAAAACACAGCTTAAGACAGTCACACATTTAGTGTCTGAGTTAATTAATGAAATTAACTGCTATTTAATTCATGTCTGAATTTCTATCAATTTATGACTGATCTTTAAATAAGTCCTTGAACATAGTTTTCCTCCCAAAGCACTTAACACAATGCCTTCATATATTAAATACTTGGTAAGAAATTCCAAAACCTATTTTTCACTTACTGCCAAGCAAGTTATAACATTTTTCTTAGCTCAGAGATAATCAAAAGCAAAACCTTTCTTCTAGGAAATTACTGGTATATTCTGACATAATTCTGAGAGAATATATGACTGCCCTCCAACAAAGGGAAAGACAAGACAACCAAATTCTCATTCAGCTCTCAACAGATGAATAAAGTTTTTCTTACCTGACAGTCTGATCATAGAAAGTTCCAGAATCATCAGGGACCACCTCAGGTGTCTGCTGTCTTTCTTCAGGTTCCTCTACCTCTTCCTCAGATTCTATTTAAGAAAACAAATTTCAAGGGGCGCCTGGGTGGCTCGTGGGTTAAAGCCTCTGCCTTCGGCTCACGTCATGATCTCAGGGTCCTGGGATCAAGCCCCGCATCGGGCTCTCTGCTCAGCAGGGAGCCTGCTTCCCCCTCTCTCTCTGCCTGCCTCTCTGCCTACTTGTGATCTCTCTCTGTCAAATAAATAAATAAAATCTTTAAAAAAAAAAAAAAGAAAACAAATTTCAAGTAATTAGTGCTTATTTAATTCTCAAATACAGATGACCCTTGAACAAGAGGGTCTGAACTGTGCAGGTCCACTTATACAGATTTTTCTTGATAAATATGCTACAGTACTATAAATGTATTTTCTCTTCCTTATAAAGGTTTCTTTGTTTTTGTTTTTTTTAAGATTTTATTTATTTTACAGAAAGAGACAGAAACAGCTAGAGAGTGAACACAAGCAGGGGGAGTGGAAAAGGGAGAAGCAGACTCCCCACTGAGCAGGGAGCCCGACCTGGGGCTCGACCTGAGCCAAAGGCAGACGCTTAATGACTGAGGCACCTAGGCGCCCCCCCCCCTTATAAAAGTTTTAATAGTATTTCCTTTTCTTTAGCTTACTTTAAGAATACAGTATATAATACATATAACATACAAAATATGTGTTTATTGACTGTTTATGTTATCAGTAAAGTTTCCAGTCAACAAGTGGCTATTAGCAGTTAAGTTTTTGTAGAGTCAAAAGTTACACTGGGATTTTCAATGAGGGGAGGGAGGAGGGCAGTGCCCCTAACCACCATGTTGTTCAAAGCTCAGCTTTATGTTCACTTTCACAATGCTCATCATAATCAAAAAAGTAATGAGGTGGGTGAAGGGATTGGTTAAATATGCATCGGGGATTAAGAGGTGTATTTGTGATGAGCACTAGGTATTATATGGAAGTGTGGAAGCACTATTATCTTATACACGAAACTAAAATAACACGAAGTAATTAAATAAAATAAATAAATAAAGCAAGTGCAGCAATTTGGTAATATCATGGCAAAGGCTGTAAGGACAGAATTAAGGCTATTACAGTGTTTGAGTTAAGAACACGGGAGTCTGAGGTCATACTGTCCATAATCCAATGCAGGCTTTACCACCTAACTAGCTATACAGTTATCAGGCAAATTACTTCTCTGCATCTCAGTGCCCTAATCCATTAAATGAGAATAGTACTTAAAGTACTTACCTATAAGCCTGTCGTATTACACAATAAATATAAAGCACTTACACTCATTTCAGCCATGTGGAAAACACTAATATACTGATTATTATTAGTGTTTAGAGACAATTCGTCATGGGTTTCAGATGTATCTGCTCATCTTACAACTAGTGCAATGCTACCCTTTGTCTCAAACTATCTTTTAAGAACATTTATACAGCAAACAGCCTCAGAAAAATAGTGTCTCCCTCCAGAGCATAGGGCAGGTATGTTTACTGCCCAGCATAAAAGATTTTGATTCCTTAAACTCGGGGTTCCACTCCTATAATGAACCCCACTCCAATGCAGGTATCATCTGGACTTCATGGTGTCCTGTGGAAATTGTGGCAAAAATGCTTAACACTGTTGCAGTGAGTAATTACCTACTACTGACTTAGGAGTTTTAGGTCTTCCATGAAAAAAGCTAACCTATTAGCTCCATGTAGCTTAAAAATTCAGACCCTTCCTCCGTCTTGACAATAGAAGTTATTAATGAAGAATACAGAGTATAATAAAAACATTAAAAAAACCCATACTCTCTTCAAGTCAACCTGATGCCATCAAAGAAAAAAAAATTTAGACAAGTAACTTACCCTCCTGAGGCTCAGTGACAAAGCCACCAAAGACCTCATCTTGGTATCTGAAGATATCGTTGTGAACGTAGAACTTATTTGCAACAGAGCCCTGCAATGCCAACAAAAATTTTTCATTTATTCAGCAGACTTTCAAAAAGCCAAGTCACCCTACACCAGTGGTTCTCAACTAAGGAAAATATGCATCAAACAGAAGACATTTGGCAGTATCTGGAGAGATTTCAGTTTTCACATGCGGAGTGCAACTGAAACTATTGAGAAGAGGGCAGGGATGCTGCTAAACATCCTACAATGCACAGAACAGCCAGTCATAAGAAAATTATTCAGCCCAAAATAATAACACCATGAAAAACCCTGCTCTACATTATAGCCATTAAAAATTACACTCAAATATATTGCTTCCTTAAAATACCACCAGACAAATATCCAAACATTGGTAAAGCTCTAAGTATGTAAGATGCCACACACCCCAAATCATTTTTTGAACAATACATACTACCAACTGCAGCAGGTATTTAAAATTCCCTTAATCTGTATCTAACGATATTGACAGAAGCACTCAATGGTGGTATAGCTGAAAAGGTTTGCCCACACCAGGTAGAAGACACACCAGAGTATAAATCCAACTATGTCATTAACTAGTTATTGTCTAACACTGTCTCATCTGTTAAAAAAAAAAAAAAAAAAAGAAAAAAAAATACCACCTTACAGCTTTGAGTATTAGTATTTGCTTTGAGACAGTTCATGTAACAATGCATCATATTAAGGTAATGTTAGATTCTTCCTCTTTAATGGGAAAAGGAACTTTAACTGGGAATAACTGGTAATCATATCCCACATGATTCTTTGTCGTTAGAAGTCCATCAAGTTTTATACTAGAGATAATCTAAGCCATCCTCTAAAACTCATGACCAAGATGGAACCTGTAATTTCTCAAAAAGACAATCAAGTTTTTCTAACAGTAAAAGGATTGGGGCTTTAGATTCATCATTCCGGACAGAAAATTATCTTAAGGATAATGCTAGAGAAAACATCTAATCACTACTGAGCCACTTCCACACGCTTATGCAGATAGATGCCCTGACTCCGTTCAGTCTGCACCAGTCAGAAAGACAGTACAAATATAATTATTCAACATAAACCTGTAGCCCTTTCATGACAAGAATGGTAACTAAAAAGAACCAGGACTCCTTGAAGAAATAGCAGATGCCGAACAGGAGCTGGGGCTAAAGCAGGGAGAGTCCAAGATGACCTGAAACATCTTGTTTCACAGAAGTTATAAAGTGGTCCCCTCACCAAAAACAAACAGAAGCCAGCTTGAAGGAGCTCAGACTTAATAGATCTGGGATATTTTAGACATTAATTAGTGGGGTAAATCCATGAAATATAAAAAGACTCCACAAATAACAGCAGAGTACTTTACTGTAAAATGCCAACTAATTAATACCAAATGATAGAAATAATCACCATTTATAACCATCAGAGTGGCAGCTGACTCCAGCAAGAATGATGCTAAAACTAGTACACAAAAGTTTGATGAAGAACAAGATATTTGCATAGTCTCAAAGACAGCAACCACAATTTACTAATAAGAAAAATAAAAATGCTAACTTCGCAGTGGCAAAACATGGTGACCATCACCTTAACTTAGTAGTCAACTGTTAACATCACTGAAAGATAGGACTAAATGACTTCTAGTGCCTTCCTAATGTGAGGCACTAAAAGACTAATGTGTGTATAACCCAAATCTAATCATAAAGAAATAGACAATTCAAACTGAGGTATTCTACAAAGTACTTTGATTGTGTTCTTCAAAAACGTCAATGCCATGAAAAACAAAAAATTAAAGAATTATTGCATGTTAAAGGAGACTGAAGAGACTTGACAGCTGTTATTACGTTATGTGTAATCTTGGATTGAATCTTGGACCAGCAAAAAATAATACCATAAAGGATATTATTGGGACAATCACCAAAATTTAAATATGGGCTACAGAATGCTAATTAGCTCATTGCTAGTTGTATTAACATCCTAAATTTGATAACTGTACTGTGGTTATGAAAGAGTATGCCTTACACAGGAAATGCTCACTGAAGTATCTAAGGATGACCAGGCTTGAGGTCTACAACCTATTTTCAAATGGTTTTGAATTAAAATGACAGGTAAACAGAAAAAGAATTACAAACATATAGGCAAGTGCTGGCAGTGGTTCCAGGTAAGGACTGAATTATTGTACCATTATTACAACTTTTCTCAAAGTTTGAAATTCAAAATGAATAGTTTCTAAAAAGATATGCACAAACTTTCATTGTTTCTTTTTTCATACCTCAGGAGCAAGGACAAATGTCTGCATGAATCTCCTCAAAGCCTGGTTGTTATTAGACAGCAACCCCATCACCTGGACCACCACACCATCATTCAGAGTAGCATGAGCATCAACATGGCGAATCTTAGTGTGGCAATTGGTAAAGTTTTGTGACATCACTTTCCTATGGATCTCCTAAGGGATCAAGGCAAGAGTTAATGACGTTCGTAACATTTACACAATTTCCAACAACAAAGAATTTCCTAATACAAGACAAGTAGGGTTAAATTTGCATGCTTAAATTACAAACTAGACAGCCACTACTCTAATTTGCCTTAGAACAGTTTATTCCCAGTGACCACCTTAAACTTTTTTAAATTGTCCTGAATTGACATACCTAAAAAATGTTTACAGTAAATGAATGATCCCCATGCTAAAACAAATTACTCCTAAACAAAAAACCTTCAGAATAAAGGATTCAAAATGAACAAATGTGACACTCTAAGCTTTTCAACGGCTATCCTATTTACCAAATCATTATAAGTATCAAAATTTCTAAAAAAGAAATTTGGAAATTTGATCTTTAAATATCAGTAAATCTACTAAATATGTATCTGCCTCAATTGTATGGGTTATTTTCTAGCTGCGTTAACAACCTACAGAAAGCTTGGGGTGCTTACTTTCTGTCCATAGACCGCATCTGCTGGCTTTCCATTTGAATCCAATCCCCCATGGACATAAGAAGAGTTCTTTCCATAAAATCTGAAAGAGAGAGACAATTTACTTGTCGGTTTCAAGTAGCCTAAGACTAGATACTTATTTTTTATGTTTGGTACCCACTTGCCTCACTGGCAGCAAGATGTGTTTTCTTTTTCATTTCTGTATGCAATCATAGATCTACCCTCTTCCTTCATGTCACCCAGTATTTGCTGAATAGAAATAGATTGGTCAATGAGGGAGAACACTTATTTTACAAGACGTAAGCTCCAGATTTCAGAGTAGGATGATTGTGTTGGGAAAGATCTTTTAGTTCATGTCAGGAAGGCTACTTAGAATGAAACAGAAGTTTGTTTTCACTCTAGAAGCAAACAGGCAGTTTTGATACAGATAAGGCCATCTATACCCTCCCACAGGCTTGGAGAGTCCAAACCTTTTATATATCTGAGAATGTCTGTGAGGGGTTTCCATTAAAAACTCAGTTACTGGGCACCTGGGTAGCTCAGTCATTTAAGTCCGACTCTTGATCTCAGGGTCCTGAGAGTTCAAGCCCCACGTTGGGCTCCATGCTGGGCACAGAGCCTACTTAAAATGAAATAAAATAAAAACCCAGTAACTCATGCGGTTGAGGTTTAAGAGTAATTTTTAACAATTTCTGCTGATGCATTAAGAGCTTCAAACTTTAATTCCCCATAGCTTTAATTCATCTATATCCTCAATTGTTTTGTTTTCATTTTAATACTGGATCAGGAAAACCTGACACAGACACAACCAAAAGTGCCACAATGCAGAGATAACTGCTATTAGAATTTCTTGATAACTATACTACAGGTATACAACTTTTCACAAATGAACCCATACATGTCATTCGACATTCTGATTCTGCCTGCCCTCCAAGAGGACAGATTTGGGCCCACAGTTATCCCAAGTATACCCTGCAAATTTTAAATTTATTAAAAGGCTGCAAGTCAGCCAGTGAATCAGTTCACTGATGGCTAATCCACTTTTTCTTTTTAAGATTTTATTTATTTGTCAGAGAGAGTGCATGCGCACAAGCAGGAGAAGAAACAGGCAGAGGGAGAGGCAGACTCCCCACTGAGCAAGGAGCTCAACTCGGGACACTGGGATTCCAGGACACTGGGATCATGACCTGAGCCGAAGGCAGATGCTTAACCGACTCAGCCACCCAGGCATCCCTAGCTAATTCATTTGTCATTATAGGCATACCTCAGAGACATTTCAAGTTCGGTTCCAGACCACCACAATGAAGAGAATATTGCAATAAATAGAGTTAAAAAATTTTTTTTTGGTTTTCCAGTGCATACAAAAGTTATGTCTACACTACAGTCTATTAAGTGTGCAATAATAATTCTATAAAAACAGTGTACATACCTTAATTAAAAAACACTGTATTGCTAAAAAATGCTAACCATCACCTGAGCTTTCAGTGAGTCCCAATCCTTCTGCTGGTGGAGGGCCTTACCTCAGTGTGGATGGCTGCTGACTGATCAGGGTGGAGCATGCAGAAGGCTGGGGTGGCCGTGCCAATTTCTTAAAGACAAGGAAGTTTTCCCCCATCAATTGACTCGTCCTTTCACTAACAATTTCTCTACAGCGTATGATGCTGTTTGATAGCATTTTACCAATGGAAGAACTTCTTTCAAAACTGGGAGTTAATCCTTTCAGTTAACCCTGACATTGCCTTAACAACTCAGTCTATGTAATAACCTATCATGTTGTCATTTCAACAATCTTCACAGTGTCATCACCAGTAGATTTCAAGAAACCACTTTCTTTGCTTCTCCATAAGCAATTCCTCCTCTGTTAAAGTCTTATCATGAGATTGCAGCAATTCAGTCCCATCTTCAGGCTCCACTTCTCATCCTAGTTCTCTTAATATTTCTACCTCATCTGCAGTTACTTCCTCCACTGAAGTTTTGAACCCCTCAAAATCATCTATGAGGGCTGGAATCAACTTAATTCCTGTTCATCTTGATATTTTGACATCTTCCCATGAATCACTTCCAATAATAATATAAGGCTGTTTCATCTACCCTGAAAATCTGTTGTGTCGTGTAGCCACCTTCATTAATTTCCTTAGCTAGATCTTCTGAAGAACTTGCTGTGGCTTCCACATCAGCACTTGCTGCTTCACCTTGCACTTTCATTTTAGAGACAGCTTCTTCCCTTAAACCTCATGAACCAATGTCTGCTAGCTTCAAACTCTACTGCTACAGCTGCTTCACCTGTCAGCCTTCACAGAATTGAACAGTAAGGGCCTTGCTCTGGATTAGGCTTTTTGCCTTAATGGAATGTTGTGGCTTATTCAATCTTGAAAGTTCTCGAATTTTCTCCATATCCACAATAAGGCTGCTTTCTCATCAGTTGTGTGTTCATTCAAGTAGCACTTTTAATTTAAAAAACTTTTCCTTTGCACTCAGAACTTAGCTAACTGGCCCAAGAGGCCTAGCTTTTGGCCTATCCTAGCTTTCAACATTCCCTCCTCATTAAGCTTACTTCTAGCTTTTGATGTGAAGGAAGAGACATGGGACTCTTCCTTTCACTTAACAGTTAAAAGTCATTACAATAGGGTTAAATAACTGGCCTAATTTCAATATTGTTGTGTCTCAGGGAATAGGGAGAGAGATGGGGTACAGCCATCAGTGGAGGAGTCAGAAGACACAAAACATTTATTGACTATTAAGTTCACGGTCTTGTATGAATGGGCATGAACCCCAATATAACTATATTAATAACAAAGATTACTGATCACAGATTACCATTAACAAACATAATAATGAAAAAGTTTGAAATATTTTGAGAATCACCAAAATGTGACAAAGATACAAAGTGAGCAAATACTGTTGGAAAAACGGCACCGATAAATTTGCTTCACATATCATCACAAACTTGTAATTTGCAAAAATATCTACAAAGCACCATAAAGCAAAACACAATAAAACGAGATATGCCTGTATATCTAAGCTGTACTTCAGAGATAAAATGTGAAAAAAAGAGGTGCTGACGTCAATATATATCAATATTGACATATTAATTCATTTAGTTATCTTTCAACTCCTGCTCCTTTTCAAATTCCAAACTTATCTAACTCTGAGGGCACAGAATCGAATTCTGACATAAAACACAAAAATAAGAAAAAAGGAAAAAGGTTGAAAACTTGTTCACTAAACAGTCATGTCAACACCAGCAAATTTTTAACCCCTTACCATCTTTATCTGCAAAATAAAGTTATCCTAACAATGCCTTACTAAAGGTTTTTGTAAAGACCAATAAGAAACAGGTGAAACTGGGGCGCCTGGGTGGCTCAGTGGGTTAAGCCTCTGCCTTCGGCTCAGGTCATGATCTCAGGGTCCCAGGATTGAGCCCAGCATCAGACTCTCTGCTCAGCAGGGCGCCTGCTTCCCCGTTCTCTCTGCCTGCCTCTCTACCTACTTGTGATCTCTATCCTCTCTGTCAAATAAATAAATAAAATCTTTAAAAAAACAAGAAAAAAGAAACAGGTGAAACTGGAAAATCGTAAAGCCTTAAAAGAATATGAGGTATGGGGCACCTGGGTGGCTCAGTGGGTTAAAGCCTCTGCCTTAGGCTCAGGTCATGATCTCAGGGTCCTGGGATCGAGCCCCGCATCGGGCTCTCTGCTCAGCAGGGAGCCTGCTTCCCCCTCTCTCTCTGCTTGCCTCTCTGCCTACTTGTGATCTCTCTCTCTCTGTCAAATAAATGAATAAAATCTTTAAAAAAAAAAAAAAGAATATGAGGTATTTTCCGTTTTCAGAGCAAGGACTCAAAACAAATTTATACATTTTCTTTTGCACCCAATAAGCATGTAATATCTAATATGCGAGCTTGTCAAAGTATAGAGGAAAATAGTCTGGTCCAGCAAATACACATTTTAGAATCTCTAAGAAATATTCTAGGAGCGCCTTGGTGGCACAGTCGGTAAATGTCCAACTCTTGGTTTCAGCTGAGGTCGTGATCTCAGGGTCATGAAATTGAGCCCCACATCCAGTTCCACACTCAGTAAGGAGTATGCTTAGGACTCTCTCTCCCTCTCCCTCTGCCCCTGCAAGCACACGCATGCTGTCACTCTAATAAAAGAAATCTCTGAAAAAAAAAAAAAATTATTCTAAGAAGTCCACATAAGTAGACATATTTATAGTTCTGTATAATGCAAGACTGTTTGTAAGAGGAAATAATGGAAGCAACCAACAAAAATTCATCACTGGGGATTAAAGTATGCTACATCTCTATAAGATAAAAACTATGTGGATGCTAAAATTAATGTAATACATGTAGTATCCTTAAAGAGGACCCCAGATTATCAAGTAAAAAGCTAAAAGACAGTATGTAAAACATGTTGGCATATACAGAAAAAAACTGCAAACATGGTTTTTACTAAAGCTTTCCATGCTTACTTCATAAACTTAATTTACAAGCCTATACCACTTCCACTGAAGTTCCCCCAATTTTTAAAAGCACATCAACACAAAAATATTATTACAGGAATAGTCTTCAACACATTCACTAAATATTCAAGATTCATCGAAGAACAAAAAATAGAAATAAAAGCATAAATATTATACCTTTACATTCTCGGACACTATTTTTCTGATAAGGTGTAAGTTTAGGTAACTTAGTCTAATTTCTTTCTACTTGTATATTCTATTTAAAATTATAATTTTAGGGATACCTGGGCAGCTCACTCGATTAAGCATTTGACTCTTGATTTCAGCTCAGGTCATGCTCTCAGGGTCGTGGGATTGTCCTACCATGTGCTGGACGTTCAGCAGGGAATCTGCTTGGGATCCTCTCCCTCACCCTGCTAGCACATGTGCATGCTCACTCCCTCAAATAAGTAAATAAATAAATCTTTAAAAATCTTTTTAAAAAATAATTTTAACAGAAATCATTTACTGGTTCTTATGTACCAAGCACTATTACACAACACCCCTACAAGGTGCATGATGCATAAGAGACTCTAGTAGTATTAAGTACCCGCAGGGTAAAAAACACTGTTTTACCTGTGTAGCATGTCTGGGGCCTGGTTCAGCAGCGTGTAATACTGTCTCACAAATTCCCGCCCGACCAGCAGGGGACTAGGCTTCTCCATAACCATTGCTTTGGTCAATTCAACCTGGGGGGAAAAAAGTCAAATATGTTCAACATGAAATATCAAGTACAAGGGGGAAAAGTGGCAGGGGAGGAAACGGAATCATTTAAATAAAACCAGCTCAAAGTAAGACAAGGCACGTCAACAGTTCTTGGTTTTAAAAAATAAAAACCATAAGAACAAAAAAAACCCACAGACCAGGTAAGATTTTTGTCAAATTTATTGCAATGAGATGAATAGTGGGGAGGAGGGAGCGATTCACGATAAAGAATTCATTAATCCCAACAGCCAATTTCTTTGAAATGAATATAAGAACATCAAAGGTACATATTTCCAGCATGCACCCTATCGTTAACTTCTCTGTATTTTTAAACCCAATTAAGAATGTTCTGGTCAAAGATTCCAAACACATTCTGATTTGTGGCAATATTAGATTGAAAGGTGATAAGCTTTGACATATAGGCACATATGATCATGTTTTTAGTCAAACTAAATCAGAAAAATTTTTAGTATCTTTTAACAGAGAACCACAAAATCTAAAAATTCTAAGCTTACTTTATGATGAAACCAAAAATAATCTGAAAATGGGTGAGTTAAACAAAATGCTTTTACTCAACAAAATGATCTCAACACCTCAAAATCATGATGATTTAAAGTTAGTATCTTTATTATCTTTGAGTATTAAAAAAGGCAGCTGGCACACACACAGTAAGTCCTCAATTACTGTCAGTTATTAGCAAAATAAAACTTTCTGGAAAAACTATCTGGCATGAGATATAATCCAACTCTTCATCTGAGGAGATAAAATCATCCTGAAGTTAAACATACAGGTAAACAGAGAGACATGTACAGATCAATTACAGTATAAAAGAGGCAAGAAATTTTACTTCAGTTTTCTCAAAGGATGGGCAAAACAGACTGCTCAATTCTGAACAATTTGTGGAGATTTGTTTATCCTTATCTAGTGCATCTGCATTATTCTTCACCAAAACCTAAGATATTAGTTCAAGGCCAGTCTGTATTTTCTCCAGATTACAGGCACTAGATCAATACAAAATACCTTCCCGGTCATACTGGAGAGCAGTTTACCTGCAGGCATGGTTAAGAGAATATCAATAACAAGAATCTGGATCTTAAACTAATGTACTTAGACTAAAGCAGAATGAGAAATTGTTCTATTTCTTCCATGGCTCATAGTCCAAAAAAAAAAGATACTTTCAGATGCTCTTACTGATTCTAAATTTTTCAGAACTTCAAAGTTACAGTTGGACGCTAGAAGATATTAACAGTCATCTAAGCCTGTGGTTTTTAAGTTTTAATATTTCCCATTACTTCATATAAACCAGAGCAATTGCACTTTTTTATATATATCACAGTTCCCATATAAATTTTCCTTTCTTAAAAGGACTTAGCTACTCTTTAAAAATCACTAACATCTGACCCAACCTCAAATAAAAGGAAAAATCCAAAGTGATTCCATCACATTCCCATATCCCACAACTAGTTTCACAAATGGAAGACAGCTCTCCCAATTCCTCAGCAACTGTTAGTATCATTTTCACTCCATTAAGTTGTACTTGTATATTTTCTAATACATAGAGGCTGAACAGAAAAGTTTTGCTTCCCTCTATTATCCAAAATATACGATACATTCACAATATAAAAAGCAATTTAAAGGGAACCTTCACAAGACAGACAAATCAAAGAATACAGAACAAATTAAGCAAACCCCTATTTTTCTATTCTAGTTGCACTTGCTTCTCTTGAGTACCATCTGCTCTTATTTCCCAGTCAATATTACAAATGTCATTACTAGACCAGTACTATCAACCTAACTGCATCCTTAGATACTGCCAAGTAGTCTCGTTATAAGATAAATTACTAAAAACCATTTTACCAATTATTTTCTCATCCAGTATTACTATGCAACATAATAAAAATCCTCTAGATTATATATCAAATGTAAGAGAAATTATAATCTGTAGACCACTTCTAAAACTTCTTTTGGGATGCCTGGGTGGCTCAGTGGGTGAAAGCCTCTGCCTTTGGCTCAGGTCATGATCTCAGGGTCCTGGGATCGAGCCCCGCATCGGGCTTTTTGCTCGGCGGGAAGCCTGCTTCCCCGTTCTCTCTGCCTGCCTCTCTGCCTACTTGTGATCTCTCTCTCTCAAATAAATAAATAAAATCTTTAAAAAAATAAAATAAAATAAAAACTCTTTTCCCCTCCTTCGAGATTACCCATATAATTCAAATTAAAAGAATAAAGAAAGCTCATTACTGGTTTGATTATACCATTATAAATATTTTACTCTGGTCATCTCCCTAAAGCCAAGAAAAAAGTAAAGCTAAAAATTTATATGTTAAATTGATCTTTACCTCATTTGTGGATTTTTCTTAAGTTATTAATTCTGAAGCCAATACTAAAATCCATATCATTTACCAAGTTTCCAATATTTTCTTTATCTTAATGGTTTAATATAATTGAATATTTTAGGTTCTCAATTAGCATTTTTTATTTTTTCCAAATAGATGGTACTTTATTTTGGGTTGAAATTTTCATCTTCAGAAACGTGCAATAGCTATGCTGAAACCAAATTTTTAATACTCTGCTACTCAAGTTACAAAATTATTTTTCTTAAAAGATTTTATTTATTTGACAGTGAGATACAGTGAGAGAGGGAACACAAGCAGGGGAAGTAGAGAGGGAGAAGCAGGCTCCCCATGGAGCAAAGAGCTTGATGTGGGGCTCAATCCCACGACACTGGGATCAAGACCCCAGCCCAAGGCAGATGCTTAGGGACTGAGCTACCCAGGTGTCCCTCACGCCCCTCAAGTTATAAGTTTTAATGTCAATCATCAGCGTTGCCTCAAATACCCTTACGGGCTCCTAAGGCTTACATTCACACTACAAGCACTATATGATTCCATTAAAGTAGAAGCTCTGGCTCTTAAAAGGCTCTCCTTTTAGCTCTTCTACAATATGGACCAATGAATTCAAAGGTGAATGGGTAGCACTATTTAAAAAGAATATTCCTGTCAAAGGATACAAAGTAAAGAAAAATAACCCTGTCAATTACATATCAATACAACTGAAAAAAAAATTCCACGTGACTAAATAGGTACAGCATTTTATTAAAAAGAAACTATATTGTTTCACTGCTAAAAAAAAGACGGATTTCTAAATTAAAACAGCCAAAAATTTCAATTCTACATTAGTCAAGGTCAGATAAAACATTCTGAAAAAAGAATGCAAGCTTCTTCCTAAATATTAAGTTTCTTAAGAATAGAAACCATTTGGGGCGCCTGGGTGGCTCAGTGGGTTAAAGCCTCTGCCTTCGGCTCAGGTCATGATCTCAGGGTCCTGGGATCAAGGCCCGCATCGGGCTCTCTGCGGAGGAGAGAGCAGGAGCCTGCTTCCTCCTCTCTCTGCCTGCCTCTCTGCCTACTTGTGATCTCTGTCAAATAAATAAATAAAATCTTAAAAAAAAAAAAGAATAGAAACCATTTATGTAATTTTCTAGCCCCCAAACTTGCATCTGACAAAGAATAGTAATAGTTTTCTTTCGTTCAACATTCTCATACAAAAGATTAGAATTTTATACAAACAAAAATGGATTTCTGATCATCCACTTGTCAGGTTTTTCAGAAGTCAGATTAAGGTAACAGACAACACTGTTTCTTTAATGACTAAGAAAAGGCCCAAGAGAAAAGTAATCTAAAGTGCTACAAATTACAAAGTAGTTGCCTGAGAGGGACTGGCCTGGAAAGGCCCATAGGGAAACTGGGGGTGGGGGGTGGGGGGTTAAAAAAATGTATGTGAAGTTGACCTCAAATACCCGCCCTCCCAGTTAGGGGCAGACACTCACCCCACCCACAGCTAAAGATCCATATAACTTTCGACTCCCCAAAAACTTAACCAATAGTCTACTGCTGACCAGAAATCTTACCAATCAGAAATCTTACCAATAACAGTCAAATGATATATATTTTCTATATTATATGTATTATACAGTGTGTTCTTACAATAAAGCTAGAGAAATGAAAAAATATTAAGAAAATCATAAAGAGACAATACATTTCCAGCATCACTCTTTATTATAAAAAAAAAAAATACAAGTGGACCCCATAGTTTAAACTCCTCTCGTTCAAGGGCCAACTATTGCAGGGTGAGGATTATAAATACACAATAGAAAAACTATTCAAGCTGAATCCTTAAATTCTATAATTTCATCATTTATAAATTATGCCTCCAAAATTCTATATAAAAAATGCTTTCACGAGTGCCTGGATGGCTCAATCAGTTAAGCGTGCAACTCTTGATTTTGGCTCAAGTCATGATCTCAGGGTCATGAGATTAAGGCCGCCATCAGGCTCCCCACTCAGTGTGGGGTCTGCTTGAGAGTCTCTCCCTCTGCCCTTTCCCTCCCCCTGCTTGCAGGTGCATGTGCACGCCCTCCTTAAATAAATAAAATTTAAAAAAGAAAAAGAAATCCTTAAGGGGGGAAAGAAACTAAACATGACCTTCGGTTTACCAGTTTTATTGAACCATCCAAGTCTAAGGCAAATCTGAGTGCTCTAGCTTAGAATAGTGAAAAAGTATTTGAGATGCAATAAAAAGAAACCTCCCCCAAATTTTCTTTTAACCAATTTTCACTGTGAAAAATTCTCCAACATCATTCACTTGCTGTGCTCCTGGGCTAGTAACTTAATCTCTGTGCTCCCAGTTCTTTCATGTAAAACTGAAATCATTAACAGCAAGAACTGTCTATTGAATAGTAAGCACTGAATGTTAGCTGTTATTACTATTAATATAAAATTAACTAACTCTAATTAAGGAAAGCTTTTCCACATTCCACCCTTTTCTGTCCCCAGAAGACTATTTAAGTATTCTACTAGCAGTACTAACATATAGGATTTCTGTGAGAGTAAGAACTTTTGTACAGAGTACCTTAGCCCAAGTACTTAATGTAACACTAACTTTTCAGAGAACTTCTAAGTTGACTTTATGATTTTTTTCAAAGATTTTATTTATTTGAGAAGAGAGAGAGAGCACACAAGCAGGCGGAGCAGCAGAGGGAGAGGAAGAAGCAGGCTCCTCACTAAGCAGAGACCCCCCCCCCCCAACGTGGGACTCAATCCCAGCACCCTGGGATCATGACCTGAGCCAAAGGCAGACACTTAACCAACTGAGCCACCCAGGCGCCCCTGGCTTTATGATTGTTGTAGTCCATCTACGAATGTTACATAGGAAGACTTAGCTTGCCTGTGCACCCACAGGATGTAACTGCCCAAACTGTAAAACCAAGTGCACACCTTAATAACTTTTAAAACATGCATCATGAAGCTACAATAGTCTTAGGTATGTGCTTGCTGTTAGGTATAAAAATTTCTGCTCTTTCTTTTTTTAAGATTTTATTTACTTTCTTGTCAGAGAGAGAGAGCACAAGCAAGGGGGGCAGCAAGCAGAGGGAAAAGCAGGCTCCCCACTGAGCAGGGAGCCAGATGTGGGACTCAATCCCAGGACCCTGGGATCATGACCTGGGCCAAAGTCAGACACTTAACCAACTGGGCCACCTAGGCATCCCTTCTGCTCTCTTTTTAAAAATTAAACAAAGGAGGGGCGCCTGGGTGGCTCAGTAGATTAAAGCCTCTGCCTTCGGCTCAGGTGGTGATCTCAGGGTCCTGGGATCGGGCCCCGCGTTGGGCTCTCTGCTCAGCAGGGAGCCTGCTTCCCCTTCTCTCTGCCTACTTGTGATCTCTCTCCTCTGTCAAATAAATCAATAAAATATTTTTTAAAAAAAGATTAAAAAAAAATTAAACAAAGCAATGATCCCAGAGTCCTGGGATCCAGTCCCACCCACTTTGGGCTCCTTGCTTAGCGGGGAGCCTACCTCTCCCTCTGCCAGCCACTCCCCCTGCTTGTGTGCATGCGTGCGTTCACTCTCTGTGACAAATAAACCTTAAAAAAAAATTAAAATTAAAGCATTTAAGTTTACATTTTTCTTTTAAACAACACTATTTTATTCTTATGCTAGGTAAACAAGTTTGTTGAACTGAAAAGATTTCTGAAACGATCTTTACTCATCGAAGCCAGGAGGAGTATTTCCCTTGAGCAAAGCTACCAGAAAGTAAGTCGAAATGTTGATCTCACTTTATTCCCAACACTAGCAAACTAAAAATAGAGCACTAACCACATTGGGGGGGGAGGGTTAACTTTATACTATGGAACTGTCCATGCAAAAATCATATTAAAAAATAGCAAGGTGTAAATATGCAAAACATAGATCTAAAAACATATATAAATGAAAAAAAAATACATAAACGAAAGGTATAAAAAGTACTCATCTTTGTACTGTTATGGAAAGTTATGTGCTATATAATTTATATAATGGAATGCTATGTTAAAAACAATAAAATTCATACACCTCTGTACTGCTGGAATGTCCTGGGGAGAACGTGCATTATTTTCAAAATATAAAGAAAAATGCGACAAAGGGTACCAACATCCAATGACTAGGTATGTTACCTTACATATTTCAGCTCTCTTGAACAGATCTTTAAAATCTGTTAGACCTATAATTCCATAAACTAACTCCACTCTGTGATTTTAATTAGTGTGAGTGGGACACTTCCACACATCTGAGGACCATGCAACATCTCCCTGTATTTACTGGCAGCCAGTACGGATGATCCAATTTCAACTTTTCATGTGCAGGAAGTTTTATCTGGTTACTTTCTCAGAACTTTCAGGGCTAAGGTCTAAGAGCTAAACATTCTCTTAAAAAGTTCTTACTTTCACCTTCAAATTGGTCTTAAATATCTATTTACTTTGCTTTTTTAAAGGATTGTATCAGGGTGCCTGGGTAGTTCAGTGGGTTAAAGCCTCTGCCTTTGGCTCAGGTCGTGATCTCAGGGTCCTGGGATTGAGCCCCGCATCGGGCTCTCTGCTCAGCGGGAAGCCTGCTTCTTCCTCTCCCTCTGCCCCTGCTTGTGTTCCCTCTCTCACTGTATCTCTCTCTGTCAAATAAATAAATAAAATATTTTTAAAAAGATGTCAAAGATCCTATTTTTAAAAATAAATAAATAAAGGATTGTATCAGAATACTTTCTGTTGAAGTTTTCCAATTTTAGGAAAGAATTCACTTTTGGCTTGTAATACTATCATTTTTCCAACAATACCATTTTGTGTTGGCATTCGGATCCCTCAGAGCAAACAATGAAAGCACGATTAAGGTACAGTAGAGAAAAAAAAATGTTTCAGGTAACAGAATTATAAGTTGCCTACATGGAATTAAAAGTGCAATTTTCATCCTTTTCTTACCTGATCTGAAAAGCACGTAACACCATCAATAAATGTTATTCTAAAATAACATTCAATGGAAATGTCAATGATCTCTCTGATTAACATAATCACTGATTTATATTTTTGTGGATTGACCCTGATTTCTGAAATACTCTTAAATTTCAAAATGTCTACTTAATCCCAAGTTACCAGACTGCATGACAACTTTAAAGAAATTTCCATCAATAATTTTGCTAAAGTTCACAAAGAATGTCAAATGTGCTTCCTTTAACTGAGTCTAAAAAGCTGTGAGCATTTCCATCCCAAGAGCAGGGAAGCATGAAGACCAACCATAATCCACCTCAATTAACAGTAAAGCTTCCTCTGGCAAAAATCAATGATCTCAGGGTCACGGGATCCAGCCCAGAGCTGGTCTCCACTAGGTGCGGAGTCTGCTTGAGATTTTTTTTTTTAAAGATTTATTTATTTATTTGACAGAGAGAAAGAGATCACAAGTAGGCAGAGAGGCAGACAGAGGGAGAAGGGGAAGCAGGCTCCCCGTGGAGCAGAGAGCCCGATGCAGGGCTGGATCCCAGGACCCTGAGATCAGGACCTGAGCCGAAGGCAGAGGCTTAACCCACTGAGCCACCCAGGCACCGATGCTTGAGATTTTCTCCCTCTCCTTTTGCCCCTTCCCTGCACTGGCACATGCTCTAAATAAATACATCTTTAAAAATAGATTCTAAAAATTAAAAAAAAAAAAGATAAAATCTATCACTTCGCATGGAAGATCCCCCGAAGTATTAAGATATCAGTTAAGATATGGGCCACCTGGGTGACTCAGCTGGTTAAGCTTCTGCCTTCAGCTCAGGTTATCTAAGTCAGGGTCCTGATATTGAGCCCTGCATAGGGCTTCCTGCTCGGCGGGGAGCCAGATTCTCCCTCTCCTCCCAGCTAGGGCTCTCTCTCACTATCTCTGTCTCTGTCTCTCTCTCAAATAAATAAATAAAATCTTAAAAAATATGTATCAGTCAATATCGAACACTGGCAAGGAAGTCAGGGAAAAAAAGAACCTGTGAAACTGAAGGGAGTGTCAACTGCTCCCACCACAGTGAAGAACGATTTTGCAGTTATCTAGTAAAATCCAAATGGTTCCAATGAATCTAGCAATTCTCTTCTAGATATATACACGAAGAAACTCACGCATGTGCACAAGACATAAACTGAGAAATTAACTGCCACCTTATTTTAAAACATAAGACAACAACCTATGTGTCTGTCAAATGGGAAATGGATAAAGTGCAGTTTATGCATAACGTTCAAACCTCTGTATCTAACATAATCATATGGGGCACTTAAAAGATTAAAAAGCAGTACTATTTATAATTATGCCAAGTTAACTGGAGTGAATTAGGGCTGTCCCTGGGAAACCAAAACAAAGTCATTCTATTTATAGAAGTCAAAGTCAGCATGAAATAGATCTCAAAAACAATATTAAATTGAAAAGTCAGTTGCCGAATATGTACTGTATGCTTCTGAATATGTTTAGAAGTGTTTTCAGTATATACAAAAACATCAGATATTATTCATAGGTACATTTATTTTTAAAATAGTCTAGATGTAAAAGCAGACCAATAGATCCACGGAACAGAATAGTTATGAAATATACCCACACATAAATGAACAACTAGGATTTTCAACATTAAGTGCAGATAATTCAATAGAAAAATGATATTCTGTTCAACAAATGGTAGAACAATTATACATCCATATATACGGAAAAAATGAACCTCACGTCATGCATCACATCATATTAAAATTTAACTCAATGGGGTGCCTGGCTGGCCCAGTCGGTTAAGTGTCTGACTTCAGCTCAGGTCATAATCTCACGTCCTGGGATCAGAGCCCCAAGAGCCCAGGAGTCAGACTCCCTGCTCAGCAGGGAGTTTGCTTGTTCTCTGTCCTTCCCCCTTGCCCACGCGCTTGCTCATATCACCATCACTGGATCTACTGTTGAATCTATTTTCTAAACTCTTCACATTTACCACCTGTCATTTCCCTTTAAAATTCTTCATGGTAGCTCCTTGGAGAAATGGTTGACTCTAGGACTGTGAACAGCAAAATACAAGGTAAGCCTTAAATATCTGATAAAGAAAATGCTTAGAACAAACCAACCAACCAACAGGGGAACATTGCCCTGGATTACAACCCAAAGAATAAAATATCCATGACTCACTCCATATATAGATGAGGCAGTACTGTACAAGCTCAGAGAGTCCACACACACAGGGTATACTTGAGACACAGCCTAAAAAAGCCTGGAAAGCTGAGTAGTTGTCACACTCATACCTTCCAGATTCTGAATCTTCCAAAGTTTTTTGAATAAGAAAATAGCTAGTAAATAACGGTCTACAGTCCCCTACTAGATACATAAGCTTTATAAAATAGTTTAGACAACTATTTGAGTTTCAATTCTCTTTATAAGCAAAAACATAAGATTACTAAACTATGTAAGAACATAAAAGAACTATAGAACATAAAAGAACTATACAAAGACACAATGATGCTGTTACACAGCCACTCGAATTAACAGCCACCAAGGATTACATCCCTCCAAAGTAGAGTCTGTCCCATCTAGGAAGCCCCTTTCTCTGAACCATCTCTAACATTTACTTTAATAATTATTAAATACTAGGTGGCTCAGGCAGTTAAACGGCTGACTCTGGGTTTTGGCTCAGGTCCTGATCCCAGGGTGTGAGACCAAGCCTGAGTGGGGTTCCACTCACTGTGGAGTCCGCTTATGACTCTCTCTCTCTCTCCCTCTGCCTCTCTTCCCCCCCACCCACCCCCCAGCTCACTCGCACTCTCTAAAATAAAGCTCTAAAAATATTAAATAACTGAAATACAGCAAGCTGAACAGCTAAACAATATTACATCATGACTGACTGCCAAAGGACAACATGACTGACTGCCAAATCTATCAGAGTCATCTAAAGACATTTACTAAAGCCACAACCTGTGAAATTTTTTGAATTATTTTCTGTTTTATAAAGCCCCCTCTTTATGTGCAGATTACTCCTAGTTCTTTACCACATCACCTGGCTTGCAATTCAGCTTTCCCCACCAAGGCCAAATACAGTGTCCAAGAACACTGAAATAAAAAAGGGAAGAAGCTGACTTTTGAGATTTAAAAACATATAAACCTAATTAACCACCAGTATGATCACCAACTACAAGTGAGCTTACAATTGCTGAGTCTAAATTTAACTCCATGGCTGGAAGGACAGTGTTGCAACTAAAGGTTTTTCCCACTACCTGTTAACTGACAGTGGGACAATGGGGAGGGGGGTTATTTTTTTAAACCCACCTACTCCAACAATTCTCTCCCTTTCCAAATGAACATATAATGCATATCTGAATTCTAAAATATTTAAAAAATAATCTAATTACAAAATGTTGAAAGATCAAAGAGATAATTTCATTAAACGGGCAAAAAAAATGGTTTGTCACAAATTCAGGCTTTATATTAAATTTCATCTTTTAACACTGCCCCACCCATCTTGTGAACCACATACAATTCACAAATGTATAAAAACTTAAACTAACCTCTACCTTTTGCTTTCAAGGTAAAGTACTAAAACAAGTAAAATAATGAAAATTACAAGAAAAAGAACTACTGCAAAATAGGTCAGCAACAAACATGATCAAATTTTCTGATGCACCCTTAGCAGACTGTCAGCTGAGAACAGCAAACTGAATGTGAGTTAAATAAAGAACAAAGAACTGCCTACTTTTCTATCAGTTGGAAGTACAAAAACTTAGAAAGGATTTAACAATAACAAAAGTAACCTGACTTGGCTGGGCGGAATAATAATAAAAGACACTAGTCTTTTATTATTACAGTCTGCTTCATTTGTTCTTAATAAATGCGTGCACAAGAGATATGCCAGGCTACCAATTGTAAAGTACCACAGTTTTCATATTCCTACCCAACTGATAACCATTCACCTGAGGGAAAGAACAGGCTAAGAAATATCTGAAAGGGAATCAAAATTCTCCCAATTAATGCACAAGGAAATTCCATTCTTATATATTTTACTCTCTATTTTACTCCGAGCGTACACCATTCGCCGGACTCCAAGTTAACAGTTTATACCTTTGTCATTATGTTTTAAAATTTGAAACCTAAAATGCTAACTGAATAAGGTAACGCCATCTAAATAAAGGTAACTAAAACTGCTACATGAAGGCACTGTTCTAAGTAAAACAATGTTATATTCTAAAGCAATCTGTTATTTATGGCAACACCAACTGAAGAACGTGGGCCATACAGTGTTTTGATCCTTTATCTATTGCTACTTTCTCTTAAGAAACATGGAAAGTACTGGGTAAATGGAAACACTTACAAATATTAAGCTTCCTTGTAGTTTTTTAACTTACTTGGAAGGATGGAAATTTTGTGTTCCCTCTGACTAAAAAACTTCTCAAAAGACTAATCCTAAAGGCTCTAAAAAAAAAAAAAAGGGGGGGGACGCCTGGGTGGCTCAGTTGGTTAAGCGGCTGCCTTCGGCTCAGGTCATGATCCCAGGGTCCTGGGATCGAGTCCCACATCGGGCTCCTTGCTCGGCAGGGAGCCTGCTTCTCCCTCTGCCTCTGCCTCTGCCTGCCATTCTGCCTGCTTGTGCTCTCTCTCTCACTCTCTCTGACAAATAAATAAATAAAATTAA
>CM052895.1:95773472-95804152 GCA_028534135.1 Potos flavus
AAAAAAATACCAAAACAATATATGTATATGTGTTTACCAGTGTTCGTGAAACCACAGACCAAGGTCTCAAAAGAATGTACAGCAATTGGGGCACCAGGGTGGTTCAGTCGGTTCAGCGGCTGCCTTCAGCTCAGGTCATGATCCTGGGGTCCTGGGATTGAGCCCCGCATAGGGCTCCCTGCTCAGTGGGGAGCCTACTTCTCCCTCTGCCTCTGCCTTTGCTCGTGCTCCCTCCCTTTCCCTCTCCTTCTCCCTCTCCCTCTCTCTCTCTCTCTCACATAAATAAATAAATAAAATCTTTAAAAAAAAAAACTTTCCATGTATTATATAATTCAAAAAATAACTTGGGGGGGGCCACCTGGGTGGCTCAGTTGGTTAAGCATCAGACTCTTGATCTCAGCTCAGGTCATGATCTCAGGATTCTGAGATCCACCCAGTGTTGGGCTCCTCGCTCAATGCAGAGTCTGCTTGAGATTCTCTCTCTCCCTCTCCCTCCGCCCCTCCCCCTGCTCTTTCTCTCTCACTCTCAAATAAATAAAATCTTTAAAAAAGAAAAAGTAACTTCGCATAACCCTAAGAGTGGCTTCTGAGTACTTATATACCAGGCACTGAACTGAACATTTTATGAACGTTGTCTTATTTCTCACAAGAATGCTAATTATTGAGATAGGTCTAATTATCTTTCTCTTACAGGGAAAGAAACTGAGATTCAGAGAGGTTTGTTGCCCAGAACAGCCAGGAATTGAACACAGGTTTGTCTAGTATCTCTCAGTAAATACAGCTTTATGTCCCTGACACCAAGAGATGTCTGACAGAGAATAAAGGAGCCAGAGGACAGCATGACACATGTCCTCTGACCTTTGGCTGCGGTGCTGGGAGCACCTAAGGTGCTGGGGACTGTGGTGGCCCCGAGAGCTCCTGCCTTATTTGAAGAGGCCTGTGTGGTCGTTTGTATACATATATATTTTTTTAATTGAAGTATAGTTGACAATTGGCAGTGTCATATCGATTTCAGGTGCACCACATAGGGCTTCAACAATTCTATACATTACTCAATGCTCACCGTGATAAATGTCGCCACATCTGTCACCATACAACATTATTACAATATTACTGACTGTATTCCCTTTGCTGTTATTTTCATTTTTATGACTTATTTTATTGTATTGTTTTCTAACATAGCTGTTTCCACTCCTTCCAGGTGCCTGGCAGGATTATTCTGTCCTGCCTGCTTATAGACAGGCTTGGCCACATCACCTACTTTGGCCAACACAACGTGAGCAGAAGTGACACATACCTCTTCCAGGAAGAGAGGTCTTTGGAGCTAGTGATTATTTGCTGAGGTCTTCCCTCCCCACACTAGCCCCCCTATTCAATATCATTCTGTTTGGGGAATCTCCCCCAACCTAGGTCCCTGAGGAAAAATCATTTGCACAGAACCACTTCTCTAAACTGGCCAACCTGCAATGGTCATATGACATAAACAAGAAGGAGAAATCTGCTGTTTCAAGCCTTTGAGGTTTTGTAACAGTTTATTGCGATAGCATAGCTTACCTGGCCTTTCTTGCCAGTTACAGGTAAGTTTCTAGATCTTCCAGTATTTCAGCAGACACTCAAAATCTGGATTACTCACTATTCTTTTTTAACATTTTATTATCAGTATAAAAGTGTTTGGTCCTCTCTTCTTTTTTTTTTAAGATTTATTTATTTTAGAGAGAGAGAGCATGCACACGAATGGGGGAGGGGCAAAGGGAGAGGGAGAGAATCTCAAGCAGACTCCATGCCCAGCATGGAGCCTGATGCAGGGCTCGATCTCACCACCCTGAGAGTATGACCTCAGCCGAAACCAAGAATGGTCGTTCAACTGACTGAGCCACCCCAATGCCCTTTGACTCTCACTTTTAAATATTTTATAATGAAAATATTCTTTCTAAGAGGACTATAGTTGGGGCACCTGGGTGGCTTAGTCGGTTAAGTGTCTGCCTTCAGCTCAGGTCATAGACCCCAGGGTACTGGGATCGAGCCCCGCATAGGACTTCCCGCTCATCAGAGAACCTGCTTCTCCCTCTCCCTCTGCTGCTCCCCCTGCTTGTGCACGGTCTCTCTGTCCAATCAATAAATGAAATCTTTAAAAAATAATAAACAAGAGGACTGTAGTTGAATTTATTTTTTTAAACTTTATTTGGAATTGTTATTCATAAAAATGCTTTTCTTAAAAAAACGCTTTTCTTGGGGCACCTGGGTGGCTCAGTGGGTTAAAGTCTCTGCCTTCGGCTCAGGTCATGATCTCAGGGTCCTGGGATCGAGCCCCGCATCGGGCTCTCTGCTCAGCAGGGAGCCTGCTTCCCCCTTTCTCTCTGCCTGCCTCTCTGCCTACTTGTGATCTCTCTCTCTGTCAAATAAATAAACAAAATCTTTAAAAAAAATGCTTTCTTGGTCTTATAGGAATAACTACATTTACATGTCAGTCTACAAATAGATTTTAAATTGTAGTAAAATATACAGAACATAAAATTTACGATTTTAACCATTTGTAAGTGTACAGTTCCCTGGCATTAAAAGTACACTCATGCTGTTGTGCAACCAAACTCCCGTGTTTGTAAACGTCAACTAATCGAAACATATTTTGCGCACTTTAGGAACTAAATATGTCTGCAGATGGGCGTCACCCAGGGCGCAACAATGCCCGATGCCAGGCCGCCTGTGCCAAACCTGCACCCCAAGCACCCTGTGCTTTGCAGCCCCCCTCTCCTCTTGTGTGGGCTTCTTCGAGGGCCCTTTCATCTCAGAACCTTTGATCCCAAGCTGAGGGTTCCTTGGAAAAAGCAGTGAGGTGGCTAGCATGCTCCTGTGTTATAACATGACAAAGAGACCCTTGGCATTCTGGAGGGAGTAGACGACAGCTAACAAAGGCCTGTCTTTGCAAAGCTTGACCCCAGCTTCTGCAGAAGGGCCACTCCAGTAGGTGGGGTCCAGGGTAGGGCATACCAGGGAGAAGGCACCACCCCCTCGTCTGTGAGCCTGTCATCTACACATGACTCCTGTCCTCACAACAACACTGTCAGCCAGAAAGGGCCCATTTCCCAAGCCCACTGGTTTAGTGATAAACTGACTTACCCACGTTTACAAGGCTACTAAGGAGACTGCTGGGTAGTCTAGAACTCGGAATTCCTGAATCCTGATCCTTAAAAATATTTTTCTCTGTGATTCCTAATACATATGATAGAAAATATGGCAAAAAGAAATAGGAAAACAGAAATAAAAACCACCTATAATATTAGAATGGGTCAGGGTAGTACACGTAGATCTGAAGATATGAAAACATAGTTAATAAATCTTCTTTGAGAGGCAATCTCTATCAAAATTGAAAATGAATAGCAATTCCACAGAAGTTTATTCTAGGTAAACTTTTAAGCAAAGATCTTTATATATGGACTGTCATTACATCATCATTATTAGCATGAAAAGATAGGAAGCCACCTGTATGTCTATCAGTGGGGGGCTGTATCAGGCATGTGTCAGGGGCAAGTACCAGGAAGTCTGAGTAGCAGTCGCTGAAATGAAGATGGGCTTGCACTTCTCACCTAACAAGTCTGCAGACAAGCTGCAGCTGGCATTGGCCCGGTAAGCACACCGACCAGCATCTCTGTGATTCTCTTGGCATTTCCCTCATGGTTGTACTCCAGATATCACGTCAGTATTCTTGGCAGGAAGGGGAAAGGAGTGGTATCTGTTCTCCTGGTAAAGAAAGCAAGAACTTTCCAGAAACACTGTAGCAGACTTCTGCTTCTGACTTATTGGCCAGAGCCACATCATATGGGCACACTTGGCTGCAAGGGAAGATGGAAAGCAAATATTGAGGGTGCTTAGGGATCTGGCCTCTACAGTAGCAAGAGTATAAGGGCTGGGAATGAGTGTTGGATTAGCCAACCAATGGTTTCTGCTATAGGGCCTGGTTAAATAAATTATGGTGCAACTGAAAAATGTAGCATTGTGTACCACTAAAAGGAATGAAGGGATACGTACAAGTAAAGAATAAGCTCTACAATATTTTGCAAAGCAAGGTGCAAAATTCTGTATAGATGCCTTTTGTTTAAAAAGGGGTAGTCAGAAAGCATAAGAGACTCTCAATCTCATGAAACAAACTGAGAGGGGTGCCTGGGTGGCTCAGTGGGGTAAAGCCTCTGCCTTCAGCTCAGGTCATGATCTCAGGGTCCTGGGATCGAGCCCCGCACTGGGCTCTCTGCTCAGCAGGGAGCCTGCTTCCCCCTCTCTCTCTGCCTGCCTTTCTGCCTACTTGTGATCTCTCTCCTCTCTGTCAAATAAATAAAACCTTAAAAAAAAATTTAAAAAAGAAACAAACTGAGGGTTGCTGGGGGGTAGGTGGGTAGGGATAGGGTGGCTGGGTTATGAACATTGGGGAGGGTATGTGCTATGGTGAGTGCTGTGAAATGTGTAAGCCTGATGATTCACAGACCTGTACCCCTGGGGCAAATAATACATTATATGTTAATTAAAAAAAAATGAAAAAAAAAAAAGAGGTAGTGAGGGTAGGAGGGAGACTTTTCCCTTTACACCCTTTTGTTCTATTTGAAATTTTTTAAAAAGTATGTACATTGGGAGCCTGTAATCCTGCATCCATTCCAGATAACTTCTATAACACTTGCTGTAGTTCATTTCAGGCTTATTTGTATGTAAATAACAGGAATTTATGCAGACGTTTATATGCAGGAACTATAACTCTGCACATTTTCCTCACTTCATTTGTCATATCTAATGAGTTTCCATAATGCTGCCTCTCTGCTTCGCCTCCCCTCTTCCCCAATTTTCTAACCTAGTCTCTCTTCCTCTGCCTCTCCTTTAATGCCCCGCACCCCGTATCCCCCTGCAGTGATCTTGCTTTCCCAGTCCCAGTAGACAGTTGCGCCCAGTGCTACCCAAAGTTTGAGCCTTGCCTTCACTGGACCTAGGAAAATGCCTGGCAGGTAGGAAAGAGGTGTGAAGGATTAAGGGGTGAGCATTTTGCCTGTAGGGGAGGAGCCAGTGGCAGGGAGGCCAGGAGCAATTCTAGCAATTAGAAGAGTTCTAATATTTTTCGATGCCTATCCTGTGCCAAGTAATGTATTAGGGAGTTTGCATACAGTATCATATATAGTCTTCCCAATAATACCACAATATAGGTTTCTTTGAGGAGCCCATGTGTCCTGGTTAGCCTGTAACAGTCATGGTTTATGCCTGCTATCCTGGCGTCCCCTTTGTGTCTCAGGAAGTTTGGATAAAAAGTTGTATAGTCACCTTAACTATCCCTGTTCTCTAAGTGACGATATTAAGGCTTAGAGAGATAATTGGCAAATGAGAGAGCTAAAATTCAAACTCTACTCTATGGTTCTATATGGTGTATATGGACTGAAATGTTGAGGCCCTAACCTCCAACATGACTGTGTTTGGAGATGGGCCTTTGATGAGTTGATAAAGGTTAAATGGGGTCTTAAGAATGGGGCCCTAATCCAATAGAGCCGGTGCCCTTATAAGAGGAGGAAGAGACGCCAGAGCTAGCTCTCTCTGCCATGCAAGCCAGGAAGAGA
Organism: Potos flavus; assembly: GCA_028534135.1. Taxonomy (NCBI): domain Eukaryota; kingdom Metazoa; phylum Chordata; class Mammalia; order Carnivora; family Procyonidae; genus Potos; species Potos flavus. The sequence goes on from CM052895.1 coordinate 95,779,058, forward strand.
AATCTCACCAAGAACCGAATTAGCCAGCACTTTGACCTTGGACTTTCCGCCCTCCAGAACTGTGAAAACTGTGAGAAATAAATGTAGTTTAAGCCTCCCAGTCTGTGATATTTTGTTATAGAAGCCAGAGCAGACTAAGACAGGCTCTCATTCCCATGCTCCTTCCACTCACCAGGCTGGAGGTGGGCCTCCTCCTCCTTCAGGGCTAGCGTGAGACAGTGACTGGCCCTGGCCTAGATTTACCCCTTCCATTTCGTGTTCCCTGAGCCTAGGCCAAGGGTGGATCCATTAGCCTCTTCCCTAAACTGAAGTAGGCAGCCTGTGGTCACTCCCTGTATCGGTGTGAGTCTGATTAGGAAAGGGAAACCACACCATAACTTGAGCAAGGAGAGTTTAAAGGTTATAATGAGCCTGTGATAATGAGGCATCGACTGGTAACAAGAGAACTCTAAAGAATATAGAAATAGTAGATACAAGGAGGAGCCACGGCTAGTAGGGCCAAGACGGTACCATAGAGCATCCAAGGAAGACTCTCCCAGTCCGCATGCTAGGCTGGGCTCCGGGCCTTGTGGCCCACTGAATGGCAGAGAAGTGGCTATGATGCCATGCTGATGGAACTTGCTAGAAATCCACCCTCTGGGCTAGAAAGTTTCCCTCTAGGGTGCTGGAAAAAGCTATTCACAGAGGCACTTCACTGCAGGCACTCTGCTATGAAAGTACACAGGGGAGGACAGACCCCTGGGGAAGCTGCTGGCTGCGAGTGCTGCCAGTCCCTGTACACAGCAGGAGCCTGGTGCCGAGGAAGCCGTTCTCGGAAGATGGGCATGGGGCAACTGACCACACGGCAAGGCCTGGCACACTGGAACCAGGAGGGAAAACCTTTCCCCTTCCAGTGTGTCTCCAGAACCTTTCCTGACAAGGTTTAACAACCCGCCAGAGGGCAAAGGAAAAAAAAAAATATTTAAAGGGTCCAGATCGGGGCATCTGGGTGGCTCAGTCAGTTAAGCATTTGCCTCCTGCCCAGGTCATGATCTCTGGGTCCTGGGATCCAGCCCCACGATCAGGTTCCTTGCTCAGCTCCCTCTCCCTCTGCAGCGCCCCCTGCTTGTGCACTCTCCGTCAAATAAAATCTTAAAAAATTAAAAAGGGTCTAGATCCATTTTCATAGAGCAAACAAAAAGGATGAATTGGAGGTGAAACAATAATGAGCACACTTTCTCAAAAAGGTTTTATGTATTATAGTTTTCCTCAACCAGTGGTTCCCCAAACCAAGCAGAGGAGGGGTACCAAAAGTATACCTTGAGATTAACGGGCAGTGAATCTAGGGTGAAGCCTAGAAATCTGGGTTGTTAATAAGCTGTCCAAGCAGTTCTGTGGATGAGAGCTCTCTGAAACTCCTCAGACTGGACTCCTCTGGCAGGTTCCCTGGGCATTCCGAGGAGAGCGCGCCATCCCCTCTCCCCCGCCCCCATGCTCCCGTGTACGTAGAAGGGTGTGTGTGTGCCCGCGGTTCCCAGTCCCACCAGGCCGTTTCTCTGTTAAGCGTCCTAGCGCACCTCTGCCTTCATCTGTCTTCACCCATGGCTGTGGCTCTCATAGCCTTGTCGCTTCATTTCTCCTCCTCTCTTTGTGCCTGCCTCCCAAGCCCACTCTTGTCTTCCCATTTTTGCGCTTGCTGCTCCCTCTGCCTCCCTCTTTCCCAAATAGCTCCTCCTTCATCCGATGAACGTGTACTCTCCACCCTTGACTCAGATTACCTCCTCCCGAAACCGCCTCATCGGAGCCCGTCTCCCACCCCCCACACACTCCAGGCTGAGTTAGAGATCCTTTCTCTGCTCCCATGATACGGCCCCTCTAACACTGCCTTTTCACCGCCTGCTTCCTTGGCTCCCGACCGGGCGATGTCTTTTTCACGAAGGCATCTCGGATGCCAAGCACTGTGCTGGCTCACCGTTGGGACTCATTTACGTTAGTAAATGTGATCGTCCCGTTAGGGAGGGGCGGAGTCTGCCGTCTTCACTGCGCGGCCCTTGTATTCCCAGCCCCTAATACACGCCCGACACGGAGCAGGTGGTCTGAAAATGACCGGTAGGCGTTGGAGGCTGGCGGAGTGGGGAGTCTCCGGCCCCGCCCGCCGGAAGGAGGCGGGGCGGCCAACGGCGGCCAGGCGGCTCCCGCACGCGGGGCCAGGGGCAGGGCTAACTGCCGGCGGGCCGGGGCGGGGCGGGGCCCGGCGGGAGGGGCGGCTCTCCCCGGAGCCCCGCCCCGGAAGCATGGCCGCGCCAGCGATTGGAACCGGCAGCAGTGTCGCTCCAGCAGCCACCGACACCGCCACCACCACCACCACATCCACAGCCATGCCGGTGAGTGCCTCCTCGCTCCCGCCCCGCGCAGACCCGGGCTCCCGGCTGGCGCCTCGGCCGCAGCGCCGATCGGCCACACGTCGCTCTTCAAGGGCTCAGGCCACCTCCGGAGCTTTTGCCTGCCTCTCTTCTCACTCCCTCCCCATCTACTCCCAGCTTCTGCGACCCTCCAGAAAATCCGATCCGAAAGGGGTTTATGTAGGAGTCAGGCCTCAGAACATCGGAGATGCAAGGCCTCCAGGGTTACAAGCCCAACCCTTCCCTGCATAGACGGGGAAACTGAGACCCAGGGAAGGGCATAGTCGCCGAGATCACCCAGGGATCGGGTGGCGAGCTGGAATTGGGAAGTCTAGTCCGTGCGCCTTCCCGGTTTGCCCCTGTCTGCGGAAATGGCTTGAAAGGGGGAATGGGGGAGGGGTGGGGTGGCTGTTGCCTCCTGGACGGGGCAGGTTTTCAGAGATTCGTGGTTTTCCTTCCTTCCCCCTGCCCACTCTGGCCCATTTTCAGTTCAGCCCTGGGCGACACTGAATGGAGACAACAGTGCTTTTAACCTTTCCTACGGATCACTTTCTGAACCTGAACCCATGAGCCCATGAGAGGTTAAGGGACCTGCTCAAAAGTTGCCAGTTGCTCAAAGAGAGTTTGGGGAGGAATGAGCAGGTCTTAGGTGCCTTTGCCGCTCAGTCAGTCTTAAGGCACATAACGTGGTTGCTCAGGGTCTCGTTTTGTAGATAAGAAATTAAGCACTTTGGCAGATAAAAAGAGAAAAAGCGCAGTAACTTACCGGAGGTCTCCTTTAGGCGTTGGGTGGAGTCAGGATTAAGCCCCTTATCTTCAGGCTCCCAGTCTCTCCAGGCCTGACCACTTGGGAAATAAATGCCAGACAAAAGTAGTTATACTGGATTGAGAGTAAGCTGTTATGCCAAGTACATCCTGTAGATCCTGGTTGGGGTCATGTGGTGTTTAGCAATTTCCCCCAGGGTGCCTAGTTTCTGGCTCTGCTTCAAGTGGAGACCCAGAGGTGTCCCACAGATGCCCTGTGTCTTAGCAGCCTAGCTTTGGGGAGCTGGCAGGTAAGCCAGAGCCCCCGGGCCGAGTCACAAACATCTCAGGTGTCATTTCCCTTGGGCCTTGCCAGGTGCCTTGAGACAAATCCTCAGACAGCACGGAGTATGGACAAAGAACCTCACATTATCAGCCCTCCTACTTGAGCAAATCTGCCCGTGGCAATGTTAAGAGGACAGCGTTGATCACCTTGGGACTGGGATAGTCGAGGTCACCAGGTTTTCGTAGAGGGTAGCAGTGAAGGAAAGGCCCACTCGAGGATCACTCTATTCTGTGTTCACTTCTGGAGATTTTGACAAACAAAAGACCCTCCACAGCACATGGTCAGAATGAAGAGGGCACTTGGCACCGTATCACAAGATGAGCAGCTGCAGAGAGGAGGGTGTTAGTCAAGGGGCTGTGGTCGAAACTGGTCAGAGTGTCACCTGAGAGGTTTCTCAAACAAAAATTTGGAATCTCACAAGCCTCTTTGAAAATCCTATGCCCTTGCTTCTCACCTGGGTGACCGTGGGCAAGCCGCTTTACCTCTCTGTGCCTTTATTTCCTTATCTGTAAAATGGGGGTAAAATCAGATCTCAAAGGACTGTTGTTAGTATTAACTGGGAAAACGCCAGTAAAATATGTAGCACAGCCGCTGACATAGCTCGTCTCCAAGAAACGGTAGCTCTGGTGTCGACCTAGGACAAATGGGGTGGAACTAGAGGCAGATAGGTGCTAACCCCATTTTAACAAGGACCACAGTGGTTAAGCATTTAGGCTCTGAAGACATTTTCAGTCTGGGTTCGGTTCCCTCACTAGCTGTGTCACCCCAAGTGAGTGACCTAACCTCTGAATCTCAGCTCCCATGTCTGTCAAGAAAGGATAATGGCCGTCTCATGGGAGCCTTGTGATGATTAAACAAGGTATTGTGTGCAGAGTGTTTAGAACAATGGCTGGCACGTAGTCTGCATTCAAATATTAGTGAACTCCTAATCGACATTGTGTTCAAAGACTCAATATCCTGGATATTTGAGAAAGACTTCCTTCTCTGGGAGGGGGCTGGACAAGGTGACCCCACTGCATTTCTGCCTTTCCAGTTCTGAGATTCTGTTAAAGAACTGCACAGTTCACTGAACTTTTTCATTGCTTTAAAGAACCTTCCAGGTGACGGGCCTGTCTGAGGGGCTGAGGCAATAGGGGGCTGGGCTTGGGATTCTCTGTAAAGAATGGATTACTCTGTCCCTTATGTAGATTTTCTACCACCCCCAAATTGACTTGTGCAACCCTGAGTCAAGGGGAAGGGCACTGAAACGTAACATTTGCTCCCCAGAAGCCGCCTCCTGGCTTCTGACCTCTGTACTGTGGAGGATGAACGGAGACCCGCGCTCTGTAGGCCGCGGCAGAAAGCTTCACCTATCTGTTGACTTTAGGTTCTTGGGCGCGTATCCTTGTGCCTCTTCACGAGGTGTCCCGCTCCCAGAGCTCCTGCTGAGAGTCAGGGTCACGGGGTGGCCCCCGGCGGTGCTGTCGGCTGCTCCACGGCTAGCAAAATGTCCCTGGAGCCAGGAAGGCCTGGGTTCACATCCCCGCCTTGGCACAGACTCGCCCATGACTGTGGGCAGCTCCGTGAACCCCTGGGAGCTTCAGTTTCCTCTGGAGTAAAATGGGGTCTCTAGCTCCCTTTCTAAGCCGAGTGAGAACTGAGATTCTCTGTACAGAGCGTTTGGCACAGAGGGGCACTCAATAGATTTAGGTCTTACATCAGTCTTGCAAGCCCTTTAAGTCTTTAGGTGGGCATCCAGATGCAGACTGTTGACAAATCTCAGTTGTCTCCTGGTTACTGTAGAGCAGGAGTCAGCACACTTTTTCTTAAAGGGCCAGGTGAATACTTTATTTCATTTTTTTAAAGATTTTATTTATTTATTTGACAGAGAGAGACACAGCAAGAGCAGGAACACAAGGAGGGAGTGGGAGAGGGAGAAGCAGGCTTCCCGCCGCCGATCAGGGAGCAGGATGCGGGACTGGATCCCAAGACCCCGGGATCATTACCTGAGCCCAAGGCAGACGCTTAAGGACTGAGCCACCCAGGCGCCCCGAGGTGAATACTTTAAATGCTTTAGGAACCATGTGGTCCCTTTACAACTACTCAGCTCTGCCATTCCAGTGTGAAAGTAAGCCAGTGGGCTTAGCAGTGTTCCAATAAAACTTTATGAAACCAGCTCACAGGCAGGCGGTAGTTTGCCAGTTCACATTCTAAGATTTTATTTATTTATTTGAGAGAGTGAGTGAGAGAGAGCATGAGAGGGTAGAAGGTCAGAGGGAGAAGGTGACTCCCTGCGGAGCTGGAAGCCTGATGCAGGACTCCGGGATCATGAGCTGAGCCGAAGGCAGTCGCTTAACCCACCGAGCCACCCAGACGCCCCAGCCAGTTCACATTCTAAAACAGCATCTCATACCTATTGTGGGCAGGAATAAACTGGGTGTCTTGTTTTTGGGTTTGTTTTTTTTTTTAAGATTTTATTTTTTAAGCAATCTCTCCACCCAACGTGGGGCTCAAACTCACGACCCTGAGGTCAAGAGTTGCACACTCCTCAGACTGAGCCAGCCAGGTGCCTCCTGGGTTTCTTACTAAAATGAGGGGTTTGATTCCTCCTCTGATTTGAATCCCTCTCCTTTGATCCCCTCCTTTGATTCAGGAGGCCTGGGGTAGGACCTAAGATTTTGCAATTTGCAAGCCCCCAGGTCACACTGATACTATGGTCTGAGGACCACACCTTAAAGATTTTGGAATATTTGCTACAAATCCTATTTTCCAGAATTTGTTGTGCTTGTTGTTAAGTAGTCATAGAACAAGCTAAAGGAATAAGAGATGTTTAACATAGAAGAAGAGAAAAACTAACCATTTTCTTTAAGGCAGGTTTTGCAGATTTGGCCTCAATAAAATAATGGAAAACCAAACTCTTAACTCCTGGTCTTAGTTTCCTCTGGACAGCATGATAAAAAGCCAGACCCAAACATGTTTTGAGACTTGGAAAGAGCTTGAGAAGCCATTAGTCCAATTTTTCTTAGGTTGTGTGGCCTTGCCTCCCTATGTCTCCCAGTGGGTTACAAATGGAGAGAGTCCGAGGGCCCAGCCCAGAGCCTCAGCTGATAGAGGCTGCTGCTTGCAGAGTTCCATGTCCTCAAGTCCCCAAGGGATTCTTCTGTGCACTGAGGTTGAGAAAGCTTGAGTCGGCTAATACTTTTTTGTTAAGATAAGGTGACGGGCCCTTAAGGCAGAGGGATTTTTTTTTCCTTTTTTCTTAAAGCATAGGCGTTTTTGCCTGAGGTCTTCCAGCGAGAAACATTGATATGTCCAGAATTCCAATTGAGGTAACAAATTTGAAATATTTTGGAATGCTTGGGTGCCTGGGTGGCTTAGTGTTAAGCGTCTGCCTTTGGCTCAGGTCATGATCCCAGGGTCCTGAGATCGAGCCCTGCCCAGTGGGGAGTCTGCTTCTCCTTCTCCCTCTGTCCCTTCTCCCACTCATGCTCACACACTCTCTCTGTCTCTGTCTCTCTCAAATAAATAAGTAAAAATCTTTAAAAAAGCATTTTGGAATGCTCCATGAAACATGTAGCCATTGTTGTTTGAAGTGAAAGAAAAGAGAGCTGTGGAACAAACTAATAATAACCCAATGGAGACTACTAGCAGGCTCCAAGGTCTTCATGTTTGTTATCTGTTGCTCCTGAGTAATGACCCCAAACCTCGGTGGTTGGAAAGGTAAACGTTTACTAATTCTTAGTTTCTGAGAGTCGGGAATCTGGGGGCAGCTCTACGGGGCGTCCCTGGCACGGGTCTCTGATGAAGCCGCACGAAGATGTCTGCCGGCTGTAGGCATTTGAAGGAGCGTCTGCTTCCACGATGGCTCCCTCTCAGTGGCTCATCATGAGCCCCTCTCCATAGGATCGCTTGAGGGTCTTTAAGATGTGGCAGCCAGCCTCCTCCAGAGAGAGCAAGGAAGAAGCCCCAGTGTCTTTCATGACCCGGCCTCAGAAGTCACATAACATCACTTCAGCCATATTGTGCCAGACACAACCCAGAGCTCCTTAGCCAGCTGTGTCAGTCATCTGCTCACTCAACAAAATGTAGTAAGCACCTACTGTATGCCAGCCGCTGTTCAAGAGTCGGGTCGCAGCACTGAACTGAACAAAGCTTACTGTCAGGCCCTTGAAGACTATAGGATGTTGAGCCCAGATGAAGGGTCGAGGAGTCTGGGTCCCCTTACTGGCCCAGCCTCCAACCCTCTGGGAGCCCAGGCCAATCCGTTCCTTCCCAGGATTCAAGGTGCTGCCCTTGATCGTGAGGCACATGGCTGAGAGCAGTGATCTCCATGTATCAGAATACCAGAGACACTTATTGGCCGTGATAGACGCCCCAGCCCACACTTGTTGATAAGAATTTGTAGTTTTTGCAAGTTCCTGGGTGGTTCTAATGCAGAAGACGATCTTCTGATGCATGAATAAGACTACCAGATCAGCATGGCTCAGAGTCCACGGGCCCAGCCATGTCAGAATTACTGGTGGTCTCGAGACAACCCTGTAGCTCAAGAATGAGGATTTTGAAGGTAAGACTAGAAACCGGCATTTTTAAGCTAGCTTCCCAGGTAACTCTACTCTTTGTGTGCTAGACACTGCTGTAGGATTTATAGGGATTATCTCATTCAATACAACAACCTGTGAGATGGAGAACCCCTTAACTCCACATTGTAATAGTGTAGGGCTCAGAAACAGGCTAGTGTTGTGTCTGATGACAGCCAGATCTTGCTCTGTCTCCCTGCGCTCTGTCTCGGCCCCTGGGTGGGCCTGCGTGCTGCTGGGGGGTGTGGGTCTGGCTCATGGTCCCCTTCGTTTGTTTCAGAAGCATGAGTTCTCCGTGGACATGACCTGCGAAGGCTGCTCCAATGCGGTCAGCCGGGTGCTCAACAAACTGGGAGGTGAGTGAGTGGCCCTCGGTTAGGGGTGAGGAGGGGGAGGCCAGTGCGTGCAGCCACAGAGCGGGAGAAGCTTGAGTTGGAGCTGATAATAACAGGAAAACTAAAATGTATCGAGTACGTACTTAGCATGTCCCCAGTACTCTGCTTGGTGGCTTCTTCTTGGTGATCTTCGGTATGATCATTTTGCATACGATATATTGGGAGTGTCATTTTCTACTAACGTTTAGAAAATTGTAATATTTTTAAAAAATGACCTTTGACTCAAGTCATGTGCAAAAATCCTAAAGTGCTTCTTCTGGACATGTTTAGAAAACAGTTATTCTCATCCAGCCCCCTTGGTTCTCAGCTGGGGAAACTGAGGCCCAGAGAGGGCTGGGGTCTGGCCCTGGGGCTCCTTGAAGTAATGACTGAGCTGTGATCAGAGTTCCGGGAGTGCTGGGCAGTTACTCTTCTAAGATTTTCACATTTAAAGCCCTAGATAATACCTAGATTCCAGAGGGCTTCCACGTGGATGTGATCCCATTGGCACTTGGAGCATTCCTCTGAGCTGGCCTTTCTATCTGTGGAATGGGGATGTCGACACAAGAGCCTGGGAGGGGAAGAGACTTGCCCAAAGTGAGTCAGTGGCTGGCTTCTAGTCGTGGAAACTGGAATCTTAATTTGAAAGCGTCTGAAGCAGTAGGAAAATCCTGGCTGCTGACTTGCCATGTGACTGTGGCCTCTTCTTCCTGGGGCCCGAGTCGCCCTACCTGTGTGTGGGCGTGTCAGCGTACTTCAGCTTCTGCTGTGACAGTCTGCTCAGAAGCCCCTCCAGTAGGACGTGGCACGTTCCAGATGAAGTGAGGGGTGAGGGCGGCCTGCTTTCGATCTTGGATGGCTTGAGGACACCCAGCCAGGAATCTAGACTGCAAGGGCACAGTTAGAAACTCACTGGGTTAGATGATCCCAGAATTTCTTGCAGCGCTATGATGCCACCAAAATATTTATCCCAAAGAGGAGGGAGACACTTCTGAACCAAAAGACAAAAATCCCGTGTGCAGCAAGGACACGCTATCTTTTTTTTTTTCCTCCCTCAGTATCCATCAGATACAAATTCAGACATTATGACTAAATCTGTGCCATGGGCTTTTTAAGGCTCTTTGATGTTTGGGAATCTCCTTTGAACTTGGACGGTTTCTCCCCATCTTTCACTACTGTCCCCACTTGGGTGGTCTCTTGAGGTGGGTCAGAAGGGTTAGTTGGAGCCTTGGATGAGCAGTGCTGGGCCTGAAGAGTCACAGCTAATGGCATATGTGAACTGGAGAGACCATAGGGGCTGGCCACCCCCAATTCCTTCCTGTACAGATGGAGAAACTGAGGTCTAGAATGGGCTGGACCCACCTGTAGTCATCCAACAAGTGAGTGGTGAAGCCAGGCCTGGGACCTATCAAGGGCTTTCCCTCTGCATTCTATTGTCTCAACAAGACTCATTCTAGATATTTCCATGGACTCTCTGGGGGGAAGGGAGGGTGACTTGAAATTGGCACAGCCCTTTAGGAGGGTGGTTGTACAATATCAACATTTAAAATGTGCCAGTCTGTTGCTCCCCAATTTCCATTCTGTAAATTCATGGTATAGAAATATTTTCACAAGTTTTATATGTTTAAATATGTTTACTGTAGCTTTGCAGCAGGGGACCAAGTGGATGTACGGGGTGTCCACACTGTGGAATGACGTGTAGCTGTTAGAAAATGATGTAAGTCTGTATGTACTGAGATGGCAAGATCCCCTGGACATTGGAAAGTGAAATATAGCAAGACCTGTGTATATAGTACGGTGCCGTTCGGGGGAATTATTTTTCACTTGTCTGTCTGGGAGAAAGACTGGGTAGATGCCATGTGTTCTAGTGATTTTTGGAGACCTTCTACTTTCTAGTTTTAATCAGAAATATTTGCTTTTTTTTTTTAATGGTGTGTCTGTATTAATTACTTTTGAAATTAAAAAGAAAAGAAACCTTTTTTTTAAAGATTTTATTTATTTGAGACAGAGAGAGAGATCACAAGTAGGCAGAGAGGCAGGCATTTTTAAAGGGGCGTAAAAGCAATACACAGAGAGAGAAGACTATGCAGCTGAGTCCATGTGGCCCCAGATGCCTAAAACATGACTCTGGTCCTTTACAGGAAGAGTTTGCGGATCGCTGGCATGGAGGAAAGGGGAAGGTGGTTGTGAATAGGAATTCTGGAGCCCGAACTCTCTGGCTCTGACTGGGAGGGTCTCTGCTTCCTCCCCACACACCCCACTTCCTTTTCCTGCAGGAGTTGAGTTTGACATTGACCTGCCCAACAAGAAGGTTTGCATCAGCTCTGAGCACAGCGTGGATGTTCTGCTGGAGACCCTGGAGAAAACAGGAAAGGCTGTTTCCTACCTCGGCCCCAAGTAGTGAGGGCGCGGATCGCTGGGCCCACGATGGACCAAAGGGAGCAGGTGGGTGAAGCCCCAGCCCTCGTACGACATATTCCATTATCCGATGCAAATCCCGTGTTCAGGGAATCCTTACAGCCCCCTGAGAGTACGTGGAGCACTGTGTTATGTCTCCCAGGGTCCGTTTTCTGACTTGGGGAGTGCATCTCATGATCGGCAGGGTTTAAGTGTAGAGTGTATGAGCCTGAGCAATGCTCTGATAAACTGTCCCATCTGAGAGGACACCTGTGCCCTGGGCCTCATGTTCCTGTGCACTGACTAGGTAAGTTAATTCAACTTGGCCTCTCTCCCTGCTCGGAACTGCTGTCAGCTTCCTGAGCATGGCCCCAGCTCCGAATGGTACAAAAGCAATCCTCCATCTCCAAGCTGGACGTCCCTTTAATTATCCACAATCCAGAGAGGCACGCAGGTGTGGCACTGTGCCGGACCGTTCACTGTGGGACGAGCACAGACCTCACTTACCGATCCAACGCTGCTTCAGAATCGTTCACGGCACAGCCCTCCCTGGCTGTCACTGCCCTTGTCGTGCTTGAATCACAGTGACTGTCACATCCCTACTGTGGCTTGGCGCTCAGTGCCACGAGGACCAGAGAGGGGAGGGGACTTGACCCAAGCCCCGCACAGGCGAGTGGCAGAGGCATGATGAGAGGTGTCCCGAATCAGAGTTCTGTCGTGGCCGGTGGCCTTGTCCCTGTGCATGGTCCCGTGACAGCCTCCCAGGCAAAGGCCAGCTGCAGGAGACTGGCGGCCTGTGGCCGTGTCCTGTGTATGGGGTGATGTCACATGCAGAGTAGGATGCGTCTGTGTTCCTCATCCCCTTTCTGTCCCAGGACACAGCCCATGATCAGGGATGAGCCCAGGATGAATAATGATGTCCTCATTTCACACTGTGACTTTGAATACTTCTTACATTGTGGAGACTCAGGCCTTTCATCTGTAGAATGGGGCCACAACCTCTATCCTATTTTCCTGCTGTGTGGGGGTTACTGGGCAATCCTTCTGAAAGTGAAGGCTGACCCTCGAGGAGAAGATGTTTCCACCAGGCTGTGGATCAGTGTTGGTCACATGGTTGCTGCACCCCGAGGGGTTTTGGAGGAGAGTGTGGGCGGTACTCTGGGCCCCTCCACCTATCCCTGGTCACCCGCCCTGTTTCATACGGGGCCTCCGTGTCAGATTACAAGGTTGTGGGTGATAAAAGTGTTCTGACAAGACAGGATGGAGGGAAGGAATAGCCAGAACTTCCTGAGTAGGCGAACCACACGGGGGAGCCCCAACGTAGACCTCTCGCATTGGAGACTCTTGGCCTGAGCATGTGAATCTCGTTCGGCGAAAACAGTAATGCCTGCCAGTTCTAAACCGTCGGTAACTTGTGGGTCTTACTCTCATAGTAGTTTTTTGGTTTTTTTTTTTTTAAGATTTTATTTATCTGACAGAGAGAGAGGCGGCGAGAGAGGGAACACAAGCAGGGGGAGTGGGAGAGGGAGAAGCAGGCTTCCTGATGAGCAGAGAGCCCTATGCGGGGCTTGATCCCAGGACCCTGGGATCATGACCTGAGCCGAAGGCAGACACTTAATGACTGAGCCACCCAGGCGCCCCTTCTCATAGTAGTTTTTAAATTTATTGAGGTGAAATTCACATAACATGCAATTAAAGTGTACTATTTAGTGGATTCACTGCATTCCCAATGTTGTGCGACTCCAGCTTCAAAGCTTTATCACCCCAGAAAGACGCCCCGAACCCATTAAGCGGTCACTGTCCACTGCCCCTTCTCCCAGCCCCTGGGAGCCGCTAATCTGCATCTGGCCTCTCGACTTGCCTCTTCTGGATGGTTCATTTAAAAGGAACCGTACGATTTCACTTAGCATAATGTTTTCAGGATTCATCCAAGCTGTACCACGGATCAGCACTTTATTCCTTTCTATGGCTGAATAATTCTCATAGTTTTTAATTAATTTATGTATCTTTGCCTTTTCATTATGGAAGTTTTAAACATATGAGTAGTAAAATGAATCCCTGTGTACCCATTATCCAGATCCACTGATAAGTCATTGCCATCATTGTTCAGTTTCATCTCTGCCCATTATTTTGGAGCAAACTCTGGATACCAGCTAATTGTATCTGGGCAAGCATGTCGGCAAGCACGTGTAGTAAGGAAAGGCTCCCGCAGACTCAGAGGCAGAGTACTTGGTGGGAATCACTCGTTGAGCGAGCTTTCCCCCACACATCCCCACAGCATCTGTCTCCGTCTGGTTTAAGACGCTCCCCAGTGACGGGTTTGAAGCCAGGTGTGGGAATCAGAGAGAGTGTTTCTGGTCATGGAGTCACCATGACTATCTGTTTATTGGCAGATTGGTTTGCTTGTGATTTTGTTCATTACCTTCCCAGCGTGAATTGAAACAGGACAGGGAGTACCATCCCGGCAGCCCAGGAAATCCCCCGGAAGGCGTTGGCGGAGATCGGCTTTAGAGAGATCAATGGGTTTTCAGCCGACAGACCAGAGGATGACAGACCAGAGGATGACAGCCGTGGTGGGAGTAGAGTGTAGGGCTGAATACTGGTGCTAGTTCCGCTCCAGCACCTGGGTTTCCCATGTCACCTCCCACAAGCGCCCCTTAGTGAACCTCTGCTGCTTTTGCACAGCAGATGGCGCTTTCGTTCCACTTAACTTCTCGTCTCTTCCAGGCCACTGATCTCCTGCCTTCCAGACAGACCCCGGGCCTGGCAGTCCTGCTCAGCGATGGCAGTTCTTGCAGAGACCCTCACTTACCCTGCTCCTCCCTAGCTTCCCTACAATAAAGTTGAGCCACTTTTCTTGGAGGCGTTGTCTCTTGCAATGTCTGGATGTTACTTGCTCACGTGCTTTGAAGGAGTTAATTACAGCGCTTACTTGGGTGGGAGTTCTCAGGGCTCCCCGCCAGGAGCACCAGGCCTGAGCGGTGGTGATTCTTTGCTCTGAGACCTTCGGCAAGTCACTTCCCCTCTCTGCACGTCACCTTTCCCATCTACTAAGTGAAGATGCTGGGCCAGATGGGTGATCCCCTTTGTTTTCAATATTTTGAAAAACTTCGATCATTGAGTGCATTGCGTTGAAGGGATGTTAAATCTTAGAGCAGTTAGAGTAGTGGGTAGAGGCTTGAGGACAGACTCCCTGGGACAGAGTCCAGGCTCCAGTACCGTCCAGCTGGGCCACTTATTTTCTCGGTGTGCACAGGCATAAAATGTAATAATAGCATCTACTACAAATGGTGGCCGTGTGCAGTAAATGAAGTGACACGTGTGAACCACTTGAAGTCATGCTTACCAGTTAAGACAGTAAAGTCTTTTTTCACTCATTTGTGTGTGTTTCATTAATCATAGGTCTATAGAAATGGTAGTTAGAATTCCAGTCAGCCTAAAAATTAGTGTCTCACAGAGTTCATTCAATAATGTCAAAACAAAGGGGATGTTTTACTGTGTGTAGCTTTATTTTATTAAAAAATACATATTTCTTTAAACCAGAAGTTCTCAAACTTCTATTGTCTTGGGACCCTTTTATACTCTCAAAAATTATCATTGTGTATCTCAAGGAGCTTTTGGTTATGTAGCTTATGCCTTATTAGAAATTAAATTTTTGAAACGCAAGAATACACAAGCACACATCCCATTAGCCACTGGCACTAGATAAAGCCATTGCACATCATTTAGATTCTGGAAAATTTCACTATATGACTGTAAGTGAAAGGAAAAGGCATCTTATGAAAATAGTTTTCCCCCCCTTTGCCTTCCGAAAGGGTTTTGGGTACCCCAAGTTGAGAATTGCTTAAACCATTTATGGGGCGCTGCTGGGCTCAGATGTGACCCAGGTCTGCAGCTGTGACCCAGCTCTGCAGCTGTGACCCAGCTGTGACCTTAGTGCCATCGCCTCATCTCCCCAGAGGCAGCACACATGGGTAACGCTGCACCTCCGGGAGCTTGGTAGCCAGAAATAAGACTTTGTTCCAACTCTAAGCTGCGTGCTAGCATAATTTTGGTCCCCTTATGAAAATATTAACTCTCAAGCACTTCTACCTTTGTGGCCCTCAGCACAGAGACGCTCCCAACCCTCATCTGGCTTTCTTGGCCACCAGATGGCGGTGTCCTTTGGGTTTGGCCATCAGGAGACGTTAAAGACCAGTGAGTTCTGGGAGGATGAACCTGAGGGTTTTTCCATTTTCAGAGCCTCCCAGGAGGCCTGGTTCGGGCTGGCTAGCCCACTGAGAATGCCCCAGGATTGAGGGACTGGTGCTGCTTGGGACAAGTGGGCCGGGGAGGAGTTCTTCCCCCCGCCCCCATCCATGTTTCCAGCTGAGGCCCTGGGTTCTGCTCTGAGGCTCCAGAGGGGCCGGGGAAGCTACCACGCCTACCAGCAGTGCAGCTGGCCGCCCACAGAGCAAGTGAGATCATCCAGCAGGCAGAGCGCGGGCTAATGTGGGGGTGGGAGTGGGGAGCCCATGTGTCCACGTACTACTCAGGGCCTCCTCCAGCACCTGACCCAGCCCTTGCTGCAGCCAGACCGCTCCCGGGTCCCCTAGGTATTGTGCTTTTGGTCGTGCTGCCCCCTGTAACCAGAATGTTCTCTGCCCGCCTCCCCACCACCAGCCTGTCTCCATGTACAAATTCCTTTCCCTCCCTTACATACCACAGCTTCCATGAAACCTCTCCACAACTGGAAGTAATTTATTTCTACTCCTGGCCCTCACAGCACTGATCCCACCAGCCTCAGGGTTAGGACAAAGCTCTTTGTCCACGTGTCTTTCCTGTCCCACAGCATCAGGCCAAGCACAGAACAGGCACCGAGGGCCTATCTGATGGCTGTGTAATAGGTGCCATTTGGGGGGTGTTTATTGTCCGTCATGCCCTTACATTAATGTCATTCCATCCTATCCGGTCCCCACGAGACAGTGGACGAGGACAGACCCTGGAGCATGGTAGGTATGCAGTCGATATTTGTTGGGTTAATCTTTTAAAAGGAGGAGATTGCCCAGTCTAATCCTTTCTGCAGGCTTAGATTTTTGTCAAAGGTCCCTGGTGGTGAGTAGAGCAGGCTAGAGTGACCTCTAGGGTGTTCCCAATAACTGTCATTGTCACTGTTTCTGGAACTGATGGGGTAAAGCTCCCAGCCACTTTGCCTCTGCAACCATCCATCCTGTGGCCAGAGCCGTGGTTTGCCCAGTGCCGACAGAGCCCACGGCTACAGAGAAGCTATCTGCCCCTCAAGGGGCTGGAGGTAGAGCCTGGGGGCTGGACTCGAGTAAGGCTGCACCCCCTCTCTCCATGGTAGTATGGGCCCCAGAGGGAGCCCCTCCACTTGCTGAGTGAGCTGAAGCTAGTCACCTTCTCTCTTGACTTAATAAAAATCCAAGATTTTTATTTTTGAGTGTTTTTTTTTTTTAAACAGCTTTACTGAGGTATGATTCCTTCCATTCAATAAATTACACTCACTTTAATGTATGATTTTTAAAGACACAAACAAACACATACTCATGAAACGATCACCACAATCAACACAGTGACTAGATCACCTCAGAAAGTTTCCTTGGGTCCCTTGGTAATCCTTTCCACCCCTCCCTTCACCCCAAGCAACTACCATTCGGCTGTCACAAGTAGTTTAAAAGTTCTAGACTTTTATATAAGTGCGATCATACAGTATACACTCATTTTTTGTCTGTTTTTCCCCACTCGACATGATTCTTTTGAAATTCATCTGTTATTATGCGTAGCAACAACTCATGTCTCGTTATCATCGAGTAGTACGTGTTCCATTGTATGGCTATCCCACAAGCCACGAATGGTTATTCATTCACCTGTTGCTGGACATTTGAGTTCTTTCCAGTGTTTTATACTGCTCTCTGGTACTGGCCAGCTTCCCCAAGGGCTGTGCCCTGCACAAGGGAGAGTCTCAGTGGGCTGGACTCTTCCAACCCAACACACCCAGACCCAAACCGAGACAACTCAGCTGATAGTTCTATCAACTTGGCTTTCTCCTTCAGCCGAGTCCTACATCCTCCAGGCTTCAGCAGTTCTGGATTCAAATTCTTCCTTCACCATCTAATAACCACAGTGACTTGGGAAAGCTATTGATTATTTTGTGCAGCTCAGTTTTCTCACCTGGAAAATGGGGGTCATAATAGTACCTACCCCATGGGGCTATTGTGAGCCTTAAGATCATCACATGCCAGGGTGCCTGGGTGGCTCGGTCTGTTAAGCTCAGGTCATGATCCCAGGGTCCTGGAATCAAGTACCACATGCTTCTCCCTCTCCCTCTGCCCCTCCTCCCCACTCGTACTCTCTCTCTCTCTCAAATAAATAAATCTTTAAAAAGAAAAAAAGATAAAAAAAAAAGAAAAAAGATCATCACATGCCAAAATATTTGTTGATGGCTTTCCACAAATGAAGCTTTTTGTTTGAACAAGAAGTTTCACCATTATACAATTTGAAGTTTGAAAACTGGTATTTGGAAAACCATCTGATCTCCATCGTTTTGGCCGGGGCAGACTACAAAAAGTACAAATGAACTCTCAGCATTGCTCTGTGTGGGTGTGAGCAGTTGGTTCGGGTCGCCGTCCTCTCTTGTGTTCTCCTTTAATTAGTGCCAGTCTCCTACAAACCTCAAGTCTGCAATTTCTAGGGAGTGTCTGTCAGAGCTGATTTTAGATTTCCGTGTCCTTAGGGGCTGTGGCTACTTAGCATAAGTGGACAAGATGAGTTTCCTAATCTGCTATCTAAGATGGGGGAGGTCTGCAAATCTCATGACTGCCTTGAAATAAAATATCGAAGTCTCTGGAGATAAGGATCTATCTCCTCTTGGTCTGCTTATCATGGGTTCCTAGCATCCTGACCCTTTTAGAATGGCTGATCCCCAGATAGCTAGAAGCAGGCTGTGTCTTGGATAAGAACATAGGCCCTGCAGACAAATGAGTTCAGTCCCAGCCTGGCTGTTCACCAGCTGTGTGAACTTGGGCAAGCTGCTTAGCTGCCCAAGATCTCAGTTTTCTCATCTATGAAATAGGAATAATAAGAACAGTACCTTTTTCTTAGAGTGAAGTGAGTAATGCACACACACAAAAGGTGCTCAGCTTGGCTGTCATTATCATCACAGGATCCTAGGGAGGGAGAAGACCTAGGTGGTCATTCCACCCAACGTCCACGTCCCCTCCCTCTGATGGGTGGCCCCAAGCCTTGACCGGCACACTCACTAGCAGCTTGCTCTGCCCTGGACAGCTCTGTGAGGGAAGGATCTGATGTCGAACCCATCCTTATGTAGCCCTGGCACTTCTCATGACTGGGCTGGGTTAGTCCTGCCATGTGGGGCATCAGTCTAGCCCTTCCCTGTGGTGGCTCCTCAGAGGCAGAACATGCTTTTCTGGGGCGCCTGGGGCGCTCAGTCAGTTAAGTGGCTGCCTTCGGCTCAGGTCATGATCTCAGGTCCTGGGATCAAGCCCCACATCAGGCTCCCTGCTCGGCGAGAGCCTGCTTCTCCCTCTCCCTTTGCCTGCCACTCTGCCTACTTGTGATCTCTCTCTCTCTCTCTCTGTCAAATAAATAAATAACATTTAAAAAAAGAAAAGAACATGCTTTCCTTTTCTATCCCTACCACCCCTCCCTGGCCTGCCTTATAAGGAGTATCCCAGATTCCTTCCTCAGCCTTTCAGGGGCAGAGTTGGAGTTAACGGACCACCTGCTCACTAGCCTCTTTGTTGACGCCTTCCTGACAGTGGGAGCTGAGAAAACATGGAAAAGGCCAAGCAGTTCTGGACAAACCTCCCCCCCCGCCCCCATCCTATGCCAGCCCACACGGTTCGCGGCTCAGCATGGAAAGAGCTGGATGAGTCCCTCAAGCAAAGGGAAGCTGGACAAGTTACTGCATCCATCTTCATCTGGGAGATGTGGCTCCAGGTGGTACCTAACCCACAGGTAATGGGCACAGAGGGCCCAGTGTGTGGTAGATGTTTAATCAGTGCATTTCAAAATTCACGTTTCTGAGGACGTGTCCCTGAATCAGACCACTCTGGAAGAGGACCGGGCTGCCCACTCAGGCCACACCCACCAGCAGCCCTGGCCCTGACTGTACTTAGTCGTTGCCCCTCCCAGGATCCAATTTGGAAATAGCCCTCACCCAGGCAGTCGTTTGTGGGTATCTAACTCCTTTTCTGCTCTAAACAGGAGCTGTGGTTCCCTCTATGTTCCTGGTAATTAGAGAGGCCAGAAAAGCCACTGAGATGGTAGGAAGGGCTAGAGGGAGAGGTGAGGCCTTCCGGTCAACAGCCGGCTATAAGTAGTTACGTTTTTGGACAGTCAAAAGTTATACGAAGATTTTCAGGGCACCTGGGTGGCGCCGTCGGTTGAGCATCAGACTCTTGGTTTCAGCTCGGGTCTGATCTTGGGGTTGTGGGATCAAGCCCTGAGTCAGGCTCCACGCTCAGCACACAGTCTCCTTGAATTTCTCTCTCCCTCTTCCCCTCCCCACTGTGCACTCTCTCTAAAATAAACAAATCTTAAAATAAAGAGTTATACGAAGATTTTTCAACTACACAAGGGGTCAGGGCGTGTAGGGGGTCGGTGTCCTAATCCCCATGCTGTTCACGGTAATTGTATATATAAGGAAACAAAAATGGTTTCCCCATCCGTAAATTAGAGAATTTATGGCAGTTCTGGGAATTAAACAAGATAATCCAGATGAATCATTTACTACAGCGGCTGGTGTGTAGTAGGCATTCAATGAGCATTAACCATTTTGTTAGTATTTTTGTAACCTGCTTTTTTCACTAAATTGTGCACAGCCACACTTTGATCTCTAATGTCTGTTGTCTGGGCCCCATCTGCACTGCACTGGCCGAGTTGAAGAGTTGCAATAGGCACCGTATGACCTGCAAAGCCTAAAATGTTTACTGTCTTGCCCTCTATAGAAAAATGTGTTGATTGGTGATCTAGATCAGTGATTTCGAGCTGTGTTCTATGGAAATCTAAGGTTCCATTCAGGTACTTCAGGAAAAAGAGAGTAGTAGAGGGTGTGGCATCTTTCTACCAAGACTACTCCTCTTATTTATTAAAATTAACTGGTTGTTCTACCAAACACTTATAAGGAAGAAATTATGCCAGTTCTCTACAATCTGTCTTAGAGGATGAAAACAGAAGATACACTAATTTATACTATAAGGCCAGCAATACCCTAACACCAAGATCAGACAGACATTACAAGGAAAGAAAACTATGGACCAATATCTCTTACGAACACAGATGCAAAAATCCTCAACAAAATACTAGCAAATCAAAGCCAGTGATGTATAAAAAGAATTACACATCATAACCAAGTGTGATTTATTCTAGGTATGCGAGCCTGGTTCAACATTTGAAAAATCACTTAATATAATCCAACATATCAATAAGCTAAAAAAGAAAAAAATCACATGATCATATCAGTAGATGCAGAAAAAGCATTTGACAAAACCCAACACCCATTCATGATAAAAACTGTCAGTAAACTAGAACAGAGGGGAACACTCTCATTTGATAAATAATATCTACAAAAAACTTATAGCAAACATCCTACATAAGAGTGAGAAACTTTCCCACTAAGATCAGGTCCAAGATAGGGATGTCCACTCTCACCACTGCTTTTCAACATTGTACAGGAAGTTCTTGATAATACTATAAGGCAAGAAAAGGAAATAAAAGGTACACAGATAGGGAAGGAAGAAAAATAACTGACTTTATTTGCAGATGAATGATCATTCATGTCGAAAATCCAAAAGAGTTGGGGTTCAGAGAGCTTCCAGGTTGGTGAACACATCCATGTACTGGAAGGTGGTGCACCCCAACTCCACCGAGACAGAAGCGCCTGTGCCTGGGACTCTCTCAGCCCTCGCCCTATGTATCTCTTCATCTAGCTATTCAAATGCATCCTTTATCATTTCCTTTAATAAACTCGTAAATATAAGTTTTTCACTGCGTTTTCTGTTGTAGTAAATAATCAAACCCAAAGGGGAGGGTGTAATGAGAACCTCCAGCTTGTAGCCAAGTTGGATAGAAGTTGTAGGTAGCCTGGGGGTCTATCACAGATCTACTACATGGGACTGGCATTTGAGTAGGGGGAGTCTCATCGGCCTGAGGCTTTCATCTGTGGGATCTGACACTATCTCTGGACAGATAATGTCAGAATTGAGTTACATTGTAGGACCCTCAGCTGGTGTCACAGAATTGCTTGCTGGGGGGATGGGAACCACAAACAATACAACACCCCACACATTTGATGACAAGAAGTGTCCAAAGTGTTCTGTGTGAAAGTAGAGAAGAAAGACACAAGAAGGGAGCTGTAGGGTTTTCTAGTACAACTACATAGGGCAAAATGTTACGATGTGCCAAACCTGCAGGTAGATACAAAGGGTTTTTTTGGTTTGGCTTTTGGTTTTTTATTTATTTTTCTTATTTTTAAAGATTTTATTTATGTGACAGAGTGAGAGAGAGTAGGGGGAGCAGCAGAGGGAAAGGGAAAAGCAGGCTCCCCGCCAAGCAGGGAACCCAATGCAGGGCTCAATCCCAGGACCCTGGGATCATGACCTGAGCTGAAGGCAGACACTTAACCAACTGAGCCACCCAGGCACCCCTTTCTTTTTGTTTTTTTAAGCAGGCTCCATGGAGACCAACATAGGGCTTGAACTCACAGCCCTGAGACCTGAGCTGAGATCAAGAGTTGGATGTTTAACCAACTGAGCCACCTAAGTGCCCCAGTACAAATATACTAACTTTATTATCCTCTGTACCTTTTTTTGTATGCTTGAAATGTTTCATAAATTAAAAGAATAAGCACTTGATATATAAAAATTGAAAATATTGCCAACAGTTCAAAAGGCTATACAAATGAAAAATAAGTACGATGTTTATTTTAGATCTGTGATCCTCCTGCTTAGAGACACTGACTATTACCAATTTCATATGCATCTTTCAGGGGGCAGTCTGCAAATGCAAGCTTTTTTTTTTTAAATTTAAATTCAAGTTAGTTAACATACAGTGTATTGTTAATTTCAGGGGTGTGCAAATGCAAGCTTTAATATCTGGAATCGCTCCACTGGGAAGGATACGTACACACATACCTACATCCTTACACATCTCGATGTCTGATTTTACTCACTCATGTGGGAAGCAGGCCTACACACTGAGGCCTTCCATTTGGAAAGTCTACCTTGTGACCCTTTATTTTGGACACTCATTATAAACCACTCTTTGTTTTCTCTGTCAGTGGACCTGAACCCATTTTGTAGTGTCTTTCCCAATTGGTGATTATTTGGGCCTCTCTTAATAACCACGGTCAGCTGAAGACTGAAGAATGACTGTTTATCTCTTTGAAGCATCTTTCTTAGGCTCCTTCGAATGAAGTTTTCAGGGGTGCCTGGGTGGCTCAGTCCTTAAGCGTCTGCCTTCAGCTTAGGTCCTGATCCCAGGGTCGTGGGATCGAGCCCCGCATCGGGCTCCCTGCTCAGCAGGAAACCTGCTTCTCCCTCTCCCACTCCCCCTGCTCGTATTCCCTCTCTTGCTGTCTCTCTCTGTGTCAAATAAAAAAATAAAATTTTTATATAAAAGAAAAAAAACGAAGTTTTCATATGCCAAACAACCCATATTTTAAGTCAGATCATCCCAAACATGTCCTTAGAATTCGGTGAAAATCAGTCCAGCCATTTTCTTATGATATGATACACTAGAAGGCACAAACTTCACCATACTACATGAATAAATCTCCCACTGCTCCCCTGCTCTGACCTTTAAGGGGAAAAGAGAGAGAGAAAGAGAGCGAGAGAGAAAAAAAACTTATAAAATGAGAACACACTTGACTTTCATACCTTACCTTGTTTTTCTTATCACTATATCATGAGATGGTTTAGTGCTTCCTATCAGTCCACACATTTTTGCCTTTGTATTTGAAGTATAAATACTGGTTCGATTTCATTTGTGAATATACAAATAGACTTATATCTTTTCTTTCTAAAATACAGTCTTAATTTCTGTTAACTGTAGGGTGACCAACTCATCTTTTTGCCTGGGATTTTGCTCAATCTTATCATGTAAAGTCCTGTCCCGGAAACCCCTCTTTACTTTTGTCCTAAAATGAAATCATTAACCAAGTATTGTCCATCTAGAATACGTGTTTTCCTAGGACTTTTGCTAGTGTTGGGGGTTGCCTCACACTTTGAGATGGCTGTGTAGTATTCCAGGGTATGACTTTACCATAATTTTATTAAGCCCGCTTACTATTAATGGACATTTTGTTTCTTTCTAGAGTTTTGCTGGAACAAACAAGTCTTCCATAAATGCCCTTGCTTATTTGTTCTATAAACTGGTGAATTCTGCATGATAATTTGTTTTGAAAATAAGGCTTTCCTGCTAAAAACAAAACTCAAAAAGCCACAAGATTAAAGGCTCTTTCGTCTTGGGCTCTCTGTGAGTCTCCTTTTCTTCAGGTGACTGACTGGGCTAAGGATGAGTTTAAAAAGCATTGGCAGCCAAGGTCTGGGAAAAGAGCCCAGGCACAGGAGAGGCTTCCTGGGGTGCACGAGGGAGAAAAACAGCCCAGTGCTGTGCTTCCCAGTGTGGAGGGGCTGTTTATGAAGGCCAGTGGGAGAGGAGTTGGCCAGACTTCGAGGGGTCCAGTGTTGGCCGGGAGCAGGCCTGAGAGACTGGAGCCATTGAGTGGTGTTCCAAAAAGAGCAGGGAGAGGAAGGAAAAACAAGCCGAGACACACACTGGGTGGCTGCCGGCTGGCCAGGGCTCTTGGTACAACAAGGCTGGTGCCAGGCAATGAGGCCCGGCCAGCCGTCCCCGGGGGATCCCACCCCAGACCGGGCAGGGTTAGGTCAGTTCCGCAATTGCTTCTTGGGGCTATAAGGAACGGAGTTTTACGGAGTAAGGGATAATTCAGTACTTTTCCAGAGAGATGGGCTACCTGGGCCAGAAAGGTGATTTTCTAGGCACGGGGTGTGTGTGATATATGTGTATCAATGCATCCTTTATCCTTCAAAGGGGCTGGAGCATCACTCGCCAAAGAGTTCTATGCAGGCTGCTATTAGGGAAACACCAGATCCAAAAGTCAAAAAAATTTTGGAAACAGTAAGTCAGGCAAAATCAAGCAAAATTCTTCACTATGTGAATTCTCAGAGCCTTCACTAATGCTAACACTGTACTTCCTGACTCTTCAAAAAGGAGATAGAGCAGACATTGTTTCCCAAACATTGCGTCCTTGGACTATCCCCTGCCCCCTCAGGGAACACATAATAACATCTTTACTAAAGGGTGTTTGCTAATTCTAGTCCATAGGAAAAGGCAGAAGCCAATAGGCCTATCTATAAACCATCCAAAAATCTGGGACAGAGTGGGCTACGGAATCTGGCCAGTGAGAGCTATCGGGTTCTGCTGTGTCCTACAAAAAAATCTGATGGGCATCTTTCACAGTATAAAATAATTAACTTTCATGAGCATGAGTGATTCCTCTGGAATTGAGTTAGGGCAGCCCCACACTGGTGAGAACAGTTGAGTGGCTACGATGGAAGAACTCAGGCTTGCTTCAGCCTGCATCTCTGCCTCTCACTTCTTCTGGTCCCAGAGATTCAGCATCAAACTTCACCACAGTGATCTCCGGGGCCTCTGTGAGTCTGGCTCAGCGCACACAGCACCACGGGAGAGATGCCCCACTTCATCCAATTATCATCTCCACTGTGTGACCTCTGTCTGTGACTCCTCTGTGACCTTTGCCGGTGTAATTTTTTAGGTTAAAGGGCAAAGCCATCTGGGAAGAACCATTGCCAACGTCCCTAAGCAGCCTCTATGCCCTAAGATCTATGTGGAAAGAGCCAGGTTTGGTGTTGGAGGATGGAATGTCCTTTAATAGAGGCTGTGTTGGCAATTCTTCTCCATCTTTGAGTCACTGGATAAGGCTGGTACTTTATATCTAGGGTCTTTTCTCCTGGAAAGAACTAGAAAATGAGATGCTAAAGAGTCGGAGAGAACTTGAGTCTTAGTTCACTCTGCCACTAATTTGCTGATTGATGCTAGAAAGTTTTTCCTCTCCCAGAGCCTTACATTCTTCCTCTGTAAAATGAGGTGGTCAGACTATTTCAAACATTTTCTAACTTTCTGATCAGAGGAAGACTTCCGTCAAACAAAGTCTTAAGAGTCATCCCATCTAAATCAACAAGACAGTAAACAACAAATGTTGGAGAGGATGTGGAGAAAGGGGAACCCTCTTC
>CM052895.1:95804652-95885959 GCA_028534135.1 Potos flavus
GGGTGGAGCGTAAGGAAAAACATGGAGGACATTGTGAGAGGGAGGGGAGGGATGAATTTGGAGGAAATCGGAGGGGTGAAGAACCATGAGAGACTGTGAACTCAGAACAAGGGACTGAGGGTTTTGGGGGGGGGGATGGGCGAGCCTGGTGGTGGGTATTGAGGAGGGCACGTATTGCATGGAGCACTGGGTGTGGTACATAAACAATGAATCTTGTAACACTGAAAAAATAAAATAAAAGTGGGGAAAAAAAAATTGCATATACTAAAAAAAAAAAAAAAGAGTCATCCCATCTAAAACAGATAAAAGTGCTCTTAACCAAAGTGTTTTTAAGGTAAAATTACATTATTATATTGTGGAAGTATTTACTATAAAAGTCAGGTGCTTTTGACCTGAAAGAGGTGCTTTTAGGAACAAATAGCTTGTTGTCATTGGGTCAAGGCACACAGAGTCCATCTGCAAATTTCTTGACCAGAGCGGGAGTTACAAGTGGTGTTTTCCTTAGAATCTTTCAGTAAACTATAAAAATGTTATAACATAATAAAAATATGTTATAAAGTCAATCACTGAGAACACACTGTATCAGTTAGGTTTAGCTGCAAAAGGCAAAAACTCCAAAAATAGAAGTGGCTTAACAAGATAGAGGTTTATGTTTCCTTCATATAGATGAAGTCTGGGATGAGCTGTCCAAGGCACTCAATGTGAACAGGGAAGAGCTCAATGGTCATGAAGGTCATGAAGGACCCAAGGCTCCTTCCCCCTTTTGTCCACCATCTTCAACACGAAACTTCCAATCCAGAGTCTAAGATGGCTGACTGATTTCCACGATCATGTCCAAGAAGAGGGATGAGAAGAAGGGTATACCCTCTCACTTGAACCCCTAGAAGTAGCACTTACAACCTCTGCTTACAACCCATTGACCAAACCTTAATTACAAAGCCTTACCCAGCTGCAAGGGGGGCTGGAGAATGTAGTCTTTAATCTGTGGCCATGGACCCACCCAACTATAGTTTCCACAACAAAGGTAAAAAAGAAAGAGTAGATTTAGGGGACAACCAGCAGAAGCTGCCACAATGTATTAATGGATTATGGTTTCTGATGTGTTGAAATTAATGGGTGACTAATGTGGGTGTCTTTGCTGTTTTTCAGTCACATTGTAAATATAGCTCGAGGTATACAAAATGAGATGAATATTAATAGTTTATGGCACTGCAGAAGCACTCATAGAATGCGGCTTAAAACCCCCTGAACTAGAAACTCCCTAAGAGTTTTTCCAGCTTTGACGTTCTAGAGTTCTATGAAAGCCCTGCCCCCTTCCATGAGCTTACAGAGGGCTTTCTCTCTGGGGACTGGCCCGGGACTTCTCGTTACCTTCAGGACCGAGAATTGTGCTCATTGTTTCTTCTAAGTCAGCACACCCTGGCCAAAAGTCTTGAAAAGCGCTCTGTCATCCAGCAGCCTTCCCCCTCGGGCTGGGACTTCCCCAGAGGAGGTGTCCTTTACTGAGGCATTGAAAACTCAGCATTTCAAAGCAGGGACTGTGTCTTAGCTGGGAGTGGCTTAGACTTTCCTTCAAGATTTTCAGAGATCTTTAGAGTAGAAGGGCCTAGCTTTGGTTCGACTCTTTCATTTTTTTCAGAGGAAGAAGCACAGAGGCAGAGAGGTTGAGAAGATTATCTGAGGTCACCAGCAGTTTATAGCAGGGCTGGGCCACTCGCCCACTTGGCCTGATGCTCCCCGCCACCTCTAATTACAATAGCTCGAATTTAAAGTACACGTCCTACGTGCCAGGCTGTGGGCTAAGCACATCACGTGCAAGATCTCATTTAATCCTCGTGAAAACCCTGAGAGATAGGTACAATATATTTTTTTTCTTTTTTGGCCATTTTATAGACCGGGAAACTGCAACCTCGATGTGCCCGAGGCTTTGCTGTTCCTTGGTGTTGGATCAGAATTCGAACCTAGACGGCGCACCTGCGGAGCCTGCTCTTCGGCCTCTGTGTGGAGAACGACTGCCTTCCACTCCTGCTCTCGGAGTGAGGAGGACAGTCTACGACGGAGCAGGAGCCCTTCGTCACTGGGATGGCGCCACTCGCATATCACATCCCTTCAGACGCCCCTCTGCCCCAAACCTGTGCTGCGTCATCAGCAGCTTCATGTCTGATTCCAGATGTCTCGGCACAGGGAATGACGTGCGCTGAGATATGGATACCAAACTTCCCACCTGCGCGAGAGCCCGTCCCTCAGATTCACCACGAGCACCTGTCCTATCTGTCCTACGCTGTCTGCATGAGGCCATCCTCCAACACTGCAAATAAACGGAGCATCGGGACCAGCAAATGTCCTGACCCTACGTGTGGGGACGTGTCTCGCCACCTCCCCCATCTCTGGACCGTCTCCGGACCTTGCCTGAGCAGCCTGCAGCAGGTCCCCCTCTGTGACAGCTTTCGGTGTGGGATGCAGGGCCTTTCTGCCTGGGCACAGGGGCTGAGGAATTGTCTGGCCTAATGGACAACAGGAAGCTTTCCCGACAAGGACCATGGAGTCGCTGTGGAGACCTGAGCGGTTTAGCTCACCCAGCTCTTCAGGTTTCTCCGCGTCCTCCAGCACAGGAAGCTTCTAATCCATTCCAGAGGCCAAGGAAGGATGATGGGATGAGGTAATGGGCCTGAGAGACTTTATCTTAGAGAAGGTTCTAGAAAGGCCCAGGGGCTGAAGGTATTGTTTTTGTCCTTATTCTGACCACATTTCTGAGAACAATGTTGGTGGGGGTTGGGCATGCTGGGCAGCCTGTTCAGAGGACAGCGGGGGTTGGCACAGTGAAAGGCCATCACCATCGCTGACCTGCCTCTGTCAAGAGCATGACCCTGGAAAATCCCAGAGCTTCACATGGCCCAGTCTGTGCAGAGTCCCAATGGAAGAAAACAGTCCCGCCGTCACAAGTCATTTAGAAGCTCTATAATCTCTACCTCTGTATCTCTAAGAGCATTAAAAGGGATCTAATTAATAATCCATACCAAATTCCATTTCTGTTCCATCAGATTCCTTCGTCTCCTCATTCCTATTGCCTAACTGCCAGGAAACTACAAAACCCCACACCTAGGACCTGTGGATTTTTGTCTCTTCCTTCCTTCCTATTAATTTAAAAAACGTCTCTTTAGAACTTTTTATTTTGAACTAGCCATTGATTCACAAGAAGCTGAAAAGACAGTGGTACTCAGGGGTCCCATGTACCCTTTACCTAGTTTCCTACAACGGTTGCATCTTACATAGTTCTTTCCTATTCAATTTTAATTATAGCTCATCTCATCCTTGCAACAGCTCCATGAGATCACTATTCTCATGACCATTTTACATAAGAAGAAACTGAGTCCCAGAAAAATTCAATAAATTGTTCAAGAGCCCCAGCAATTTGGTATAGAATTAAGACTTAGAGTCAGATTTCTTGATTCCAAAGTTTGTCCACGCTTACCTTAATTATTATTTTTTTTTTTAGAGAGAGAGAGAGAGAGTACACACATCAGTGGAGGGGGGGAGAGAGGCAGAGAGGGAGGGAGAGAGAGAGTCTTAAGCAGACTTTACGCTCAGCACAGATTCTGACTAGGGGCTGGATCCCAGGACCCTGAGATCGTGACCTGAGTCAAAATCAAGAGCTGGACACTTAACCAACTGAGCCACCCAGGTGCCTCTACAATAACTCTTATTCTTCCCCCATCCCCTCCCTCCTGATCCTCTCCAGGAAAAAGAAAAAATTCTAAAGAGGCCCAGCCCCTGAAGGAATGCAGTTCTTCACATGCCTCAGAAGAGTAAGGGCCAGAGTTTGCTAAAAGCTGGAGGAGCCTTCCCTACATAGCTTGGCTATGGAGTCATCGAAATGACGCTTGTGACCCAGACAGCAGCTCCAGACGCTGCTTCAGCTCCTTTCCAAAGCTGGAACTAATTTTCTCCTCCCTTTAAGGCTGCTCCTTGCCTGGTGCCTTTCTTCCTCTCTACCGTGCCTCCTTAGATGTTTCTCTGAAGCCTGGAGGTGAGTCTCCTCCAACGCGTATCATCATCTCCTTTCTCTTAAAGGTCTGGCTGTGGCTCACCTTGTCTCCTAGACACGAGAAATGGCTGTATGCCTGCTGAATAAACGTGAGACCTCCTCAGAGCCAGAAATCTGGTTTCTTCTCTTGAAAGCGACAGAAAACCCAACCCAAGAGAGCAGAGGCAAAAGATGGATCGGCTCCTATTCGTGAGAAGTCCAGGAGCAGGGCTGTCTACCATTTATACGGATTGCCCTGGGCTGTGTGTCACAGAAGCTTGGTTCCAAAAGCTTTTATCTCACTTTGCAAAGCACTCTTGACCATCTTGGGATGCAGCAGAGTAGAAGTCCACAGTGCTGCTGCAGCTCCTTCCGTCAGCCAGCCCTGGTGGCCTGCGTGCTCCTGCCTTAACCCCACAAGGAAGGGGACACCGGACGGAGTTCCCCCCCTCACAGCCTTCCCCAGAAGCTCCAGGCACTGACTTCTGTGGCAAGTCATTGGCCAGAAGCAGGTCACATGGCCTCCCTGCACGGCCACGGAGTCTAAGAAGTGGAATATTTGGGGTTGGACATAGAGCTCCCTGAGCAAAACTGAGGGTCTGTTGATTAGTCAGAAAAGCAGACAAGTAGCAATGTCTGCCCCGGACTGGTTTAGGGGCTCAGGCCAATGTCCCAGGGCCAGTCTCTGTTTCTTTCTGTCTCCATTTCTCTCTACTTTGTCCTCCTTCATGTGGGCCTCTTGCTCACGTAGGCCTCGGTGTGATCTCAGGAAGGCTGCTGCTACTTTGGGATCTGACCTCCACTCCTAGTCCAGCCCAGGAGGAAAAGGCCAGATTCTGTGTTGCATTCCACCTCGTGTTCCTCCCTGGAACATTTCCCGTGGCCGTGGAGAATGGGATGACTTAGGCTAGTCTCATGCTTTTTCTAAGCTGGACTAAGAGTGCAGGAGAAGGTATTACCCGAGAAGGAAATCAAGGCATAGTTTGCAAAGAAGGGGAAATGGATGCTGGTGGCCCCAAATCAAACCCAACAAATCATAAACAAATACTCTCCTGCCGAACCTCAGGCATCCTTATGTTCAGAGATTCTTAAATCATGAAGGAATGGAAGAGCTTCCTAAACATTTGATTAAAATTTCATGTTTTAGGTCAGTGGTTCTCAAAGTGTGGTCCGGGGTAACTGGGGGTCCCTTTGAAGGTCCGGACTATTTTCAAAATTATGAAAAATTTTCACTCTCATTCTGTCACAAGTGCCCAGTGCAGTTTTCCAGAGGTTACATGACATGCAGCTCTGACACCAGGTGTGTTTGCATATTCTTGTGTTTTAAAAAGATCTTAGCTTTAATTTCTAGTACAGTAAATACTGATGTTTATAGCCCACTAAATGAAAGTTCTTTAAAGGGCCACAATAGTTTTTAAGAAAATAAAGGGGTCCTGAGACCAAAGGTTTGAGAACCATTGTGAAGGGTAGCAGAACCCACCACCCCACGTCACTATGGCCTATTTTGAAGTAGTGTATTTCTGCTACCCTTTAACTGTTTTAGATACTAAGTTTACTTGAAAATCTCAAATAAGACACTCTTAAATCTTAAGTAATGTTACATAACAAATTTTTTTTTTAAAGATTTTATTTATTTGACAGAGAGAGAGCATAAGCAGGGGGAGCAGCAAGCAGAGGAAGAGGGAGAAGCAGGCTCCCCACTGACCAAGGAGCCTGACCTGGGGCTCGATCCCAGGCTCCTGGGACCATGACCTGAGCCGAAGGCAAACGCCCAACCGACTGAGCCACCCAGGCGCCCTTACGTAACAAGTTCTAACACATTCTAGGCCCTCATCGGTTAAACTTTTCCTGTCAGTCAGGCTTAGCTGCGAGTGGCAGAAAACCAAAAGTAGCAATGTCTTATGTAAAAATTTGTCTTGCTCTCATATAAACAAAATGCAGAAGCAAGCGATCAAGGGCTAGGACTGTGGCTTTGTGATCATAAGAGACCTAGATCTGCTCTATTTTGATGCTCTGCCACACTCAGCTTGGGGGCTAAACCTCACGTTCCAAATAGCTGTTTAAACTCCACCCATCCCAACTGCATTCTGTCAGCAAGTTATTTCCAGAAATTGCATATGGCACCACCGCTTATACTCTTTTGGCCAGAATGGAATCATGCTCCCTACCTGCAAAGGAGTCTGAGAAATTTAGTTTTTCAAAGTCTGTTTATCATATACCCAGTTAAAATCAGAGTTTTTATTCCCAAGAAAGAAAAGTATATAAAGTCAGCTATGAGATTAACTTGTTTGTGCAGAACTCGGAATAAAATTTCTCCTTCATTCTCTGTTTAATTGCAAAAGATCCTCTGTTTCAAAGTGGACTGTTTAAAAATGGTGACCATTTACAACTATATCTCTTCAAGTTGGTATTTTTCTCAATATCAGGCAATAAATTATTGCTCAATGAATTGGCTGCTGAGGCTGATTCAAGTCTGCAGTTGTCATCCAAAACCTAGCTTCGGCTTCAAGTTTTTGTGACCATCGATGCCTATTCTGCTCTTTGGCTGTTTTTGTTTTTTTTTTTAAGATTTTATTTATTTATTTGACACAGAGAGAGATCACAAGTAGGCAGAGAGGCAGGCGGAGAGAGAGGAGGAAGCAGGCTCCCTGCTGAGCAGAGAGCCGGATGCAATGCGGGGCTAGATCCCAGGACCCTGAGATCATGACCTGAGCCGAAGGCAGAGGCTTTACCCCACCGAGCCACCGGGGCACCCCTCTTTGGCTGGTTTTAAAACAAAAATAAAACAATATGTTTAAAATCATAAAATAAACTTATTTTGAAAAAAAAACACTCCTTTTATTTATTTTTATAATGGGATCCTGTGTCTAATTTCAGTTGGAATTGGGCATATTATTAAAGAGTTTGATTAACGATGATCTTCTGAAGGTCCCAGGGCAGAAGATGTATTTTGCCTAGCTATCACTGTATTCTTAAGCATTTTACACTTGATCTTAGCCAAAAGGCCAAGAAGTGATGTATTCTTTTTTTTTTTTTTTTTTAGAAGTGATGTATTCTTAAGCATTTTGAATTTGAATGCTTGAGACAGGCCATATACTCTCTGCTTTATGTACCCCCTCGTGAGTTAAACTTCTGACTTTACCAACTCTTGACGTTTGCCTGATTTCTGGAGGCAATCGAAATGCCTATCAGATTGTAACATGGAAGGAAAGGACTTGCCTAAAAGTCCAAAAAGGAGGGGTGCCTGGCTGGCTCAGTGGGTAGAGCATGTGACTCTTGATCTCAGGGTCATGAGGTAGGCATAGAGTGTACTAAAAAAAGGAAGAAAGAAAGAAAGAAAGAAAAAGAAAGAGTGGGGAAAAAAAAAAGAAAGAAACAGTTAAAGTCCAGCAAGGATTTGTTGAACTTGGGAGAAACCAAGAAGTGGGTAAGTGTCTTTACAGAGAATAATCATGAAAGTATGAATCAGGCACAGGTGAATTGTTGGAAAGTTTTGGAGGTGAGCTGAGAATACTGGTCTTGACCATGTGGGTGATGGCAAAACCACTGATGTTGAATTTTAAAGAGTTCAGAGTTGTTAGGGAGGTTCTGGGGAGCGCCTCTTTAAAATCAAGGGTAAAACAATCTGTTCTGGGCATGAAAGTAGAGCACTTTAAAAGAAGGCAGATAGGACGGGCCTGGGGTTAGGAATTAATGGAGAGAAGGGCTGGGTGTGTCTGCCAAGGGACTGGGAAAGTCTTCAAGGAAAACGGTGGGGCAGATCTACCCCAGCATCTGCAGGGATGGCCGTTAGTATTTTAACGAACACACATAAACAAAAGTTTGATTGGTTTCTTGAGAGTTCTAAGCAAAGCTGCTTGGGCATTCAACCCAGAGGATGACTCAGGAACCATAAATTGAATGAATTATCTTTTTTAAATTTAATTAATTAATTTTTATTTTATTTTTTCAATTAATTTTATTTTATTTTTTTAGTGTTCCAAGATTCATTGTTCATGTAATGGGAATTATCTCCCTGAATCTTCTTCACTGCTATATGGGGATAGATAGCATTATCCTATAATACAGGAGAAACCTGAAATAGAGAGGCTAACACAATTTTTTTTGGGCTGATTCCTATTAATGGGGTTAATTAAAAAGGATAACTGGATTTCTTTATGTTGTCTCTCCTCAGAGGAGATAGGAAAGTTCCATATGTTTATTCTAGTACTCACAGTGAGATAGGAAAGGCAATGGGGCTTGACCCCTTCTCCAGTTACAGCGCCCACCTGTGCGGGGTGGGAAGGCCTTGCCCCAGCTGCGGGACCAGAATGCCCCCCAGTGTGGCCAATCAGAGCATTGCATGCCCTGGGGGGGGGGCGGCAACAACTGCTCCCTCGGCTGTTCTTAGGTGCAGGCCTCTGGGGAGGAGGTCAGGACACTGAGAAGGCAGCAGCTCTGGGAGAAAACGACCTCATATTCGTTCCAAAATGAACCACTAGGGCAGGGTCTACTTTGAGAAGAGCTAACATGCTCTCGGAAATGGCGGATTATAGCTAGACCGGAAGCTCTGGGAAGGCAGGGACCAAGTCCAGGTGCGTCGCAGCACGAAGCACAGTGCGTAGTAAGTGTTCAGGAGATGATTGCCGGTCCAATGGAGGCGCTGTTGGACACCTTGATCACTTACTGAATCACAGCTTGACCGGATTGGAGGGATCCCAGAGGTCTTGTAGCCTCCTGCCTCTCATCTCGCAGAAGAAGAAACCAAGGCAAGGGGATTCCCGGTGAGACCAGCACCGAGTGAGAATTGGGTCCTGGACTTCCTAACCCTCCGTCCAGGTCTGGCTTTATAACACCAGAGCTTCTCAAGGTCAGGGGTTTGCCACATTTTGTTCCCAAGTGTATTTTAGCATGAAATTGTACTGAATCCACAAATAAGTAAATTA
This sequence comes from Potos flavus, assembly GCA_028534135.1. Taxonomy (NCBI): domain Eukaryota; kingdom Metazoa; phylum Chordata; class Mammalia; order Carnivora; family Procyonidae; genus Potos; species Potos flavus. Next base: position 95,813,602 of record CM052895.1, read on the forward strand.
TCTCCTTTTACAATCTTTCCCAAGCCTTCCAATCACATGAAGGAGAAAAGTCTTAGTTTGGAGCTATTGAATTGCTAACACCTTTCTAGCACACGCTAATCTTTGTTTTAGCAGTAAGGGGGTCAACCTTAGGCTCAGAGCCCTCACAAGGAACAGAACTAATTTAATTTAATATTGTTATCTTAAAGTTTCATGGAAATGTTCAAGCATGCTTCAGAGCAAAGAGAATAATCTCTAACCTCCCACGTGCCCATTACCCGGCTTCAATGACTCTCCACATTTTATCAAGCTTATTTTACGTACCAACTCCGTCACACACAGTTTTTCAGGAGTATTTCAAAACAAATCCCGTATGTGATATCATTACACCCATAAATAGTTCAGTATGTCGCTAGCAGATAAGGACTTTCTTTTCAAACTCGCTACAATTCCTCAGCTCACCTAACACTGTTGAAAGTAACTTCTTAATATCACCCAATACCTAGCTTTTGTTCAAATTTTCCAGATTATCTCAAAAATGTTCATTTATATTTGGTCGATGTGATCAAGATACAAAGAAACCCACACACTACACTATTCTTAAAAAAACAAAAGAGAGAGAGAGAGCATGCAAGGGGAGGGGCAGAAGGAGACTGAGAGAGAAAACCCAAGCAGACTCACCACTGAGCACGGACTTGGGGCTCCATCCCACAACCCTGAGATCATGACCTGAGCCAAAATCAAGAGACCCTCAACCAACTGAGCCACCCAGGTGCCCCAACACTTTAATTCTTATGTCTCATTTAATCTATTGGGAGTTCCTCCCTACCACACATTGCCCCCCCCACCTCTTTTCGTGCCATTTATTTAATAAAGAAACTATGTTATTTATCCTGTAGAATTTCCCACATTCTTGATTTGCCTGGTCAGATACTTGTGATGGTTGGATCTTGTGGTGATTTTATTTTATTTTTTAAAGATTTTATTTTTAAATAATCTCCACACGGAACATGGGGCTTGAACTCACAACCATGAGACCAAGAATTGCCTGCTTTACCAACTGTGTCATCCAGGCGCCCCCTGTGGTGATTTTAAGTATGTTCCTCTATCTTTTTCTATTTCCAATAGAATCAGATTCAGATTGGTACTGAAAGTGGCTCCTGAGGAACAGACTCTTTTTTTTTTTTCTTTCTGAGGAACAGACTCTTAAAGATGGGTTTTCTGAGTTGATTTTCTGGTCGGATTAGATTTAAAGGCACTAATGACCTTGTTTCCAGTGCTAAAGGGGACACCTGTAGTTAAAGGCATGTGGTGTCAAAACAGTTACTCAAATTATTAGCTATAGGTTCCTGTAATCAAGTACCTAGAGAAGGCAAGGCTCTGAGTGACTGAGCATTTCCTGTCCTAGAATGTCTTAGTGAGAATAAGGAGTGTGATGCAGTGGATTGGTTGCTTCCAAGGGTGCTGGAGAAGGGAGGGAAAGAAAATCCTGAGCTCAGGGCTGCTGATTTCCCAGCTCAGATGACTGGAGGCTTTCATTTCATTTTTTATTTTAAAATTTATCTCTCAGGCTGTAAATGTTGGTTGCTAATGATATTAACACAATTTATTTATCATACATAATTAGTGTATCTATCCTATTGTTTCAAAATACTAAAATTAATACTAAGAATAAGACTATTAAATATATATATTCCTTAGTATATATCTCAGTAAGGATGAGTGGCTAAAACATTGTTAAATTTACTTGAAATAATGATTCGCAGGATAGTTATGACCCTAACGTGGTGTACAATTAGGCTCATTCACTTCTGTAATTTCTTTAGAATTTATTTTATCTCTTTGATATGCTTTAGTATTTTTAATTATGTAAAACATTTAATAGTTCCAAAGTTAGAACTATATAATGAGATATATTCAGAGAACAAGCTTTTATAAACAACCTTTCTCTTCTCTTCCTGTAAGGGAACTATTTCTATTAATTTTTGTTTCTCTTTGGAAGTAAAAGCAAATACATGTACGGTTGACCCTTGAACAAAGTGGGTATTAAGGGCACCCACCCCTACACAGTCGAAAATCCAAGTATAACTTTTGACTCCTCCCCCAGATTTAACTACTAACAGCCTGCTATTGGGAGGAAACCTTGCCAATAACATAAACAGTCGAGTAACACATCTTTTGCATGTTGTATGTATTGTACACTGTATTATTCCAATAAAGTAAGCTAGAGAAAAGAAAAAAATTTTTTTTAAAGATCTTATTTATTTATTTGACAGAGAGAGAGAGGCAGGCAGAGAGAGAGGGGGAAGCAGGCTCCCTGTCGAGCAGAGAGCCCGATGCGGGGCTCGATCTCAGGACCCCGAGACCATGATCTGAGCCGAAGGCAGAGGCTCCAACCCACTGAGCCACCCAGGTGCCCCAAGAAAATGTTATTAAGAAAACTACAAGGAAGAGAAAATACATTTACAGTGCCGTACCGTATTTATCGAGAAAAATCCATGTGTAAGTGGACCCGAGCTGTTCAAACCTGTGTCGTTCAAGGATCAACTATGCGTATTTTTATTTCTCTCTCCCTTGCATTCTAAACATTTTCTGCAACTTGTTTTTTTTGTTGCTTATTTGTTTTCCACCTAATATATCCTGAAGATCATTTTATAGCATTATGTAGAAATTCTTCTTCATTCCTTTTTACGTTGAGTTAGAATTTGATAGCATAGTTTTATTAGCACTGTGTCAACTGCTTTCTATTTATGAAAAGTATATCAGTCAGGTGTCTGACAGGGACAGATGGCACTTTCAAAATGAGTAATCTGATAAGTGAATCAAGGGACTATTCATACAGATGTGGGCCCCATGGAGGTAAACCACAGGGATGGTGCAGTTTCTCAGGGCCAGCAAAGGCAAGGGGCCTGAGGGGCAAGAGGAGAAGTGGTTCCTCGAACCAGAGAGGGACCGATCGTCCGACAGGAGCCAGGCCCTGGGGCTGACGAGCACCGCCAGCCTGTGCTGATCCTGAGGGACGAGCTGGGGGAACAAATACTCCAACCACACTCTTCTTTCTTTCCCTACCCAATCTCCCACTGATGCTCCCCCTTGACCAGTCCCAAATGGCAACCGAGACCATGGGGGCTTCAGGTCGGCCTCTGTGCCCCAGAGCAGATGGGAGTGATGGAGAGCGGATCTGAGGGACAAACGGGACACAGCCCACACGGCAAGTGATGATTTTTTCCACTTAATAGTGATAAAAGCTTTCCTTTAAATTCAACATATTTCGGTTTCAAAAATAAGTTGAAGTAAAGCGAATAATACGATAGTGTTATGAGGCTGTGGCAGAAAGGGGAACGTGGTACCAGGTGACAGAAGTCTAGGAGCCCTGCTCAGGACCACACTGCCCTCTTATATTTTAGGTAACAGCCTCCTCTCCCTCCTGGCCCCTCGCTCACCGCCTTTTCTCTGGACCTTTGAGAGTTGCTGAGAAACATTAGGGAAAGGATATTTTTAATTGGAAAGAGCAGGAGAGGCCCTGGGAGGTCACAGGGTGAAGGGGTTTGAGAGCCCCTGAAACGGACCCATGCTCTCCTGGGCATTCCACTGACTGCTCCCCCCACCTTGCAACCCACGCCCTTGGCCACCCTCCCAGGGAGCACAGGCACCTCTTTCTTATTCCTTGGCCAGCTGAGATGCTGCCTGTCATTGGGGCTGAATGTCTGGGTTGGAAACTGGAGAAGGACCTTACAGGGTGGAAGAGTCCCTGTCTGTGTTCAGTCCCAGCCCGCCCTGGTCCTGGCTCCCAAGCCAGCCAGGGCCTCAGGGCTGAGTAATGACTGCAGAGAAGCTTCGGTTTCTCTCCAAGAACCCGGAGAGGCAGAAAGCTGTGCGACTGGGGGGATGGGAGGGATAAAAGAGACTGTTCTAAAGGGAGGCATTCCTTCTGCCTGTCCACGCCTCCATCGCTAGATATAATCGCACTCACTCCCATGAGTGATTGAGACCTTCTGTGCTGGGGGCTGTGGAATGCTGGGGACACAATGGGGACAAGGTCTGTTTCTCCATCTGGAAATTCCCAGTACAGTGGGGGAAGACAGGTGAGTAAACAGTTACAGAGCCCCTATGGGAGGTGCCTGTCCCCGAGGCTGGAGAGGCCGGGTTATGCGGGTACTCGAAGCCCCCTGATGGAGCTTGTAGGGTAGCCCGCAGGGGATGAAATGTTTAGGCAGGGGACTGACATAACCAGATTTGTGTTCAAGAGACTCCTCATAGTACCTCTCAGTACAAACTGAGAGGTGGCTCTCAGTTTGTCCCCACATTTCTATCCTTACTGTCATTCCCTGGACCTCGGCAATACCAAGTTCTCCCTCCTGAATCCCCCAGCATGCTGTGCCTCTGCTCTAGGTGAATCTCGCCTTCTCTTGTTTCATTCTTCATCCCCTCCCTCCCTCTTTCTTCCTTCCTCTCTCCCCTTCTTTTCCTTCCTTCCTCCTTCCCTTCCCTCCCTCCCTCCCTCTCTTCCTTCCTTCCTTCCTTCCTTCCTTCCTTCCTTCCTTCCTTCCTTCCTTCCTTCCTTCCTTCCTTCTTCTTGATTTAGTGATATATAATTCATGTACCATACACTATAGGCTGAATTATGTCCCCCCAAATCCATATGTTGAAGTCCTAACCCCTGGTACCTCAGAATGTGATCTTATTTGGAGACAGTCTTCAAAGAGGTAATTAAGTTAAAATGGTTAAAATGAGGTCATTACGGTGGGCTCTAATCACACACAACTGATGTCTTTATAAGAAGAGGAAATTTGGAGGGAAGACTGAGTGCAGACACAGGGAGAAGACGGCCATCTACAAACCAAGGAGAGAGGCCTCAGAAGAAACCAAGCCTGCCAACACCTTGATCTCAGACATCCAGGCTCCAGAATGAGGAGAAAATACATTTCTGTTGTTTAAGCCCCAGTCTATTGTACGTTATGTGGCAGCCCCGGCCAATCACACATCATCCAGTTGACCCACGTAAGGTGTATAATTCAGTGCGTATTCACAGAGTCGTGCCACCATCACCACAGTCAGCTTTAGGATATTTTCTCACCCCAAAAAGAAACCCCACACCCATTAGCAGCAATTCCCCATCCCCCCAGGACCACGCCCCCCACCCCCTTCCCAGGCAACCACTAACCTTCTGTCTGTCTCTATAGATTTGCCTATTCTGGACATTTCATATAAGTGGTATCATGCAATACATAGTCTTTTGTGCCTGCCTTTTTCACTTAAGCATAGTGCTTTCGTGGTTTGGTTGGACTACTTTCCTTAGTGTCTTTAAGCTATGTGCACATATGCCCTTTCTCACCCACTAAGATCAGTCACCCATGGGCACAATTCGTGTCTGATTCATGTCCTTATTGCCCATAGCACGTTCCTGCCGTATAATGAATTTGTTTTTCTGTGAAATAATTTTCAATATAAATAAGGAGAAAAAAGTACATTAAAAAATTAATATATTGTCCTTAGAAAAGATTACATTGTGTGACCTTGCTGGTAGTTAAACATCAAAGTAAAATCCCAGTTAACTCTAACATTCATTAGCATACATTTCCTCATACTAATTGTAGCATCAAGCCTTAAACTTTCTAATCTTTGCATCGACAAAGACTATGTTAAATGGTAATAAAACAAAGACAACATAAAATTCCTATGGTGAGTTCCTGATAATGGAAAAATCATCACTGTCAAACCAACGTATGTCTTGTGTGAAGCACAAGGACTGTATCAGCGGCCAAGACAGATAAGGTCCCTGCTCATGTGGTGCTTAGATTCTGGGGAGCATGAGATAGAGAACAAGTCCATAAATAAACACACAAATTCATTTGATCTTGTGATTAGTGCTATAAAGAAAATACGCCAGGGTGGTATGGTAGAATGACTGGAGATTGTGGGCAGGTAATGAACTCCGTTGAGATTAGGTGCCTAGTGAAGTTTTCTCTCAAGAATTAGTCAAGCTGAGATCAGATGGATGGGAGGGAGAGGGTTGTAGCTTGTCTGTGAAGACCTGGGCTAGGAGCACTCCAGGCAGGGGAACAGCAAGTGCCAGGTCCCTGAGGTAGGAAAACAACCATCATGCTTGGTGTAGAGAAGGTATGTAAAGAGTATGGAGCAAGGGAGAGAGTGGCTGGACCTGAAGCCTGATAAGCTGGCGCCAGCTTCAATAAGGCTTTGAGGGTCAAGAGAAAGCATTTGGGTTTTATTCTAATGGAATAGGAAGTGCTAAGGGTAAATCAGTAAAAACTAAGTTTGGCTGCATGTAATAGAAAACCTCAAAATAATAGTTCTTAAACTGATAAAAATTATTTCTTTCTCAGGTAAAATTCCAAAGTTGAAATGGCAGCTCCTGGTCATCAGGCACCAAGCAGTTTTTTCTATCACCTTAGCTAATGGCTTCCATCCTTAAGGTTACTTTGTGGTCCATAATGGCTGCTGGTGCTCCAGCCATTGTGTCTGAATTCCAGGCATCAGGAAAAAGGAAGAAAGGAAGGGCAAAAGAGGTGGATTTCTGCATGCTAATCAAAATATTACTAAAATTAATAATAATTCTGTCTTTTGGAGTCCCTTTTCATCCCACCAGAAGTGACTCTCTGCCATCTTGGGGAGGAGAAGAGATGAAGAGGCCCAGCTTAGTCTGCTCTGCCTGCTAAGAGTGAGCATGAGGAATCTGAAGAGGAGAGTCCACAATACATGAGACATTTGGATTTAGCCAGAGGCAGAGCTGCTTCTAGGGTGTACATTACCTTGGCCAAATTTTTTGGTGGGTGGAGTGGGGCACCTATCTATATAAACAATTTGATTTATTTTATTATATTTTAAACGGTTTTTTTTTTTTTAAATTTAATGTATTTATTTGTTAGAGAGAGGGAGAACACAAGCAGGGGGAGCTGCTAGCAGGCAGAGAGAGAAGCAGGCTCCCTGCTGAGCAAGGAGCCCAATGCAGGACTTGATCCCAGGACCCTGGGATCATGACCTGAGCCTAAGGCAGAAGCTTAACCAACTGAGCCACCCAGGCATCACAACAATTTAAAGAAGAAAAAAAAAAAGATGGACTTCACAGGGGAGTCAAATTCCTGAAAGGATCCCTTTCCAGCTCCACACATCTTGCTGGCTAGCAAATGGATATTGGGGGATAGGATTCTGCAAGGGTTTTAAGCGGGGCAGGGACATGAAGCGATTTGCATTTTAAAAGGATCATTCTAGCTGCCATATGTAAAATGGACACTAAAGAGGCAAGAGTGGGAAGAATATTAAAGAGGGAGTCACAGACTTGGTTCCAGGTCCTGATGTTAGACAAATCAACCGGGTGACCCTGATCAAGTCTCTCCCCCTGCCTGGGCCTGAGTAACCTCATTTCTTGGGTTGGGTTGGATCTGACAGGCACCCAGCTCCTTTTTCCTTATGAGGCCAACCTAGAGGTGGTTGCCTGTGGGCCTGGCCGCTCTCAGAGCTGGATATGGGCCCCGGAGAAGCATCTCCAGTGCCCGGATTTCTTCTGGGTAGCTCTCCTGTCCTCCTTCAGGCCTGGGCACCCGGGTCCCGGAAGGAAGCAGAAGGTCCAGCTGCTGCCCCTGTCTGCCCCTCCACCTGCCCCTGGCCTTGTTTGTTCCTGCTCTGTCCGTGTCCCCCGCTGCCTGCCTTCTCCATGTTTGCCTCCTCTGCTTCCTCTTCCTCTCTGCCTCCCACACCGTGCCGGCCTCCCACAGGAACCAGGCCTGGTCCCTGCCCTCGGAGTCTTCCATTAGAATCTGACTTCCTCTGCTTCTCTGACTCTTGATATCGTCTCTCTTTGGTGGTTTCTTTTTCTCTCCCAGGCTCTTTGCCTTTCCCTCTATGTCTGATTCTCTATTTTAAAAGGATAAATGCTCACAGGAAGTGAAGGTGAGGATTCTCCTCCCTTCTGTTTTCCAACCCCCTGCCCACGAGGCCGGCGCTACTTATGGTTGTGCGCGTGCGCGTGGCCTCCCGGGACTTTCTGTGTGTGGGTTTGACTGGGTCCCTCGCCCACTGCCCTTCTCTGTCTGTGTCTCTGTTTCTTTCTCCCACTCTCTCTCTGTGTCTGTCGGTCTTCTAACTCTCCTGCGTGTCTTATTCTATTTCTGCCTCTCTTGCCAAAAGATATATATTTTTAAAGTTAAAAACACAACTCTTATACAGATAAAAAATGAGCACATGTCAATGATTTCTTTACCCCTTTAGAGAGGGACAAAGGATGGTAAAGCCGGTTCAAAGAAAATTCATCTACAAAACGGGTTAATGTCCTGAAAGTCACCAAAACTGTAACCTATGAGCTTCTCCCTTTAACTGGACAGAAACCTATGGGTAATATATACCTGCAGAGTCAAAAGAGTCGTAATCCGTGATAAGTAGCCAGTCACACAACAATGAGTCCCTGAGGGGGGCAGACAGTCCCCGGATGGGCCTGTCAGACCACGCTCTAGGCTGACATGGAAGGAACACGCAGTCACCTTTCTATCTTACTGCTAAGTTGGGGGTAAGTTTCCCCCACACCTGTATCTGTGTCCGTCTTTTCCTGTGTCTACCTCTTCCCCTCTGTGTCCCTCCCCATCATGACAGACCATCGGTGTCTCTCTCTCCGTCCCTTTGGCTCTGCTCTTCTGTCTTGATCTCACCAACTCATTTTAGCCACTTTGGCCCGGGAATCATCTATGTGCTAGGACCTGCACCAGCAGCTATGGGGAGAGGATGCAGCCGAGTCTGACAAGCCCTTGCACTCTGTCTGCATTTCTTTTCAGAACTGGAAGGAAATCAAGTGGAAATTCTGAGCACTTGGAGGAGAGGAGCTGAGGGTGTTGGACGTGGCATGGGGGAAGGGAGGGCCCGCCAGTTGCCGTGGGCTGGGAGCGAGCTCCAGCTTCAGCTGGCTGGGGCGGAGATGATTTCACACCACAAAAATGTCTGAATCAGGAGAATAACCCAACTTGGGATGTGGCTGGGAGGCAGGCAGTGGAGTGGGGGAGTGGGGGCTGAAGATCGGTGTCGGGACCAGGGGCAAAGATACGTGGCTGGCTACAAGTCATCGTGGCCCTTGGGTGTCCCTCATTGTTCTGGGATTTCAGGAAAGAAAGGCTCTCTTCTTTCATGTTGCAAATGAAATCGCAGAGCCTGGCCTTGAGAGAGATAGCAGGTTAGACTCAGGGTCGTAACTCTGAAGGATCATAAGCTCTGCTAGCAGACCCGAGGATCTGAGCAAGGGATTCAAGGGAGGGAAAGAAGCAGGAGACAGAAGAGAAACAGAAGAGGAGACACTGAATCTAAAGACTGGAAGGCCTTCAGTTAAATGACCTAGGGAATTTCAAGTTGTATTAGCTATAGAACCCTTTGTTCACATGAGGGACCGCTATTAAAATAGCCAAACAGCAGCTGCCTCTGGGGCTTCTAGCGGGGAGAACCTGAGCCTCTTGGTCCTCTTGGTCCTCACCACTCACTGTTCAGAAATTATGACCTAATCCAACACCCTCCTTTCACAAATGACCAAACTAAGGCCCAGAGAGGGCAGGAGACATGTCCAAGGCATTATGGAGTGGGTGAAGAGCCTGGGTCTCTTGACTCCTTGCCCAGTGCTCTTTTTAAAAGGATGGGAAGGACAGAAAGAGGAGGTCTGGGCAAAAGGAAGGAGAGATATGAGAAGACGAAAGAGAAGAGGAACAGATTAGGAAAGAGAAGAAAGCAAGAGGCTTGGACTCTTTCAAGTTTTCCAAACCAGGAGGTTAAATGCTAGCCGTTCTCCCAGAAGAACACAGAAGAGGGATGGTTAATTCCCTTAAAGAAAGGTGAATCCAGCTCCCATAAGTAAAGGTACCTAACTGGTGGTCCATTTGGACGCTCACAACTGTCAACCTGCCTGTCCCTGAAGACACTGAGCTTGCCTGCCTGGTAACCCCGGTTTGTCCCCCAGGATGTACCGGGCTGGGGGAGGAGGTAGGCACTACCAGCTGTCTGCCCAGGGTGAACAGACTTGCAAGCTTCTGGGGAGTGGGTCTGACATCCTCCAGGGCTCCCACATGGCTCCTGGAACCTGCCTCTTCCCATGTTGCGCAGTACCGTTTGTGTTTGTGATACTCTACATCCTCGAACAGATAACCCTTTTTCTCCATACTCATTTTTTTCTTCACTGGTAGAGCCGGTGGGCCGAAAATAAATTTGTGCATTTCAGGTTTGTTTTTTTTTTCTTAAGTGGTGAAACCAAAATGTCAGATGGAAAGTCCAATATGTCAAATGGAAAATAGCAGTTCTGGTGTAAGCAGGGATGGGCTGGGGGCCTGGAGATCTGCCCCTGTAAGGCTCCTGCTCAGAGCTCATAGAGTGGCACAGAAGGCAGTCTGAACACCACCGACATGGAGCATCACGAAGGTTCCTTACTAGAAGCTCTGGTCTGAGCAAAGTTGTCAGATCCAGGAGTGGGGAGAGAGCACATCATGAGGGAGTGCCGGACCAGCCTCAGAAGAGGACGATGAGGCCTCTGCCTCAGAAGTGATAGAGAAAAAGAGACCATCATTGGAGAAGAGGGATAGGGGCTCAGCAGCTTAGTCCAATTCTCCTTCCTCATCCCCCCAAGCTGTCCCCTATGTCGGCTGAGTCACCGCTGCCACGTCGCTGGGCTGGCGGGCCCTTTGCACTCCTGGTTGCCGAGCTACTAAAACTGAAGGGAGGTTTGGTTTGCGGGCCACGTCAGGCAACAGTTAGGAGCTGCCACGTTGGAGGGTTGGGTTATTGGGCTTTCCCCCTCCTTCAGAAAAGACTTCCAGGCGTGTGGGGTTTCAGAAGAAAATTGTTGCCTGTGTGTGAGTGTTCCCTGGACCTGGACCAGCAGCTGCAGTGGGACAGAGCCAGGGATGGGAGCAGACAGAACCAATCCACTACTGAGCTCCTCCAACCCCGCCCAGGCCGCAGGGAGCCCCACACCATCAGTCAGGGAAACGGAGCCCCGGAGAAAGACTGAGGGACCTGCCAGTTCCACACAATACTGTACACATCTTTAACATTTGGGGACTGCGTGTCCGTATCAGTAGCAGACGACATTTTTCTCAGTGTGGTCTAATAGAAAGAGCAAGAGGCCAAAGAATTCATTAGATTGGGTCCTGCCCCAGCTCTGCCATTTATTGCAGGACACCTTCGAGGGTTTTTAATTTCTTTTTAAGACAAGGGAATTGGAAGGGGCGCCTGGGCGGCTCAGTCGGTTAAGCATCTGCCTTCGGCTCAGGTCATGATCCCGGGGTCCTGGGATGGAGCCCCACATCACCTTCCTGCTAAGTGGGGAGTCTGCTTCTCTCTCTCCTTCTGCCCCTCCCCCTGCTCGTGTGCTCTCTCAAATAAATAAATAAATAAATAAAATCTTAAAAAAAAAAAGGGCATTGGGTCAAATAAACTTTTCCCAAGGAGTTCTTCTCAGAACACAAGCTCTGGGATGCATTCACAAATTCATGAAAAAGACGGCTCTGTGACAGGTTCAACAGAGTTCAACCGGTTTCTGTTCTGCAGAACTTCTCAGAGGCTTTAATGTTCTGATGTGCCTCAGGAACATCCATGAGCAAGGTGACAAATGCCACATTTCCCGAACTCACTGGAGCCAGGGTCCCCCTTTTCCCTGACAACTGATATTTTGTGGAAGATGCTTTGGGAAATGTTGAATATCTCCTGCTCTAATGATAAGAGAGCGAACATTTATGGGCAGCTCAAGATATGGAACAGTGAGCCAAATGTGTGACATAGATGATCTCATGACTCCTCATAAGAACCCCGTTAAGTGGGGGCTTACCCTGTGCACTTGAGGAGCTGCAGCTGGAGGTTAAATAGTGTGCCCCAAGTGTCCAGAGCTCAGTAACTTGCCACAGAACCCAAGCCCAGAGATATGACTCCAAAGCTGGGCCTCTTACTGACCCTAAAACCCATGCTCACTTGAATATTACGCTGACTTTGTACCCGGGAAGGTAAAGTGTAATCATGCTCATTTTACAGATAAGGAAAGCCAGGTGGAGAGGAGAGATGAGATGCGCAAGGACAGACTATGGGCAGGGCCTGAGGGCATATGTCCTACTAAGGGCAGAATCCAACTGGGAACTCGGGTTGGCACTTCTCCTCGGGTGGGTTTGTGTCAACATGAGAAAGCGCGGCCATTTGTCACCTCAGTGAAGAAGGGGGCTCTGTGAGGTATGCCTCGGCAAGCTCTCCCTGGATCCCTGGGTGCAGGCAGCAGGTGCACCGGGAGGAGACCTGAGTTGGCTGTTAAGTTTGGACTTTCCATTTCAGCTCCACCATGGGCCAGCTGTGTGGTCTTGGGCAAGTCCCAGAGGGACACTGCTCAAGACCAACACGTGCTTAGCACCTCCTGACTTTTCTACCTTACAGACTAATTGTGCCACTCAATAAGATGGTGGGTTTAAAGTCCTTTGTGAGGGGCGCCTGGGTGGCTCAGTCGGTTAAGTGTACCAACTCTTGGTTTCACTCAGGTCATGATCTCAGGGTCATGAGATGGAGCCCAGCTCTGCACTCAGTGGGGAGTCTGCTTGAGATTCTCTCTCTCCTCTCCCTCTGCCCCTCCCATGCTCTCGTTCTCTAAATGAATGAATGAATGGATAAGTAAATAAATAAAATCTTTAAAGAAAATTCGAAAGTCCTTTGTGAGCTGTGAAGAGCTGAGGGAAAAAATCCAAAGCCGCTCGGTGGAATTGTTACAAGAGAGGGCTGAAGTGAAATTTCATCATGCTCTCTGTTTGGCCTTGCCCCGGTCAGCAGCCAGGGGACGGAGGGCCAGATGACAATGGGGTTTTTGTGCCCTTCAGCCAATGGACGGCCTTCCTGGGGAAAGATACAGTAATAAGACGACAGGCTGAGTCAGTCTCTATGCACTCAGGCAGCCTTGACTTTGAGCCCGACACACAAAGACGGCATTTCAGAGTTTTGATACATAATCTTCAGCCCAAAGGGATCGGCAGGTCCAGTCCCTGCCTCCAGAGACTTGGAGCAGTCAGAGCTGGCCTCAGGTTGGGCCTGGAGTTGGGAGACCAGGGCTCCAGCCCAGTTGTCCCTACTGTGACCCTGGACTCCATGATCCTCACATTCCTCGGCCCTGTAGGGAAGGTGTAGGTTTGTGTAGGGCTTCTGGGCTTATCAGCTCCAAGCGCTGAAGAATAGGAGAGGTTCAGCCTGATCTGGGGCAGATGGGGAAAGGGAGGCAGCCTCACCAAAAGTGTGGCGTGGGCAGAGGTGTGTGTACAGAAGCAGTGGACAGTAGGGGGTCTGGAGTGGAGCCACAACTGTGGGGCTCTGAGCAAGTGATTTCATTCTCTGAACCTTTGTTTCCTCATCTTTGATTTTTTTTTTTTTTTTTTAATCAGAGAGAGAGTGAGCACAAGGAGGGGGAGCGGCAGACAGAGGGAGACACAGGCTCCCTGCTAAGCAAGGAGCCCTCTTCGGGACTCAATCCCAGGACCTTAGGATCATGACCTGAGCCAAAGGCAGCCGCTTAATCAGATGAGCCACCCAGGAGTCCCTGTTTCCTCATCTTTGAAATGGAAATAGTAATTGTACTTACCTCAGGTAGACCAAATAATGGTCCCCCAAATGTGTCCATATCCTATTCCCCTAAGTGTAAATATGCTATCTTACATGGCAAAGGGGACTTCAAAGGTTAAGGATTTTGAGACGGGAAGATTACCCTAGATGATCCGATGGGCTCAATGTAATCCCAAGTCTTTCTAAGAGAGAGGCAAGAGGGGCAAAGTCCAGAAACAGATGTGATAAAGAAGCCGAGGTTGGAGTGACATTCTTGGAGGACGAGGACAGGTCACTAGCCAAGGAATGCAAGTGGCCTCTAGAAGCTGAAAAAGACAAAGAGACGGTTCTTCCCCTAAGCCTCCAATACCTCGATTTTAGGACCTCTGACCTCCAGAACTGTTAAAGTAATGAATGTGTGTTTTAAATCACCAAGTTTAACAGGAAATTAATATACTACCTAAGTATATATATTAAGTGAAGGTTAAGTGGGATGATGGATATAAAATGTTTGGCCCAGTGTCTGCTCAGTCTTACTGGAATTATGATCTTTCTTCCTTGTTAGTCATAATTGTTCCTTCAGGAACCTGGTCTCCCAAGGGCCTCCGGGTTCCCATGCACGCAATTGGTCAGTCTTCCTACCTGCAAGGCCCATTCAGGATTTATGGCCTAGAGACCTGAAACACTGAGATTCTGACCCTGTTTCTGATGTAAGGCCTTAGGGGATGTTTCTTGGCACTGCTTTTATTTACTTAACTTTCTGCTTGGTTGCTTTCCTTCTTGCCAGAAGCCAAACCAACAGAGACACCCTGATCTACTTCCAGAGTTCAGGCCTCTTGCTCGCTGTCTACATACTGCTGCCCATAAAGGGCAATGCTGGCTGCCCACCTGGCCCCAGTCCAGCTCCCAGAGATTTCCCCCAGGTGGTTCAGGTGACACAGACTTTGGGGTTACCCAGCAGGAAGATAAGCAAGATCTTGGTGGGGCTGAGAATCTGCATCTGAGTCAGGGGTTAGGAGATCTGGCCCTGAGCCCCAGCTCCTCGAGATGGTTGGAGCCTCAGTTTCCCCATATCTACAATATAAGTTGTGAGATCTACCCTGATTCCCTCACCGGACTGCTCTGTCACTCACTGAGATATTACACAAGGAAATAACCTTAGAACAGCCGAAAGGGTATAAAAATGGTAGGAATGAGGAGGGGAAAGAGGAAGGAGAAAAGGAGGAACAGAAGGAGAAGGAGGACCTCCGGTGATTGGCAGTTCTAGGCACACTTTTAGTTACTTGAAGAGGCCAAGCTCTCCCCGCCCCAGGGTCTTGGCGTTTATTCTCCCCTTGCTGGCAATGTTCCCCTTGTAGCCCTTCTCACTGACTCACCCTCGGCTCTTTTCTCCAAGTCCGCCTCTTCTGAGTATCTGAGTATCTGAAGTAGTTCCCCCATTACGTTTTCATTTCATCCTGTTTCTCTCCTTCATAGAATTGATCACAACCTGAAACAGGTTCATTACCCGCCGTAGCTATCAGAATGTCTCTGTCCTACTTACTGCCGCATCCCCAGTGCAGCAGAGCCAATAAACGGATGAGGGCGGGAACTGATGAGCTGATGGATGTGTGGGGAGCCCGGATGTTGTGCACCTGTGGGCATTCCCAAGGCAGGGGCTGGTAAAGCCCCCTTGAGTCCTCAGGCTGTGGCTGGGCACTAGGGTCAGGAAGGGCAGGATCAAGGTAGAGTAGGTAATACCTAGAGAGCAAAGCTAGAGAGTGGCTGAACGGGGTGGTGGGAAGGCAGCGAGGATCCCGAGCTATTGACTTCTTATTTCCAAGCTGATGTTGGGTAAGCTGCATTCTCAACCAAGAAGAGGGGTACCAAATGGTTGTGTGGTCTAGGGTCCACAGATGTCAGAGCTGGAGGGAAAGTTAGGAGGAGGCAGAGTGTCGTGGTTGAACACATGGGTCCCTTAACCCTGGCTTTGAATTTGAATTGCCATGTGCCGAGCACAAGAGCTTGGGTATTGATCTGACCTAAACCTCGTCTTTCACATCTATAGAATGGGGATGATAAAAGTTCCTATTTCATAAAGGTTAGATTCGAAAGTATATACAAAGGACTTAGTTCAGTGTGTTTAGTAAATTCTGGCTTGTAATACTACTATCCATGTCCAGGCTGTCCATGCATATTACAAATGGAAAAGTTGTAGTTCAGGTGGGGCTGGGGATGAGCCCAAAGTCATTCACTGTCTCAGTGGCAGAGCGGGGACTCACACCCAGGTCGACCACACCTGGCCCAGCTGCACTTCTTTCCCTTACTCTAAAGCCCTTGGAGGTAGCAGGAGGACCAGCCTGAGTCCTGGCAGTTTCCCTTCCTAGGTCAGCTTCAGAGGCTCCTGCTTCCCCAGGGGTGCTCTTACCCTAGATATAAAATCTACCTAGTTTTCCTCAGAAGGATCCCAGCTCAAGGTATCTCCACGGGGGCCTGTGAGTCACCCCTGAATGGGACCTCTGTCCCAGAGTGTTAGCCCAGCTCCAGCCAGCTTTCCAATTCCTGAAGCAAAGGCCACATGGGAATGGTTCCATTGGCTCATTCTCATCAGAAACATTATCTTAGTTTATGAAGAAAAAACACAACGCTTAAGTTAATTTTAGTCCCCATGATGCCTGGGAGCTATAGCAACCAATCGTATAAAAATATGCAGCTGTCCAGATGGCACAAGTTATCGGAGGAGTCTGCCAGCAGCCCATATTGAATGGCCAAGACAGAGCATCAGCTCTTGGCCCCTGGATCAGGGAGAGGCTTCGGGGATCATGGGGAGCAGAGGTCCTTTCTTGAATTCCTGACTAGTGCCTTTGAGAACCTGAAGAAAGCCATGGGCCTTCTCCGCAGAAAAATGCACAGACACCCAAACTTTTATGATCAATTTTTGTAGGTTTGAGGGTCTTTGGAAGACTAGTGTTGGACACTATTCAGGCTGGAATGCCATTAGAAGACAACCCCCTCATTGAGTGAATGCCAGCTCTGTGCTGGCCACTGTTCTAGACACTTTGAGCATTGCAGCAAACATGACACGTGACCCCCTGCTCTCGTGGATCATTTGTCTGCTGGGAGAGACAAATAGTTTCTGAGCAGGACAAATGCTAGGAGGGAAGAAAGACAGTGTAAGTTGGTGAACTCTGCCTGTGAGAGAGTCAAGGAGGCTAATTCCCACTGGGTGGTCGGCACGGGTGGGGGGTGGCTCCTCTAGGAGATGACATAACAACAGAGACCTGGTGGGTGAGGAGAGTCCAGGCACAGGACATTCAGATAGACGACTGACCCTGGCAGAAGTAAGAGCAAGTGCAAAGAACCAGGGGTAGGAACATTGTTGGGGTTGTTGAAGAACTGAATGGAGGCCAGTGACCTCGAGTAGAGCGAGCAAGGAGGAGAGGATGGCAAGAAAGGCAGGGGCCATATTATGTAGAAGTTTATGAGAGTGTTCTCTGTCTTCTCCCTTTCTATGTTGTTCAAACCAAATCCATGCTTCTAGAGCCATCTATTCCAGCAAGCCTTCTCCATTGCCCCAGTTCAAGCATCCCTCCACTCTGAGCCCTGGAATAAACCTCACAGTCTGTACCACTCGTATGAGTGGGTGTATGCATAAGGTGTGCCCTCTTGGCAAGTTCCAAAGCTCCTGCAGGATAAGGACCAGATATTAATTTTTGTATCCCTCAGAGTTCTAGGAATGCACTCACAAACATTCAACATTCATCAATATCCTCATAAAGTTTTAACCAAGACCTGTTGCACCAAGAAGTTCATGTAGCATAAGAGTGAACCAATTCAACGGTGGTAGATTCAGCCTGCTTAGACCCCTTTAAACCAGGTGGTCTTGGACAAGCAACTTCGCCTCATTGAGCCTGTTTCCTTATTAGTAAAATGGGCACAGTAACAATATCTAAGTCAAGGGGTTGCTGGTGAAGATTATGAAGTCTCAGTAAGCCTTGACTATTGTTACTTCTATGATTATTATCATCAGTCACCTTATCTATTCTATACTGATGAAACAGACTCCCCAGCTAGAAAGCACATCTCTTATATGTCTATTCCTGGTGCAACTAGAGTCAGAGTTGTTATTTTTAGATCATATCCCCCATCTTGTCTGTACAGAAGAGAGTCTTGGCTTTGCCTTTGTCACAGATATAGTCCCCTCGAATTGGCAATGCCCTCCTGCACATTGCCTAATCTTGTAAAGATCACTGGTCAGGAAGTCAGGACACTTGGGCCTGGCTCTGGCCCTGGGGGCCTTTGGGTAATCCCTGGCTCCTTCCAAGCCTAAATTCCCTTCTGAACAAGGAGAAGGTTGTTCCAGATGATTCCTGTGGACCCTTCCGGCCCTGGTGCTCTATGAATCTGTACAGGCAGCAGCCCCGGAGCCCGTAAGGCAGGCAGGGTTGGGGAGTCTGGTCAGGACGGCCCACCACAAGGAGTGGAGGAGAGAAAGGGAAGACCCAGCGGGCTTTGGTGGTGGGGAGAAGGGGGAGGGGGAGAAGGAGGAGACACAGGAGGAGGAGGAGGGACCGAGGGGTGGAGGAGAGACAGACCCAGCCCAGAGCTCTGAGTAGTTTCCTGTTGCCCGGCTCTAAACCCTCCACATTCCTGCAGACCTTCACACTGCCCGGAGCGCACTCCGCCAGCCACCCGCCTGCCACTGAGGTACGCACGACCCCCGCCCGGCCTTTCCCTCTTCTGGTTGCTCCAGCCCGACCCCCTCGTTCACTCCTGCAGTGTGTGTACAGAAAGAGGAGCTGCGCCGGGAGGTCTCTGGGTCAGGGACGGGCGCGCGTCCCCTTCGGGCACCATCTCCGCTCCCACTAACGGCAGGAGCCTTGGACTCGCTGCCAGTTGCTTTTCAGCTGGTATAACTCGGTCTCCCTTTTAGGTTTGCAGCAAACAATCTCACTGTGTCTTTGGGGGAGTGTTTTGTCTCTCTCTGACTCTGTCTGTGCCTGCCTCTCTGGTTTCAGAAGCTGCCGGCTTAGCCTCTGGGCTCCCTTCGCAAATGTGGCAGCCTGCCTTCCTAGGAATCTGATCTGGTCACAGCTGCACGGGGCCGGCTGGCAGCCAGAGTCTTGCTCCCCATTCCAGGAGAAGACTCTTCCTAGACTAGGTTCTCCGTCAGGGGTTCTGTTTTCCAAAATGAACTTTGCATGAATGATAAATTGATCTCTAGAAGGCAAATGGAGGTGGGGGGTGTCTCAACCTCAAATCTGCACCTCTGGGAAGGCTCCTGTTTCCCTGGAATTCTCCCCCACTGACCCCTCCCCCCCAACACACGCACTCTGAAATAGCACCGTCAGACAGTTACTCCTGGGTTAGGCATTGTTCCCATCCTGGGCTGAAGTGTAAGCACAGGAACTCACTGGCCGTAGCCCTTAGTAGCCCTTAGTGTAAGTGGATCCGAAGACCCCAGACATCTGATATCATCCAACCAAGCCTCTGGGTCCTATGGGAGGCTGGGTGTGGTGGAGGATGCTCCGAGAAGGGGAGAAGGGGGAAGGTAAGCCACGGAGAGGCCCAGGGCAACCCTCTCACACCTCCTTGTTTAGAAAGCCCAAACTACACGGAAATAGTGTCTAGCCTTTTAGGATGCTAAGTCCTCTTTGGCCACACTCTTTCCCATCTACCTTCCTTGGCTCCATTGGCTGGTTGGTGAGTGGACTTCCTGGGGTCTAAGGGACACCAAGGGAAAAGGGGGCGCTGAGATGGGGCATGTCTTCAAGGAAGCCCAGTCTGCCCAAGAGAGAACAGAGAGGCACACATTTTCCTCCAGAAAGGACAGCATTCTATGCAGAACATGGGGAGAATGTTCTTACTAGCAATTCTCTAGGGTTAAATTTCTATCTTCCCCAAGTGCTGATGGGAGAATGAAAAGCAAATAACAAGTAGGTTGGAAGACTTAAGACACATATTCTGTGTGCTGTCTTAGGTAAGTAAGTCCTCTGGACTTAGTTTCCCTATCTGTAAAGTAAGAAGGTTGAACTTGATGGTCTTTGGGGAGCCTGACGTCATCTGAGACTTTCAAGGGAAAGTCTCTTAAACCAGAATCCATGGACTGGCCTTTGAATGGGCTTTAAGACATCTGCAAGCCACTTAAAATTGTATGTATAGTAGTAGTAGTAGTAGTGTGTGTGTGTGTGTGTGTGTGTGAGAGAGAGAGAGAGAGAGAGAGAGAGAGAGAGAATAAGAGGTATTCACGGCCTTTAGTGTTAAGATATACTGCAATGGATGTACTCCTCAAAGAGCCGGAGGGCATGATGATGTGGGAGATGGGAGTGCGGGACTGGAAGCAGATGTATATTTGCAGGAGGATCAACAATTTTGAAAGGGAGTGGTTGGGGAAGAGAGGGTTAACTCACAGTGCTCAGCTGCCACATCGACAAAGCCCGAAGCAAAGGGAGGGGGGAGGGAGGAAGGGGCGCCTGGAGAAGGAATCAACTTTTGAAACTTTCTCCAAGTCCCACCCACAGAAAGGCTCTTCTTTGCCATGACTCATTCTGGGAGGAATGTGAGTTGCCACGGTAACCTTTTTTTCAGGGTCTCTGCCTGCTGGCTGGGAGGGGACACTGAAACACTCAGAACATCAGGGTCAGTCTGAATGTCCCCCACCCCACTCAATCCCCAAATATCAGGATAGCAAACTCTAGGTCCTGCCCTGCTGATCTCCCAGGATTCCAGGGCAGCTGTGGGGCTGTGACAAGCCTCCCTGACCCAGCGTTTGAAGACCTGAGTTTTAGTTGCACTGCTGTTCATTTGGGAGGTGTCTTTGACCTTGAACTAATGGATTCTCCGTTCTGAGCCCCAGTTTATTCCTTGGTTAAAGAGTAGTAACAACGGTCACCTCGAAGGGATATCATGTGGAAGAAATGGGATGATACGCAGGAAGCACTTGGTACACTGTGGCCCCCCAAGTCCCTCATGCAGCAGGTTTTTAGAACCGATAAACTTAGGGCATCCAAAGACTCGGTGAAATCATTTCCAGCTTTTTTGTCTGACAGCTCTATTATCTTGGGGTTTGTTTATAACTTTTCTTTATTAAAAGTGCTAACAGGCACACTTAAACAAAATAAATGTTGTTTAAATCCATTTCGATTTGGGTACCTTCGTATTTCCCAAGAGTGTTGTACCCTCCAGTGTGAAAAGAGCATTGGCCAAGGGGATGGTAGAGGCGAGTCATAACTCACAGTGAGGGACATTGTGTAAGACCCTTCCCCTCTCTGGGCGTCCGTTTCCTAATCTGTTAAATGGGGAATCTAGATGGTCTCCAGGGGTCCTTCTAGGTCTAAAGTCCTGCAAACCTAAATCCCAGAGGTCGCTTTCATGAGAAGAAATAGCTGGCCTACATTTTTCACCCTGTGCCCCTACTTGGAAAGGAAACAAGAGAGGAGGGGCTAAGGGGTCTTAGGTTGTGTAACAGTCCTGCTAAAATCTTTATCCATCTGTAGAGGCTTGTCAACCAATAGCATGGCTGGGGTTTGCTATTTACAAGAACAGCTTTCCTTACTGAAAAATAAGCTATAAATAGGAAAGGATGGTGGAGAAAAGGCAAGAGCTCAGGATGTGAGGTAAACAGGAGAATATTTGGCCTTCATGATTATTTAGCTAAGTAGCCAAGTGTTCAGGGATCAACAGGGACTGACACAAACCCACAAGGATGTAGACCGTAAACATTGATTTTACCAACAGGCGCCCACTGGCACAGCTAAAAATAAATGCCTCCATATGTGCGCCAAGATGGAAGGCCCCGCTCTCACACGCCTCCCCCTAAGCCATACGTTGACTCACAGACAAGTTCCAGGTATACAACCTGATGCACGTACAAACCCGGGCGCTGACCTACATGGGCCCCAACAGACAGGCGCTGAGCCCGGTGGACACTCAAAGACACATACACAGCTTCACACAGAGGTCCTCAAGGCTGTAGGTCACCGTGATAGATGCACTGCCAGGCGTGCAGACGCAACTGCCACTTGTAACCACACGCTGATATGTAGCCAGACATAACTACGGGTTATGATGATGGGGTAGACACGTTGGACACATACAGGACCAAATCACTGGCTGTGCTTTACAGGGAGAGAAACTGAGGATCTGAGAGGGAGGATAATCACTGAAGGTCACAGAGCCAGCTGATGTCTGAGCTTAACTTCCAGATGTTCGGAAATGTCCAAATGTTTACTTTTCTTTCTTTCTTTCTTTCTTTCTTTCTTTCTTTCTTTCTTTCTTTCTTTCTTTCTTTCTTTCTCTCTCTCTCTCTTTCTCTCTCTCTCTCTTTCTTTCTTTCTTTCTTTCCTTTCTTCTTTCTTTCTTTCCTCCTTCCCTCCCTTCCTCCCTCTTTTCTTCCTTCCTTTCTTTTTTTGTTGGTTTCCATCTGGTCACTTTGGTTTCACACCTGTGCACCTCCTTCTATAGGCAACAGGCCCTGTGGACGATCAGTGACAGCAGTACTTTCTCTCTCTTTGCAGGCCAGTGTGGCCTATCCCAGACCTCAGGGCTTTGCCATGAGGGCCCCACGATGTGGCTAACGGGTGGCTGCTGGTGTGCTTCTTCCTGTTCCTCCCCTCACCCATCTTTAAAGGAGGAAAGAGAGCACTGGAGCTGAGCTTTCAGCAAACCTGGGGATTAATGAAGCTACTACCTTTTCTCTACAGCATAGAGCTCAGATCCCGACCCCAACCCTGAACTCAGGGATGGCTGGGCTGGGCAGAGCCAGAGGCAGCAAGCAGGGACTTGGCAGAATTATTTAGAAAAGCAGCCTCCTCTTATCCAGGAGGAAGAGATGCCTTAGACAGGAAATTAGCTCTACCCTCACTCTCAAGGCATGGAGCTTGGTGTCTATAGAAAAAATACGGATGGAGATAACCAACTCTGTCCACAACTGGGTTCTTTCAGAAACTTGATGTTAACCTATATCATCTGGGAATCCCTCTGGGTCATCTCATGATAGTCATGGCATTAGGATCCCAGACTGATCAGATGAAAAAAGAAACAGAGCCAAACAAGGTGAACATCTGGATGTTTCTGAACATCTGGGAGTTTAGCATTGATACCAGCCTGCTGTGTGACCCTTGAGTGAGTTACTTTCCTTCTCTGAGCCTCAACTCCTCTATCTCTAAAATCAGAAGCGGAGCAAAGAGGTTTCTCCTGGTTTCACAACAGCAGTCTGTTGGTAGTGGTTGCTAGAAGAACTGTGTTCAGGATTCAGATGCCACTCTTCATTTTAGGGGAAAAGGTTATGTGATCGATTAGTAATGTCTGCCACATGCATGGCAGTAGCAGGTGGAGACATTTCCACCATGTATTTGCTATCTTTGGTATGTGACAGCCCGGAGTCTGATGTTCTTTCTCATCCCCTCCATTTGTGGTCACCCCAATGCAGCAGTGGCCCCTAGAGGGAGCCAAAGAAGAAAGCTTGACGCTCCACCCTGGGCCTCTCCTAACCACCACGAAACAGTGAAACGTGGCATCTTAGATGCCTTTATGGAAACTCAGTTAGGCTGATTCTAGTCCCAAACTCCAGGGCTGCTTTGGAGTTGCCCCAGAATCTCTTTACTCCTAAGCTTGAGCACCCATAATATCCTAAAAGTTTCCCTTAGCTTCTTCCCTTCCGGCAAGAAATATTAAAATTGGAAGCAGAGTCAAGGGACAGGTTTGGGAGGGTGGGGTGATACTCTGAAAGGCTTCCGTCTGAGCCGACTTAGAAAGTCAGGGCTGAAAGAAACCTCAGGGACCACCTCGCCCCAGCGTTTTCAAACTGTGTTTATAGGAGAACCCAGACAGGTCCCAAGGCATCTCAGGGGTGTCTGAGTGTGGAGGACTTTCAGTCCCCATCTCAACTCCCGTGCACCTGCTTTTGTGTTTTTAATTTCAAGCTAATTTGTTGAACAGCTGTAAAATTTCCATTTTATAGATGGAGAAATGAATTGAGGCCCAGAGAGGGAGAGTCCCTTCCTGAAGGTCACACAGTTGCTAAGTGGTAGAGCGAGATTATAGTGAACTCATGTTTCAACGAATGCAAAAGACTTTTAGCTGCTTCAAATATTGGACTTCGCAGAAGACCTCGTTGAAAGAGATGGCTTGCATAATTTTGAACAGCGCCGATCCAAAACAACCTCCCCATTGTGCAGATGAGCAGGGCCAGCTGTGGTCCAGGGGGAGAGGAGCCTTCCCTAAGTTTGCACAGTGAGCTGGGAGCAGCGCTGCCAAGACGGCATCCCGGGACTCCCGACGTGCGTGTCACGAGACCACCTCTGGGTGGCTGTGCTTGCTCCCGGGAGGGTGCCAGTGTGGCCGCACCGACTGCGGTGGCGCCTCTCTGGCCTGGCTCGGACCTCCTTCCAAGTCCCAGCTCCCTGGCAGGCCTGGCTCACAGAGGGGGTTCCTTTATTAGCCTCCAGACTTGTTTTTCTCTCTTTGGGCCTGTTTACCAGGAACGTGTGTTTTTGGAACCCTTGTTTCCAAGCCAAACAGTGGGAGAGAGATGCTTGGTTTGCGTCAGCAGCCCAACTAAGAGGCCAGCCTGGGGCCCAGCCTTCGTCACTAGGTTCTCTGGAGGCACTGGGTCCCCTTGACCAAGAGAAGCAATGTCTCCTTTGTTCCACCCCAACACCCTTTCTCCCTGGGCCAAAGACAAAGAGCCTGGATTCTTGCCCTGGATTCTTGAGGGGGATGGAGATTCCGGGATCTGCGGATTTTAAGATGCTCTTCCAAACAACATTGCTTACTTCTTATATTCTCTCATATAAATCACCCATGAGCCCTTCAAGGTAGGTGTGTTATTTCCATTTTACAGATGGAGAAATGAATTGAGGCCCAGAGAGGGAGAGTCCCTTTCTGAAGGTCACACAGTTGCTAAGTGGCAGAGCGAGGATTTGAACCTGGACGTTCTGTCTCCAGAGCTCCTGTGCCTGCCGTTATGTTACATTGTATAACCACTCTGCATAACCACAGGTTACTCTTACAACCACTCTGATGTGGTAGCCACTAGCCACATGTGGCTACTTAAATTTAAATTAATTAAAATGAAATATAATTAAAAATTCCGTTCATTTACACCAGCAATATTTCAAGTGTTTGGCAACCACATGTGGCCAGTAGCTATCATATTGGATCATGCTGATATAGAACAAATTCATCATCTCCGAAGTGTTCTATTAGACTGCACTGTTCTGTAAACCTCTTTCTACTCAAATTGGATTTGATGATTACAACTCAGATTCTGTGCTTCACGTTCTTAAGAGCCTGTGATTCCAAGACTTGTAATCTAAAATTTCATGATTCTGAGATTTCCCCCAGTTGTGACATTCAGGGACTTTTCAGTGTCCAGGGAGAGCCCAAAGGGGGCCCTTTATATTTTGAGGGAGATGAACCGGGGGGCTGGCTGTACTTTTCCATCCCCAGAGTCTTTCTAAAGAAAGAGAAGTGACCTCGGCTTCGGGTCCTGCTGGCAGCCAAGGACGGGTTTTCAGCCATCTCCAGAGCAAATAAAGGCGAAAGGAAGGGACTTGATGTACGGAACAGGGGGTGGAGGGGTGGGGGTGAGCAGTGTCTGCGTTCGATGACCACCAAGCCAAGGGAAACACACCTCAGGTTCCCACCCTGGCCCAGGCTACTTTCCCTGCACCTCGGGCCAGTTCACAGCCCAACTGGGCTCCGTTCAGGTGAGCACCTGGGAGGGAGCAGCTGCCAAGAGAAACTGTGTGAGATGAAGGGCTGGCCAGTGGTGGAACAGGGCTGCCTGGGTCCTCATTCGGCCCCACCACTCACTCCCTGGGGCTCTCAGAAGATTTCCTCCCCTCTCTGGGCCTGAGTCTTCTCACTTGCGCTGTGGGACAGCAAGACACGCCTTGAGCCTCCAGTGGGATGCTCGAATGTCAAAACTCTTAGGAAAGGATAGACCTAGGCATCCTCACAAACTAAAGAGATACAAAGGAAGGATTTTTCATTTAATACTAGTCATTTCTACAAGCTGTTGAAATTTTCACTGGGCATACCAGATCTAGATTTTATGGGCAAAGGATATGTTCCGAATGCTGGGGTTTGATTCTGTGTTCTGACCTGGGGTTACTGCTGCACCCCATGGGCTGTGCAGGCTGGGTGCCAGACCTGTTTCAGAGAGCCTCAGGGTGGGCTCCTACACATGTGTAAGAGGTATGGCTGTGCAGGAAGAACCGTCCAGCTGTGGCCCTTCGCCCTCATCCCATCATCTGGAGGGAAAGGGTTCTGGGACTGGCGATGGAGCACTAGGCACTGGGAAGAACCCCAGATTTGGAAAATAACTCTTTCTCTAAGATTTTGGCTCATTTTTTAAACACCGGCGCTTTCTGCCTTTCTCCTCCACTCCCACACCGGACGGAACGCAGTCCCTATGAGGCCCAACCCAGCTCCCTGAGAAGGGGGTTAGTCAAGGCAGTCCGACTTGCAAGAGGCCTGAATGTGGCCCGATTTCCTGCTCTCAACCACAGGCTCATTGGGAAAGTGGGACTAAGGGCCCTCCCGTGCCTTGTCTGTGTCCGTGGGGACAGCATGTACATGGGGCCTTTAGACACTAAAAGCACTACAAGATTTAGAATTATTTTTCGGTTCTGGCTGCAAAACCAGTGGCGAGAAGGGTGAGCGTGCCACTGGGAAGTACAGGAAAGGGGGGAGGCAGGACAGACAAAAAAGCTGACCAATCGATCTTTCCCCGGTCAGAGAGGGGAGCGTGGTTGCTCCATTCAGATGGCTCTTCGACTGAAAGCTTATTGCATTTCCAGTCCTAGCATGGACTAGTCAAGTCCATGACACGACTTCTGTCATTGGAGCCCAGACAACATCTTTCCGTGTTTCTAGCTAGCAGCCTCACTCTGCCCCTTTGATTTCAAACAGTCTCAGACAAGTCCTCCATTGATGCTTTCTCTTCTGTTCCATTCATAAAATCATAGGCTGGGGTTGTCTTGCTTGTATCTTCCAAATGGGAAAGCAAACAGGGAGATTTTTCCACCTCTAGGCCTGAGAGGGAACAAGCATACAACTGTATGGGGCAGGAACATTCTAACAACTGCCCGGAAAGGGAAGACTGGACTTCTCTGGGAGTGGGAGCCAGGGTGAAGCAATGCCAGGCCCCCAGGCCGATTCCTCTAGATTTCTGTTAGTTTCATTTCATACACATGCCATGAAATAAGAGGTGAGGTTTTGTGTCTATTTTAATACAATAAAGGGCCAGTATGAAGTCCTCTGCCTTTTTCTACTGTTCAAATACCATAATCCAAGTGAAGAAGGATTGTACCACAGGTGATGATGCCGGCCAAGACCAGCAGGGGCCTGCAACATTTTAAGGGCATTTCAAGAACCCAGCCTACAACCTCAAAGCTTACCTAGTCTAACTCTCACAATAATGGAAGTGGAGACAAGGTCCAGAGAGGACAAGCGATTTAACCAGTACACCCAGATAGTTTTGAGGCAGATAAAGGACCCCTGGCATTGAATTCCAAGCCAAGTGTTTTTTTTCCATGATGCCAGGGTACCTCCAAGGTGCTTGGCTAGTCAAAAAGTCTTGGAAAGAACTAGGGATGATGAGCCCAATATAGAAGTTTGTGGGGGCAAAAGAGGGAAAATGTGGCTACTGCTCACCTTGACTAAAAGCTGCTCAGGGCAAAGGGAGCAGTCTTTTTTTGTGTACCTACAGGAGGAACAGAGTAGACCAGATGTTTGAGGGAGGCAAATTTAGATCCATACAAGGGAGAGCTTTCTAAAGCCATTTGGAAATAGAAGTCCACCTAGTGAGAACATGAAATAAAATGTCCCCACTACAGTTCTTCTGTGAGAGATGGCATTTTGGCAATGAACCATCAGAGAAGATTCTGCTCTCAAATCCCTATTAGTCATGAGATTTTTGGAGTGAAGAGCTCAGCATCTGGAGAGTAAGGTCTCAGCAGTGACCAGGGCAGGAGAATGTTCTAGATCTCAGCTAACATCCTTTAGCTGTGAAGGGGAAAGAGGAGAGAATATGAACACACGCAAGTATTTGGATAGTTTCCCTAGAGGATCCAGAGAAGTCCCTTCTGGGTAGAAAAATGTGGCTACCCTCAAGTTTCCACTGGTCACACTCCAAGACTATTATTCTTTGTTTTAGAAGGTAGATCTCATTGTCTCAAATTGGCAGGAGGCTTCTGCCTATTAACTTCCCCCACCTTCTTTCAGAGGGAGTAGGAAGGAGGAGGAAAAGAAAGAGGAGGAGAGTTAGGGGAATAAGAAAAAAAAAAAAAAAAGAATCCTAGAACATCAGGGATTTAAGGGTCCTTGAAGATGATCTGACTCAGTATCGCCCAAGCTTGACTAGTTAGCCAACCACCTTTGTTGAAGGACTATTTAAAAACTTCAATAAATGTACTGACAAAAGAGACTTCATATCTTTACCATAAATGGAAAAATCTTTGTCTTTTGTCATAAATGGAAGGAAACTATAAAAATAAACACAAAGAAGAAAAAACAACTTTGTTGAATTCCAGCTGGATATAGTTTCCTGTGGAGGCCGTGAGCCAGAGGCCTGCTCTCTGTTACAAAGGAGATAGATAAGTGCTAGAAACGTATTAAAGACATCTCAGCACCAAACCAAGGCTTTCTCTTCGTACAGTCAGGATTGGAAGAGAATTGAGTAGAAGCAAATTTCTCTTGCATTTTTCACTGTAACTTAACATGCACCATCTAAAATTACCTCGCATATCACAGGAATTCAGTGTCAGAAGGAGCTCTCCATCAAGAAGACCCCCACTCACTCAACTCTCAATCTCTGTCCCCTCACAGGGTTCCCAGCACCATGAGGGCCTGGATCTTCTTTCTCCTCTGCCTGGCCGGGAGGGCCTTGGCAGCCCCTGTAAGTACCTAAAGAGCATATCTGCTTGGTTTTCCTCCCACTACCAGCTCAGTGGCACTGGCCCCTGGATGCTTGGAGGGGTCAGGGACTTCCCTATCTCATGATTTCCCTTATTTTTAAAAAAAGATTTTTTCATACACTAATAAGCACAGGAGAAAATTTGAGATGAGCACCACTGGATGGAGAGTCCAGGGAAGAGAGATTTCCATGTAAGGAGAAGGTGAACTTTTAGCATCCACAGAAAGGGCTTGTTAGTTTCCAGATCAGTGAGGACTATTTGGTTGCAAGCAACAGGCTCCAATTTGGCCAAATGGGGGATAGGGGAAGGTTACAGGGGTAAATTATAAAGTCAAAGGTGTTGGGGAGGACTGGAAAAGGGCAGGTTCAGGATCTGGGAGGTAAGAACAAACAGCCGGTCTTGGAGATGTCACCATCTGAATGGACCTGCTCTAGCAGTTTCACATCATGAGAAAATGTGCCAAGAAGACTTAAAAACAATTCGAGGAGAGCCCATCTGGTTGAGCTTGGGTCCTGGCCCTGCTTCTTGGCCAAGGGAGTGTGGAGCACCCTGATGGACAGATAGTCCCTCCAAGACTTGCATGCAGGGGGCCAGTGATGGTCGTCCAAAGCTAAACCGGAAGCCACTACTGGAAGAGGGAGGAAGGAGCATGGGGCAGACAGTTTCTCTCAACCCCTGATTACCCCATCCTCTCTCCACTAGGAGGTGTGAGTGATGCTAGACTCTGGCAGGTAGATTCTGCCAAAAGATTGGGCAGGGTTAGCATTATTTTAGAAGAAGCCCAAGGCAGCCAGGCACCTCGAAGTTGTATGTTATCTTGCTGCTTCTTACTCCAAGTTGACATGGCAAGAAGGAATCACAAAATCACAATAATAGTATCATACTTGTGGGGAAGATAATGACTTCTGTTAAAATGCATGATGTTCCTGACCCGTGGGTCTCTGTTTTCCCACTCTAAGCTGAAAGGAGATGGTTTGCATCAGTGGTTTTCAGATTCACAGGAGCTCAAAGCAATGGAAATGCTTTCCCAAGCTAAATCTTCGATAAACACCCCAGATATAAAGTATAGAAAGGGGGGTGCTCCAGAGTTCCATAGGGCCTTGTGTTTGGATCTCCCCTGAGACACGGCCTTGGGGATCTCCAGAGAGCTGCTCTCCTAGCTCCCCCAGCTGGAGGCACTTCAGAGCCAAAGCTGGCCTTGGCCCTGACCTCTCTGAAACCCATTTTCTCTTCCCAGCAGCAACAGGAAGCTCTGCCTGATGAGACAGAAGTGGTAGAGGAAACCGTGGCTGAGGTGGCAGAGGTAGGTGGGTGGGGACCTCAGACTTCCACATTCATTCCCTGGAGAAACCAGATGGGTGCTGTGGGGTCTTGACCCCGGAACGGGGCATTTGCCCCTTCCCACGGGCACACACAGCATGGATGCGAATCCCATGTGTCCCCCAATCCCGACACGTTCTTGATTGCTTCCCAAACCTTCCATGGCACTCTAGAGTTGGGAACTACGATTTTGGAATTTTTTATTCTTAAGCTGCAGGACAATTTTTCTTAGGTGATCACCCACAGTCTCCCCATACATAACCATAAAGGGGGAACTGCAATGGTCTGGCTGGCGAGGGTGGCGGGCTTGGTACCTCTCCTGTCCCAACACCCCTAGTGGCCTCTGCAGCATCTCGGTGGGCCTGTCTAAGTCCATCTAAATTCTAGACCCTGCCATTTGTGCTCCCTGTGCCCTGGGCCTGGCACAGTTTTCTAGGTTGTCTCCCTCTTGTGGGACCTGAAGCTCCGGGCAAGTCCCCTCCAGTGTTTACCCCCGAGGGTAGGAACCGTTTGACTCACCCTTCTCCCTCCACCCCAGGGACCCGTGGGAGCCAACCCCGTGCAGGTGGAAGTAGGGGAATTTGATGAAGGTGCTGAGGAAACTGAAGAGGAGGTGGTGGCTGAAAGTAGGTCCCTTTCTCGTGTCTTGTCATACCCAGTCTTTGCCCTCCGCCGCTTGAGCTTGGGGCATGGGGACAGCCTACGTGAGGTTCCTTCCCATGGAAATTCAGGGTGGGCTCCTCCCTGCAGGGTGGGCTGTGGAGGAGAAACAGTGTGGTCTTAAAGGCTGGGAATCCTCTCTGGAATCTGGGCACGATGTATGTGTAGCCAGGCCGTCTATGCTCTGAGTGTCAGGAAGGGATGTTTCCAAGCTGGAAATGGCCTTCTCCCCTCCCAGCTATTTGCCCTGATGCCAAAGTTGGGTTTCACGGTCCCACTGAGGGCACAGGTCCTAGGTGGTCACTGTGCTCCTCGACGACCTCTGTCTCAGCCCATGCCCCAAGTGGGTGCAGACCTCAAGGGACTCCAGGAGTCTGCATACAGCTGCGAGGAAATAAGGCGTGGGAACCTGATAGAGCTCATATAATGCTACGCTTGGAGTTGGTGCCAGAAAGAGAGCTATGTCCTAGGGCTTCCCCCTCCTGCCCACTGTTCTTGCATCTCCATCCCGCAGAGTGAAGAGGCATCGTACCCACGGGGTTAAGAGCATGGACTTGGGAGGCAAAGCCACCTAGGTTTGCCTCTAAACTTGACTCCCGCTGACAGTGCCCTCTGACAGCCTGCTTGGCTCCTCTGAGCCCAGCTTCCTCATCTCTAACACAGGACTGGTGAAGACGGTAGACCCTCACCCCACGGCTGTTGGGGTTTATGAGATGAGGCACAAGAGCCCTTGGCCCAGCGCCTAGCAGGGCAGCCATCCAATAAAGAATGACTTAAATACCCCACACCATGCATCAGGAGGAAACGGCCAGATTGAGCTGTCATCCCGAGGGCACAGAGTTTTTGTTGGAGCAGAGGGGAATCTACTGAGTCTGTTCCTTCCCTCCTCCAGGCCCACCCTCATCCGGTGTTTACCAGACACGGCGGGGCTCTATTGTTTAGTGTGGGCCTCAGGGCACTCCTCCCTTTTCCTTTACGACCACTCAAGTCTGTTTTGCTTGGCCTCACAGCTCCCTGGCTCCCTGACAACAGCCGATTTTCCAAGTCATTCTAGAAAGTTTATTTTATTTTATTTTATTTTATTTATTTATTTTTGAACATTTATTTTATGATCCCCGAATGCCTAACTATCGCTGAACAACTGAGAGCTGAGAACACAGTGGTTGCTTCAATCCTCAAGGGAGTTACATGGTATCCCGTGCTCCTGGGTCCCAGATTAAGCCTGCAGCTCCCCAAAATGTGCCTGACCCTGACCTCACACTGAATCTCTAATCCCCAGATTGAGCCAATTTGTCCCTTACGCGCCAACCGCTGGGCTCAGCAGAAGAGAAAGGAGGACTCAGGGCTGCCCAGAGTGAGGAGTTCTGCCCCAGGATCCATCTGAGTGGGTTGGGGTGGACCGGATGGTGCTAACTACAGGCCCTTGTACTCTACCAGACCCCTGCCAGAACCACCACTGCAAGCATGGCAAAGTGTGTGAGCTGGATGAGAACAACACTCCCATGTGCGTGTGCCAGGACCCTACCAGCTGCCCTGCCCCCATTGGCGAGTTTGAGAAGGTAAGGCCAGGGGGCTGGGGGTTCGGGCCTTTGCAAACACGAGTGGCTGCCCAGAACACTGGTGGCTCAAGGCTCTACGGGGCAGCTGCAGTCTCAAAAGTCCCCTCGATAGATAGTCACGGTGGGAAAGTGGAGGTAAGGCTCTGCCCGTCACTGGGTCCCTCTGGCAACCAGCAAGAATTTATTCGGGACCAGCAGGTTCCCAGCTCCACACCAGATCCAGAAAAGGAATATATCAAGAACATCAGACACTGAGATAGGGGCTTTCTTGACTTGGGAGCAGCCTAGCAAAGCATCAGGTCCAAAAACGTGGGTTCTGGGGTCAGACTGAAGGTTGACTTCAAACCCCATCTCCGCCCTTGTTAGCTGTGAGATCTTAGCCAAGTGCAGAACCTTTCCAAGTCTCGGCTTTCTCATCTCTAAAGTGGGGATAGAAATAGTCTTTATTTCTTAGGACTATTGTGGGGATTTGTTAGGTAGTACTTAGTACTTAGTCCCCAATATATGCTATTTTTCTTTTTTTTTTTTAAAGATTTTATTTATTTGAGAGAGAAAGAGAGAGCATGAGCAGGTGGGAGGGACAGAGGGAGAAGCAGACTCTGCACTGAACAGGGAGCCTGATGTAGGGCTTGATCCCAGGACCCTGGGATCATGACCAGAGCTGAAGGCAGACACTGAGCCACCCAGGCGCCCCCCCAATATATGCTATTTAAACAAAATCTTTCAAACCCATCCATTCTGCCTCCAGTAGGACTCATTCATCCAACCGTCCATCCATCCATCCGTGCAATTATTTATTGAGTGCTCACTCATGACAACCAATGTGCTAGCAATGACCGAGCTCAGGACAGCAAATCTGGAATCAGCATTGTTCCTACAACCTCCTATCTGGGTTCTCCATCTTTAGTATCTCTTCAATACAACTTCTCCTCTGGGTTCCACATTTTACCATCATTGTCAACTCTTTCCTCCTCCTTACCTCTTTCACCCCATCCCCATGGCCACCAGTGCCCATCAACTCTCCCTCTGCAGTGATAGATAAGCAATTTTAAGTAAGTATGTGCAGGAGGTACAACATAAGCCTCCCTGCCTCCTAACACAGATACTTACTGCCACTGTCCTTGTTCAGCCCTCGGCACCTCTGCTCGGCCACCCCCGTGGACAGAGATCCATTAGGAGAACTCACATGACTCAGTGCAGGGTTGTGCTCCCAGTGAAGACTTATTACGGTGACATGTTAAAGACACACAGCCAAGTAATAATGGAACAAGACATAGAGAGAGTCTGGAGAATCCATGCACAGCCTTGCTTACTTTCTCCACCTGCACGAGGGGGTCTCACAAAAGGCTCTCTTTCCCCAGCTACGAAGATGCAGCCCCATGTGAGCAATGTTTCTGCTCAAGGAAGCCCATTATTTGACTTAGCACTCACAGTTTTCATGGAGTGCTGCCTAGCACGTCCTCAAATTCCAGACACCCAGAAGGAAAGCAGATGTTCAGCATATTGTTTGTACAAGCGGTCTAGGCACAGTGAGGCATCCTTATCATCTGTGGAAAGTTTTAGAGCAGTGCAGGGACTTGTTTACCGGCCAAGTTCCCGGATGCCAGCCAAGGGCCAACATCACAAGCAGGCCTCTCTAAGCATAACAGTCCCAGGCTTGCTGTGTTAACTTCTTCCTGTACATTCTGCCTTTTGGCCATCCCCATCTTTAATTCATCCTTTCCAAAGATGCCAGGTTTGTTTCCCCCATCTCAGCCTGATTCGGGCATACCTCTGCTCAGAGGCCAACAGTGGCTCTTAGCATGGGCTGAACATCGGTCTGGGAGCCCAGAGAGTGGCTTCCTGTTGCAGCCCCACCACTAACTCCCTGTGTGATCTTGGGCTAATCACATCCCTTGTTGGCCCTTTGTGTCCCCATCTCTGAAATGGGCAAAGATGGTGGTACCTGCGACGTGCTTTGGGAATGGAAGCAAGGTGCTCTATGCTTTGCCGACAGGTGTGCAGCAATGACAACAAGACCTTTGACTCTTCCTGCCACTTCTTTGCCACCAAGTGCACCCTGGAGGGCACCAAGAAGGGCCACAAACTTCACCTGGACTACATCGGGCCTTGCAAATGTGAGTCTATCCTTGGGCACTTCCAGCCTCCCAGCTCACGGAGAGAGCCCTGAGCTGGCACTGACGCTGGCTCTGCTGCCCCCATGCTGTGTGACATTGGGCAAGTCTCTTCCCCTCTCTGAGCCTCTTACAGGATTGTCTAGGAGTAGCTTCCTCTCAACTCTGCATTCAGGACACCTCCCAGAAAGGACTGAGCAGTTGTGGAAGCATAAGACCAGGGAGGATTTTTCATTAACGTCTAAGACAACTCATTTTTTTTCTTTAATGATGAGGATGTTCTTCTACAGCAAGCCTTTACTGCTTCAACATTGTAAAGCAAAAATGATGTTCTATCTGGACATAAAGTGGTTTTTGTTTTTAATTTTTATTTATTTATTCAAGTAATCTCTACACCCAGTGTGGGGCTCGAACTCACGACCCTGAGATCAAGACTCATGTGCTTTTCTGACTGAGCCAGCCAGGCACTCCTGGGCCTATAAAGTTATTTAAAATATTTGAATTTGAATGCTTTAAAATAGGGGGCATGTCTGTCAGTTCCCTTTAGTACAACACTGAGTAACACTGTTATTCAATGTTGCCATACCCTTGGCCTTTTTACTCCATCACATTCCTATCTGTCCGCTTAAGACATATGATTAACGACCCTCTTCTAGAAACCTGGGGAGTCAGGTGTTTGGGGGAAGGGATGCTAGGGTATTGTCTAGCTTTTTGTGAGTGATGCCAGGGGCAGATTCCACGGGCCCAGGTACCTCCTTCAGTGTTGGCAATCTCCTTATCATTTGAAACACCCAAGGCCACATCCGGTCCCCCTCCAAGGTAACACCGTGTTGTGTGTCTGGTCCGCTCTGGCACCAGATGGCGCTGGGGAGAGCCACTCGCCTGCCTCAGGTGTGCAGGGTGCAGAATGGTGGAGGAGAAAACCAGGTTCTCCTGTGGCCAGCCCCACTCTCCTGGTTATGGGGCTCAGGGTGTGAAAGGAGAAGGCCCAGGAAGGAGGCTGGGGAGGAAAATCGACAGCAACCTTTATGCAGTGAGACTGAGGAGTGTGCCAGAGGGCCTTTTACCAAGTGGCCCTTGCTGTCCTCTGGGGCTTATTGCTCACTTGCTCCAACTCCTACTGTGTCCCCCACAGATGCTCCCTTCCACTCCCCAGCTGGTGGGGGAGAAGGTAGTGGTCCTAACCACAGAGGGAACTTTTCTTAGACTGGATGAGGGAAGGACAGGCCTCTAAGCCCCATAAGCCCTGGATGGTGGATGAGCTCTGATAATGTGGCCTTGAGCAAGTCCCTTCTCCCTAAGCTGACTTTTTTTTTTTTAAGATTTTATTTTTATTTATTTGACAGACAGAGAGAGATCACAAGTAGGCAGAGAGGCAGGCAGAGAGAGAGGGGGAAGCAGGGTCCCTGCTGAGCAGGAGCCCGATGTGGGGCTCGATCCCAGGACCCTGAGATCATGACCTGAGCCGAAGGCAGAGGCCCAACCCACTGAGCCACCCAGGCGCCCCAACCTAAGCTGACTTTTAATAAGTCCAACAAGAGGGTGAACTTGGTCCAACATTCTGGGATTCTAAGTTCTCAAGATTAGGAGGGAATCATTATCACAAAGAACATTCTGGTGGCTAAGCAGTCCTGACCTCCTCACCCCAGCCAAGCTGGGCTTATGGATAGATGTTAGTCCTCAGCTTCCAGTTTTGAACCCCTCCCAATTGTTGGCATCACCAGCATGGGACCTGGGCCTCTGCCTTTAGGCCCCATCACGCAGAGAGATCCAGGAGTCACTGGGGTGACCCGTTTCCCGCAGCAGGTCAGATCAGGCCAAGGGAAGAGCCAGACATGTCTTTGCGTCTCCATTTGCAGAGCATTCTTCCCTCCACAGAATCTCCTATGCTCACTGTGGTGTGAAGAAACTGGCCCAGAAAGGCCAAGCCACTCACTGTGCCAAGGCCACTGCCTGAAGCAGCTGTGGGAGGAGGCCCCACGGTGGGAAGTGGGGCCTAGCCAGCATGTTGGCCCTCAGGCATGGAGCGTCCGGGTCTGTGCTGACAACTCTTGTGTTTCGGACCCTAGACATCCCCCCCTGCCTGGACTCCGAGCTGACTGAATTCCCCCTGCGCATGCGGGACTGGCTCAAGAATGTCCTGGTCACTCTGTATGAAAGAGATGAGGACAACAACCTTCTGACTGAGAAGCAGAAGCTGCGAGTAAGTGCTCTTTTTCCGGCCTGTCTCAGGGTCCCTGCCTGGCCCCGAGATGGCTCCTGGCCCCGGGCTGGCTGAGGTCCACAGTCCCGTTCCTAGAACTAGGCCCCCAAGTGTAAGCCTACACCCCTGCTCTGATGAATGCCCTTATCCTGGGTGCTGGACACAGACTTCTCATTGTCTTTGGAGGCTGAGAGTACGCATTCACTTCTCAAAGACTCTGAGAAGTCCTGTAATGAAGGGATCTGCTCACTTTGTTTAGCCCAGTGTCAAACAAAAGGAACGCAAACTGCCCTATTCCTTTTCCCTCCTGAGTCTGTGGATCTTAAACTTTACTGAATCTATCAAGCACTTGGAGTACGGATAGAGTGCAGATTCCTGAGCCCTACCTCCGGCCTACAGAATGAGTGTCCCTGTGAAACCAGGCCCAGCAAGCTGCATTTTAACACACTCCCCAGCTGAGTTTGATGGGACTGCTCTACGGAGATAGAGCCCTTTGAAATCACCCCAGGCCTCCACTCCTGCGGGTGAGATGCTGGTACCCGTGTCTGCCCCTTCCTTCCCTCACTTTGAACCTTGGCCATGGCCAGTCTGTTCCGGCTCTGGCCTACTGTCCGAGGTGGAGGGGCCCTGACTGGCCTGGGCCGTCTCCCCTGGACCCTTGGTCACACGGCATCTGCTCCCGCAGGTGAAGAAGATCCACGAGAACGAGAAGCGCCTGGAGGCCGGAGACCACCCAGTGGAGCTGCTGGCCCGGGACTTTGAGAAGAACTACAACATGTACATCTTCCCCGTGCACTGGCAGTTTGGCCAGCTGGACCAGCACCCCATTGACGGGTAAGACCTCCGGCCCTCAGGATCACAGGGGGCCGCGCTGGCTTGGCGCAGGAGTAGACGGCGTCACAGGTCAGGGCCGGTAGGTGCACAGGGTCTGGCCGGAAAACCTCTCAGCAGCCTCTGCTGCTCCCAGCCCTGGAGCCCACAGTCTGCGTGGGGGCCGAGGCAGGAAGGACCAGGCATAGCAGAAAAGATGCACACCCGAGGGGAGGAAAGCCACAACACGTTTTCATGCCAGAAGAAGCGGAAGTCGGCGGGAACCGAACCCCGCCCCCCCCGCCCCCGACCCTTGGGCATGCTGGCCTTGGGTATTCATGAGTTGAGAGAGAGCGAGCTGGGAAGGAGTGCAGAATCCATGGGGCAGTGGGGTGGAGGGGGGCAGCCTGCATGCTCCCAGTCCTTCAGCAAGACCAGAGACCCAGCCCCAACAGGGCGAATGGGCCCTGGGGGTTCATATAAAATCCACAGAGCTAATCCCATCCACATCGCAAGCCCTTGGTTTAATTGTTCTTCCCTCTGGTCCGAATGAGTTCTGAAGGGTCGTGGCCAGGCAGGCAGCTGTGAGAGAACGAACACTTCCTGAGTGTCTCCTGTGAGCTATTCTAGGCGGGGGATTTAACAGTAATCAGAACTGATGCAGTCCCTGCCCCTGGGACGCTCACACTGTGGGTGATGATCTGCTCCTCACAATCGAAGGAAAAAGTGAAAAGGCTCCCAGAAGGCGCAGGCGGTGGCTTGCTGCCCAGGAGGCCATGAGGTGGTGGTCACGACCCTCATCACAGCTTTCTGGTGTCTTACTGTGTGTTCTCGGAGGAGCATAGGAAGGAGGGCCACCCTGTTTACGTGCCTAGGGGAGCTCACTCTGTCCAGGGATGGTCCTCTCTGGGGGCTTACCCCTCGTTCTTGGTCCAGGCTGTGTGCCTGGAGCCCCCCCACCCTGGCGGCAGTCCCCCAGGGCTGGGGTCTCCTGAGCTCTGGGAAACTCCCTGCTGCTTCTCTCCCAGGCTCTTTCCATGGCTGGGATCCAACTGAGTCACTTGCGGTGGAGGGGGGAGGACATCTGGAGCTCAGGCTGAGCAACTGGATCCCACCAGGACGAAAGCACCAGGAGAGAGGCTTCTAGCAGGGGCTATAAGGACTGCACATCTGGGAAAGTGCTCCAGCCTGGGTCAGGGGATCCATCCGCCCCTCTTCTTGTCCCAGAGCTGCATGGTGACCTTGCCTGAGTCCCTGCCCCTCTTGGGACCTCAGTTTTCCCACCGATATACTATGTAAGGGGAGGGAGTGTTCCTTCCAGTTCAAACATTGTGTGGTTCTTTCGGTGAGTTGGGTGGGGTGAGAGGGTCTGGGGGTTAGAGAGAAAACTGAAGTTGCAGCGTGGCCCCTTTGGGAAGAGTATGTTGAGGACAACTAGTTGAGGGCTCTGGGAAATAAGGGAAAAATTCATACATGTGCTCTGGAGTCAAGGCTGGCTGGAGGAACAGGAATGAAGGACAGTGGGAGAGAAATGAGAAGGCCTCCCTCTCGCACGTTATGATATACAAAAATTAAAGCTCTATGAAGGTTTCAGTTCTTTTGACCCTCTTGCCAATTCCAGTCCTTTCCCACTATTCCCCAGAAGGCAGCACTGTTATCATTTTAATGTATCTGTTTTTAGAGCTGTTCTTTTTTTTTTTTTTTTTAAAGAGAGAAAGTTGGGAGGGCAGAGAGAGAGAGAGAATCTTAAGCAGGTTTCAAGCGCAGTGAGGAGCCTGACGTGGGGAACGATCTCACAACCCTGAGATCATGACCTGAGCTGAAATCAAGAGTCAGATGCTTAACCGACTGAGCATCCAGGTGCCCTTGGACTCTTTTCTATGCATTTGTAGCTACATAAATGTGTGTCCACCAGAAACATGCACTGTTGTTTCATAGCAGATTTCGATCTACTAATAACAGAATACTTTCTTTTTTTTTTAAGATTTTATTTTATTTTATTTTATTTATTTGAAAGAGACAGAGAGATCACAAGTAGGCAGAGAGGTAGGCAGAGGAGGGGGGGAAGCAGGCTCCCCGCCGAGCAGAGAGCCCGATGCGGGGCTCGATCCCAGGACCCTGAGATCATGACCTGAGCTGAAGGCAGAGGTTTTAACCCACTGAGCCACCCAGGCGCCCCAGCAGAATATTTTCATTTTAAGTTTCTATGCCCCAATTCTCAGCCAATTAGGAAACAGTAAAATGCGCCAAGAGACCTGTCTCATGAATCGATGGGATCTCAGAACTGGAAGGGCTCTTAGACATCATGGTCAACTCTCCCCGCTTTGATGGAGGGGAAACTGAGGCTCAGAGTGGGGCACTGCCTGCTCTTAGTCCCACAGCAGGTCAGCAGTACAGTGAGGGGTAGACTGGGATCCTGCCTTCCTGTTCTGTCTGCATGTCCCTTCCTTCTGCCCTGTGGGGAGGGGCTGTCTCTCATGGAGTGTCCTCAGGCCCTCCCCCTCCTGCCCTCAGGTACCTGTCCCACACGGAGCTGGCCCCACTGCGTGCACCTCTCATCCCCATGGAGCACTGCACCACCCGCTTCTTTGAGACCTGCGACCTGGACCATGACAAGTACATTGCTCTGGACGAGTGGGCCGGCTGCTTCGGCATCAAGGAGAGTGAGTGTCTGAGCAAAGAGGCCACCGTCCTCCCCACCTCCCCTCTGCTCTCTCTGTCATCTGTATGTCCATCCTCTCGGCCCACCTCTGCTCTCTGTGCCTAGTTAACCCCTTTCTCTGCTTTCCCTGTCTGGGTGGGCCTTGCTCTCTCAGGTAGGTTCTTGTCCATCTGCTTTCTCTTTCCCTTCCTCAAGCATAGCACTCAGTCCGTGCCCAGCGCTATTTTGGGAGCTGGCAGGCACCTAGAGAGGGGACAGGAAGTGTAACTTGGCAGCGTGTGTAAGTGACAGGAACAGGCCAGGGGCAGGGAGACCAAGGTCCTTAGTCCCCAACTTCCTGGGTGACCTTGGTCTAGTCCCCTGACCCTTGCCCGGGGATGGGTGGGACCCACTGATTCCTGGGGAAGCACGTCTTCCCCAGTACAGGCCTCATTTCTAATTCTGTTTTCTTGTTTTGCTTTGCAGAGGATATCGACAAGGATCTGGTGATCTAAATCCACACCTCCTTCTGCAGTACCGGATCCTCCCTCTTTGATCTTCCCCTTCCTGTTTCCCCCAATGTTTAAAATGTTTGGATGGTTTGTTGTTCTGCCTGGGGACAAGGTGCTAATATAGATTTAAACGAATACATTAACGGTGCTAAACATGGAAATTGTAACCCAAGTCATGACATTCTTAATCGTAACACGGCTGTCCACGCCTCTTGCTCACCCACTAACGGTCCCATTTTTCTCTCGCCATTTGCTGCGCTGCCCCGTGTCCTAGTGGCGTTTGGGTGGGAACTTTGATCTGCTCAGGTCTGCCTTTAACACATCCTGCATTTTCAGATTTTTCTCTCCATTTCTCTGCTTGAAACTAATACTCACCAAGTTAGTCTTTGTGTTCATTTTATTTCAAGGTACTGGATGCCAGGGGGTCCTCCCCACATGGCCTGAAGGTGGGCAAAGGGAAGTAACAGGCACGTGACGCTGGCAAGGATGTTTCTGGGACTAGGGGACTAGTGGGAGAAAGCCCTACAGAACCCACCAGCCAGAACTGCAGATAAGAAGGCTGTCACCCAGAGAAAGGACCTGCGTCTGTGTTAGGAAAACATATTAACTCTCACAGAAGCCCAGTTCCTCACCATTCCCCACTCCTTCATCTTTCAGTGCCCTTTCTTTTCACCTTAGGCTGTTAGTCCAAACTTTTGGGAGCCGGGGTGGACCATCAGCTCTCTGGAATCCGCCAGGCCCCTGGGGGGTGGATCACCACACCCTGCAGGGCTTCTCCCCTCCTAGCGGTCTTTGGGAAATGCAGGACTGGGAGGCTGTTTCGACCAGGAAGGCCAAGGTCAAGAACGAAGTGTAGAAAATTGTAAAGTAGAAAAAGTGGAGTTGGTGAATTGCTTTTGTTTTGTTTTTTCACATTTGGATAGCTGTTATGAGAGGTCTTTCCCTCGGTTTCTAGCATGTTCCTCCTTTTCTCCCTCTCCCCACCTTTTTTCCTTCTATTAATCAAGAGAAACTTCAAAGTCAATGGGATGGTCGGATCTCACAGGCTGAGAACTCGTTCACCTCCAAGCATTTCATGAAAAAGCTGCTTCTTATTAATCGTGCAAACTCTCGCCACGACGTGGGGAGTTTGACAGATCTTTCAAAATAAAAAGTAACGACTTAGAAACTGCCTTCCTGAGTGATTTTGCATGTGTCTTAGTCTTAGACACCTCATTACCCTGACGTGCAGACACACGGACGGATGTGTCTACACACAACTGCACGACTGCAAACCTTTGCAAACACTACTATGCTTTGGTGCACACATAGGCTTCCTTGTACACAGGGGATGTATTTGTACACAGGGAATCTATGGTTCCTATAAGCACAAATTTAGCTTATTTTTAAGATTTTATTTATTTATTGGGGGGGTGGAGCAAGGAGATAGGCAGAGGGAGAGGGAGAGAGAGAATCTCAAGCAGACTCCCCACTGAACATGGAGCCTGACAGGGCTTGATCTCATGACCTTGAGGTGATGACCTGAGCCGAAACCAAGAGTTGAATGCTTAATCAACTGAGCAACCGGGCGCCCCGAGCTTACTTTTAATTTTATGAACTGTGTGCTCAACTTCTTTCATTACTGCACTTCATTATCAGAAACACCAGGCTAAGCAACTATCTCCTTCCACCACCCATCCATCCTCTTTTCCCCTCCTCATACCTATTTATTTATTTTAAAATTTTATTTAAACTCTAGTTAGTTTGCATACAGTGCAATATTGGTTTCAGGAGTAGAATTCAGTGGTTCATCATTTACATACACAGCTAGTGTCCATCACAACAAGTGCCCACCTTAATACTCATCACCCATCTAGCCCCTACCCCACCCACATCCCTCCATCAACCCTCAGTTTGTTCTCTATCTTTAAGAGTCTCTTATGGTTTGTTCATCCATCCATCCATCCATCCATCCATCCATCCATCCATCCATTTAGTCAACAAATGTTTATGATAGACCTACTAGGCACCAGGTCCCATGCCAGGTGATAGAGACTCCATTGTGGCAAAGCAGACAAAGCATTTGTTCTAGAACTTCTAGTCTAGTGGGGAGTAGATTAAACAATTTCACAACTAAGGGCACCTGGTTGGCTTGGTCACAGCATGCAGCTCTTGATCTCAGGGTGTGAGTTCGAGCCCCACATTAGGTATGGAGATTACTTAAAAATAACATTTGAAAAACCTTAAAAAAAAAAAAGCAATTGCAGAACTAAACTAAATGAGAAGTGGGAAGTGCAGTAAGGGAAGAGTAAGAGAAACCATGCATTTGTACAATGGGAGGATGTAGCATTACTCAAGAGCTTCACTGTCTACATGGTAGCCACCACACATGTGTGGCTATTTAGATTTAAGTTTAATTAATTAATTTAATTTAACTTAATTAATTTAGACCTCAGTACCTTAGTCACATTAGACACTTTTCAAGTGATCATTAGCCACATGTGAATAGTGGTTACCTATTGAACATGGTAGATCTAGAGCATTTTCATCATCGTGGAAAGTTCTATTGGACAGAGCTGTTCCATGGCTTCTTTGAGAAAACTGGAACTGAGTCACAAAGGAAAAGAGGAGATTAAGTGTGTGGAGTAAGGACAGAGCAGGGAAAGTGCAAGGAAAGAGCATTCCAGGCAGCGGAAACAGCATGTGCAAAGGCCCTGAGGTAAATGGGGAGCAAGATGAGTCCCAAGCTGGTAGGGCTGGTGCACAAAGGGAGGGGTGGGTCATATTGGATGAAGCTGAAGAGATGGGCAGAGGCCAGACCATGCAATCTCATAAGCTATGGTAAGGAGTTTGGATTTTATTTTTTGTGCACCGGGGAAGTCATTGAAGGGTTTTAAACCAGAGAGACAAACAGTATTAGATTAGCTTTTAAAAGAGCACTCTGATCAGGAAAGAGTTAATGACCTTGTAAGTCCACAGAGCACTTTTCAAAGTTCATGCGTGTTCATTGTGCTAGTGTGATAACTCAGGCTAGTAATTCAAGACTCTCGTTAGAGATGGAAAAATGGGCTCAAGAAGTGTGCTCCACTACAGTGGGCCACAGAGCTGAG
Source organism: Potos flavus (assembly GCA_028534135.1). Lineage (NCBI taxonomy): Eukaryota > Metazoa > Chordata > Mammalia > Carnivora > Procyonidae > Potos > Potos flavus. Next base: position 95,856,934 of record CM052895.1, read on the forward strand.
TCTTCAGGTGTCAAGTTGTTCCCTCCAACCTTTTATTTGAAATTATTTTCAAATTATTAAAATAATACAAACTCATAAAAAAAAAATCAAATTGTATTCTGATGTTCTCTTTTTTCAAGAGAGAGGAGTTGACTGGCTTGGTCTTGGCCATTTGAGGAATGGAAGCCCAGAACTAGTAGTCTCAGTCTCTAGGGATCCAAGCAGAGACCAATTAAAGTCAATTCCGGTATTGGTTCATTCATTCATTCCTTCAATGGTATTTATCAGGTGACTGCAGGGTGCTAAGCCTGTCCTACATGCTCATGAGTAGGGCAAGTGTTGGTCCCTGCTGCCTTGGAGCTTTCCTTCCAGCCAGGCAGACAACACACAAGTTAAGGAATAATACCATGTTAGGTAGAAACATGAGCTGTAAAGGAAATAAAGCAGGGAGCTGTGATGGTGTATGGCTTTATAGAGCATTTGTTGGGTAAGGAAGGAGACGTGACCTCTGACCTCAGAACCTCAGGATGTAGTCCTTATGCCTTGATTAACCCCAGGGCAGATTATCGAGAGATGCATGGCATCCATGATTATAACGACTCTGCCACCAACTTACAGACGAGCGAAGAGTTTCAGGGAAGTTGAGTGACTTGGTCATGTGATGAGACAATGAGAAAAAGTGGAAACTGGAACCCAGAGCTTTCTCTCCCATATGGAAATACCTCCCACTGGGAGCTTTTCAAGGGCAAGGCAGCATCAGAAGGGCATAAAGGATGAATCTGCTGGCTGCAGAACCACTGATCAGCTCCCTTAACAGGGGCCCTCTGAATCTAGAATCCTTCAAGGCAGTGTTTCTATATCCTATTCGTGCTTTCCCTACCTTTAAATCAAATCACTTAAAACAAAACAAAACAACTTAACATTTAAAGGAAATTATTCCATTACCTTAGGTAGCAAATCAGTATCATTTACCATAACTAGAGATAAACCATAAAGATAAATACAGTAAAAATATAAATACAGTGGAAAAACAATGTTATGCAATTATGAATGTGTCCCATGCTTGAAGGGTGGTTCTGTTTCTTATTAAAATAAAAAAATCTAAGAGATTTTCTCTTTGATAACCAGATGGCCCCAAAGGGAACTGAATTATAACTAATGCCAAATCTGTAAATCTCCTAAAATCATCTGGGCCACGGTGGGCAATTCCTCTCTGCAGGGAAAGGAGTGTGGGTCTTTTGGAGACCATTTGAGTCCCAGGTAACAGAAGGCTCCTTCGATCTGAATATCTGCTGCAGAACTGGATTGAGCCCTTCGAGTCCAATGACCCAACTTCAAGCTTATTTCTTGTCTGATGATAATGGTCCCTCATAGGTCATTGTGTCTGACACAGAGGAAGCCAATAATAATAAAAAGACTAATACTTCCAACTTAAATGTGAGGTGCCCACCCTTCCCTCCGAGCCCCCACCCTGGACTGATCTTTTGTCCCTGGTCCTCTCTCAGTTGTAAGGTTTCCTGCTTCGAGGCCACATTCCTTTTGTGAAGGGACTCTGTGCTGGGCTGCCTGTTGTGTGTAATGGTTTTGGCTACAGGACTGCAAGGGTTAAGTGTGTCCAGCAGGAAACAGAGAAATAAGGCCCCCTAAAGAGGTAAAGGGGCCCTGGTCAGGGAGAGAGGAGTCTAGTTTCCAAACCAGTGGTGTGGGCCTGGACAAGTGCCTTCCCCTATAAGGGTCCAGTCTCTGCTTCTAAATAAGGGCAGAGGGAGCTGGATGAGATGGTCCTTATGTTCAGAGAGTCTGTGAGATTTCCCCTTTCCTTGTGAACAGGCTGTCCTAGGGATGAGTAAGGCCCCAGGGCATGGAGGCCTCACAACCTGGTTTCCAGATGACTCCCCAGAGCCAGCGGGACCCATTTTTCTCCTGGCTGAGCCACAAGCTGGCCAGGCTGTTGAGGAGGGTGAGGGCGCCTCCTGGCGGGACTGCGGAGAAAGGCTCTCAGTGCTGTGGGATGGATCCGATGTATGAGTTCCTGACTGACTGCAGGAGCATCCAAGTCATAAAGACCCATAGAAGTCATCTGGCCCAACCCCCTCTTTTTCCAAATGGAGAAACTGAGGCTCACAGGAGTGAAAGATATTCCCTCGGGTAGAGTTGTCAGGTAAAATACAAGATTCCCAGTTAAATTTGTTTTCAGACAATGATATGTATTTTTTGGTATAAGTATGTCCTATGCAATACTTAGGACATTCCCTTCCTCCTCCTCCTCCTCCTTCTTCTTCTTTAAAGATTTTGTTCGTTTATTTGACATAGAGAGAGAGAGCACAAGCAGGGGAAGTGACAGAGGGAGAGGGAGAAGCAGGCTCCCCGGGGAGCAGGGAGCCCAAAACAGGGCTTGATCCCAGGACCCTGGGATCATGACCTGAGCCGAAGGTAGATGCTTAACTGACTGAGTCACCCAGGTACCTCTGTCTTTTATTTCTTAAGAAACAAAACCAGAATTGAAGCAAATATGAATGAACAATAGGTTTTTAAAAGCAGATAGTGAGTATGTAAATACGTACATTATTCTATTTCCTATAACATAAATATTTCACTAAAATACTTGTAAAATGTAGGAGCACTTTAGGGGACTCTGATGTAGGTGATCTGAAGACCATCGCTTGAGAAACACTGGCTTAGGTGGCAAGAGAGTGGAAAGAGCTTCCCACTTCCAAATACATATTGGTTGCCTTCCATGTCTAACAGCTGGGAGGATCAGGGACTTTATGGGGTGAGCTGGACAGGGCCTGGTCTTGAAGGACGGGAAAGATTCAAAGAAGCAGAGGTAAGTATCACAGTCAGGGAACAAATAGTCTGAGCAAATGGGTGAGTAAGTGCCAGGAGATTAGGGTTGTGTCTTGTTCATAGCTGGTATCTAATAAATGACCTCTCTAGCCCTGTCTCCTATCACTACCCCCTCAGTCGCTACACTTTAGCCACAGTGGCCTTCCTTGTGTTCCTGAAACATGACGAGTTCTGCCTGCCTCAGGGCCTTTGCATTTGCTATGCCCTCTGTTGGAACTACACTCTTTCCCCACCTTTTCCTTAGTGCCCACCTCTTCATCACTCTCAGGTCTCAGTTCAAATGTTACCTCCTCAGAGAGTCCTTTGCTGTTTACTCTTCTTACTCCCATTTCCTCTCCTTCCTATCAACAATCACAACCTGTAATTATTATCTTGTTTATTTACTTTTGTTGCTTGACACCCCCATCCCAAAGCAAAATATAAGATCCATGAACACAGGCACTGATCTCTTTTGCTCACTGCTGTGTCCCTAGCCCTGAGCATATTTCTTGGAACATATTAAGTTCTCCTTGTCAATATTTGTTAAATGAATGAATGAATGAGAGGTGGGGCTAGGCGTGAGTAGGGAAAGCTCTTGGAATGAAGGCAAGGGTAGGTAGACATTGGGGTCTGAGAAAATGCAGGGAAAAAGCTCCTTGACATTGGTCTTGACACCAAAAGTACAAGCAACAGAGCCAAAAATAAACAAATGGGACTTCGTCAAACTAAAAAGCTTCTACACAGCAAAGGAAACAATCAGCAAAATGAAAAGGGAACCTACAGAATAAGTGAAAATATCTGCAAACTCTATCTGATGAGGCATTAATATCCAAAACACATCAGGAACTCAGCAAAAAACCAAACAACCTGATTTAAAAATGGGCAAAGTACTTGAATAGACATTTTTCCAAAGAAGATATTCAAGTGGCCCACAGGTACATGAAAAGGTGCTCAAGATCCCTCATCATCAGGGAAATGCAAATCAAAGCCACAAAGATACCACCTCATGCCTGTTAGAATGGCTGTCATCAAAAGGACAAGAGATAACAAGCATTGGCAAGAAGGTGAAGAACAGGAAACCCTTATTCACTAGTAGTGGGAATGTAAATTGGTGCAGCCACTATGGAAAACAGTATGAGGACTCCTTGAAAAATTAAGAAGAGAACTACTATGTGATCCAGGTATTCCACTTCCGGGTATATACCTGAAGGAAATGAAAACATTATCCTGAAGAGGTATCTACATCCCCATGTTCATTGCAGCATTATTCACAGTAGCCAAGACGACGAGACAACCCAAGTATCCATCAATGGGTCAATGGATAAAGATAATGTAGTTTATATATACAATGGGGTATTATTCAGCCATAAAAAGAAGGAAATCCTGTTCTTTGTGACAACATGGATGGACCTTGAGGGCATTATGCTAAGTGAAATAAAACTGACAAAGAAAGAGAAACATTGTGAGTGCTTGCTTATATCTGGGATCTCAAAAGGCTGAACTCAAAGAAACTTGAGAGTAGAATGGCAGTTGCCAGGGGCAGGGGAAGGGGGGGAAATGGGGAGATATTTGTATAAATGCCAAGCTATAGGATGAGTGAGGTCTGAGGATCTAATGAACAGCACAGTGCCTAAAATCAACAATACCGTGTGATATACCGGAAAGTTATTAAGAGAGATCGTAAATGTTATCGCCACATACAAAATAGAGGTAATTTTGTGAAGGGATGGAAATGTTAACTAGCCTTATAGTGGTCAGCATTTTGCAATGTATACGTGCATCGAATCATCCCACTGCACACCTTAAAGTTACCTATGTTATTTGTCTATACTATCTCAACAAAGCTGGAAAAAACAAAACAAGTGAAAATCTCTGCATTTCCTAACCCATCTGTTAAAAGAAGCCTCCGATCTCCTTTGTGGCGCATTTGCCAAGAGAAGGGCTACAAAAGCCGGCGGTACAAGTAGGTCAAGATGGTAATAGCGCGAGCGCCACCGGTGAGGCGAGTTTATGGGGCGGTGACGGAGCCCGGAGCCCCGGGGGAAATGCCAGGCAGAGCAAAGGGCAAGCATCCATCCACCCCAGAGTCGCTGCACCGCAGTATGTCTTAAAGCAGAGCAAAACAAAACAACGACAAACAAAACAAACGACACTCAAACAGCTTTGTCAGTGTTTGCAGAGAGCTAGATTCCGGGCTCAGGTCATTAAGAACAGGGTTTCTTCACTTGTTCGTTCAAAAGCCATGCGGGACGTGAGACAATTCTTCATGCAGCGGGACTGTTGCCGGCCCTATAGGACGCCTGGGTCTCCGCCCCGCCCGCTAAACGCCGCTGTGCCCGGAAACTGTGGCGGACCCCACAACTCCAAAAGGACGCCCCAGGAGTGGGGGGCAATACACCACCCCTGAGAACTGGTGTCTTGGAAGCCTGCTGCCACCAGCAGAGGGAAGCCTGACTCAAGAAATGGGAAGTCCGAGGCCTGGCCGCGGACTCCCACCGAGGTTGGCTAGGAGGGGCCCCCCATCCTTCCTCAGGATACTGAGGGATCTTCTGCTCCACCACACGCCCCCAGTGCACACCATTCTACAGGTGAGGGAAACTGAGTCTCAGAGAGGCAGATGGTTGAGAGATTTGCTCCACATCTACTTTAGCGGCACAGTCTGTGAAGGGATTCAAGAAGCGGAAGCCCAGAGCCCTATAATGCCATCATCCCTGTGCTTTGAGAAACATTACCTTCTTCTTCTTCTTCTTCTTTTTTTTGAAGATTTTATTTATTTATTTGAAAGAGCATGAGAGTGAGGTCACAAGCAGGGGCGAGGGGCAGAGGGAGAAGCAGACTCCCTGCTGAGCAAGGAGCCCGATGTAGGGCTTGATCCCAGGACCCTGTGGGATTGTGACCTGAGCCAAACAAAGACAGATGCTTAAAGGACTGAGCCACCCAGGAGCCCTGAGAAACATTATCTTCACATCCCTGGCTCTCAGCCATGGGACACACAGCCAGGTGTCTGAGCCCTTGGGTGCCCAAGGCGGGCTCCTGGGCTTAGCAGACAGTGTGCTAGAGGAGAAAGAGAAGCCAGCTGACCTGGTCCTGGTCCCAACCCTGGCAGTAACTGCAGGACTACCTGATTCCCGTCTCTGAGCCCCCAACTTTCTTTCTGTAATGAAAGTGTGATAGGGACACCTTGCTGAGCAAGGAGCCCGATGTGGGACTCGATCCCAGGACCCGAGGTCATGACTTGAGCTGAAGGCAGACACTTAACCGACTGAGCCACCCAGGTGTCCCTCTGGAGAAATATTGTAATATAATATGTAAAGATACTTGTGTGTGCATATATATGCATACATACTTTTAAAAAAAGTTTTATTTATTTAAGTAATCCCTATACCCATTGTGGGGCTTGAACTCAAGACCCTGAGATCAAGAGTCCCATGTTTCCTGACTGAGCCAGCCGGGGTGCCCCTGTATATATACATTTTGTTACACAGATTGGATTATATTATACATTTTATTATGTGCTTTATTTGTACTTGAAAGTATCACTAGTAATCTTTCCACAGCAATGATGTGTATTTGCCTCCCTCCTTCCTTGTGGTGCCTGCACCCCATTCCACAATACAAATGTCCCAAAGTTAAATGGCCCTTCTCTGCCCATCACCCACCTGCCCCAGGAGTGTGGAAATCACGGGAGGTCGCCCCAGTTCCAGTTCCCGAGTCACTGTGGGAACCTTGTAAGTCCTTCCCCGCCTGCCCATCCATTTTCCCACCTGGTTTAGCAACTTCTGCCTTCCCTCCCAGGGGCTCCTATGAGGGTCCCTTGAGATAACATCTTATGAAGGCTTTTGCCAAAAGCACGCCTTTTTCTGCCCCTGGAAGGAATTATTTTCACTTGTTCTGAAGAAGAGTCTCTGCATGTACTTGTAACTCCTGCCAAGAAACCTGAGAGGCCCCGAATTCCTCAGCGCCTGGATCCCAGAATCGCTTAATCTGTCGGCTGCTCCCTTCCAAGGGGCGCTGAGACGAGGGAGTTATGTGCTGCTTAAAGGCTTAGAGGGTGTCAGCTTGAAGAGAGGAGAGAGTGAGGGAGTGTCTGCTGCCACTTGGCTCGACCTCTCAGATGAAAAGGTTTGGGAGAAGCGAGTGTTTACAGGGATCAGGGCAGACACACTGGAAGGGCCAGAGTTCCCCTCTGCTTCTCAAAGATGACAGAGGATTGTCATCATCAAAGCCCCCCTGAGGAAGACTCGGACTCTTTCCATCCCAGAACAATTTAGCATTGGGGACTGTGAGCTCCTGAAGTTTCGTGGGAATCGAGGAGGACAATCAGGACTATTTTACCTTGCACAACTCCAGGGGGCTCTGTTTACATTGATGGTGCCATAAACGGTGCCCAGGAGAGGTACAAAGTGGTGCTGATGACCATACTACAGCAGCCAGTATGATCTTTTTAAAACGTAAAAAAAAAAAAACCCCAAAACAAAAAAACTAATGATTTCTTGTTATACCCCAAATAAAACCCATAAATCTCTCTGCATGATCCTGCCTCATTTTCCTCTCTAACTTTATGTCCTACCATCACCCTGGCTCACTAAATTGCAAACACATTGACCTTACTGATCCCCAGACAGTTCTAATGGCCTTAGTTCCTGCCTCAGGGCCTTTGCATAGGTTGCCTCTAGACCTTCCCAAGGTTGGCTCCTTCTTGTTACTGAATGTTCATCTTATTTTCAGACATGGGTTCTTTCTATACACTCCCATCTTATATTTGAAGTCCCATCCACAAGGAGCTATGCTCCTTTTGAATATGCTCTTCCTTTTCCAGCAGCTGGCAGGTTAAGTTTATATCCATAGAGTCAGCACAATGCATGGGACCTTATAGACATTCACAGTTATTTATTGAACAAATATTGACTTGAGTCAGGGCAGTGATGACACCTTTGAAACTGTAAGGTGTTGTACTTGGATGAAAGCCATCCCACTTAGCTGAGAGCAAAAAGGGTCAGAAGAAACTTAGTGTCTCCTAGTTTCTAAGTTCTTAAAAAACAGAGAACTTTTCGTTGGGGTCAGTGCATCATTTCATCCCTCCCCGCCTGCACAGGCTTATAAATGGTGGGGCTAGCAGTAATGACCCAATCCAGCTCCTTTACTGTAATTGTGGGGAAACTGAGACCTTCCCAGAGGGAAAGAAGACACAGATATTAATAGTTGAACTGAGACTAAGAACTGTCAGGCCAGTGTACCCCAGTGTCCAGTGTATAGACGAAGAACTTAGTGGGTAATGTACTTTGAGAGCACCCTGATCTGCCCCGAGAAACCCATCACGATGCCCAAAATTTCTAACCATTTTTCTTTCATCTAGGTCAGGGTAGTGTATCTGTAGAAGACGCCTATGAAAACAGAAATACTTTATCAACATCTCATCCCTTAGAAGAGATTTGCTTCTTAGATAAGCAGATGTAGAAAAGCAAAGGATGGGACCTGAGTGGGGAGAAAATTCCACTAGTGGTGGCGGTGGCTTTTGTGATGAAGGGGGAAGTTTAGGGGTCCAGGCTTGGGGACAGGAGAGTGGAAGTGAGGTGTGGCACCTCTGCCAACCTCCACCAATCTCATTTTGCCTCAGGCTGGCCTCAAATGGGAACCACAGAGAACTGTTCGGATGCCAATAAGCGAATACCAGCAGCGAACAAAGAGCTGTTTGTGCTGGGGAGAACCAGTCCCACGGGTGGTTTGGGTGTAGCGGAAAGCAAGGCTCGGGTTTTGGGACAGACGGCGTTTAGAAAGCTGAGGAGAGAGAGGGCCATCCCCAATCTCCCCGGGCCACCCTGGCCATCACCCCTGAGTCTCGGGAACGGTCTGCATCGGAGACTGCTCCTGGGGGGCTGCAGCACCCCATCGGAGCCTCTGCTCAGTCCCCCTGCCCTCCTGGAGGGGGAGGTGAGGGAGACCCAGGGGGGTCTATCTAGAGTGCTTGGACAGCTGGAACAGGCAGAAAACAAGCAAGTTCAGCAAGACTCTGATATTCTAGCTAAAAAGCTCAGAACTGTCCACACCCTACGCCCTGCAGTCAACGACTAGAAACACCTCCAAGAAGCACAGTGGACCTAAATAATGTCACCAGTAGGCCTGGGCCTGAGCATCCCCAGGGTTCTGTCGGGAAGGCTTGTTCCATTCAACCTCTGCTCCTCCATGGAGGGAAATAAAGCCAGGAACTGCCTCCAGGGCTTAGTTTGAGGTTGGCTGAATAGGCTTCCAAAGTGCATGTGTTTTTTCTTCTTCTCTCCTTATTCAAAGCCTATCTGTTCCAAAAGGCTCAGCTAAAATCCTTTCTGGTCCACGGCAGCTTCTTTCTTTTGAGCTCCAAGGGCTGTTTTCCTCCCTTGGCACTTTGCACAGGCGGCCCCATATCTCCACTGGTTATTGGATCCCCAATCCTCCTCCAGCCGCCTCGAAGGCAAAGTGCTGAGCACACAAGAGGATACCCCCGATAAAAGCCTGGAGCCAGAGAGAACCCGCCTCACCATGATTGTCTATTCCCCTCATGTTATAGATGCAGAAAGTTGAGTGGGATGTGTCAGGGGCTGCGAGAAGGGGGCAAAGGAGAGTTGCTGTCTAGTGGGTACAGAGCTTCGGTCCTGTGAGATGAAGAAGTTACTAGGGCGCCTGGGTGGCTGAGATATTAAGCATCTGCCTTCGGCTCAGGTCATGATCCCAGGATCCTGGGATCAAGCCCTGCATTGGGCTCCCTGCTCGGCGGGAAGCCTGCTTCTCCCTCTTCCACTCCCCCTGCTTGTGTTCTCTCTCTCACTGTCTCTCTCTCTCTCTGTCAAATAAAGAAATAAAATCTTAAAAGAAACAAAGATGAAGAAGTTATGGAGACTGACTGTAAAACAATGTAAATATCCTTACTGCTACTGAGCTAATTATGCTAAAAAATGGTTAAAACGGTAAATTTTATGTTGTACATATTTTATCACAAACTAAAAAAATTAAATAAGTCTTTAAAGCTATTAAGTGACGTAGGAAATCATGGATGCTCCCAAGGGCAGGGATTTTTATCTGTTTTTATGCACTGCTGTGTCCCTTGCCCCTCAAAGGCTGCCTGGCATGGGGCAGGGGCTCAGTACATATTTAGGTAGTGAGTGAACCCTAGCCACTTTGCGCTGATGATATATACACAGCCTCCGTATTTTTATTATTTTTAATTTTTAAAGTAATTTCTACCCCCAGTGTGGGGCTTGAACTCACAACCCCAAGATCACGAGTCACATGCTTCACTGACTGAGCCAGCTGGGCACCCCTATTCATGACCCCTTTAAGTGTGATGGTGATACTGGAACCACTTTGAAGGTCAAGCCAAACTCCAGAGGGTCTTATGGGATTTGCCCTTTCCTGTACTTCTTGCCACCAGCTGGTGCCAGAGCAAGGGAGCCGACCGTACGTGGGCTGTGATAACCCAGAACCTATCCAGTGCCAGACCTCACTAGCGTTCTTATGGGGAACTTAAATAAAGAGTCATGTCTCAAAACACTCTTTGTTAATTTGCCCTATCAGACATGAAGATTTCAAACCATATCTGAAACTGGACAAAACAAAACAAATAACTATGTCCGAAGGGCACGGTACTTCTCATTTCTGTTACGATGACTGTTTTGGCCATATTCCTTCTCTTCCCCAACATGCTTGACTCAAAGTGGGGAGCTGTGACTTGCCTTCATCCTTCAGCATTCTTACACAATTCACTTCCATTTGCTTCTTATCTGCTCACACCCACTTCCCCCTTTTTTATTGTTTATGTAAACTTTTTTTTTAAGATTTTATTTATTTATTTGACAGAGAGAAAGAGATCACAAGTAGGCAGAGAGGCAGGCAGAGAGAGAGGGGGAAGTAGGCTCCCTGCTGAGCAGAGAGCCTGATGTGGGGTTTGATCCCAGGACCCTGAGATCATGACCTAAGCCGAAGGCAGAGGCTTAACCCACTGAGCCACCCAAGCGCCCCTTATGTAAACTTTTTATTGAAGCAAAATATACGCAGAGAAAAGTGTACAAATTGTATATGTACAACTCAATGGATTTTCACGAACTGAGCACATCCATGTGATCAGTACCCAGTTCCGGAAACAGAACATTACCAGCTCTCCAGAAGTCCCTTCGTGTCTCCTGGAAAGACTCTTATTGATTTCCGGTCCAATATTTTCATTTTGCAGAAGAGAAAACTAAGGCCCAACAGAGAAAAGGTCCCAAGGTGACAAAGCACAATGCTCTGCTGCTACCTTGTAGACTTGGAAATGCAATGTGTTTTGCATGGAACACACCCCCTGTGGTGCCACCACAAGGACGTATGGAACGGAACAGTCTTGGCCCCTAATTTCCCTCTGTCTAGATGGTGCTGAAGTCAGGGCATGGGCTGTACCTGCTCTTTGTGGGGCTGTTGCTACACCCTGGTCATTCCCAGGGTTCTGTTCTGGACTCTCTCCCTGACAACATGCTCCCAAAGAAGCTTAACAAGATTGTGCCAGAAGGGCCCTAAAGATCTGATCATCTTTTGGCTTGCAAAAGAAATAAAGAAAGCAAGAAAGAAAGAGTAAGAAAAAAGAAAGAAAGCCCACAAAATTTTATTCTTAAAATCCCCTGAATTAGTGAGTTGTTATTGCAGAAAAAAAAAAAAATCTAAAAACAGAGAAACATACTAAGTAAGCATAGAATATTCCCTCGTCTGGATTGTGAATCAGGCAGGGGTATAGGTGGCTACATGGTAGATGGGCTTTTTACGTGTGTATCTGTGTATTCTTTTTTAACAGTTGCCTCTTTTCCTTTTCTCCTCCTTGGCTTTCTCTCAAAGTCATTGTTTTGCTGCCAAAAGCTGGATGAGAAGGAGATGGGAAAGAGATAGAGTGATGCCCCTGGCCATGTACCACAAAAGCCCAGCCTTCTCATTCACCTTTGGTGTGATGACTTTGTGTGTGATAGAAACACAGAGCAATGAGGGTATTCTTAGCACTGAGGTCTCTGTAAACAGGATCATGTACTAGAAAACAAAGAAGCTAGAATGGGATGCAGCTGTAATGTTCAACCACATAATCTTTCACATGGATGGTGGATCTCTCTGAGAATGCAAATAAAACCCAAGCCCTTTGACTCCCAGGGCAGTGCTGTTTGTACTCTTCCACCTCAATTCCCAGGGTAATTCTGTTCAATTTTTCTATTCCGTCCTCCTTCCTCACCAAACACCTATGGGTACTTGTTGTACTATGGGTGTCAATTTTGGATTTGTGAAACAAGGTCATCGTGGCAGTAACTCACCAAGCATGCCCCTGAAGAATGGAATTGGCTAGGGAATCCTGGCCAGTAGCATGCATAGCAGTCAGAAGAAATTAGGTTGCAGGTGACAGAAACTGAGATCAAATGAACTTAAGCAGAAAGGGAATTCGTCAGCTCATGTAACCAATGATAAGTCAGGATTTCAGGCATAACTGGATCAAGGGCTCTCTTCTCTCTCTCCCTTAGCTCTTCTCTCTTTGCCTGTTGGTGTTGGCCTCTCTCTTTTGCTGCTGCTAGGCTTCCTCTGCATGGATGGGTGTAGTGGGCTGAATGATGGTCTCCTAAAGATGTCCATGTCCTGATCCTCAACTTATGAGTGTGTTACCTTACATGGTAAAAGTGATTTTATACATATCATTAAGTTAAGAATCCCGAGATGGGGAGATGGTCATGGGTTATCCAGGTAAGCCCAATGTAATCATGAAATTCCTTATAAGAGGCAGGCAGGAGGGTCACAGTAGAAGAAGAAAATGTGATGATAGAAGCAGAGGTCAGAGAGATAGTGTTTTGAAGATGCCACTCTACTGGCCTTGAAGATGGAGGAATAAGCAAACCATAAGCCAAGGAATGGAGATAGCCCCTAGAAGCTGGAAAAGTCAAGGAAATGAATCATTCTCTAAGGCTTCCAGAAGGAATGGGACCCAGCCAACATCTTGAATTTAGGATTTCTGACCTCCAGAACTATAAGAATAAATGCATGTTCTTTTAAGCCACCAAGTTTGTGGTAATTTGTTACCACAGCAATAGGAAATTAACACAATGGGCTTGTGTCTCCAGGTTTATATCTTCTTATGTACTAATCCAAGTGGTCTATGGGGGCGGAGAAAGTTTCTTTCTCCCAAAGTCCCCAAGAGACTGCCAAAGATTCTCCTTGGCCACAATCAGGTCATGGGACTGGTGTACCAATCACTGGTGCCAGAATAAGCAAGTGAGAAAGCTGGCTCAGCCTGAGGGATGTATCTGGGGTGGTGGCTTAGGCGGGTGCACTGTGACCCACGAGCCCCTCAGAATCACCTGAAATGGAGGGACAAAGGCCTGCTGGAGGGGTAAAAACAGCATACCTGCCATGCAGTAGGGGATATTTGGAGTGATGTGAGGAGAAACCAAAGGCTGGATTAGGAGGTGCTGAGGGTAGGAGGGGTGGGTGAGCCAGAGGAGAGGCAGACAGAATTGTCTGAAAGGTTCTGGGCACTTCTGAGCCACATGAGAATTTTTGTTGCTGCATTGCAGAGTTGTCAGCATGGATATAGTGGGAGAAGGATTCTCTGTGTGGATCCTTCACACTGAAGGATTCTCACACTCGCATGCACGTGTGCATAGGAGGTAGCTGAGGATAGTGGTTAAGCTCTGAAAAGTCTGAGTTCCTAGCCCAGCTCTGCACATTGACTAGCAGAGCAACCTTACGTAAGGCTATTCATCTCTCCTGAGACTCAGACTCCTCATCTGTAAAATGGGGACACTGCGTTGGAGGTTGGAGTGGTTGCCTTTTAAATTTACCTCTTGCTCGGGAAGCCAGGGGCTGTCAGCCCTCAGTGGGGGCTGGGCATTGCAGTTTCAGAAACTCTTCAGGCTCCGTCAAGTCTACATGCATTTGGTTCTGACATGCCTAGCCTGGGATTTCTTCCAGGCTTTCTGCTTGTAGCCCCAGAGCTTGACTCCATCCCTAACTTGTTCACCTGGAGCTCAGAGAGAGAGGAGGAGTTCATCTGTGCTCAGTAGCTGCCCCAGGAACACCATGCAGGAGGCTTGGGAAAGTAGCTTCTGTTTGGGGATAAGATGCCAATATCCCACTGGAGAGTTGAAAACATCAGCAGTTGGGTCTTCCTGCGTGCCTGGCCCTGTGCAAACTCCTGTCAACCAGAATTTAGCTTCACTGCATAGCAAAAAGCCAAGGAACACATAGAAGGTTTGTTTTTCTTTGTTTATAAGGAGGTTTGACACAAGAGGTTCTGTATTGATGTGATGGAGCTGTGGAATTATCAGGGATCTGGAATCCTTCTATTTTTTTCTTTTTTAGGGCAGCATTTCCCCAAAGTCTTTGGTCAGATAAATTTGGGCCACACTACCTACTATAAGTCCCCTTTAGAGATGGACTCACACTGAACCCCAGCATGCTTAGGACCTGCACTGCTTCCCTGGCACTTTTTATGGATAATTTTTTAAAAAGATTTTATTGATTTATTTGACAGAGAGAGACATAGTGAGAGAGGGAACACAAGCAGAGGGAGTGGGAGAGGGAGAAGCAGGCTTCCCATTGAGCAGGGAGCCCGATGTGGGGCTCGATCCCAGGACCCTGGCATCATGACCTGAGCCGAAGGCAGACACTTAATGACTGAGCCACCCAGGTACCCCATTTATGGATAATTTTTAAGAAGTATTTGCTTTTGGAGGAGGACCAAGATGGTGGAGGAGTAGACACCTAAATATCATCAGATCCCAGGAGTTCAGCTAGATAGTTATCAAACCATTCTGAACAGCTACAAACTCGACAGGAGAGAGAAGAGAAGAAGAGCAGCAATTCTAGGAACAGAAAATGGACCAGTTTCTGGAAGGTAGGACATATGGAGAAGTGAATCCAAGGCAACATTCGGGAAGATAGTCCATGGGGGGAGGGATAGAGCAAGTGATAGAGCAGCAGAACATAAAGTCGGAACTTTTAGAAGTCTGCTCCACTGAGGGATGTCACTCCAGAGGCTAAGTTCAGGGGGTGGAGGCCTTGTGGGGACAGTGTGGTCTCAGAACCCGTGGGGACACAAAAAGACCAGGGGTGCCTGAGTGTGGCAGAGCTCCCAGGTATTGGGTCAAGGAAGCCAGCTGCAGAGACAGAGCCGAGGGGTCAACTCTCAGCTTGGCGTTACCTTAAACCGTGATCCGTGGCACAGTCGGGCCACTGCTCTTTTGGCAGGACCCCACTAGTGTCAGATCTAGGGAGACTCACCTTCTTCCTCCGGGAGGAGTGGTGGGGGAGCGAGCTGCAGGAATCTGCTGGGTTTGGAGACTCCAAATGGGACCGTGCACCAGAGACAGAAATGCTTGGTCACAGGCTGGGTGAAGTCGGAGTGAGGCTGGAGACCATGGAGATGGGAGGGATTGACTGCTTTTCTCTGAGGGCGCACTTATTCTATTTTTAAAAACTTTTCCTCTTTCCTATTTTAATGTTTTTTAACTATTTTATCTTATCGATAGCTTTTTAAAATTTAAAAAAAATTTTCATTGTTATAGTCATATTTTATCCCTTCATTGTATTTAACCTTATTTTTTGCATACATATAGGTTTTCTTTTCTCTTTATAATTTTGGGATACAATTTCTTCTAATAGATCAAAATATACCCTAAATCTAGCACGTGGCTTTGTTCTAGTCTCCAGCCTGATCACATTCTTTCCTCTTTTTTTTCTTTCCTTTTTTCAACCAAGTTATATCTTATCAATTTCTTTTTATAATCTTTTTAAATTTTCATCTTTACAGTCATATTCCATCCCTTCATTGTGTTTACCTTTATTTTTGTATATATATAAGTTTTTCTTTCTTTAAAATTTTGGGAGATAGTTTCTTCTAACAGACCAAAATACACTCAAAATCAAGTGTGTGGCTCTGTTCTATTCACCAGTCTAATATATATATATATTTTCTTTTTTTTTTGGCTTTTTTCCCCCCCTTTCTCCTCCCCCCATTTTGGGTCTCTTCTGATTTGGTTAGTGTATATCTTTCTGGGGTTGTTGCTACCCTTTTAGTATTTTGTTCTCTCATTCATCTATTCTTTTTTTTTTTTTTTTCATTCATCTATTCTTACCTGGATAAAATGACAAGGTGGAAAAACTCACCACAAAAAAAAAAAAAAAAAAAGAACAAGAGGCACTACTGATGGCTAGAGACCTAATCAATACAGACATTAGTAATATGTCAGAACTAGAGTTCAGAATGACGATTATGAAGGTGCTTGCTGGGCTCAAAAAAGCGTGGAAGATAATAGAGAATCCCTTTCTGGAGAAATAAAATCCCTTTCTGGAGAAATGAAAGAACTAAAATCTAATCAAGTTGAAATAAAAAAAGCTATTAATGAGGCACAATAAAAAATGGAGGCTCTTACTGCTCAGATAAATGAAGCAGAAGAGAGAATTAGTGATATAGAAGACCAAATGATGGAGAATAAAGAAGCTGAGCAAAAGAGAGACAACTACTGGACCATGAGGGAAGACTTTGAGAGATAAGTGATACCATAAGATGAAACAATATTAAAATAATTGGGATCCCAGAAGAAGAAGAAAGAGAGAGGGGGCAGAATGTATATTGGAGCAAATTATAGCAGAGAATTTCCCTAATTTGGGGAAGTGAACAAAGATGAAAATCTAAGAGGCACAGAGAACCTCCCTCGAAATCAATAAAAATAGGTCCACAGCCCATCATCTAATAGTAAAACTTACAAGTCTCAGTGACAAAGAGAAAATCCTGAAAGCAGCTCGGAACAAGAGGTCTGTAATATACAATGGTAGAAATATTAGATTGGCAGCAGACCTATCCACAGAGACCTAGCAGTCCAGAAAGGACTGGCATGATATATTCAGGGCACTAAACAAGAAAAATATGCAGCCAAGAATACTATATCCAGTTAGGCTGTCAACACAGCAGGGATTTCCACTATCACTGCTGCTATTCAACATAGTACTAGAAGTCCTAGCCTGAGCAATCAGACAACAAAAAGAAATGAAAGGCATCCAAATAGGCAAAGAAGAGGGATGCCTGGGTGGCTCAGTTGGTTGGGCAGCTGCCTTCGGCTCAGGTCATGATCCCGGGGTCCTGGGATCGAGTCCCGCATCGGGCTCCTTGCTAGACGGAGAGCCTGCTTCTCCCTCTGCCTCTGCCTGCCACTCTGCCTGCTTGTGCCCTCTCTCTCTCTCTCTCTCTGACAAATAAATAAATGGAATCTTTAAAAAAAAAAAAAACAAAAAACGAATAGGTAAAGAAGAAGTCAAACCCTCACTGTTTGCAGATGATATGATACTTTATGTGGAAAACCCAAAAGACTCCACTCCAAAACAGCTAGAACTCATACAGGAATTCAGTAAAGTGTCAGGATATAAAATCAATGCACAGAAATCAGTTGCATTTCTATACACCAACAGCAAGATAGAAGAAAGAGAAATTAAGGAGTCGATCCCAGTTACAATTGCACCCAAAACCATAAGATACCTAGAAAAACCTAACCAAAGAGGACAAAGGATCTGTACTCAGAAAACTATAAAGTACTCCTGAAAGAAATTGAGGAAGACACAAAGAAATGGAAAAATGTTCCATGCTCATGTATTGGAAGAACAAATATTGTGAAAATGTCTATGCTACCTAAAGCAATCTACACATTTAATGCAATCTCTATCAAAATACCATCAATTTTTCTCAAAGAAATGGAACAAATAACCCTAAAATTTACACGGAACCAGAAAAGACCCCGAATAGCCAGAGGAATGTTGAAAAAGAAAACCAAAGTTGGCGGCATCATAATTCCAGACTTCAAGCTCTATTACAAAGCTGTAATGATCAAGACAGTATGGTACTGGCACAAAAACAGACACATAGATCAATGGAACAGAATAGAGAGACCAGAAATGGACCCTGTACTCTATGGTCAACTAATCTTTGACAAAGCAGGAAAGAATGTCCAATGGAAAAAAGACAGTCTCTTCAAGAAATGGTGTTGGGGAAATTGGACATCCACATGCAGAAGAATGAAACTGGACCATTTCCTTACACCACACACAAAAATAGACTCAAAATGGATGAAAGACTTCAATGTGAGACAGGAATCCATCAAATCCCTTAGGACACAGGCAGCAACCTCTTCGACCTCAGCCGAAGCAACTTCTTCCTAGAAACATCGCCAAAGGCAAGGGAAGCAAGGGCAAAAATGTACTACTGGGACTTCATCAAGATGAAGAGCTTTTACACAGCAAAGGAAACAGTCAACAAAACCAAAAGACAACTTACAGAATGGGAGAAGATATTTGCAAATGACATATCAAATAAAGGGTTAGTATCCAAAATCTATAAAGAACTTATCAAACTCAACGCCCAAAGAACAAAGAATCCAATCAAGAAATGGGCAGAAGACATGAACAGACATGTCTGCAAAAGAAGACATCCAAATGGCCAACAGACATATGAAAAAGTGCTCAACATCACTCAGCATCAGGAAAATACAAATCAAAACTACAGTGAGATACCACCTCACACCAGTCAGAAGGGCTAAAATTAACAAGTCAGGAAATGACAGATATTGGCAAGGATGTGGAGAAAGGCGAACCCTCCTACGTTGTTGGTGGGAATGCAAGCTGGTGCAGCCACTCTGGAAAACAGTATGGGTGTTCCTCAAAAAGTTGAAAATAGAGCTACCCTACCCTATGACCCAGCAATTGTGCTATTGGGTATTTACTCTAAAGATACAAATGTAGTGATCCGAAGGGTCACGTGCGGCCGAATGTTTATAACAGCAATGTTCACAATAGCCAAACTATGGAAAGAACCTAGATGTCCATCAACAGATGAATGGATAAAGAAGATGTGGTATATAAATACAATGAAATACTATGCAGCCATCAAAAAAATTTTGCCATTTGCAACAATGTGGATGCAACTTGAGGGTATTATGCTAAGCAAAATAAGTTAATCAGAGAAAGACAATTATCATACGATCTCTCTGATACGAGGAATTTGAGAGGCAAGGTGAGGGGTTGTGGGGGGTAGGAGGGAAAAAATGAAACAAGATGGGACGGGAGGGAGTCAAACCACAAGAGACTCTTAATGTCATGAAACAAACTGAGGGGTGGTGGGGGGTGGTGGGGTAGGGATAGGGTGTCTGGGTTATGGACATTGGGGATGGTATGTGCTATGGTGAGTGCTGTGAAATGTGTAAGCCTGATGATTCACAAACCTGTACCCCTGGGGCAAGTAATACATTATATGTTAATAAAAAAATTTAAAAAAGAGAAATAAACCCACTCTCATATGGTCAATTCATCTATGACAAAGGAGGGAAGAATATACAATGGAGAAAAGACAGTCTCTTGAAGAAATGGTGCTGGGAAAGCTGGACAGCTTCATGCAAAAGAATGAAACTGGACCACTTTCTCACACCATACACACACACATACACACACACACATACACAAAGAAGTATTTGCTTTTTCACTCAAATAGTTCATATTTGCTGTGAAAAAAATTTAAGTACAAAGTGACGAAAAAAAGAGAATAAAAAAAGAAATTGTCCTTATCTTTTCACCCAGAGAGAAACCTTATTAGAAAACTGGTACATTCTTCCAGACTAGATATTAAAAAAATATGCAGATACAAGTATTCCCCCAAATGGGATCATTCTCACATACTATTCCATAACCTGTTTATTCCATTTAACAAAATATCATGAACATCTTCCCAAGCTCAGAAATATGGTCATAGTACCAAATTAATTCATTTGTGTCTTCAACAGTTTATTTGGTGTCTAAGCAGTGACAGAGGTGAGCTACTCCCGGTGGGTTGGACACACTAGAATCTATCCCTTCCTCTTGGGGCTCTGCTCTATTGCTCTACTGCACCGTGTTCTACCTTGCAGACTCGGTTTTTTTTTAGATTTATTTATTTATTTGAGAGAGAGAGCGAGCACAGATGGGAGGGGCAGAGGGAGAGGGAGAGAGACTCCCAAGTGGACTCCACACTGAGCTCATGACCACCCTGAGATCATGACCTGAGCCAAAACCAAGAGTCGGATGCTCAACCGACTGAGCCATCCAAGCGCCCCACCTTGTAGTTCTTGATCACACACACACATATGCACACACACACGATTTAGATAGGTATGACTGTTTATCAAGATACACATAGAGTGAGGGGTCAACACCTCATGATAACAGCTTGACCAATTTTTCCATAAGTTCCAAAATTTCCCTGTAACCACCACTCACCTACAGAACTTTTCTGGTACCCAGAAAGTTCCTTCTTGCTCTTTCCCTAGTCATAGACCCCTTGTAACTGAAACACATTTTGGAGTATGTGGATTTTTTACAGGGATGGGCTTTGTCTCTGGAACTAGATAGAATTTGAGCTCTTCAGCATAGACAATGTGCCGTGCCTACCTCGTCCTTTGGGACAGACAGGGCAGGCCAGTGAGCATTACTGAGGGCTGGAATGTGCTCCATGGGACTTTCCACCCACGTCTCCCAGCTGGGCATGCTGGAGGCAGAGGCTTAAGTGTCTACGCTCCCAAGTCGGAGGAGGTGAGCTGAAGGGCTCACGGCAGCATTTCCCGTTCTGTCTGGCCTGGGCATGCCCAAGTGGAGAGGGCAGTGGAAAGGGCAGTAAGGGGGAGGTAGGGGATGGGAGAGAAAGGATGAAAGGCCTTTTTCATATTGCCTGGGGTGGACAGGAGGGGTGCCTGGACACAGGGGTACTGAGTAAAATAATAACCAGTTCTGAGACGGGGATAGGGTTGAGTGGGGAATGAGTTTGGATATTCAAATATGGACCATGTATTAAGTAATGGTATTGTATCAAAGTTAAATTTCCTGATTTTGATCACTATATTGTGGTTATATCAGGGAACGTTCTTACTTAGGAAATATACACTGAAACACTGCTGTGTTTGACTTACTCTTCAATGATTCAGATAAAAATAGATGTGTGTGTGTGTGTGTGTGTGTCTGTGTGTATATGTGCGTGCACAGAGGAGAGAATGGTAGAGAAAATGAGGCTGTAAACAAATGATGAATCTGGGTAAAGGGTTTATTTGAATGTCTTGCACTATTCTTTCAACTTTTGGGGGTAAGTTTAAAACGATAACAAAGTACGAAGTGACAGAACGTAGTGGTGTCTGAGACCCACCTGGGTTTTGGATGTGTTCACTCCGACACTGGTGAACAGTATGATCTTGAACAGCTTCCTGTTTCTCTTTGGTCCTAAGGGTCCACCATGTAGGTGAGGAAACTGGATACCAGATGGTCTCCGTGAGACAGCAGCTCTGGCTGTCTGGAAACCTGAAGCTACGGGTTTGTGGAATCACGGGACCAACCCGGTGACCCATTGTGTGGCTGACAAAGTGTGGGGTCTCTCTGTTTTAACCTGCCTGTTTTTATCAAATACCCTGGGGTATGGGGTTTGCTTCCTACAGAGGAGGAAGAGAGGGGAGGCGGTAACTCTCCGGTGGTTGTCTTTCTCCCTGATTTAAAGTAGTAATGGAAAAATTTTAAGTATGGAAAATAGGGAAATGACAAGAAAGAAGCCAAGGCAACTATAATCCCACTCCCCTAATGTTGACACCAGTTTGACAGGGATGGGCTGTTAGACTAGGAGGGAACCCCCACTTTCCATATAGCGGGGAAAACTGAGGCTCAAAGCAGGGATGGGGTGAGATGGGGGTTGGGGGCTGACTTGCTCAACACTACCAAGATGCCCCCTGATGGCAGGGTCAGGATTAGAGACCACGTGTTGTGAATCTCAGACCAGTTCAATATTGTTTTTAGTATATAATGTTATTTTTTCTAATTATGTAAAAAACACCTAAGATTTGAAAATACAGAGAAGTGTGAAGGGCCACATCTGGTGGATTTGCGTGCTGGTTTTCCTACTCTAAGAATCTCCAGAGACCAGATGGAGCTCTCCTCTCTGCCTTTGTGCCCCACACCTGGCCCTTTCTCCAGCCAGCAGCTGGGGCAGGGCAGGGCAGGGCGTGACACTGCTCCTCAGCAGGTGTTAGCAGCTCGCCATCAGCAAAGCACCAAGGCCCTGAGTCTTCCCTGCTGATTCCTTCTCATAGCCCAGTGGAAGGTCGAGTCAGGGCTAGCCTAAGGATTGGGTACTACTCCCAGAACCTGACCTTGGGGGCCCAGCACAATAAAACCTCTGGGCATTGTCCTACCTGGAATTTCAAAGTTAGTGCTTCATTCCTTTAACTTGAATTTTATGGGTAGTTATGTTTACCTCTAGAGTTTATCAGGAGATTGGGGTCATTATGTTTGTGGGGAGGGGCGGTGTCCTGCTTTTCTTTTTCTTACTTCCTAGAACCCCTTTTGTTCTTTTCTCGAGCACACATCTGAGTTCTGCTCTGGACCCATCCCTGATGGACCTTATTGTGAACCTTAGGTAGGTCAAAGTGAGAATGCCTGAGGGTGGATACATTTAAGTTGTCTTACAAATAAAACAAAAACAGTGGCGAACATGATGCTTATTGAGCTGGTATCCTGGGCTAGGCATTCTGCTAAGCTCTTGACTGGCATTACTTATATGAATGCTCGCAATGACCCCATGAGGTGTATTTTCTTCTCCCTGGTTTATTCCTGCAGGAAACCTGGCTAGAGAGGTTAAATGTAGTTGGAAGGAGGAGGAGGGATGGGGTCAGGGATGCAAATCCAGGTCCGGCTCTGGGAGGAAGAGGTCACTGTTGCTTTTGGGGACTGGTTACCAACCACCTCCTAGACCTTCTTTTCGCACACCATCTCTGGCAGGGGACAAATGCCGCGGCTCCGTCCCTCCTCCTGTCCCAAAGCCCTGCTCAAGCTGCGGCACAGAGAGACTTGGAATGCCAAGCTTCGTCCTCACTTGTACAGCTGAGGAAACAGAGCAGGGGCAGGGCTGCTGGCCTGCACAACCCTGGGAGCATCTTTTCATTGTGTCCCATGTGACAGTTAGGTCTCTGAGTTGTGAAATGCAGGACCTTTGAGAGAGAGGCAGGGACTAGCCTAAGTCTAGCAGCCACTCTGAGTCGGGATGGGACCCTGGAGTCCAGATAGCCCTATTGGTATGCTTCGGGGGAACGGGGAGGGTAAGGCTTGCTGGATGGCTGGATGTCTGGGGGCACCGAGGCAATGTGGTGTCACTCCAGCCATTCCTTAGGGGGAGGCCTTCCCTGCGGGAGGATCCCCAGCACCTTGAGTCTGGCTGCATGGCATGAGGAGGCACAGGTGTCCGGTGTAGCTGTGTGGCCTGGCCAGGAAGCCTTCTCACCCTGGTTCTGGGCAGCTCTTCGGGGAGGCCTGGCCAACAGCAGTGAGCGGTGAGGCCCACTCATGGAGCCAGGCCTGGCCTGGAGCCTGTCCTTTCACATGCAGCTGGGGAAGGGAGTTCAGGTCCAGCAGGTCACTCCTCCTCTACAAAACCCTCCCGTGATGCCCCACCGGCTGCAGGGTGGAGGAGTCTTCTGCCCAACTTCCAAGATCTACCCTGGCCTGGTTCTACTTTTCCAGCTGCTTCTCGGACCACAGCCCTCTTCGTACTCCATCAACCCCAGACCGCTAACAACTGTTGCCAAGCACCTGAGCTCTCCTGCCCCATGCCTCAGCTCGGGTTGTTCTCACCTCCCCAAACACTCCTCTCCAACCTCCTGTTCTTCCCTGGCTAATCCTACCCACCCTGGAAGACAGTCCAAACCTAATTTCTCTAAGAAGTATTATCTTAGCATCCAAATTATTTTTCCTTTGGGTTTTGAAAATATTCAGCTATCCATCCATCCCCCCATCCATCCATCCCCCCATCCATCCATCCCCCCATCCATCCATTTACCTTCCACCACCACTGTGTCCTAGGTTTAAGGATTAAGTAATGAATACTGCATGGTCACTGCCCTCCATCAGCAGTTGGTGAAGGAGGCAGACCCCTAAGCAAGGAATGTAGTTAAGTGCCACTCTGGGGGAAGGGAGGTCAGCAAAAGCCTCACAAGCTAGGACAGTTTATCCGCATAGATTTGGCTCCACACTACATTTGGAGTGAAAAGAATAGCCATTGGTGAGAGGCAAGCGGTCCAACACGCACTGACTGTCAGCAGCACCAGTCTGCGTCCTTAATAACTCCTCATGCTAACCTCTTGCTTCTTTTACTTTGCAGCCTGCTTTCTTATGCACCCTCATTTGGGTCCCACAATAATCCGGGCTCTTTGCAGATGAAGACATTGAGGTTCAGAGGTCAAGTGACCCACCCACACCACACAGCTAGTGAAAGGCAGAGCCCAGACCAGAACCAGGTTCCTTGACTTCTAATCCACTAAACTTTGTATCTCAGCTGCCTTCCTCTGAGTTTCTTGCTTATTCACTCTGTCTCCCTTCCCCCCACAATTGCTGAGGGACCCTCCTGCCCACAGGCTCAAACCTTATGACAGCTTATTTCCTCCTGCCCCAATCACAATGGCCAATTCCTGTCCCCTTCCATCCTCACTGGGGCGGGGGAGGAGGGCAGAAGGAGATTGTGACAATTCTCAACGGAAGTGGATCATGAAGAAATGTTCTCTCCTCTCATGTTCAGTCTCCTTGGAATTCCTTACTGAACTAGTTTAAGCAAGTGCCTCTGCATCTCTAGACTTGGATTGGCCCCCTTGGCCTAGCTGATCTACAAAACCTCTTCCGAGGTGATCACCGGTCAGCGTTGCTATCCCTCATTTCCTCTCTTCCTCCCAATTTTTCATGGGCTCAGCATGCACTGGGCACCGTGCCTGGAACTGGGGAAACAGCTAATATGATGGACACTCCCTACCTTTATAAACATGGACATCACAGCCTTTCACCTCTAATTTATTGAGGAGGAGTCTCTTCTACTGGGAACTTGGACTATAGGCCCCAAGTTTCATGCATCCTTTCTAGGGATTCTCTTTCTGGTAAGTCATGCTTTGGCTGTGTGACCCTGGGTAAGGAACTTAACCTATCTGGGCCCCTATTTCCTTATTTATAAAGGGGAAAAAATCATAACTTCCTCAAAAGAGAGTTGGGAGTTTTAAGTGAACATATATAAAAAATAAATATAAATATTTAATGTTTACATTAAAATAAAATGTATATGTTTATAGAATAAAGTGATTTAAAGCTTGGGCTCTGGAGTCACAGATGGACATTCAAATTCCAGATCTGCTACTAACCAGCCCTGTGACTCTGTTTTTGTGTCAACAAAATGGGGATATAAGAGTAACGACCTCACAGGTTTGTTGAGGGAGGAGGTAATGCATATAAAGAGGTTAGCATATAAAGAGGTTAGTTAGAGGAAGTAATGCATATAAAGAGGTTAGCTCAGTGCCTGGCATTTTATAAGCCCTCAGGCTTCCTGGTCCTTACAGGCTCTGTCTTCTCACAGTCCTCCCCATCCCCCCATGCTCCCTTACTTCTTCTTTTCCATTGGAACTGTGTTCTAGTTATCACACGAGCGGGCACTCCATACAAAAGCATATGTGAAAAATCCCCTCATATGACCCTGTTCCCTTCACGTCCGGGATCTATGTTGCCAGTTTTTTCCCTCTTTCAAATTGATTTACAAATTCTCTCCTGTACACCAATGGCAGCTTTTTTTTCTCTCTCTCTACGTATATAGTTTTGCATTTGGCTTCTTATTATTTAATACCGTAAGATGGAGGTTATTCCATAGAGTATATAAAACACTTTCCCATTCAATTTCTATAAAAAGCTGTACAATGTTCCATCTTGTGGACGCTGCATAGCTGATTTAACCAGCCGGGCGCTGGGACATCTAGGCTGTCGGCAATCTTTCCCAATTAGAGACGGAGCCCCAGGGAAAATGCTATCCTTTTGACATTCCTTTCAGCCTATCTCAGCCATGCCGTCCCACACCGAAGGGACATGGGGATGACAGGGCACAGGCAGTACAGCCTGAAGGTGAGACACGTGAACCCCAGAGCAGCCAGAACGGGGTCTGACTTCTGGCTTTACCACCTGCTGCTCTGCTGCCTCAGACCCTGGAGCGCAGTCTCTGTAAGGCAGTGGGGCCTGGGAATTCGCATTTCTAACAAGTCTCCATGGGCTACTGGCGTGGGGACTGTACTTCGATAACCACTGTGCTAAGCTACTAAAATGGGGAATCTGGTAATTCCCTTCTCATAGTTTTATGTGGGGATTAAGGTATGTAGCCCCTTAGCACTGTGCTAGTACCAAACTAAGAACTTAATACATCTTAGTGATTATTATTATATTGGCACCCTCGCCACAGAGAGAAAAATTAACCAGACACAGGGATGATGCATAGCGATTCTCAGCCCTGATCCCTTCTCCAGGGGCTTAGGGGTATCCTGGAGCTTCTCCCCCAAATCTGCTTCAAGACTTAAGTCTGGGATGGCTGGGGAACTCTGCCAAGCTGCCTGGCCATCAGAAATTGTCATTTTTATGGTAGCTGGGAGTGGAGAACTGGGGGATAGAAGCCCAACCTGGAGCCCTAGCACTGACTATGATGATGGATGCTTCTGTGGGCATTGTCCTGTGCGAGCCTGCTCCCTGGTTAAAGGGTGTGCATTAGAGGACAGAGAAGGGGCTCGTCCCATCCCAGCTCCTACCCCAGCCATCAAAGGGCCTCTTCCATTCTCAGAGCCCTTGTAATTTGCTCTCATTAATAGTGCTTTGTTCTAAGGGGGGTGGGGGGAGTAGTGGTGGAGAACCCCAGGCGGCCACTGCAGGCCTGGTCATGCCCCCACCACTCTCTTCTTCCGGCCCTGGGAGGAGAAGCCTAGAGTGAAGGTCATGCTTTGCTCCTTCCCACACCACCCTCTCTGCAGAGAGGCAGGGACTCAGGAGAGCTGGTGGTTGGCGGAAGTGTGTGAGCCTTAGTCGGAAGAGGGGCACTTGGTAGAGTGTCAAAATCACGGAGGTGGAAGAAGTGTCTGGGCTGGGCTCTAACTTGCTGTGTGACCTTGGGTAAGTCCTTTTCCCTCTCTGAGCCTCAGTGTTCTCTCTTGTAAAATGAGATGTGCCCAGGCTCTGCGGCTGGTGCCTGAGTTCGTGTCGAGTCACAGAATTAAGAAATCAGCAGCATTTTCCTTTGGCTCACCTGTGTGCAGCAGCAGAGACATTGAACTTCTGGCACTTACCATGGGGCCCCCTTTGCTGCCTAGTGCCCCGACCTGCTTCCCTCTCATCCCAGACTCCTTCCACCCGCTCAGGTGTGCATTCTATTCCTGAAGCCTTTCAAGACACACCACTGTGAAGCTGTGCAACTCGCTGGCTGGGGGAAGTCAGGCGAGTCACTTGAGCACTCAGGTTCCCCATGTGTAAAGTGAAAATAACAGCATTATCTGCTGACTAGGGTTTTGAGAGCATTCAGTGAGACAAGACATGTGCTTAGCATGGTGCCAGGCACAGAGCAAACTCTCAATACCCGTAAGCCATTCTTGCAATTATTATCATTATTGCTTTAAAAGCTAAGCAGAGCCGGGGCTCTGGATAGACAACACCGTAAGTCTTGAGACCCTATCCTTGAGTCATTTTCTGTTTCAACATTTTACCATTCTCTCCTCCTCTCTCCACTATCCCTAACATTTACTTATCTAGAAAAACTATTCAAGTTGTCTCTTTTTTGTCAATAAAAAGACACAGTTTTATTCCTTCTTTCCTTCAACAAACACCCAAATATTTATAAGAGGCCCCTCTCACATCCCAGGCATGGCAACCATCGAAACAAAAGAGACTACCCCCTCGAATAAGTTAATCAGTAATTATAACCAAGAAGTGCTCTCTGGATGGAGCAGCAGAGGGAGGAAAGAGCCCGGGCATCTTAAAACAAGGCCCTCTCCTCTGCAGGCACGCTTTGGCCCACAAGTCTGCAGAGGGGGCACATCTCACATCAGGACAGAATCAGATACTACAGGGATCTCTGTCCCAAGTGTGCGCGGGGGGCCTTTAGAGGTGGCCAGATGTGGGTGAAGGAGGACCTCGCTCAGCTATGACAGCGGCAACAGTGGGATTTGCTAAGTGACTGCTAAGTGACTAAGTCACTTGGCCTCTCTGATCTGTTTAGTTTATTTAATCAGGGAAAGAAAAATGACTTTCCTTGGCCCCAGGAAGAACCTCAGAGTCCTCTCACCTGAGAGAATGGTTCGTGTGTGTCTTTTACTCATGACAGAGTCCCCGAGTGCCTACTCTGGGCTCTGTACCGAAGGACCAATGAATCCATGCGCTCAGCTCTTGAGAAGCTAATAGGAATAGCCAGTATTTATTGAGCTGCTATGATGTTTCATGTTTACCCTTTACCCATACTAAGTCACTTTATTGTCCTAAGAGTCTTACAACGACAGCTATTACTACCCATATTTTGTAGGCAAGAAACTGGAGGCATTGAGAGGTTAGGTGCCTCACCCAAAGTCCCAGAAGTTTGGCTTCAATTACTACACCAGAGATTCTCATAGAGTGGTCTGGGGACCCTTGGGGTCCCAGAGGCCCCTGGACGTGGTCCACAAGGTCAACATAAATTTCGTTATTACTAAGAACCTGCTTGCCTTTTTTACTCTCGATTTCTCATGAGTGCACCATGGAGTTTTCCAGAAGCTACATGACTTGTGATATCAAGCACCATTCCCCCACCTAAGCCCTGCCAAAAAATGTTGTTTCCTACATTTTTTTTACACCTATATTTTACACAAGATGCTCACAAACATTTCTGCCAAGTTTCGTGACCATCCATTTAGTTGTTCTCACTTGTTTGGTGACGGATAGAAACCGAATGATGAAAGTGACGGTAACAATAATATCAGAAATTCCAGTAAACATGGATGGCCTAGAGACAAATGCCCAATCACGGCAGATCTAGAGAAAACTTTCTGGAAATGTTCGCAAGTGTCTCTTGCAGGGGAATCTGGTCTTGCTGATGGCGATCTTAATTTAACCTTTCATATTACTTTTGATCTGGAACTCTGCAGGAAACTTCTTGGAGAAATTCCAAAGGACAAAAACATTTGAGAAGAATTTCCTTTTTTTTTTTTTTAATATTTTATTTATTTATTTGACAGAGAGAGAGATCACAAGTAGGCAGAGAGGCAGGCAGAGAGAGAGGGGGAAGCAGGCTCCCTGCTGAGCAGAGAGCCCGATGCGGGGCTCGATCCCAGGACCCTGAGATCATGACCTGAGCCGAAGGCAGAGGCTTTAACCCACTGAGCCACCCAGGCGCCCC
>CM052895.1:95886459-95938642 GCA_028534135.1 Potos flavus
TTTTTTTTTTTTTAATATTTTATTTATTTATTTGACAGAGAGAGAGATCACAAGTAGGCAGAGAGGCAGGCAGAGAGAGAGGGGGAAGCAGGCTCCCTGCTGAGCAGAGAGCCCGATGCGGGGCTCGATCCCAGGACCCTGAGATCATGACCTGAGCCGAAGGCAGAGGCTTTAACCCACTGAGCCACCCAGGCGCCCCTTCAGAAGAATTTCATTCCAGAAATATTAAGTTAGGATCTGATGTGAACACGATTCTAACTTCCACTGTTTCTATAAAGTTTTCCTCAAAAGAGGAGAGCTATGTTTTTCAGCCGTGTTGGTTAAATGACTACAGTCTCGTGGGATGTGTGAATACTCTACCTAGACACACCACAGAGCGTTCTGCATCATGCGTGGTGATTTGGTTCACCTCGCTCTGCTTTGAACTCTGTAACCCAAGCAGAGGCTTGCCTGAGAGGGGCTCCTGTTTTGGAAGCTCATGATGGCACAGGGACAAAACGAATGAGCTTCAGATCTGACCTGAAAGGTAGTGATCCTGGCTGACCGGGTATAGAGCCTCAGGTCTTCAGCTGTGAAATGGAAAAAGAAATCGACCCTTCTTACCCTTACAGCTTTGTTCTAGGGATCAAATAAGGTAAATACTTTGAAAAACAGAAAGTGCTTATCTCTCTCTGGAGGAATTCCCGCACGCGGATCTGCGTCCCTGGATGGACCCCACTCTGGCCCTGTAGCGGTGTAACCCCAAAAGTCCTATGATACACCTTACTCTGCTGCAGCCGAGCTGGCCCAGCCCTGCAAGTCCATTTCAGTGCCTTCATACTTGTTACACCCTTTGCATGGAATGTTCTTCCCTGGGGTAACTGCATGGCTGAGCCCTGATTTCCCTCCCACCTCTGTTCAAATGTCGCTTCAGCAGGAAGGCCTTCTCTGGACACACTCTATGTCTGACCCCCAGGAATTCTCCTACTCCCCTTACACCACCACATCAGTGTCCTTTGTGGCACATGTGCATTGTATAGTTATTTGTTTACCTGTCAATTACCTGACTACAGTGTCAGTTCCACAAGAGCGGGCACTTTGCTTCGTTCTGCTGTTAATCCTAATGCTTATAACCTCACAGGCACACCCTCCTCCACCAGAAAAAGGAAGTAACAGACAATAATAAAACAAGGAAAGTGCAGACTGCTGTATCAGACTATGAGACAGGGCGGGCTGGCTGGAAGAAATATCGTCGGGGCAGACCACAGAGAACAAAGAAGAGGAGACCCCATGTTTCCTCCTGCTCCCACTCCCACCCCTTGGCTTAGATGTATTACAGCAAAGCCTCAGTGTAATTATGGGCATTTAGATTGTTTACTCCTTGCTAACCACCCTCTTTGCTCACTAAATTGGTCCAAAGCCTGTGGCATGAGTAACTAAGCATGCAGCAATTTGGCACGCTGCGCGCCGGCAGCAGCAATGGGGTTCGGAGACACCGCTGCCTTCACAGTAACTGGGCTCTGGGGGCAGCCCCCTGCCGATGCGGGGCTCAGACAGGCGGCTTCCACAGCCCACAGCACCTTTGGTGTCCTGGCAGACACGTGGGGGGATTTGCTCAACCCTGAGATCTTCACTCCGGGCTTCTCGCGGGTGCCTGATTGGTCTCCCAAATCCCAGGCTTGCTCTGTACCCTACCCAAGGGGGCAGAATAATTCCCCTCCCTGCATCTGGGGGAATAACATCCAAGATGCGTCTGCCTGGCCTGGCTTTTGCCTGCCTGGCCATTTCACTTCACATGTCTCTCCTCCTCACTCATCTCTTACCTGCTTCCCTATACAGGTCCTGCCTCAGGCCATTGGCACTAGCTGTTCCTCTCAAAACCCCCCAGTTGCCTCCTCTTATCCATGTAGTAGTTTATACGAATGACTGAATGGATCATATGACTGGGCAAATCCTGGTCTCTGTCTGTATCTTCATTTCCCCATCGGATAAATAGGTAGATGGATTTAAGTTCTACGTTCCCTTCCAAAATGAATGTCTGAGCATTAGGCAAGTCATTTAATGAGGCCACAAAATTTCTTTTTTTTGGAATTTTTTTTTTTTTTAAGTAGCCTCCACACTCAGCGTGAAGCCCAATGCGGGGCTCGGTCTCAGGACCCTGAGATCAAGAGTCGGACACTTAACTGACTAAGCCACCCAGGTGCCCTGAGGCCACAACAATTTTTGAAGAACCTACTTGGGCACTGGGCTCCAGGGGCTATGTAAATAGTGGTGAAAAAATAAGATGGAAATCCTGCCCTGAAGGGGCATACTTTTTAGTAGATGGAGATTGACAGACAATAAACATAGAAACAAGATGATTTCAGTTACTGATAAGTACTGTAACAATAAAAATTAGAGAATGTGACAGAGAGTGAGCCATGACGGAGGCTTTGGTTAGAGTAGTCAAGGTGGGGGGGGGGTTCTTTGAGGAGGTGACTTTTGAGTTGAGACCTGAATGACGGTAAGTTGAGACAAACATTCCAAGGAGGAGCAGCAAGTACAGGAGCGCAGAGAAAGAAACAAGTGTGTTATCATCAAGGAGCAGAAAGAAGGCCTATGCAGCAGGGGACAGTGTCTGGTGGGCAGGAGATAAGGGATGAAGGTCTTGTCCAGGCGCGCTGGTACACAATGTGCTGGGGGCCATGGGACTTCCGTGGAGGGATTTAGGAGGAGAGTGACTTACATCTTAGAACAAATCATTCTGGCTGCTTCTTGGAGAACAGGCTAAAGGAAGACAAGAGAGGAGGCAGAAAGAACAGCCATCCATGGGAGAAAAGAGGACATCTGGATCAAGGATGAGGGGCTGGTGGAATTCAGGGTGTATGTTTTGGAGGTAGAGCTGAGAGGGCTCACTGTTGGACTGGATGTGCTTGTGAGACAGGGAGAGGCATGTGGGATACAATTAAGAAGCAATAAGTAATAAACATGGCTCAGTGATCCCTGTGGGGTGCTAGTTTGCCAAAGAGCTCGGCATTGGAGTTTGCACACATCTGTAAAATAGTAGGGTGACCTTTGTGTTTCCTATTTGTCATTGTCTCTGAGGGCAGGAGCCATGTAAGTTTTGTTGCTTTACTCCTGATGCCTAGCACAATGCCAGGCACAGAATGATGCTCCTAATGGACATGAATAGTCCCTAGAGCTTGTATCTCTTCCAAAGACCTCCCAGGGAGGCTGGGCCAAGAAGGCATCCCTGGGCTCACAAGCCACCTACTATCTCATAGTCCTATCAGTCCCACAATTAACCAATCAGAGTAGGTAAGGCAACTGTGCTGCATTCCCAGTGCTGTGTTCAGGTCACCCAGAGCCCTCTCCTGGCCTGTGCCTCCTCACGGGCTGCAGGAGCCCAGGATCCCAATTTTGATGCAGTCTGGCTGCTTTCCCATCTCAAAAATATGCCCCCTGTTTACATTCACTAACAGTCTGGACCCCCATCCCCTTCTTCCCTTGTGGGTTACACACACATTCACAGAGGCTTTTGGGAGACCTAAGAGTCTGCCTCATGCTAGGGGTGAAATGTCAGTTGTATGGGGTGGGGGGCGATGACAAGGGTAGGGGGGTGATCTACATTAATACATACTTCTCTTGGCTGAGGAGATCCCCACTTTGCCTAAGATTAAGAAAAAGATATTCCTTTTCCAGAAGGTCTTCCCCAGGATGCCTCCAGAGGGGAAGAATGCTCCCCCAGAGCTTCTCAGCGATGGGACTCTTGAGCATTCTTGGCTCAGCCTGACTGATTATGCAGGCTTCACCCTGTTCCAGGGCTAATAAAAAAAGCACAGCCCCAAGGCACTGGGGCTTTGTATTAAATTTTTAATAGCCACGGTGGGTTTGATCCCACACTCCTGGGCGAATTAGTCACTGCAGGTTCAAGTGAGGAATTTATAGACAGGCCTCAACAATCTGCTTCTAATTTGGGGATGGAAATTTTGTTTTAGGAATCCTAAAGGCAATATGGTATCGTCAAGGAAGGCTAGGTTCCTGCCATTCAACAAATTTTATTAATCTACGTATTTGGCACTGTGCTGATCCAGGCTCCTCCCTCTGAGTCTAAAGCTATGTGATCGTGAGTAAGTTATTTCCCATCTTTGGGCCTCAGCCTCCTGACTTGCAAATGATGGAGTGGGGCTCCTCCCAGCTCTTTCCAACTGTGACATCCTGTGTGTCTGAGTGTATGAAGGACAAATGGCATCTCCAGCTGCAGCTGCTCCCTGGGAGGCCTCCCTTAGGGAAAGTTGGCTTTGGGTGTAGAACAGTTCCTAGAAGCCCAAGCATGCCCTGTCCTGAATCCCTGCTGGCTTTCCTGTTGCTGGGGGAGGGTGGAAGGGGTTAAAGTTGGCTCAGCAAGGTGGGAATAGACTCTCCCAATCCCCTCCCTCTTCAGGTCCTCTCCCCTTTTTGTTCTCAGGGATTTGCTCAGCTTGCTGAGGTTAGGTAAAACTCCTTTCTGGGCTGCGAGCCATGCCTCTCTGCCTCTGCTGTGAGAGCTGAACTGTAGCAACTCGCCCAGGCTCTTCCCCCAGGCAAGAAATCTGAAGCTACCACGAGGGGTGGAGAAATCTTGGAACCTGAGACAATGATTCTGGCTGGGGCCAGAAGTGCCTTTGGAGATTATTGAGTCCAACTAGCTCCTTTTGCAGGTGGGGAAACTGAGGTCCAGAGAGGGGGCTTTTCTTGGGTTCACCCAGTGAGTTAAGGATAGACGCAAATGCAGGTTCCAAGATTCCCAGGCCAAATCCTTTCTCCTGGGCTGATCCTGAGACTTTGGGGAACAGTCTTTTTGGGCTGAAGCTGTCATGAATAGATAATGTTGGGAGGGGAACAGAAGGAAAGCAGAGGGGACATAACCACATGTGTCAGGAAGCAGGAAAAAGGGACTTGAGGCTTTTTGGGGCTGCTTTCTTGATACTCATCCTGCCTCTGCCAGGCTGTCCAGGCACCCCAAATGTCTACCCCTTCGATCCTCAGATCATAGTAGGCTGGTTTGTATTTACTAAGAACCCAGCTTGGGTGGAGCTTCCTTTATTTGTTTAGGGCCCAGTTTTTAAAACAGACTTGCTTCAAGCCCCAGCTTCTTTTCTTATTAGCTGTGTGATCTTGGGCAAGTTGTTTCACTTTTCTGAATCTGAGCTACCTGTCCGTCAAATGGTAGTGCTACTAGTATCTTCTTCCCAGCACTGTGGAGAGATGAATGAGATAATGCAGGGCCAAGAGCAAAGTAAGTGCTGGAGAAATGGCAGTGGTTACTGGCACTCCTCTGCCTTGGGGGCTCTATCACCATCTTTCTTGTCTTCTCTTTCAGTAGAATGGACCTATCTCTGGGCCTGCCCTCCTCACAAGGTAGTGTGAAGCTCTAATAAGACAGTAGAGGTAGAGGAGCTTCATAAAGGACTATGTGGAACCAGCGGTCTCTCTTGGTATTTCCTCTGGCTAGTTTGTCGCATGGCCCCATGGCTCCTGAACAATCTCTGGGTTGACCAGTTGTCCATCAGCTCACACTGTGGTATAGGAGAAACATTAGGAGCCCAGATGCACTGGATTCATCCTAACCATCCATGAGCTAAACAGCTCTAGGCATGTCATTTTGTCTTTCTAAGACAGTTTTTTGCCCACTGCAAGATGGGGCCAGAATCCCTGTTTTTCCCAATTCATAGGTCTATGTTGGAAACTGCAAAACTCTCTGCCTGCTCTGTGCCCATTCCCCCTTCCTCTGGTTACACACCTGATTTCCATGAGATATCCAGCCCCATCTGACCTCCAATTTTGACCAGTGGTTTGGGGCAGCTGATCCAACCTCTGCTCCAGTGTTGGGTCTGAGAACAGCCTTGCCAATCAGAGCCCTGAATTCCCTATGGTCACTGTGATTGGTTCAGGGATGGGACTGGGATCCAATCACAGCCAACTAACATTTATCCTGGAACTCTGGCTTATAGTGACAGGGAAAAATGACTCACTCTTTTTTCTACTGGACAAGAGCCTGGGAGAATGAGAATTTGGAGCTCCCAGGCACCATCAGGTGTCAGGAGAATCTACCTGATCATTAAACAAATGCAAAGCAAAACAGACAAAAGCAGAGAAGGGCAATTTTCTGCCAGTGTTGTTTGCATGTGGAGTCCTAGACTTACCTAAAGCCAAACTATGCTTGGACTT
Source organism: Potos flavus (assembly GCA_028534135.1). Lineage (NCBI taxonomy): Eukaryota > Metazoa > Chordata > Mammalia > Carnivora > Procyonidae > Potos > Potos flavus. The sequence goes on from CM052895.1 coordinate 95,892,628, forward strand.
CTCAGGAATATAAGTCAATTTATTTATTTATTTATTTATTTTTAAAAGATTTTATTTATTTATTTGATGGAGAGAGAGAGAGAGATAGCGAGAGAGGGAACACAAGCAAGGGGAGTGTGAGAGGGAGAAGTAGCCTTCCTGCCAAGTAGGGAGCCCGATGCGGGACTCTATCCCAGGATGCAGGGATCACGACTGAAGCAAAAGGCAGACCCTTAAGGACTGAGCCATCCAGGCACCCCAATTTATTTATATATAACATATATAATGATATATAATAATAAAATATTATTTCCTTTCCTTCTTTCTTTCCTGTTTCTATTAATTGCTCTCTCTATCCAATTATTTTTGTTTAAGTCAGTCTGATTTGGCTTTCTGTCACTTGCAATCAAAATTTCCTAGTTAAGACAATGAAAGAATTATGATACTCACTGGAATAAACAATGTTAGCTGTTGACCCAATTTCCATTTCCCCTTCTTTCTTACTAATAGAACTGGATGGGGGATGGGATCAGGGAGAAAGTGTGGTTAAGTCCTAGGAGAGATGTGATATTTGGTCTAAGTTAATTGCGACAACCTTGTTTCTTGTTTTTCAGAATCCTGGCATTAACTGTGACCATGTGATTCAGTTCTAGACCATAAAACAAGGAGAAATCTGCTGGAAAGTAGGTGTCTGGGAAAGTAGAAAGCCAGCCTCACCCTATCTCCTTCTTCCTGCCTTGAAAAAGGATGTGATGACAGGAATTGCAGCAGCCACATTGTGATCATGAGGCAGAGGCCAAAAGAATTACAGAGGTACCTGTCCTCACATCATTAAGGCACTAAACTAATGCCAACAGCTGTCTGCCTGTATGTTTCTTACGAAAGAATAGAAACAAACACCTATTTGTTTAAGCCACTGTTAGTTGGATTTTCTGTTATTTGCAGCTCAAAGCATTCTTTAGGAGTGAATCATTTCACTCACATAGAGTTCAAGTAGCTATCCAGCCATGTCGCTGATTTCCAAAACTCAGACAAGAATACTAGTTAAGAATAAAACAACCCAGCCTGTTTTTGCTCCTTAGGGGATAAAAAAGGGGGGAAAAAAAGAGATAAACAAATAACGTTTATCGAGTAGTTACTATTGCCAGGAAGTGTGTTAAGTGCTTTAGTAGCATGTAACCTTAGGTTTAGTTGCAATAGCCTTATGGGCAGATACTATTATTAGTCGTATTTTACAGATCAGAAAACTGAACCACAGAAAGATATTTTTTAGGGTTATTTGGCTAAGAAATGCTGGAGACAAAAAGGCTTCTGAGTAGCCACAGTACATTCTACCATGTATTTTATTCATAAAACAGCGCCATTGCCTGGAGTTGTTAGACTCATTTTCTACACAGTGTGGGCATGTAGTTATCTAACAGTTTACTGTTGTAAAGAATGGAGAGAGAAGGGCCCCTGAAATAAGTGACAGCTGACACTCTGTCACTGAGCAATAATAAAATACAAAAAAAGGAAAGCCTGGCTTTTTCAGTGTAGGCAAAAATAGCTTAACAGACCCACACAGCCCTGAGGATACCGCTGTATTAAGACTAAATTCAATCATTAATGTTTTATAATGACCCTGAGTCATCAAGGAAAGATAAAGTGATACTTCACCTCTTGTTTGAGAAGGCGGGGAAGCATGCAATACATTTAGGGAAGGTTCCTACCTGAAACACTTAGAACAAAAGAACATTTTAGCATTTTTATCAGCGATATCTCCCACTTCCCCCCTCCTCAACCCAATTTTCTGGAAAAATCAGCTCACAGAATACTTCCTCCCCTAGAGGCCCAGAGGCCAAGGTGTTAGGGGACTGCATTTCTCATCGCCACTGTCCCAAGATGTTCCCTCCTCAAGCCTATAAATGTCAACTTGTGTGTTTCTAGCAAAGGTGCTCTGAATTCTTATGCCTGGGGGTTGCCCATGGGCGCACATGGTGAAGAGCCCAGCAGCAGTGTGAAGGCTTGGAGAGCAGCACTTGTTAGGACCTTTGCCTGCTGCCTGAGCGGGGACCACAGGAGGCTGCACAAGGAACAGGAGTAGGCTCTGAGAGGCAATCCGTGGATCCAGTGTCCAGCTGGGCGGGGTCACTGAACAAAGGGCTTGAAGGTAAAAACCACACCATACGGAGACTGGACATGGCTTTCAATGTTTGTAATCCACCCTGCTCTGTGAACGGATAAGGAACTTGAGGTCCAGAGAGGGGAAGGTTCATACATCAAGTTCATACATCAAGCTTATGGCAGAGCTCAGAGCCCTGTTTCTGACTTTGGACGAGGCAGAGGGGAACACCAAACAAAAGTCTAAGGGTTGGAGAGGTCCTCTGAGACTTGTGTCCCGAGCTAGGCATGGGATCAGCCTGGCTGACGTTCCTCTCCGACCCTTGGCCTCCTCTTTGGGACTTCCGGGTCTTCCCAGGCAGCTGAGAATATCTCTGAGATATTAATTCAACAAATATGTATTTCGCATTTAATATGTTCTCATAATAGTGAGAAAAATCACGAGTGCTCCCTGTCCTCAAGGGGCTAACAGTAAAGTGTAGTGGTTGAGATGATAGGTTCTGGTATCATTTGCCAGGCACCAAGACTGGGGGTCCCTTGCTCGCTGCACTTAGGTGCAACCTAAATCACAGAGGCAAAGACCTACATAAAGACCAACAGGACAGCCACACAGACACAGGCAGAGTGACCTACACCTTCACACACACACACACACACACACACACACACACGCACTCACTGTACGCCCACAGACATACACACACAGACGTATGTATAGACATGTGCTCCCATGAGAAACAGACACATACGTATCACACACAGACACATGAATATATGTACACACACAAAGGCACACACGTGTGCACACAGACAATGCCCTCTTGCATTCTTCCCTGCCCCCCACGAGCAATTTGCAATTCTAGCAACACTGGAGATGCCATCTACATACTTTCCTGGTAAAACACTTCCTCAACAATGCCTGACGCCAAACCAAGTGTGCCTGGGTGCCCCCCCCCATCCCTTGCTGCTACAGGTATTTGCTGAATAAAGGCTGGAAACCAGGATCTGAACCACTCCTGCCTGATTCACTCCTCTCTGGGCCACAGAGCTTCCTCTTCCCTGCTCAGAGCAGCTTCCCAGGCTCAGCACCTTGAGTTCTGCCCCTGACTCATCCTGCCTTAGCGCAATATGAGGCCTGTAGTTTGCACAGGCTGGGACATGACCTGTGGCAGGGATGGGGTGATTCTGGTGTGGGGAGGGGTCACTATTAGGTAAGGGCCCTGGAGGAAGTATGGGTATGGTGTGTGTGTCTCATAAGGGCACGAGAAATGTGTTCCAATCAGCCTTGCTGGAAAGTTGCCTTGTGGGGGCAAAGGGGGAACCTAGCACTTACCCCAGGATTGTCTGCAGTCTGAATTCCCCTCACCCTGGAGCTACTGGGCCCCGCCTGCCCCTCCTGCAGATGCATTCTCCCCATGGAATCCAGAGTCTGTGGAGCTGATGGGATGGTTCACCCCAAGCTTATGACCCCCACTTCCTGATCACATTCTGGGCACCCAGGTTCTGGATTTCTTGTTCAAAGACCCTCAGCTAGTTTCCTGGGGCTGTGCAGCAAGCCTCCGCTAGGCATCTTCCTCCAAGGACAGGCTGTACACCCTTAAAGGGTGTGTGGGGGGCCAAACTGGTGCTGTTTGCTGGGCAGGAGTTGGGGTGGTGTGGGTGAAGCTTGGGCTGGGAGGTGTAAGCACCCTCCTTGTGGGAGAGCACGGGGCAGGGAGGGAAGGCAGGCGGGCTGAAGCCCGGGGGCCCTCCATTGGCACTCTTGCCTGAAGTCAGTCCATCCTGGTGCAGGGATATGGAGGCCTCCCAGTGGCAGAAGCACAAGGCTGAGTGTCAGGGAACCTGGACTCTGGCCAACTTCTGCCAAAGCGTCCCATTGAAGAGGGGCATAGTCTCTGGGGTCAGCTACCTGGGTTCCAAATTTCTGGGGATGTCTAGCCATGTGACCCCAGACGAGATGCCCTCTGTGAACCTCAGTTTCCTCATTGGTCACACGAGACCAATAATTGTTTCTACCTCGTGCTGAATAGTCAAGAGCTGAGCACAGTAGCTGGTCCATAGTAAGTGATTAATTAGCATGATTATCTCTGACCTTGGTAAGTCCCTTACTTTTTCTCAGAGTCTCAGCTCCCTTTCAGGAAAAGGAAGGATGACATTAACCCAGGATTAGGCCCAGGGGAGATGCCTCTCACTCAGTGCCCGAAAAGCCCCACGGACAGAGCACAGCAAACACGTTGAGTACTCTCTGGGTACAGAGAGCAGCCCCCTCCTCTCACTGATGGCTTAGACCTGCGTATCCCCAACAGAGGGCTTGGAGAGAAAAATGGTTCCCAGAGAGCCGCCCTCCCTCCACCCGAAGGCTTTGGCATATGCCCATCCCATTGCTGGGAACAGCTGCACTGTCTTTCACTTCTCACCAGTTAACTGCCATGTAGGTTTCAGATCTTAAATATCACTTCCTCGGGAAAGCTCAGATCTGCTGTGACCGGTTTACATTGTTCCTTGCATCTACATTCCATCTATCATTATATCTATGTAGGTGATCACTGGATGCCACTTCCTCCAAGGGCCTTCCTTTCAACCCTGTCGAAGTTCTGTGCCCTCCTGATGTACTCCCAAAGCACCCTGCCCTTTACATTTCACATTTCGTCTGTGAAATCTTTGTATTTCATCTCTGAGGTGTAGATGAAATGTCGCTTCATCGTGGAGGCCCTGGATCAAGATCGGTTCCCCTGCTGTGTGTTCCCATGGTGCTCCTTACACTCCTTTCATAAAATGCACTGAACTTGTCAAACTTGTCATGACTTATTCGATATCTGTCGTCTCGCACCAGAACAGGAACTTCCCGAGGCAGGAACATACTTGCCTATCCACAGTTGTATCCCTAGCATGTAGAACAGTGCTTAGCATATTGAAAAAATTAATATCTACGTGTTTATCCTTTCCCATCTGCAATCACACGTGTGTGCATGCACATGCACACACACACACACACACACAGTCACAAACCTACTTTTACTCTCAGTGCCTACGACAGTAGCAGCTGGCACAAGGTAAACTCTCGGTTGGCATTTGTTAAATGAATGGATGAATAAGTGAGTCTCCTCTACTACAGGTGAAGCTCGGGAAGCCAGAGAGCATGTCTTCAACGATGGTGTTTTCCATCTCTTGTGAAAATGGGATCAAGGGAAGCCCCAAAAGAATGTCTCCATTATAGGACCAGATGTCCAGAGAGACTCCCACTCCAGGCAGACACAGTGGGGCCTCCAGGTCCTCCCTTCTCACTGTTTGCAACCTGCCTCATTCTCCTACCTGGCTCCACACTTGCTTTCACACCTTAATTTCCACAACTTCCTCCCAAACTTGGGGTCTCAGCCATGGACACCCTCCAGGACGAAGGAGATAGAGCCACCTGGTTTTCTCCATTGTCCAATGGCTGCCAGGGAGAGCCTTATGGAACAAGGGCAGGAGGAGATGTGCTAGTTCAGTGGGACAGAGGAAGATTCATCGAAACAGTGACATTAGAGCCCAGCCTTGGAGGTGGGTATTATGTAGCCAGGCTGAGACTGGGTGGGGTGGAGTAGTAAAGAGCAAGGGAAGACAGGCATTTCATGCAGAGAAAATAATCAGCAAAAGCTCAAAGCAGGACCAGTTGAGATTTCTGGCACTGTGGCTACTCCCTTAACAACACTGGGGTCCAGCACTATGCAGGGAGCAGAAGAACTGCCAGGGGCTGGAAGAGAACCCGGAACTGGTATCATTTTAGAGAAAGGAAATAATGATACCATCAGCAATAGCAAAAGTAAGACGCGGACTTTTCCTTTCAAAGAGACCATTCATTGTGCAACTGTGCATGGGACTTTGCCTTTCCTGGGCCTCGATTTCCTGATCTACAAAATAAATGTCTTGGATGAGATGGTGCCTCCAACTCTTTCCAGCTCTGAAGTCCTGTGACTGAAACTAAAGTCTCCCTTGCCTTCTCCTTCTGATTTTGGATCAGAATCAGCACCAAGACTTGTGACCAGATATGAGGTCAGTCTTGCCGATTTCAAGACAAACGAGGGCTCTGTCTGTGCAGCTGGTGCCCATTTCCTGTGCCCAGAGCCCTGTCCTTGTGCTTGGTGGGGCCGGCTGTCATCATGCTCACTGCGTCACCTGCCCCTACCAGCCTTTCATCCTCTGGGCTCCTGGAGCACCCCCAGAGCTTGGCCAGGGGAAAGGTGGCGCAGCAGGTTAGGGAGGGTATGTGGACAAAAGGGGATCCTATGGAGGGCTGGCAGGGCCTGGAGGACACCCTGATGATCCTTGGCTCGATGGTGTAAGCTTCCGCTTTCCTATGTCCACATATGTTTCTTGCAGCCAATAGATTTTGGAATGAGTCAGACCTGGCTTTGCATTCCTTCCTTGCCACTTACTTCTTGTAGGCATTTGGCCTAGTTTGCTTCTTTTTTACTCATTATTTCATTTGCTCATTAGTTCAGTTTGCTTGTTGACTCATCCATTTATGCATTACTCGGTAAATGTTTAACACTACCTACTATGCGCCCACACAAAGCAAGGGATACAGTGTTCAACAAGCTGATTTTGTCACTGTCCTCATGATAAGGTACAACGGGAATGCTGGCCTGTGGGTCCAGTGGGAGAACCACTAACGTGTGGCTATCGAGCATTTGACATCTGGCTGGTGTGACTGAGGAACATTTTAAATTTTATTTAATTGTTATTAATTTAAATTTAAAGACAGATACTTGGTTTGCTTTTAAGTATACTTGAAATAATGGGAATGTGAAGCTACTTTTCAACTGCAAATTTTGTGAAATTGAAACACAGACCAAATACTTAGCATGTGCTGGACATGTATAAAAACTCATTGGATTTTAAAGCGTTAGTAAGAAAATAGGAATGAAAAATACTCCATTAATAAATGTTTGGATATCGATTATGTGTTGGAAATAACATTTTGGATACATAGAGTGGAATAAAAATATATTCCCAAAATGAATTTCACCTGTTTCTTTTTACTTCCTAAATATGGCTGGTGGCAATTTAAGATCACATATGAGGGTCACAGGATCTTCCCGCTGGACAGTGCTGTGTTTGACTCCTCGACGGGCTCACGGGATTGCAGGGGGCAGTAAATGCGATGTTTTGCATTCCCCTCATTGTTGAGGGGAAGTACTCAGTCAGTGTTAGCTACACCTGACCTTCAGACATGGGGCGGTACCCCAGATCACTCCTTTCCCTCACCTTGACAAGCGGAGCCTGTTATAACACCAACATCGGGTTCCCTTTGCTGACCGTGACTTTTCCCCCAGGAACCCGTGGGCCTTTTATGCACAGGGCCTTCCACATCCCACCTCTTGTCCTTAGGACACTCCTAGATCTATGTTACAACAGGGGCCCGGGGACCCTTCAACCCTCCACTCGATATCATCTATTTTCCTTCTTCCTCCTCCTCCCCAGCAGCACACACTCTGCCCTACCTCAAAATCTGGCCCACGCTCCAGGACTTTCTAAATCACTTTTGGATTTCACAGATTGGTAAAATGCCCCACAATTTGGGGACCTAATACAGGATTGCTTTTTTTGTTGTTGTTGTTAAATAGGGTCATTAAATTTTTTTTTTTTTAATTACTGTCTCCTATTACCATATTTCATAAGAGAACAGTTTTAAAAGTAGGAGTTATTCTTTTTTTTTTGCAGAGTTTGACAAGTTAATACTAAAATTCATGTAGAAATGTAAAGGACCCAGGAAACCCAAAACAAGCTTTTTAAAAAAGAAGGGCAAAAGTGAAGGACTCATACCTCCCAATTTAAAAACTTACTACTATAGTAATCAAGACAGTGTGGTACTGGCTAAGAATAAGCATCTGGGTCAATGGAAGAAAATGGACAGTCCAGAAATAAACCCTGACATTTATGGTCAATTGATTCTGACAAGGGTGCCCAGACAACTCCATGTGGAAAGAACAGTCTTTTCAACAAATGGTGTTGAGAAAATTGGATATGCAAATATAAAAGAATGAATTTGCACTCCTATATCTCATGTACACAAACCTTAGCTCAATATGGACCCTTGACCTAAATTAAAGAGGGATATAAATATAGGGGTAAATTTTTGAAACTGTGGATTAGGCAATGGATTCCTGGATACAATCCCTAAAGCATAAGCCAGAAAAGAAAAAAATTGATATCATGAAAGTGAAAACTTTGAGTTCTAAATGACATGATTGAGAAGTGAAAGGACAAGCTACAGAATGGGAAAAATATTTGCAAACCGTATATCTGATGAAGGACTTGTATCCAGAATATATAAAGAACTCTTACAACCCAACAACGTAAAGACGAACAACTTCACTAGAAAATGGGCAAGGGGTTTGAGCAGACATTTGTCCAAAGAAGATATACAAATGGTCAATAAGTACATGAAAAGATGCTTGGCATCTTTAGTCACTGGAGAAATGCAAATCAAATCCACAATGAAATATTATTTCTCATCTACTGGGATGGCAATGATCAAGAAGACTGCTATTAACAAGTGTTGACAACGATGTAGAGGAATTGGACCCTTATATTCTGCTGGTGGGAATGCAAATGGCTTTGAGAAATGTATGGCAGTTCTTCAAAATGTTAAGAATAGAATTACCATATGACACAGCCGTTCTATTGTTATATATCTACCCAAGAGAAATGAAAACATATGTCCACAAAGAAACCCACAAAAGACAAACAAAAAGGGGTTCCTGGGTGGCTCAGTTGGTTAAGCATCTGACTCTTGATCTCAGCTCAGGTCTTGATCTCAGGGTTGTGAGTTCAAGCCCCGTGTTGGGCTGCACGCTGGGCATGTAGCCTACTTACAAAAAATAAATAAATAAAACAACCCAAAAAACCAGAAAGCCTCATATACAAATGTTCATAGCAGCATCGTTCCTAATAAGTAGGATAAGTCCAGATGTCCATCAAGTGATGAATAGATAAACAAAGTAGGGTATACCCATACAAAGGAGTTTTATTTCACCATAGAAAGGAATGAAGTAGTGATACACACTACCACATGGATGAACCTCCAAAGCCTGCCCAGTGAAATAAACTGGGAATGAAAGAACACATACTGTAGGATTCCATTTATCTGCAATGTCCGGATAGGCAAATCTACAGAGACAGAACATAGATCAGTGGTTGGCGGGGGGCTGGAAATGAAGGATGGGGATCAGGGAGACTGCTAATGAGTATGAGATTTCTTTCTGGGGTGATGAAAATATTCGAAAATTAGATTATGGGGATTGTTGCATAACTTTGTAAATAAACTGAAAACCACTGAATTGTACCCTTTAAACAGGTGAATGTGATGGCATATAAATTATGTCTCAATACAGCTGTTAAACAGAAGAGCAGGCCAGAGGATGGACATCATATTAGGGAGGAGTGCAGAGCTCTGGTGTGCCAAGGTCTGCAGGGTGAGTCCCAGCTCGCCCGCTTTTCATCTCGGGGCCTTCGGGCAAATTAGTGACCGTGCTAACCTTCAGTTTCCTTAGTTATGTGGGGGATGTTGAGGAATAAACAAGAACATCTGTGTCAGGTGACACAGGTCTGAGACACGGCGAGTGCTCAAAACTCACCAGCCATATCTGCTGTTAGATAGGCCTTCATCCCTGATTCAAGGACTGTCCTTTAAATGAAACAAAGCGAGCTTTATGAAAATCTCACGGGCTTGTCCTTCTTTTTCTCATCTTGTAAAAACTAGTGAAGGCTTCTGTACTGGCCGGCACCACCGCCCTCCCTCTTCCCCCCCCTTCCCTCCCCCCCCCAGGGGGAGCAGGGTGCTGCCCGCCCCCCCCCCCCAGCATTATCCCTCCCTCTGAGCAGGAGACTGCCAGGGCTGGAAGAGCTGTAGGGATCCAGACACATTTTAGGAACGGAATCAGTCTTCACACGACATTAAGATACTAATAATCATCATAATAATCATAATAACAGCTAACGATTCTTGAGCCTGTGCCACAAGCCAAGTATGATGGTAAGCGTCTGATGCGTATCATCTCCCTCAGAAACCCTCGAGGTACACGGGGCCACAGTGCTTGTCCTAGCGGAGCCCTCGAGAGCCTGCAGCTTAATGCAAAACATCCGTCCTTTTGGTGGAGGGGCAGCTAAAAGGGGCCTGACTGCAAGTGTTTGCATCCTCGCTCAGATACTGGACGAGTTATCGAGCAGCCCCGGTTTCCTGTAAGGTGTGCGTCCGCATGATACGTGTACCGAGCAGTGTTCCTGCGCTAAGCACTTGGCACGTGGTATTGCGTGGACTCCACCCAACAAGATATGAGGGCTCAGTGCTGGCTTCCATTATCACTCCACATAGCACCTCCTTAGGAGGAAACCCAGAGGGAGAAACAGATTTCATTCGGGCTGTTCTGGTTGGAAAGGGGGGTGAGGGTCCCACTTCAATCTGTTCTGTCTCTCTTCTGCTGCCCCTCCTGGCAAGGCAGATCCTAAGAACCCCTCTTTGGGATCCTAGGCTCCTTGAAGCATAGTTTGAAGCCAGTCTTCTTACCCCACCCCTATTCATTGTGCAGATGAGAGCACTGAGTCCCAGAAAGGGGAGGATACTTGCCCAAGGTCACACAGTCTAAACTCAGGGGCAGGGCTAGGATTAGACCCTTGGCTTCCTGCCCCAGTTGGGGGTCCCCAGATCTCCCTGCTGCCTCACAGAGGTTGTGCTGCTGCCAGAACTCCCAGGTTGGGTTCCCTCCCCTCCCCCAGTCTCAGGGATAATCCTTTAATGAATTAAGTGGGGCAATTATGGGAGGGGAGAAGGAGGCTTTGTTACTTTTTGGTAACCAACTGGCAACTTAAAGAGTCTCATTTACCATCAGTGGAGTACTTAGACATAAACCCTCCTACTTTCCACCTCTTCACCAGCATTCCCTCCCCTCCACCTTCCCCTTCGGTTCACATCAACACCCCCCCCCCCCCCGTTGCACCCTGGGGACAAAGTGGTGAACAAGACCCACGCAGCACCCCCTTTTGTGGGGTTTTCATCTAGTACAGCAGTCGGACATCAAACAAGCAAAAACTGGAGCAAAACCCAAAAAGAGAAATATTCTCAAGATATCTTCTGGTTTGTGGTTCTCTTTAGTCAGAGTGGAGTAAGGGCTTGGATCTTGGAGGAGGCACAAGACAAGGCCTGGCTGTTGCTCCTCCTTCTGGCTGGAATAGCACCTCTCTGATCAGTGCCGCTGGCTTCTGATCACTCCAGGTCCCCTCATGGGTCCTCTGTCAGAGCGGCCTTCCCTGGCCATCTTACCCAAGCAGTTCCAAGCTACTCTAGCCCCAGCTCTGCTCTATTTTCTCCCTCCCTCCCTCCCTCCCTTCCTTTCTCTCTCTTTTTTCTTCCTTCCTTCTTTCCCTTCTTTCTTTCTTTCTCTCTCTCTCTTTCTTTCTTTTTTAAGATTTTATTTATTTATTTGAGAGAGAGAGCACAAGTGGCGGAGGTGGGGAGAGGCAGAGGGAGAAGCAGACTCCCCACTGAGCAGGTAGCCCGATGTGGGGCTTGATCCCAGGACCCCGATATCATGACCTGAGCTGAAGGCAGACACTTAACTGACTGAGCCACCCAGGCGTCCCTCTGCTTTATTTTTTTTAGAGCACACAGCTCACTAAAATCACTGAATTGACTGATTTGCTAATGTGTTTATCCTCTGTCTCCAGCCCCCAGTGGAAGCTCTGGCAGGCAGGACATGTGTCTGTCTGTCTTGCCCATGACTGCATGCCCAGCACCCAAAGTAGTGCTTGGCATTTGGGGGGAACTCCATACTATTTGTTGACAGAGTGAGTGAAAGAAGAAATGAAAACATCAAGCGTCAAAAAGTGGAAGCTGGGGAAGGATCTAATTCCAGTTCTGTCACTAATGTGCACTGTGATTGTGGGCAAGCTTCTTACCTTCTCTGGTTAACCTCATTTTCTTCAGCTGCAAAGTTGAAGAATTCGAGTTAGCATCTCTTTCGGCTGTGTGCTCACATCTCGCTACAAGGAATTTCACACCAAAATACCACTTTGTCTTTAGACATCTGTCTCCCCCTCTAAGCTCTGTGTTCCTTGGGGGAAGAAACCAAGTTTTAGCCTTCAGGCTAAACCAGCACAACTACCCAACATACAGGGGCAACTAATAGTGTTGGGTGAGTGAGTGGATGGACGGATAGATGGATGGGTGAAAGGTGCTCTGAAGGGACACCTGGGTGGCTCAGTCAGTTAAGCTTCTGGCTTTTGGTTTCAGCTCAGGTCATGATCTCAGGGTCGTGAATGGAGCACTGCATCGGGCTCCATGTGTGGCGCAAACTCTGCTTGCCCCTCTCCCTCTGGTCCTCCCTCCGTGTGCTCTCTCTCTCTCTCCCAAATAAATAAATAAAATCTTAAAAAAATAAAAAGAAAGAAAGGTGCTCTGATGTTCCTTCTAGGGCGAGTGACTTGGGGTTCTAGGATTCTCATAAGCAGGACAATTAAAAGAGGAAGTAGGTGTTCAGGTGTCTCCTTCAGTATTTTAGCTTGGACATCTTCCTCAGAGCCTTTCTGAATCCACTACCAGGGGTTCAGGCTCTTCCTGCTCTCCACCCCCTAAGGCAGAGAACAATTTGCTCCACCAGAGTGAAGACCATGAGGGAGTGTACGAAGGAGACCTATGACACCATCTCATTAAAGAGTATAAGACAGGGCCAATTATCACATGATCCAAACAGCAAAGTATGTCAAGGTGACCCAGCAGCTGTCCTTTGGAAGGCGGGAGCCGGAGCAGGGTTTGGCTCACTTCTAGAAAAAGCCAGATAGTAAGTATTTTGCATTTTGTGGGCCTCACTGTCTGTGGCAGCTCCTCACCTCTGCCGTGGCACCCCCATTTGTTACAGACAATCCATCATGAACGATTGTGACCGTGTTTTGATAAAACTATGTATAGAGGCAGAGGTTTCAACTGAATATATTACAAAATATCACACTTGATTCGATTTCTTCAGTCATTTAAAAATGAAACACAAAGGCGCCTGGGTGGCTCAGTGGGTTAAAGCCTCTGCCTTCGGCTCAGGTCATGATCTCAGGGTCCTGGGATGGAGCCCTGCATCAGGCTCTCTGCTCAGCAGGGAGCCTGCTTCCCCCTCTCTCTCTGCCTGCCTCTCTGCCTACTTGTGATCTCTCTCTCTGTCAAATAAATAAATAAAATCTTTAAAAAAAAAATGAAACACAATGCGTAGCTTACAGCAGTGCACGAACAAGGGGGGAGGGGACAGTGTTGGGTGGCCTTTCTGGGAGGCTTTCTGAAGGAGAGACATGGAAGCCAGGGAAGGACTTGGATGGGGAGTAACAGAGGTCTGAGTCAGAGGTAAGAGCAAGGACGCACACTGAGACACTAGCAGGAGCCGGGGAGCCTCCGGGAGAATGAGCGAGGCAGGCTAGGTGGGACTGGGGACCTGGGGGGACTCATGCACTCGCATCCCATTGAAAATGTGCAGCATCTGAGCTCTAGTGCTTTGCTGCCTACATGCTCCCTTTTGAGATCATCCAAACTGGCAAGAGAAGCCTGGGTTTTGCTGTAAATGTTCCTAATTTTTAAAAAAGTGGCAATGAAGTAAAGCTTTTATTGAAGTTAAAAACTAAAAAAACAGAGAGTAGGTCAAATAGAACATGAGGAGGGGTGATTGTGGCTCATGGATCATTAGTTTGCAGCTCGTGGCTTCCCAGGTTTATGGAAATCATGCAAATTGGAGTGGGGGCGGGGAGCTTCTTGACCAGGGACTGTGCCTACAAGGGCAGGTGGGCACCGGGAAGGGGGGACTGAAATACACCCAACAAACAAGACCTGTATTCCAGGAGAGTCCATTCTACTGACACATTTCGGAAGAAATCCTTGTTAAAGTAAGCACAAACATATTTGGATAGATTGCAAAAATTACATACTTTTCCTTTTCTTTAAGTCAAGAAAATTTTTCATTGGCATTACATACAATAAAGGTCACTGATCTTTATCGTACAGCTCAAAATGTTAGTTTTGCCTGTTCCTGAACGCATATCACAGAGCACATGCTGTCTGGGGTCTGGCTTCCTTCTCTCCACATGTTGTCTGAGAGGCATCCACGTCATTACGTGTGGTGGGGGTTTGCTATTTCTCCTGGTCATGCAGTCTTGCTCCATTTACCTATTTTACTACCAGCAGACATTCGACTTATGTCCAGTTTTTGGCTTTTATGAGTGACATTGCTATGATGACTTGTGGACATAGGCCCTGGCTTCTTGGGGTATACGCCTCACGTGGACTTGCTGGTGGTGTGGCTGCTGTGAGTCTCAGAGGAGGTAGTACCATGGGGCACCTGGGTGTCTCGTGTCAGTCGTTAAGCGTCTGCCTTTGGCTCAGGTCATGATTTCAGGATCCTGGGATCGAGCCCCGCACTGGGCTCCCTGCTTGGCGGGAAGCCTGCTTCTCCCTCTCCCACTCTCCCTGCTTGTGTTCCCTCTCTTGCTGTGTCTCTCTCTGTCAAATAAATAAATAAGATCTTAAAAAAAAAAAAAAGAAGGTAGTACTTGCTGTGAGTGGTTTCAGACTCTATCCCCAGACTCCCAGGGACCCAAGTCCACTCTCCCTTGTAGTTAGGTGAACTCACTGGAAAGTCTAGGAACGCTGGTGTAGGGGACAGGATATGGAATGAAGAGCCAGAAGACAGAGACCAATAGATGGCACCATTATTAGCATCATTTTGTAGATAACCACATCGAGGCTCAGAGAGCAAGCTGATTTGTCTGAAGCCAAGTAAATATTAAGGGGAGACCCTGCATTTAAATCCAGAGTCAGTCAACTCCAGAGTAGTATTTTTAACTGCTCTGCTCTAAAGCCTGGGCATGAGCCCCTGTATTTTCACCTGCCCAGCCTCTATTTCTCTCCTCTCACTAACAGCATCCCAATGTCCTTTCGGGAGGCATCCAGTGGCTATTTGATGTAGTCTCAGTGGGCTGTCACTCTAAATGCCCTCCACCCTGGGCCAAGGTGCAGGCCTGGGACCCGGCCCAGCACTAGGGGGAAGGGCACCAGTTGTCTAAGACACCTAGGGTGCAAAATTTAAGGAGATGCTCACTCTGGGGGTCAGACAAGCACAGGGTCAGCCTCCCTTCATCCCAGTCCTGCAAGGGACCCAAGCTCAGCCAGCTCCACCCTCCTATGGCAATCTGGATCTTGAGAGGAGGGGCATCTGTCCTTCTGGGGGTGACAGCCTGAGTGGATTGCCCACTCCTTCCTGGTTCTTCTCTTTTAAGGAGGTCTAACTGTAACCCCTGCACTCTCATTCATTCTCCGCGTCGCTCATACCCATGCATTAAATTCCCTTTCTGCACCAAGTAGGCAGGTGGGGTTGGTTTCTGTACCTTTTTTTTTTTAAGAGAGAGAACGTGCAAGTGGGGGTGGGTGGGGGTGGAGGGGCAGAGGGAGAAGGAGAGAGAGAATCTCAAGCAGCCTCCATGACCAGCACGGATCTCACAACCCTGAGATCATGACCTGAGCCAAAATCAAGAGTCGGATGCTTAACCAACTGAGCCACCCAGGTGCCCCTATTTTTGCAGTTTTTGAAGAGCACACTATGTGCTCTGGGACATGGTGCCCAACATTTCTGAGTCCTATTTTTTCCATCTGGGAAATGGGGATTCATTGCTTAGCACTCCAGCTGGAAACACAGCAAGTCCCTGGGGAGGAGATGCCTCTGAGCCCTGCTTCCTAATTCTGGTTCCACACTGGCACCACCGAGGGAGTCTTCACAGCCTGATGCCCAGGCTTGCACCTCATCCTGATGCATTCAGAACCTCGGGGTGGGCCCAGGCAGCGATACTTTGTAAAGCACCCCCCCCCCCGCACCTCCCCCAGGTGCTTATTGTAATAAGCACCCAGGGCTGAGAACACTGTGGGAAACAAGCCTGGGGTTTCTGTGAGTACTTCTCCTGCAAAGCTCTGTGGCTCCATGCCTGGGACTTTACTATAGGCATTAGAGTGGCCTTCATCTGGGCCGCAGCCAGAAGGGAGGAGGAACAAGAACCACTTATCTTCCTTAGGCCTCCCTTATCCCTGGGTTTTTAAGGATCCCACCAGCAGCCTTGAGAAAGCCAGCAGGCTTAGCTCAAAATCCTTAGGCAATTGGAACAGCCTATGTCTCGTAGTTGCTGAGGGGTCTGAAATTTCAGAGCTTAGGGCCATCGAGAGGTCATTTGGGCCATTTCCTGGCCCCTGTGCAGGAGGCACTGGCAGGAGCCCTGGAATAGGCAGCAGGAGAGCTGGGTTCAAGTCTCAACCCTGCCAGCCACCAACCGGCGAAACTATGCAAGCCACAGCAGCTTGGTATCCTCAAGCTGGGCATATCCAAGTACTCTGATTCAGGGGACAGGGGAGGGACCCCCAATCTGTGCTTGTCCCTGCGCACCCAGGTGACCCTGGTATTGCTGGGCTCTGCATACTGCCCCCGAGGCTGAATTATCAGGGTAATTCTGAAGAGGGGAGCAGAGCCGAGCATCACAGCAGAGGGGTTGTGTCAGGGAGGATGGGCGTGCTTTGGATGGTGAGACAGACGTGTGTAAGCCAGACACCGACCTCAAGCAGTCCCAAAACACCAAGCCCTTGGTTTGCTCAACTGTTACTTGATGGAGTAGGACCTACTCTATGTAATATAAATGCCAGCTCCCACATCTATTCCTCTATCATTCTTTTTTTTTTTTTTTTTAATTTGAGTATAGTTGACACACAATGTCACAATAGTTTCAGGGGTACAACGTAGTGATTCAACTTCTCTATGCATTATACTATGCTCACCACCAGAGTATCTACCATCTGCCACCATACAATGTTGTTACAATATCGTTGACTCTACTCCTTATGAATCTCTCACTTTGTCCTATTTAGGTATAAATAGGCCTGAGAAGTCCTTTAGATTCGCTTATAACCATTATCCTCTGACAAGCAGCTTTATGCAGAGCTGTCCTCTAGTATCTCAGGCAATACTCATAATTTCCTGGGATAGTGGGCAGACTGGACTGATCATCTCTGTTTGTAGCACAAAACTCTCACTGGTTACATGGCCAGTAGGGGTCAATAAGCAGAGGGGCCCAAATCTGAACTTAGATACCTGATCCAAAATCCAATAATCCTGGACCAAGGTTATCTATCTCTCTGCTTGTCCATCCATCCACACGTCTGTCTGTGTGTCCAACTATCCATCCATTGGCAACTTACTTTCATTTGCTTATTTCTGTCATCTATTTAATGAACTCATCTATTTCTATGTATCCATTTATCATGAGTTATAGGTCTCTATAACAATCTATCTATTTAGTTTAGCAAACATTTATTCAGAGCCCGTCATGTGTCACACACTCTCCCTACTTATATCTCCTGCTTCCACTCTCTATATACCTCATCTTCCCTCCGGATGCTTTCTCCTCTGACCTTTCTGCCGGACCCATAATCTGTGTGATCACAATCTCCATTTGCCTCTCTCCTGACCTTCACTCGTTCCTGATGGCATGTGAGTAGACCCCTGGTCCTTTCTTGACTGTCCTGACCTCGTTCCTCCATTCCTGCCCCATGCCAGACTCCAGGGAAATACTGATTGACTGATGACTGGACTCCCAACTAGGCTGTTTGCAACATTTCTTCTCCAGGGTTCTGTTCCCCTCAGTTCCCAGTCTAGGGCTACGGACACGGTAAATATTTTATTCATAATGGCTGCTTTGAATTCATAGTCCTTGGGAGGTAGAAAGGACTTTTCAACTTTTATTCATTCAACAAAACTTGCATAGATTTGCTTGCTAGGTGTACTTATCAGGCACAGAGATTACAGACTACAGCCTTATTTTACAGTTGGGGGAGGGAAGCTCTGAGAAGGATAGGGGCTTGCTCAAGGTCCCACAGCTATGGCAGAGCCTTGAGGACAGTGAAGAGATTGTTACCACTCTAGACCTAGACAGCTCCCGAGTTCCCCACAGAGGCAGAGGTTGTGTGTTTGAAAGTCCCTAGAGAGGAGGCGTTGGGAAACCACGAACTACCTTACCAAGTCAAACCAGTCAGGCCTCATCAAGAGCCGTGAGGAGCCGCCTTCTGGGTGGTAGGGAGAGCCTGAGTCAGTCCTCGCCTGCACAGAGGCCATCAGGGTGACAAGGGAAGGAGGGGGTGGCCCTAAGGGAAGGGAAGTGGAAGGAAAGGGAAGGGAAATAGGAGGAAGGGAAGGGAAGTAGGGGGCCTTATCTGAGCAGTGGAGTCCGGTTTCAAGGACTGGACTCCAATTAGACCAGACTTTCCCTCATTCTTGGAAAATATCCTGCTAACTCTGACCCGTCTCTATGCTAAAATCAAACTCACAGGATGTGAGGTCAGTGTTTATCTAGCTCAGAGGTTCTCAAACTTGAACGAGCCCCAGAATGACTTGGAGAACTCCAAATGTGGGTAATCTCTGTGTACGCCATGAAAAGACCCCTAGACAACTGTTGAGTGGATATGTTGCAGGATGCCACACAAGATACTATGTTAACAACCACCCTCCTTCCCCAAACCAACAAAACCCTCCAAATGCTGATTATTTCCTACTGGTATATTTATGTATGAATATAAATATCTGCAAAGGTTACATACCTAAATGATTTTATTGGTTGCCTTTGGAGAAGGTATTTGTGGTGGTGGCAAAGAGGCCTTTAACTTTCAGGGTACTATTTTATTATTTCACGAAGAAAATGAATCATGTTTTACTTGTGTAAATGCAAAATTTAAATACGATTTCTCCACATTTTTTGCCCATTTTATCTGGTTGGAAGTGTGAGGATCTGCATTTTAGTCAAGTTTCTGGGGGCTTCTGTGCAGCTGATCCCCGAAGTGCACTTTGAGAAAAGCTAGTCTAGCCCACCATAGTACGGATGAGTAACTTGGGAGTCAGAGAGGGTAAGGAACTTGCCTAAAACCACACAGCATGTCAGTGACTGAGTTGGAACCTGAGCCCAGGATGTTTTACTTCAAGGCAGTGCTCTCTCTTATCCACAGTGATGAGAGAAGAAAAGCCACCAGGAGAGTGGACATGCAGGCAGTAGATGTATTTCTGGAGCAAAGTGGGAGGTGCTAGGGCTCTGTGCACCCCTGAGTCAGGCTGGTTGGCAGCCTCTTGGGGGAAGGGGGGTACACACAAGGACAGTGGTGGAGCAAGAAGGGCAAATATTGCCCATCTTTCTAACTTTTCTTTGAGCTGCCCTGTTCCAGCCCTTCACCCTTCTGGATTCCCTGGCCTTTGTGCGGTTTGCATCTGAGCACTTCCTGTTTCCAGAAGGAGCAGTGGCCCCTGTGAGGTTGGCCTTGGAGCCCATGACTGTAGGAAAACCCTTCTGTCTCCCGACCTCAGCTTTGTCATCGATCGCCTGTGCAGGGGACTGAATCAGTGGCTCTTAAACCTGGCTGCACACCCTCTTGGAGGCTCATTTAAGAAGCAGAATCCTGGGCCCCTCTATAATGGGGGGTGGGGCCTGGAATGTGCCTTTTTAACATCCCCCGTCCCCGCTCCCACCAGATGATTCTTACAAGTCTGAAGTTAGAAAACTACTGGGCTAGTAGTCTGTCTTCCCTGAGCAGCCTTCCCTGGACAACCAGTCCTGAGGCCTGGCCTGTGAGGAGGGCCTGGGGTGCTGAGGAAGCCAATGTGGCCAGTGACCCCTGCTCCCAGGAGACCCGGGCCCTTCTCCCTGCTGCCTCTGTCTAGGCCTCGGTTCCGGGGTTCCCGGCCTCATGGCTGGCCTCTTCCTAACCTGGGCAGAATGTCTGGAATGTGGCTGCTGAGGGAGACAGGGCTGCCTGGGCTGCCAGAGCGGCCTCCGGAATTCAGGCAGCTGAGAGTAGACTCCTGCCCCTGAGGGCTTCTGCCCCCCTGGCCTTCAAGTGACCTAGCAGGACCCAGGCACCAAGGGCGGGGAGAAAGGGAGGGCTGTGAGGCCCAGAGCAGGCTGGCAAAGCTCACTAGGCCTCAGTTTCTTCATCTGTAAAATCACACCCTCCTTCTCGACATGTGTGGCCCTGCCGCACCTCCAAAGCCATCTCGCATCTATCCATCCTCCACACCACGCACATTCCCTTAGCACCATGGGAAGAGCTATGGGAAATTCACAGATGAATTTGACACCAGACTGATCCAGAGAATGACCACTATTTGCCTCAGGCACCCTGCTTCGTGTTTTACTGACTCATCCCTTATTTAATCCTGACAATTCCCTTGAGATAAGGACCGCTACTACCTCCATACGGCAGATGAGAACATTGCTACCCAGAGAGGCTAAGTCACTTGTCCTAGGCTACACAGCTGCACACACAGATGGCAGTGCTGGGGTTGAACCCATCTGTCTGATTTCAAGTCCAAACCTCACCCTGTGTTCCACTCCCCCGACAAATAGGGCAAGGGGGATGAGGACCACCCAGGGATCTCCTGCCCTGACCTTGCCCAGAACAGGGTAGTCTGCTCCACAAGGGCCCAGGGACCCTAGCAGTTGGCAGGCGGGAGTGGGGGACAGTGGAGGAGATTAAGAGATGCCTGTGAGCAGGCGGCCTCGTGAAGGACCTGGATAGGTGCACAACCAGGTAGATGCAGGAGGGATGGCAATCTGGACAGAGGCCCAATGAGCCAAGGGGGGGTGTCGGGTCGAGGCTGGGGAGCAGCAGGCTGGCCAATGTGCCCAACTGGCTGCCTCCCCTGCCAGGCCCAGTGCAAAAGGACAATGAGGAGAACATGATGCCAAAGTATCGAGATTCCGAGACAGAGACAGCAGAGCACTGAATCAAGTATGAGGCCTTTCTAAATGCGGGTGGCAAGTCCTTGGATCCAAATCCTGTGTTTTGGTTGGAGCATCACATAAGGGGGGGAGATAGAAGCATTTTTTTTTTTTTAAATAAATACAGTTGTTTTATTTGAAGAACCTTTAACAGAAAAGTGTGTAAAGTCATTCCATAAATGTTGACATAGAGATCTTAAAATATGCCTTGGGAAGCGTCCTCAGTTAAGTTCCTTCGCCTTCCAGAATTAAATAAAGCCATCACCCAACAATTATTTCCTAGAAACAGCTTAAAAATTAAAACAAATAACAAGAAGAAAAAAACCCATTCATTATCACCAGCAGCAGCAGCAGCAGCAGCAAAAAGATCTTCCAACAGACTCATGCCTGAAGTGAGGACACATCCCACTTTCATGGCAGATGGAGTGGCCTCAGTGTTTGCTTTCACACTCGGTTAAATTTTTCCATGACAGAAGCATGGGTTTTAGAACTAGATAAACTGAGTTAAAATCCTCCCTCTCCCATTTAAGGGTATGATGACCTTGGGCAAGTCACTTTGAACTCTCTGAATCTCAGTTCCTTCCTCCACAAAACGAGAATGAAAATAATAGTATTGCATCGGAAAGATTTATTTGAGGATCATAAGAGATGATGCTTAGTCTAGCACTTATTAAATTATAACAAATGTCAGTTATTATTACCACAATTATTATTATTGCTGTTGTTCCTACGCAAGAGGGAGAAAGGAAAGATGAGCCTGGAAATGCAGTACATGGTTATGGAAAAGGGGTACTGGTTCCCTGGCCAGAACCACATCCGAGCCCCAAGTCTGGGGGTAGGTAAAGGTGGGAGTAAAGTAGAGGCTCTGTTTCAAGACCTCAGAGTGACTCCCCCCATCCCAGCTTCCTATTGGGGTGACCTAACCAAGGCCACTGAACCAACCAGCCTGGCTCCAGCAGCTCTCCGCACCAGAGCCCCACCTGCCAGCACCAGCCTGGGGCAGGCTGACTGAGGGCTGGATTGGCAGCAGATGAGCTCATGCTCACCGGCCTGGCCAACAAGGCCGGACGCTTCTCCTGGCAGGAGCCTGTCAATACTGCCAGCTGGGGGTCAGGATGAGCTGGAGGGCCCGGTGGTACCCAGATGCCCACGGCCAGCAGGTCTGCTGAGTGTTTGATTACATTCCCGAGCACCCCAGGCAACTCTAAGGCTGGCTGTTCCAACTCCTGCTGGGCCCCGTCTGTCCGCTGCAGAGCTGACATCCCAGGCTCGGCCCCCACAGCCCACCTGCCTTCCACCTTCTGCTTCTCCCTCTCAGCTGCAGGCTGCAACCCTCACGGAGCCAGGTGGCCTCAGCCCCCGATGACTTCATCCTCCTTAAAGGTATCATGTCCCTTTGACAGCCAGGCCTCTGGAGTCTTTCCTGTCCATGGGTCCACAGCCCAGACTCCAGGGTCTCTGCTCTGTACCTGCCACCCAGCCTCACTCCCATCCTGCTGGGTGACCCTGTCCAGGGAGAAGGCAGTGTGATGGAAGGGACCCCAGCCCTGGAAATGATAGCTGTACTTCGAGTTCATTGACATGCTATCTCAAAGTAGCCAGTCCCTCAGCCAACTGTCCCCAGTGAGCTGAATCTTCTCTCGAGGCTGGTCTTCCAAGGTAGACCCCGCTCACTGGGCACCTACTCTGGGTATGCCACACATACGGGTAACACGGGAACACAGCCGTTCCCTCCACCTGGGTGACCGCCATTCCTGTTTCCCTGGGACTGTCCCGGTCATAGCACTGAAAGGTCCCAATCCCTGGTAGCCCCTCAGCCCTGGGCCGGCCTGGATGCTGGTCAGCTCACCCTGCACACGCATCTGTGTTATGCTGTCTCTGATGATTTGTGTCCGATTTTCACTGAAAAGACCTGAGACTTTAGCCTGCCCCAAAAGGAATCAAAAGGGTGCAGTCTGTTGAAAATGAAAATAATATGATCTGTGCTTTCAGACTTTATGGGTGCCCTAAAGTTGGCCACCTAATCAGAATTTTCATCACTGCTCAAGCCCCCCCTTTATACTCTGCCCTACGGCAAATGTGGACAGATTGCTCTGGAAAGGAAAACCGAGGAGGGAGGAGAAAGAGCTCATCCGGTCCACAGGGGTAATACAGCTTTCCTCAGGCACGTAGGGGGAGTGGACAGAGACTATTTGCTAGATCTCTCTAGCCAACAACATCCTTGTAAAGAATATTAGAATTTTAGAACGTCAGAGCTAGAAGATAAAGATCTGAGTTCAACACCTGCTTTGTTGACATAGGGAAACTGAGGTCCCCACAGAATATTCAGATCAGATGTAATTCCTTTTAATGCCTAATGCCATGTAGGAAACACTGGTGTGCTGGGCCCACGCAGGTGATGCCGGTGAGGCCAACGCGCAATCTTAGTTGAAAACCACGGAGTTAGAGATTCATCCCTGAGCAGCTTACAGCGGAGAATGCCAGGCTGCAGTGAAGAGAGGTGCCTAGGAAGTAGAATCCAAAGCAGAGGGTCACACAGGAGGTTCTGTCGGAGGGCTGCAGCGGGAGGGACAGGCCCAGCACAGTACAGGCCAGTGGTTCAAGGGTTCAGACAGATGGGAGCTTGAAACTTAGCTTAGTCTAGACTTGTGACCTTGGGCAAGTAATTAAAGCCTTTCTGAGCTTCAGTTTCTTCATCTGAAAAATAGAGCACAATACCAGTGCCTAATCCACTGTGGTGGTGTTCAGAGAAATGAGATAATCCCCGCAGAGTGCTAAGTCGAGTGCTTGACATAAAGATGAGCTATTATTGTTATTATTACTTCTCACTCAGGTCAGGGGCATGGTCGGAGGAGCTCACAGAGAGGAAGTGGCCTATGGGCTGTACCAATATGGATAGGGACAATCTTCGATGTCCAGGAAGCTGTCCTCGAGCAGCCTCCAGGTATGCTGGGGGGACATTGAGGAGCCCAATTTCCCCGGTGCACAGAGCACTAGAGGCCAGCATGTGCCCCAGTCAGGTCCTGAGGCCAGAAGGAAGAAGGACCAGGGCCCGGGTCAGGAGTGACAGGGGAAGTAGAGAGGGGACGAATGTCAGTGGCATTAGGGGGTTCTGCAATCCATACCAATATTCATCCCTCCCTTCCCTCCCTAGACTGCAGGCTATCCTCGGCAGGCTGGAGGCCAGCTTTGACCCAGATAGGGACCTGAGGGAAGACAGCTGCCTGCCGCTCTGCACATGACTAGTCAAAGGGCTCATGGGGCCACTCAGCCACCTTCCCTCGGGTTAATGCCTAATCGGCCCAGACTCAGAGACTTGGGCGGCAATCATTCAGGTGGATAATTGCCCAGGTTAGTCTTCCCACTGGAGTTCCCCTCACGCTGCATACCCCCAGGCCTCTCATCCAAGGCTGAGGTAGCTTGCAGGAGAGAGGCCTGGGGGATTCTCCCCGCCACTGGGGAGCTCCTCTGGATGTCTTGGGCAACATACCTCGGCAGCCTGCTTGGCACCGTGGTCATCCCCAATGCTGGTGACAGATCCCCCACTGTGTGGCCCACAGTGGCTCCAAGAAGGAATAGCTCCGGAGAGCTGGGAAATAGCCAAGAGCCTCATTATTCCTTCATAAGCACCAAGACTGGAGCCTTAATGCTGGCAGTTATCCATTGGGTCCAGCCTGAACTTCTAGAAAACTACGTCCCTAGCCATAGAACCAAGCCTCAGTTGTGGTCACATGGCAGAGAAAACAGATCTGTTCTGAGCAGCCCCAGGAATTACCAGCCCATTTAACAACCGAGGAAATAGAGGCTTAGCAGATTTAAATCATCTGCCTTGGGTCACATAGCTTATAATAATGGTAATAATACAGATATGTAGAATTCTTGTTTATTATCCAGGTTCAAGGGTTGGGGCTCAGCTGAACATCAGATAAAGATGCCAAGAGTCAGAACTGACTGCTGGGATAGGTAATGAGTTCCCTATAATTAGAGGTATGCAAGCAAAGTCTCACTTATTCACCAGGGAAGCTGTAGAGGGGCTGCAAGTCCTAGGGAGTGGGGAGGGAATTGGATAGGATAGTTGTAGAACCATTTTCAGCCCCGGGTGGGGGCAACTGTTTCATTTACCTCTATGTTCCCAGCACCAGGTACAGTCCTTGGAAGAGTGTAGGTATAGAGCCTCACACAAAACAAGCAAATTAATGCATTCTATAACTAAAAGTCACAGCAGCGAGAGGGAGGAGGGCCAATTCCTGTCTGACTTTTCTTCCCTTCCCTTAAAACACTGGTTCTCAACACAGGGAGCACGTTAGGGTCATTTGGAGGACCAGAGCAAAGAGGCGCCCCATAAATCGTACCAAAACCAAGATGTCTTGCTTCCCAGTGAGATGCAGGCACTGTGCTTGGCACTTCACACACATTATCTATCCCATGAATCTGCACAACCTTATGAAACCGGGATTCTTGTTACCCCCATTTCACAGAGCAGCCAGAGCTTGGAGAGGTTAATCCCCTTATGGAGAAAGTCACAGCTAGTAACAGTAAGAAGAATTGCCTCGTACAGGAGACTTTCTCTGCTAAGTGACTTCTATTTAACCTTTATCTCACTGAATCCTCATGAGGTAAGAGTTACTATTACCCCCATCTTTTCAAAAAAGGAAACTGAGGCTCCGACTCAGTATCTCACCCAAGGTTACTGAGCTCGTAGGTGGCAGCACCAGTGTTTTGAATCGGGCCTGGAGGCGGGGGGGTGCCTCAGATCAGCAGTGTCAGGGAGGAATGTGGAGGAAACACTGGCCAAGAGCTTAGCAACCCAGGTCCTTCCCCAGTCCCGTCATGGTCTCTGTGTGTCCCCTGGCGAGTACTACCTGCCTAGGGCCTCAGTTTATCCCTCTATCAAACCCAGGAGGGAGGTGGAGATGGACCTGATTTCTTAGCAACTTTCCAGCCGTCATTTTCCATGACTCGATTCCCCACTGTGAGTTCTGGGCCACAAACCAGTTGGCTTCCTCCCTCCCTCTCCATGAGACAGAGAGCTGGCAGGAGGGGATGATCCGCCTCAATTCTCCCACCTCCTTTTTCCTCCTCCTCCTCCTGGGCTGGGACACACCTACTCCAACTTTCTCAGCAGCCTTCTCGGAGTGCATGCGCCGGGCTTTCCTGCTCTGTCTCTGCACCTCCCTCAGGAGCCTGTCAGCCTGGTGCGTGTGGAAAGGGCTCCAGCCCAGCAGCCCACCCTGGGGCACCCTCCCCTACCTGAAGGGCATAGGTAAGGACTGCTGGAGGATGGGAGGCTGGGGGAGGGGGTTGCGAAGCGAATCTTTTCTTGCGCCTTGTTCCAGAGCATGTGGGGGCGTTCCAAGGCTCTTGGAAGGTGGGGACCGGACCAGGATTTGAGAGGGGCAGGCATGGTGGGGGTAGGGACACCTGGGCCCGGGGCGCCTACATACACTGAATAAAGCCAGAGATGTCGCCAGCCCAAGCCTGGGGGCTGGGGATTGGGGCCCAGGAAAGGACAAGGCCAGGGTTTTTGATCTCACGAAGGAGCAAGGTCATATTTGCACGTGTGAAAAGTTGGAGTCATGTCCTTGGAAGAATGAAAGTCTCCGCATGGGCTTTCTGGGGCTGAGCCTCCCGGAGGGTGTGGTGATATTTTCCTACATGGTTTTAGGGGGGAAGTGCTGTGGCCAGGGAACCAAGAGGTGCCGGCTTCTTGCATGTGTCCAGGGGGGCAAAGGAGTCCTATTACAGAAAAGCCACCTGGTGTGGAAGAGGGAAGGAGGGCCCGAGGGACAGTCAGATAACTTGGGCATCCCTGGCTCTTGTGTGGCTCTTGAGGCACCCTGATTAGAACCTCAGCTTTCCTGGCTATAAAATGAGGGTGCTCACCATTTGTAAGGGTTGTAAAAGGCTGTGAGTCTGAGAGGCACCAGAGGCAGCCCCGGGGGTGGGGTGAGTGGGAGCAGTTCTGTTCCCCTGTCTTGGGGGAAGCAGGAATCCGATGCATATCTTCAGAGGCAGGTGAGCTGGAGTGGAACGCTGAACAGAGCCACCAGGCCAGAGTTCAGCCCGCCACTGGAGAGAGGGTGTGCTATATGCCCCAATGTGGGGAGCAGCAGAGCATTCTGGTGTTTGCCGACAGCTCGGAAGGGCTGCCTCTGTCCCCTGCCACACTCTGGCGCTGGCGGCCTCGGCTCAGGAGAGGGGAGGGAGGCAGAGAAGCAGGCTTGGGGCTGCTTTTACAGATGGGGAGTTGAGCCTGGGCAGATTCACAGAGCCCTCCATGCAGAACACTACTAATAGTTACTATTACTGTTGATACTCACTGGATGTTTCCTGTGTTTAGGGACTGGGCTGAGGATGCATGGTCATTTGAAAATTGTGTGTTTTTGAAGGAGGATGGAAAGAGCATTTCATTCTTCATGTCTCTGTAACTCACAGGCTGTGTGGTCTAAGACAGTTCCATACCTCTTTGGGCCTATTTCCCTACATAAAAAATAAAGGTGGCTCGATTAATATTATGATCCATTCTTAAGTGCTTCACCCCAGTAAGCCTATTGGGTAGGCAAAGCAGGAATGGCTGCCTATTTTGCAGGTGAGGAACCCAGGGCAAGCTCAGGTTTCCCCTAGTGTTCTCCACGGACCAAAGGTTACACTGTGGCAGGGAGGCGCTGAGTCCAGGACATTGGCTAGCCTGACAGAGTGCAACAGTGATACCCCCTCTGACAGGAGCTCCCCAGGCCTCAGGTTTCTCATCTGTAAAATGGAAGAGGAGCTAGAGGGAGTCAAGGTCTCCCTGGAACCCCGCTGTGATTCCATGACTCTTAGGGGTCTCCTTAAGGACTCAGGCGACAGATCCAGAAGGGCAGGGACATTCTCCAGCCCCTCCGTGTCAGCTGTGGCTGTGCTTTCTACTGGGAGGGGCAGCCAGGCTCGCTCTACACCAGTCCTCTGTGAGTTGGGCCACCAAGCTCCTCTCCCTGCACATTCTTCCTTGGGTGCAAATGAACTCACCTCAGGCTAGAAATTCTTCCAGCTGCCCCATGGTACGCCACGGTGCTGGCACTCCTGCTGGCCAGGTGGGGCCAGGTAGGAGAGAATGTGGGGCAAGGGCCATGTCTTAAAGAAAACCCGGCAATGATGTCAGTACAATCGGGGACCTTCTGTACCCCCTGGATGGGCCCTGCCTTTTGGGCTCCTTTGGAACTGGACAGGGCAGAGCCTCTGGAAGTTTCCCATGCTTCCTGGGCCCCCAGCACAAGCAGAGTTGGCTCAGAATCTCAAAGCTACTATTTCTATGGCTAATGGTGTTAATGCTTACATTTATAATGAGGGTTTCTAGACAGGCTTACAAAGACACGTGTGGATTCAAATCCTGGATATTATTAGTTGTGTGACCTGGGCCTCAACTTCTCTAAACCTCAGGCTCCTAATTTGAGAAAGGGGGCTAATGATAGTCCTTTTCTCAGAGATGGATGTGACATTTAAATGAGGTCATGCAGGTAGCACACAGGGTCATATTCATTACGC
Organism: Potos flavus; assembly: GCA_028534135.1. Lineage (NCBI taxonomy): Eukaryota > Metazoa > Chordata > Mammalia > Carnivora > Procyonidae > Potos > Potos flavus. Next base: position 95,921,038 of record CM052895.1, read on the forward strand.
TCACGGTCATCAATTAACCAGCTCCCTCTGCCTCCCCTGGGTGGAGACCAGCTCACAGCTCCCTGAAGTCTTCCTTCATAAGACAAATCAGATTTGCAGTTATTAATTATTTGAGGTTTTTTCATTGTTTTTTTTTTTTTTTTAAACTCTCTCTCCTACTGAGTGTTGCTTACTGCTCTGGCCCCCATGTCCAGCACAGCACCTGGCCCATCAAAGATGCTCATCGCATAGCTGCTGAGAGAACAAATGAATCTCCGTTTCTAATTCATAGATGAGAACTGTCACGTAGAGGAACTAAGCGTTAGCCTGACCCGATCACAGATCAATAAGAGCGGGGCGCAGAAGGATACTTAGAGATAACAGAATCAGACAGATGGAGATGCCACAGCCTGGCCAGAGAATGCTGAGCCCTTGGCTGAGGTCACACAGCAAGTGAGTGGGGAAGGCAGGACTACTCCTCAGACATTTCCACTGGCCTCCGCCCCCTCTGCCGAGCCTGGCTCAGGAAAGGGTATTGCTTCCTAGTCGGGTCATCAGTTTAGGAGGTGGACTAATCATCTTCACATCTGCAGAACGCAATTTGGGATCCACAACCAGGCTGATGGCTGGACTCTGAGTTGCCTTTCAGGGGACTAGGGACATAAACCTCATCAGTCGGACCCCTGCCCTGACACCCACCAGCACGCACACGCGCATGTGCACACCACTCCATCACTACCGCCCACAAGTTGGCAGGTATTTGTAACTGTACAACTAGAAGGATCCTCAGGAGTTCCCTAAAATCTCCAAGAATCATCGGTCCCATTTTATGGACGGAACCATAGATTTTGAATTACTTGCCTCAAGTCACCAGTTTGTAATGCTGTCCTGGGTCATTTGCAGCCCACAGGGAGCCATTGCTGAGCATGGGATTTAAACACGGAAAGGGGAGCTCTTATTTACCGGCCCTTCTGTGTGCCTGTCGCCAGGTTAGACCGGTGCACAAGGACCTTCTGCTCTGCATAACGGCCCTGCAGGCCAGCAGGCCTTCCCCGGTAGCTCTTCCTCTGCTTTTCCGTGTGGAGACAGGAGACACTCAGAGAGGCTCAGCCACTTCCGTCTGTCCCACAGCTTCTGTCCTCTGGGCACTTACTTCACTATACCTAATGAGCGCGAACGTTGTGTCAGGCGCCCAGAGATTCACGGTTGGGGGAGGCAGGCCTATAAATGGATGGTTTAGTACCTTGAAGGAGGTAGTAAAATAAAGGCAAACTTGGACGGGCCTGGGGGCCCGGAGGAGCGATAGTCAGCCCAGTTATAGAGTCAATCAAGGAAGGCTTCTTGGAGGAGCTGGCACTAAATATCAGTTTAGAAGTCTGAATAATGAAAAGTAGGAAAGGCAATTCAGAAAGAGAAAGTAGCATGTGTCAAGGGACGGCAGGCGTGTGCAGGAAACTATCAGCTGGGTGGAGAAGGATCGGAGGTGTGCACTGAGAGGTAGGATGGGGCCAGGTCACTGAAGGCCTTATGTGACAGGCCAAAGAGTATGAAAGAGGTGATGCTTTAAACATTTTCCAGTTTGGAGCCTGTGGAAGAGAGAAATCCCTCCCCTTCTCTCAGTCCTGAGTCTTTTCCCGTTCCTGAGACTGGAGTGGCCCCTGCGAGGCACCTGCCCATCCCCTTGCTGGGGCAGGGAGCCCACAGTGGAGAATTCTTCATTATCCAGTTCCCGTTCGGCTCCAATGCCCACAGCAGCTGGCCTGGGTGCAAGCTGGGCAGGAGTGTACAAGTCTGCTGTGGGGTAACATTAGTGTGCGTGTGCTCACGCGTCCCAGGTCAGGGCTACTGTCTGAACCTGCAGCATCCTCTTTCCTCTGGATCCTCTCAGCAAATGCATGACTTCGTGATGCAAAATGCAGCATTTTAGATGCCCAGGAGCTTAGCCTTGGGAAGCGGCCAAGCTTGATATCGGTATTGCCCCAGGGCTGGGCACATGAGCTCTGGAACCAGGGCGCTCTGGCCCCAGTCCTGCCTGCACTGCTGTCTGTGACCTTGGACACATCACTTCACCTCTCTGAGGGTGCAGGGTATATAGCACTATCCACCTCACAGAAGTTGTTAGCATATTAGCCAGCACATACTCAAAACTCGCTAAACATTAGCTACTGTGACAGATTTGGGGGCTCCTGAAGTCTTGGGAATTGATTCAAGAGAATCATAGCATTTTGGAAAATTCAAATCCTAGAATCTCAAACTCTTGGAAGCACATAATTAGAAGAACCCTATTAGATCCCTCGTATAAGTCTCCACTCTGTAAAGATTCCTTATATACAGTGTCTCTGACTGTGCTCTTTTTTTCTTCTTGTAAGCATTCAAGAACAACATGGATCAGTTGTAAGTTACAACTTGATGAATTTTACCAAGTGAACACAATAGTGGCTAACCAGGAACCAGAGCAAAAGCAGACACCCCCAGCTCGCCAAGAGCCCTCCTGATGCTCCTTGCTAGTCGCTCCTCGCTAGTCACTCCCCCATCCCCTCGCACACACAAACATGGTGATTACCCAGCCAGCTGGGCTGTTGTCAAATTCCTCCTTGTGGGGTTGTGTACCATCGTTAGGAGAACTCTAATTATTAGAGAGGCTCGGTGAGGCAATTTGGAACTTGTAAATGAAACTTTACCTTTAAGCTGTTTTATTTTTACTGTCCTATTTCAGTGGTAGCCTAGTTTAGGGCTGAGCTACCCAAATGCCTAGGCCTGTTTTTAAAAATACAGCTTCCTCAGCTCCATCCTGAGTCTACAGCACTGGAATATGGGATCTGGGTGTGGGGCCAGGGAATCTGTATTTTTACAAGCTCCAGTGGAACTCCAGGTGAGGGCCAGCTCAGTTTGGGAACCACTAAACTAGTGTTTCGGAGCTCAGACTCTGGGGAGGCCGTTTTTCCAATCCACGTGCCATCTTACTGGCCATTGACTTGGGACAAGGCACTTGGATTCCTGACTCTTAGTTTTTTCATCTGTAAAATGGGGATAAAAATGATAGTATGTCCATCCTTGGGTTGTTGAAGGACTCTGACATCCACAGGCAAGTGCTCACTAAGTGATGAAGCTACAATCAGTATGGCTATTCCTGAGAAGAGCCCATCTGTGGTGTGGCCAAAGGAATGTTGGGCTTGGTATCTGAAGATTTGTGTTTGAGTCCTGACTGGGCCACTTGCTGGCAGTATGACCTTGGCCAAATCTTCTGACCACCCCCCCACTCCCAGGTCTCAATCTCCCTATCTATAAAACGGAAATACTCTTTGCTCCCCTCATAGGGTCTTTGAGGCGATCAATCAAGAGAACGGACTGGAAAACTGCTCTGAGGATAGAAAAATGCTTCAGGAAGTAAACCCCAGTGAAAGGGGACTCAGCTGAGCCTGGGAACCTGGGGAAAGCGGGCTTGCCTTGCCCTTGCGGTTCTGTGGAGGGCGGGCCGGATGGGAGAGAGAGCAGCTGAGTCGTTGGTGTTCCACAGCCCTGGTATGCCCTGGCACAGCTCCTGTGCTTCTTGGTTTCTGAGAACTGTCTCCTTCCTGGTCCTGGGGCAGGAAGAGTCCAAGATCCCATAAGCAATGAAATCCCGCACAATGTGCCGTAGTCAGAATGCTTTTATTATTTCAGTGTCTTCCCTTTTATTAAAAGTTCTTTGAAGTCCTTTACTAGCATTTTCAGAAAACTTTTTAATGAAGTATAATATGCATACAACAAATGCACAAATCATAAGTGTATGGCTCAATGAAATTTCCAGAAACTAACCAGTTGCCAGATGAAGAAACAGAACATTAACACAATTCCAGAAACCTCCTTTGTGCCCCTTCCAGTCACTAACACCCTCACAAGGGCAACTTTATCTTACTCTGATCCACAGATAAGTTTGCCTTTATGTAGTTGGAAGAGTACAGTATGTATTCTTTTGCATATGGCTGCGTTTGCCCCACACTATGTCAGTGGGATTCATCTGTATTGTTGCCTAGAGCGATACTTCATTTCTTTTGTTGCTTAGTATTCCCTTAGATGAGCATCCTACATTCTGCTCTTGGTGGACGTTCAGGGTGTTTTTATTGTGGGGCTATTATAATAGTGCTTCTCTGAAGATTCTGTGTGAGTCTTTGGTAGGTATACGTGCACACTTCTGTTGTGTCTCCTAAAAGTGGGACTGCTGGGTCATGAGGTATACGTATGTGGATGGAACCCTTTCGTTTTCCGGCTCAGTTCTATTCCCTGCAAGTGGAACATGGTTCATGGGGCTGAGTGTCTTTCCAGAAGATAGATAGACCTGATCACAGCAAGATAAACAATTGCCTCTGGGGTCTGAGATGCTGATGCCCAGAGAGATCTGCAGATTCAGAGACTCTCAGGTGAAAGTCGGACAGGAGAATCAGACCTGTCACTTTCCCTATCCTGTCTGCTCTTCTAACTGACTCTAGAGATAACCTTGTGTCTGCTTTGCCCGAGGGCCAGTGTTCCCCCCACAGTAGGCAGCAGACCACCTACAGGGGACAATGTGCACTTGAGCGCACTGCAGTCCTACTCAATCAGACTTCTCGAGATGAGGCTGTGATCTTTAACCCACTGACATTTGAGAAGCACTTCTTAGGAGCTTTTGGTCTTTCCCCCCACCCCCACCCCCCCACCCCGTAGTGGGGCCTAGGAGAGGGCCATGTATGGGATATCCACTTTGAAAGGAGGCAGGGTAGAACACAGGATCTTAATGGAAGAGATGACCTTGTTCAGCAGATCCCCAACACCAGTCCCACCAAAATCACCCTGGGAACTTGTTAAACGTCTATTCCTGAGCCCTACCCCTAATGATTTTGTTTAGTAGATCTGGGGTGGGGCTGGCAAATATGTCTTTTTAGCCCCCACCCCCACCCCTTAGGGAATTCCCAATGCTGGGTACCATTGGTTCCACTCAATGGCCAGCCCTGTCCGGTGAGAACACAGTGGGCCCAGTGGCTCTGTTCTGTCTGCCCTGGAAGAGTGGAGCACAGAGTTACTGTGGGAAAGAGGAAATTGGTATGCACTGAGCTCAGGGGGCTCAGGGGGCTTGATCGTGGAACTCCAGGCCTTGGCCTGGAGCCTACCAGCAGAAGCTGGCTTACATCTCATTAGTATGCACCTTGCTGCTCATCATCCCTAACCCTTTCGTGCCTCCAGCCCCGCAGTCAGGTTCAGCCAGCCGCATTGCACTGACAGGGGCCTCAGAGAGCGGAACCTCCTGTCGTGCCCCACTGTTAGAATGCCGCTCCCTGCCTGCCCAGGCCTGCCTGACTGCCGGCTTTGTGCTAGGCTGTTCAGCTCAGAGGGGTTTGGACTTGGCTGGACAGACAGCATGGCTAGGCTGGGTCAGGCCAGAGGGAATGGGATGGAGAGGGAGGGCTGGAGACAGAGCCTTTGCTAAGAATCTGTGTTTGCGGGGCTGAGAGGACACATGGTTATGCGATCCCTCTCCTCTCCCAAGTGCTATTTCCAACCCCCGGGCACAGAGAGGCAGGTGATCGGGTCACACACGGGTGATTTGAATTTTAATCCCGCCTTGGCCACATGCTGGCTGTGTGCATTGGAAGTTAGGGAACCTCTCTGAGTCTCATTTACCTCATCTGCAAAATGAGGATAATTATAGGGTTGCTGTGAGGGAGTTTAAAAGCTATAAGGCGTGCCAAGTGCTTACTATGGGGCCTCTTCTCATAGTAAATGTTCAATAAATGTCAGTTGCAACCAGTGTCTGTATCTCTGTGAACATTTCGTCTTCCCCTAACCTCACATTCTCCGGGCATCATTTGACAATAACTCAGTGGAGGGTCAGCTCCAGTAAAGGTTGGAGAGCAGGGACCGGTCCCAATTCCCAGATAATCAAGTAGAGGTCCCAGAATCCGCAAACCAGAGGATCCGCAAACCAGAATCGTTTATTCTCTTTTAGAGATGAGGAAAAGCAGGGGGTTTTGCTCAGCTCCCACTGGATCCCCTGGTTGGCCCTCTGATGGGTGAATGAGGACCCTTGACAGCAAACGAGTGGAGATCATCTTCATCACAGTGTGTGCAGGTGACGGTCATGTGTGAGCCATTGTGAGGACTGTTTTAGGCCCTTCATCTTAATTGAGCTTCACTACACCCTGATGATTATCTTCTCCAATTTACATGTGAAGAGACTGAAACTGACGTTGACTAGTTTACTGAAGGTCGCACAGCCAGCAACGTCAGAAACCCAGGCGGGATTCAAAGGCAGGCTGCCTTAGGCCCGAGCCTGGGCTGGCGACCACCATGTTCTGTGGCTCTGACAGTAGCCTCCCCACCCCCGGGGGGGGGGGGGTGCCTGACTTAGAGGTAGACCTGACTGGGAGTGGCCCCGGGGGGGAGGGGGTGGTATCATGCACAAGGAACAGTGAGAAGCTTCCCTTCCAGCAGCTTCTCAGAGCCAGCTAAGAGGAACAGGGTCCCCTTGACTGGTGGCTCTGGGGACTGCCAGCCCCCGGGAAGGCAGTTCATTGTGTCCTGGATAGAGAGGGGAGCTGTGCTGAATGGCCTCCTTATACAGATCACATAGGATGGGGTCCCGGAGAGGCCAGCCCAGCGTGCCACCATCAGAATGAAAAAGATCAGGAAATTCATGTTGTTGGGGTGTGTCCATCCCCAACATTCTCCACTTTCTGACTTCACTGCCACCTCACACCCACCACACTGCCCCCCTCAGCCTCTGACTGACATCACATGGATTAGCTCTCTGCACCCACTGCAGGGGGAAGGATGACAGGAATAGAAATTATTCCTTTTTTTTTCTTTTTTGAGAGAGAGAGAGAGTGTGCGTGCACACGAGCAGGGGGAGGGGCAGAGGCAGAAAGACAGAGAGAGAGTCTTAAGCAGGCTCCACGCCCAGTGCAGAGCCCGAAGCGGGGCTTGATCTCATGACCCCGAGATTATGACTTGAGCTGAAACTAAGAGTTGGACGCTTAACTGACTGAGCCACACAGGCGCCCCAGAATATAAATTATTCTTATTATTTTGATGCTGTTCAAGCTGCTGCTTAAGCTTTGTTATAGATCATTGCAAGGAGAGAAGGAATGTCACAAAGACGTGTGTGTGTGTGTGTGTGTGTGTGTGTGTGGAGAAGGGTGCTTTGGCAAGGAGCTCCTGGGACATAGGCTGGGATTCGTACACATAAAGAGAAGAGTTCCCTCTTTCCACACGTACTTTTTGAACACCTGGTGTAATAGTAATACTGCTGTATTTTTACAATAGTAATAATTAATAATAGTAATAACAGCTACTTTCTGTGTGCCTGGCACTGTGCTAAATGTTGTCCATGAGCTCATTAAATCTTCCATGAGGTAAAAACTGCTATCTCCACGTCACAAATGGGGAAACTGAGGCTGAGATAGACAAAGCCATGCCCCTAGATGCGAGCAGAGGCAGGATGGAGGCCAGGTCTGACCCTGAGGCCTGGATCCTTCCCTCTGCAGTTTCTTCCTGGCTGGTGACTTTGTGGGTTCCCAAGGAGCCTCCAGTTTGGGAGAAAGGCTGGGTTGGGGGAGCAGCTTGGTCAGTGCGGAGAGCCGGGAGAGGGAGACCGGGATCTGGTTCTAGTTGTGCCACCGCTATCGTATGTGATTTAATACAATGCCTTCCCTTCCCTAGGCAGAGTTTTCCCATCTTTCCAAACAGATTCGACTCCTAATCGTTTTCCAACTGTGCCCTCAGGAAGCCTGGGGCTGTCACAGAGATGCCTGGGAGGGAGGAGGCAGTGGCAAATGGGACACAGGGCTCTGTACCCCCAACTCACATCGACCACAGCACCAGCTCTGTGGAATCCACTTTACAGAATGATAATGATGGTTTAAAAATAACAACAGCTAGCGTTTACTTCGTGACTGCTGGGTGCCATGCACTGTGTTAAACATTCAACACGAACCATCTAGTCAAACCTTCCAAACAACTGTCTCAGGTGGGTTCGCTTATTCTCTCTTTTAGAGATGAGGAAAAGCAGAGGCTCAGAGGTTAGGTTAGTTACCCAAGGTCACTCAATTTGGAACTTGGTGTCTATATGTCTGAAAACTAATCCCTTTGCAAAGGATTCCACTGGATCCGAGTGGCAAGAAGCACAGACAGGAAGTACCCCACTAGACGAGGCTATGTAGCTCGGACATTCTGGTCTCTGCAAGTTGTGCTGCTCTCTGGAAGAGGCTCTCCAGTCCCCTGGGCGGGTCTGTCCCATGACTTTAGAATCCAACCTTCCTCCATCCCAGAGAGCCACCCCAAACTTAGACCTTCAGGACAGCCCTTTTCCCCTCGCCTTCCCCTCTTCCCGTACAGGGACCTCCTAGTGCCTTTCCAGCCAGGAGGAGAAAATCGAGGCTGACTTCCCACTCGTGTCCCCATCTGTCCCAGGGCACAAATGTAGAACCTACAGGAGTTGCTCGGTTCCCCTGCTTGTCTCTCAAGCTTCTAATGGATAAGTATCATTCTCTGCCCTGCTGAGCGGGAGCTGGTTTTCATCTTACAAACCACTGTGGCCAGAGAGCCCCTCAAGAAATGGGACAGGACTCCCCCACTCCTGCCTCTCCACCCGAGCCCACTGCTTCTGTGGTGCCTCTGGTTCAGGGAGTTTTCAGCTCCAAATGCAAAGCCCATGGATGCATATGGGATCCCAAGAGGAAGAGACCTTGCTCCCTCTGGGCCTCACTGAGGGTCAGGATCCGCAAACCAGAATGCCTGTCCTCACAGTGTGGAGAGAGATGTGGGCACGAATGGGTTTCTCTTCCTTAGAAAATTGACCTTGGTGACAAACAGTAGCTGAAAGACCCTCCATGTCTGGGAAGCAGTCTCAAGACTTTGCAGTGTGCATGACCTCCTTGTTCCTGCCTCGGGGACTCTGCACTGTCTGTTCTTTTCTGTCTGAAACCCTTTCTCAAGAAGACTCTGTAGCCCTCGCCCTGCTCAAATGTCACCTTGTCACCCTGATTTATCATCTCTTTCTTTCTGATACTAGAAGAGAATCCCCACAAGAGCAGGGACCTCATCTGTCTTGTTTTCTGTTCTGGAATGCCCTCACAGGGTGGGCCTCAGTAAATAAGTATTGAATGAATGAATGACTGAATGAATGAATGACTTTGGCAGAGAAGGCCCAATAACAAAACATTTTCTCATCCTTCCCCGCTTCGTGCCTTTGCATCCTCAAAACCCAGGTGCCTGGAAGTCCTTTGTTTTCTTCACATATCCATCTCCCCAGGGTCCTATTAAGACATTCATGGGTCCTAAGCATTATAGCCCCTTCATCCATGAAAAAATATTAGACGTTATATCTTATGGTAATGTCAGTATAAAAATAAATATATTTTTCTATATGCAAATATTTCCTTCAACCTAAAAGCTTGTTTTCTTTCTTCTGAATTTAATAGAAATTAAAACGTTTTCAGGGGTCTCTAAAAGTACCATGAGCCCTGGGTGTGCCCACTGTGCCTACCAGATGGGGAGACCCTGCATCCTTCTCTGAATCCCAAGCATCCTTGGTTCCTGGTTCCTGTGCCATGTTCTCTAGAGCTGACCTGGCCAGTACAGTAGCCAGCAGTCATGTGTGGCCATTTAAATTTAAATTAAATAAAATTTCAAACTCATTTCCTCAGTTGTATCAGCCACATTTCAAGTCCTTGATAGCTACACATGGCTAGTGGCTCCCATCCTAGACATCTCAGATATAGAGCATTCCCACCATTGTAGAAAGTTCTTTTGGAGACTGCTGTTCTAAATAATTGGCTCCAGCTACACCAGCTCTTTCTGAGTCTCTCTTCTTGAAATATGGATTCCAGTTCTCGGCTGGCACTTGAATCCATCACCAATTAGGTGGATGAACCTGGGCAGAGCCTTCAAATTATCTGAGCCTCAGTTTCTCATTTACAAAATGAGGGTCATAATAAGTGTCATAATAATGGTGATGTTGGTACAATAATTAACTTGCACTGAGTATATTCCAGTGCTGGCTATTTGTCATGCATTGACTCATTCAGCCTTCTCAGCAACTCCATGAGATAGGTACTTAGACCATCTCCTTGTTACTGGGACCAGAGAGGTGACATAACTGCCCAAGGTCACACAGCTGGTGAATGGGAGAGCTGGGATCTGAAACCAGATCTACCCGACTGCAGAGCCCACCTTCGTGACTATCAATTCTATCCAGTGCTGCACTCTCTCCCTCAAAACCAAGTGAGATAATGCATGCAGATTTTTTTTAACTTACAGATTACATGTAGATATGACAGTATATCTTTGTCATCAACAACAATATCAGAATACTAATGACGAAGGGGACCCCCAGTCCCACATCCCTTTCCCCCATGACCTAGGTGAGGACTTCCTTTGTTAGTCAGCTCTGCCTTCTAATTTGAGGCGTGGGCAGGCCTGGCCTTTGACAGCTCTTGAGAGCCTCTCAGTCCGTTGGTGGTTCGGGCTGCCATTTACCAAGCCATTATTGGTCCTAATAAGGTGTTCCTCTGCGTCTTTTCCTCCCTGCGCATTCACCTATCGTATTACCTGTCTCCCCTGCAGCCCTAGGAAGTAGGTAGGAGTAGCTATTATTATCTACAGTTTACAGACAGATAAAGTGAGGCTCAGAAGAGGTTCCGTGGCCTTCCCAAGGTCATAAGATCCATCAAGGGCTCAAGCCACTGGCTCCTTTCCTGCTTGTGTCCAGTTCTTTGACTGGTTTTGTTATAGGAGGACCTGGCAGGGGCTGCCTACAAACTAGCAAGTGACTCAAGGGGTTCATCCAAGTTTCCGAGAAGTAAATCAAGCCTCTTTCCCCACAGGGAATTCCAGTTGGCTTAACCCAATAGAGCTGCTATTCAAGGCCCATCCACACCAGAGTGGGAGTCTTGAATGGAAAAATCTCCCTTTTGATCTGATATAAGATCTCAGCATGTAGTTCTCTTCTGGTCCTGCTTCTTCTCAAAAATCTTCAGTGGCTCCCTACTACTAAGAGGAAAAATAACTTCAGTAGCTAAAGACTTTATGACTAGCAGGTACCTAGAATGTCAATATTCTTTCACTGATGATTTTAATTGTGATTCAAAGGCACAATCTCTCCTGTTCCTCCCTGCTTTTCAGCTATTGTTACAAATAGAATATACTTAGGATTCTTTCTTGAGAGGGAGCAGGAGCCAGCCCTAACACTGATGCCTGAGGAGGGGAGGGGAGTAGGGTCAGAAAATACTTACTGAGGGCATCCAAATCCACAGTAAGTTTACGTTTGGATTTTGGGGGAGTGTGGACATTCTCCAATCCAGGGAGATGAATCCAGGGACTCTTGATTTCATGAAAGCCTCTCCATACTTTAAATAATATCCCATCTCATTGCTTCTTCCTACAGCCTAGGAAATCCAGAGCACCCAGGTTCAGGAAGTCTGGCTGTGTGTTTTCAGTTCAGCCACCACCTTTCTGGGTGGTCTTGGGTGTGCTGTGTAAATCTCAGTGTCCCTTATCTGCGAAGTGGGAGTAAAAGGGCAGATGTGCTTCCTAGGAGTATTAGGTGACTACTAATGAACATCTGGGACATGCTAAGTAAAGGGACGGTGTTGGGCCATGAGAGAGAATGTCATCACTGGTCTGTGCCTGAGTACTTCTGGGAGGGACATGTTGGGGGGTGGGATTCACTGCCAGAAACAAAGCCTGACAGTTTGAAGAAATCTGGTAAAAGCTTCTTTAGTGGGAGTTTGATTTGGCTTTGAATTCCTCCAAGTATATCTGGTTCTCCATGGAGGGAACAGAATTTGTCACAGACTTCTAGAACTAAGGACTAAAGTCACTGCACATGGGCCATTACGGATATAGATCATAGTGCATTAGAATCCTAGCACATCCAACTGTGTGTCTTAGGACTTTTTTATGACAAGACACAGAGAGTAGCAGAGCCCCAGCTTGTCAGATCTGGAGGGGCTCCTAGAGGCCATCTATCCAGTTATTCAAACCTGCGCTTCCCAGTGGGGTGAGAGGCAAGCCTGTGGGCAGGGCCCTAGCCCTCAAAACCTAATAGTGTAGCTCTGCTTTAATCTATTTACAATTTCATTAGGAAAAAAGAGATTCTGCCCCTGAAAGTAGTAAAGGGGTTTGAAATCACGGATCCATTCCAGCCCCTTCACCTAACAGACAGCACATCATTTACAGAGGAGGAAAGAGGTTCACAGAGCTTAGGTGACTGATTTGACCAAGGCCACTAGAGAACAAATGACTTTTGATCCAGGTCTCCCAAGAGCCAGGGTAGCTTGTCACAAGGACCATTGAACAAGCATCAGTGAGTGTGCAAGCCTAATTCACAGCCAGAGGAAATCCATTTCTGCCTTTTAGGGGGCTCTTTTAGGGGGTAGTAGAGACCACAGGCCTGCACAGGCCAAAGAATCATACCTGTATGAGCTGGAAGGGACTTTAGAGCTCTTCTCGTCTCCCCCAAGGGCAAGTATCCCCCTAGAGTAGCACCATCCTTCCCAGGTAGCCACCCAGACTCTGCCCAGGCTCCTTAGTGACGAGGAGCTCTGTATCCTGAGATGACTCATTCCAGAATTGCACTTGAAGTCACTAACCAAAAGAATGAGGAAAGATCTCAGCGCATTGCTCCTCCCACTTGTGCTTAGACTTTTTATCAGTGACTTGGATAAAGACATGGATGTCACAACCACCAAGTTTCTGAATGTTGGAATCCAGATTCTGAGAAGTTGGAGCAGTGAGTTGAAGCACAGGGTGAAATGCATCACGGTCTCATTAAAGCCCTACAGAACTGAGTTGGAGAAAATCAGCTCACAAAGAACAGATTGGGGATGGCGTAATAATACATCTGAGAGTTTTCATTACCTACAAATTCATCAGTGAGTAGTATGAGCTGGCTGCTAAAAGTAATAGTACTTGGTAACATTTGTTGAAAACTATGTCACATCTTATATTCAGCATTTATGTACATTAACTAATTTCATTCTCAAAGTAGTATTATGAAGGAGAGAAATGATAATCAGAGACGGTAAGCCACTTGCCCAAGGTCACATAGCCAGAAACTGTGTGCTATGAACCACTTTCTGCTGTCTTCCCTATCTATGAGATGGGTCTGGGAGTTCCAAGGAGGCAGATTGGATTCAGACATAAATTCTAAAAGGGTCCATTCATGAACCCTCACCCCTGCACTTGCTCACACCTGTGCACACACAAGCCCCATGGCTACCAACTTATTTGCTCATATCATATTCATTCTGCCAAGCAGGCACATACCATTAATGTATCCATGCAACTATTCAAAAATTGCCACCTAAGTATGTGTGTGCTCTCTTGCAAATGTGCACATTCGCCTACATGCAGATTTTCCTCTGAGTCTGGGGAGTCAAGAACAGGAGGCCCCACCCCAGACAAGCGCCTGCTCGCAGCTTACCAGAACAGCCTGTGGCTGGGCCAGCAAGCTTAGACTCGACCAGAGACCAGCGGCTTCCTGCTCCGCTGGGGCTCAGGCTGGACCTTCTCCAGAGGGTTCAGTGGACCCCACCCTCACCCCGACCTTAAGCAGTCTTTGATTCTGACTTGGCTTTGCAAACTAATAATAACTAATATTTACTGAGTGCTTTTCTATGGGCAAGGAGCTGTGCTAAGTACATTAATGGGCATGATCTTATTTATTTAGTCTTTATAAAGCCCTAGGAAAGCAGTATTCTTAATAGCCCCATCTTACAGATGAGAAAATAGAGGTTTGAGGAGGTTGAATTCCCCAAGGTTATGTAGTTAGCAAGCAGTGGAGCTTGGACTTAACCCCAAAGGGTCAAATTCACAAGGACCCACAGCTTCTCTTTCTGGCAGTGTGATCTGGAGGAAAGAACCTGGCTCTGGTTCTTACCCTATGACTTTGGGCAAGTCCTTTTCTTTCTTTCTTTCTTTCTTTCTTTCTTTCTTTCTTTCTTTCTTTCTTTCTTTCTTTCTTTTTTTTTAAGATTTTATTTTATTTATTTATTTGTCAGAGAGAGATTGAGAGCAAGCACAAGCAGGGAGAGGGAGAAGCTGACTCCCTGCTAAGCAAGGAGCCAGATGTGGGACTCGATCCCAGGACTCTGGAATCATGACGCTTAACCGACTGAGCCACCCAGGCATCCTGGGCATGTCCCTTTCTTTTGAGGGAACTTCATATTTCAGCTTCAGAAAGGAAAGGATAATCACTAACGGCTCTTTCTGTTTTCATTCTGTCATTGCTTTTCCTAAGTCCAGATCCTTCTAGTTTTCACCTTTTGAGTAGGGTTATGTACCAGGCACTGGGAATTCATGCACAAATAAGATACACAAAACTCTTGTCTTCATGGAGCCCAGTGTCCAGTGCAGGAGACAGTCACTAAACAAATTAGCAAGAACATACTAGGTGGTGCTAAGTGCCATGGAGATAATGGGGTGGTATGATAAAGAAGGGTGCTAGGAAGGAGGCTACATCAAACTAGGATGTGACATTTGAGAGCTGAGCCAGGAAGGATAACAAGAAGGAGCCAGCCATGTGAGAATCTTCAGTAAAGGGAAACCGCAAGTGCAAAGGCCCTGAGGCAGACCCTCATTTGGCATGTTTGTGGAGGAGAAAGGAGGCCCATGTGCCTGCAGCTTAATAAACAATGGGGAGAGTGCTGGGAGGTATCATTAGGAAAGCAGACAGGCATGTGGACCCACCTGGCCTTGTAGGTCATAGTAAGGAGTTCAGATGAATGTTCTGGGAAGCCACTGGAAAATTTTAAGAAGGGAAGTGATCTGAATTGATTTATGTTTTCACAAGATGTTTCTTTTTTCAAAAAATATTTTATTTATTCAGAGAGAGAGAGAGAAAGGGAGAGAGTGAGCAAGCACAAGTTGGGGGGGAGGGGCAAAGGGAGAAGCAGACTCTGCACTGAGCAGGGAGTCAGGACACAGGGCTCGATCCCAGGACCCTGGGATCATGACCTTAGTCAAAGGCAGACGCTTAACTGACTGAGCCACCCAGGTGCCCCTCACAAGATGTTTCAAAATAATGGTCCTGGGTGCTGTGGGCTGGGAGGGCAGCCCAGGGAACCCAACATGCCTCTGCACTTTGCAAACCTGTTCACTTGCCCAGGCATGGTGCCAGGAAACAAATGTCCAGACACAGGCCCTTCCTCAGCAAACCACTCGCCTGGTCTGTGGGTCTTACAGCTTGAACACAGCCCTGCTCACCAAACCCTTCTCCAAGGCTGCATTCTCTTTGCATCTTTTCCCCTTCCAGGGAGACCCTGCCTCTGCTCCCTTCCCTAAGCTCATCTCTGCAAGGCGCCTGTGCAGCGGCTGAGCAGTGTGTCTTGTTGGGGCCTGCCCTATGAGGGTGCTGACCTGGTGAGCAGGAAGCTTTCTGCAAAGCAGGGCAGGCCGAGCAGGGAGGCTGTGTGCACCCTAGGTTCGCTGGGCTGCAGAGTGAGCAGACCTGGGACTGGGGTAAGAACTCATTTTTCCTTGGGGCTTCAACTTCCAATGCAATGCCCACCCTGGGGGGTTGGGGTCCACGTGACTCAGAGGTCTACCCCCCTGTTGCAGGAGACCTTGTCGGGGATGGGATGAATGGAATGGAGGGAATATGGCTTTTGCCTGGGGCCAGCTCTATTGTGAGCTGCAGCAGTCAGTAATGGGTAAGAATAGAGGGCAGGAAGGATGAGGAATAGACACCCCAAGTATAGAATCTGCCTCCATTCTTGCCCCCTCTTCTCTGAGGTGCTGGGCCTGGGGTGTGACCAATAGGATTTCAAGAGACAGATAGTGGGAGGGAGGTTGGAAGGAGCGGGTATAGTCAAATTCTTTTCTGTCTCAGCCTTGCAGATCCCAAGTTAGGCAGACTTTTCCACTCCTGCCTCCCATGTTGGGATGCTCCCTGCAAGGTCTTAAAGAAGCTGCATTCAGCTCCCTCAGGACTCTGGAAAAACAAGGATGCAAGCCTCTCCTTTCCCCTCTTGCCCCGGGAGTTTAACTCTTCCTTGCCTTTGAAGAGTGAGGCAACCGGAAAAACAAGTCTTGCCTGTTTCATCCAGGAATGCTCTGCACATCTGGCTGACAGCCACGAAGCTTCCTGGAGTCAAGACTCTCACGGGCAAGCCAGGTACCAGCCTGGCGTATGCAGTCTCATACTTTGTTTCTGGAAGGCCTAGCTTGGCAACCAAACTTCGCCCTCCCCTACTCTGTCTTCTATCTTTTCCCTTTCCTTCTATCTTCTCCTTTCCTTAACTCTGAGGTTGGACTTTTAACCCAGGCTGGAGTTCAGGGATGAACCATGTGGGAAATGGCACGGAAGAGAATGGGAGCCACAGCAGGTCTTAGTGGGAGAAATACTCATTCATGGCTAGTTCAACAACCTCCAGGGACTAGTTCTTTCCTGGCCACTCACTATGTGAAATGGGGCAAGACTCATCCCCCGCTCTGGGGCTCTATTTCCCCATCTATGCATGAAGAGTTGGGTAAGAACTCCACGTCTCAAAGGTCCATTGCAGCTCTGACATTCCAGGAGATTTGAAGTTATAGGATGAGTCAGAATCAGGTCTTACCCAAAGGGACTAGTGGTGGGACAGGGGCAGGTAAGCCTGGGATAGGGGAAGCAGCCCTGGCCTATAATGCAAGGAGCCCCAGGTCTAATTCTTGCTTTGCCTCTACCTAGCTGTAAGGCCCTGGATGGGTCCCAATCCCTTTATGAAACTGAGTTTCCTATTACTAATAAAAGCCAATATTAAGTTAAAACTTCTGTGTCCCAGGCACCCTGCTGAGTCATTTCCCTTTGTTATATTATTTAATTTTCACAACAATCCAATGAGGTATATAATATCCTTATTCCCTTGCTACAGAAGAGGAAATCAAGGCTCACAGAGGTTAAATAACCTGCCCAGAAAATCACCCAGCTAGTAAGTGGTAGAGCCAGGGCCGATGGCCAAGCAGCCTGATGCCAGGCCCACGATCTTGGTCACTTTGCTTTTCTGTAGCCCCTGCACGTACAGACACGCTCAGTTTGGCTGGACCTCAGCCTTAATGGGAGGGTCTTATAGGAAGTACCCAGAGCCAGATTGCCAAGCTTGGGTCTCTGGTGGAAACTATTCCACCATCACTGGGGAGCCATTGAAGTTTTTTTGGGAAAAGGAGTCAAGTGGTCAGTGTTGTGTCTGCCAGGTACCCCTGAGAAAGCACTTAAACTCGTCTGATAGTCTTCAAATATGGGGTTTTTGACCTCGGCACTATTGACATTTTTTGGTTGTTGGGGGGCCATCCTATGCAATGTAGGATGTTTAGCAGCACCCCAACCTCTATCCACTAGATGCCAGTAGCTCCCCCTCCCCCACAAGCTGGATCAGCCGAAAAAGTCTTCAGACATTGCCAGGTGTCCCCTAAGGAGCAAAATCACCCTAGCTAAGAACCACAGCAGTAGGAGCCATTTCTTTCCTAACTTATACCCTTCCTTTTTTTTTTTTTTTTTTTTTGCCTAGGGCTTCGGGAGTTTTTCCATCATGATTATTGCCTTCTTGGGCTTTGTCATTTTCTTTCTCCATTGTACAACCTCTGAGAAGCCCCGAGAAGGGCTTGTCTCCTCCTCCACCTGGCGCTTCACACACTC
>CM052895.1:95938742-96054440 GCA_028534135.1 Potos flavus
GTGGGCAACTTCTGCTTTCTGAGAATAAGGACAAAGAGCAGCAACACAGCCCTTCTGAACAGGGAGGTGAGAGACAGCTACACCCTCATCATCCAGGCCACGGAGAAGACCTTGGAGTTAGAAGCTTTGACCCGCGTGGTGGTCCACATCCTGGACCAGAATGACCTGAAGCCCCTCTTCTCCCCGCCCTCATACCGAGTCACCATCTCTGAGGACATGCCCCTCAAGAGCCCCATCTGTAAGGTGACTGCCACAGATGCCGATCTGGGCCAGAATGCCAAGTTCTATTATGCCTTTAACACGAGGTCAGAGATGTTTGCCATCCATCCCACCAGCGGCGTGGTCACTTTGGCTGGGAAGCTCAATGTCACCTGGCGAGGGAGGTATGAGCTCCAGGTGCTGGCTGTGGACCGCATGAGGAAAATCTCGGAGGGCAATGGCTTTGGTAATCTGGCTGCACTCGTCATCCACGTGGAGCCTGCCCTTAGGAAGCCCCCAGCCATCACCTCGGTGGTGGTGGCTCCGCCAGATAGCAGTGAGGGTACTACCTATGCCACTGTCATGGTAGATGCAAACAGCTCAGGTGCTGAAGTGCACTCACTGGAAATTGTTGGTGGTGACCCTGGAAAGTACTTTAAAGCCATCAAGTCTTACGCCCGCAGCAATGAGTTCAGTTTGGTGTTGGTCAAAGACATCAACTGGCTGGAGCATCTTAATGGATTCAACCTCAGCCTGCAGGCCAGGAGTGGGAGCAGGCCTTCTTTTAATTCCCAGATCAGGGGCTTTCACCTACCCCCTTCCAAACTGGCTTCCCTTAAGTTTGAGAAGGCTGTTTACAGAGTGCAGCTTAGTGAGTTTTCCCCTCCTGGGAGCCGTGTGGTGATGGTGAAAGTAACCCGAGCTTTCCCCAACCTGCAGTATGTTCTAAAGCCATCCTCAGAGAATGCGGGGTTTAGACTTAGTGCTCGCACTGGACTCATCACCACCACAAAGCTCATGGACTTCCATGACCGAGCCCACTACCAGCTACACATCAGAACCTCACCAGGCCTGGCCTCCACCACTGTGGTCATCGATATTGTGGACTGTAACAACCATGCCCCCATCTTCAACAGGTCCTCCTATGATGGTACCTTTGATGAGAATATCCCACCAGGCACCAGCGTTTTGACAGTTAGTGCCACAGACAAGGATCATGGAGAGAATGGATATGTCACCTATTCCATCACTCGTCCAAAAGCTGTGCCCTTTTCTATTGACCCTTACCTGGGGATCATCTCCACCTCCAAACCCATGGACTATGAGCTCATGAAAAGAATTTATACTTTCCGGGTACGGGCATCAGATTGGGGATCCCCATTTCGCCAAGAAAAGGAAGTGTCTATATCTCTTAGGCTCAAGAACTTGAATGACAATAAGCCTATGTTTGAGCAAGTAAACTGCACTGGGTCTATCCATGAAGACTGGCCAGTAGGAAAATCTGTAATGACCGTGTCAGCTATAGATGTGGATGAGCTTCAGAACTTAAAATATGAGTTTGTGTCAGGCAATGAACTACAGTATTTTGATCTAAATCATTTCTCTGGAGTGATATCACTCAAACGCTCTTTTATGAATCATACTACCGGTCAACCCATTAACTATTCCCTGAAAATTACAGCCTCAGACGGGAAACATTATGCCTCGCCCACAACTTTGAATCTTACTGTAGTAAAAGACCCTCGTTTTGAAGTCCCTATAACATGTGATAAAACAGGAGTATTGACACATTTCACAAAGACCGTCCTCCATTCTGTTGGGTTTCAGAACCAGGACTCCAATGATGAGGATTTCATTTCCTTAAGTGCATATCAGATCAATCATCATACCCCCCAGTTTGAGGACCATTTCCCACAGTCCATTGACATCATTGAGCGGGTTCCTGTCAATACCTCCCTGGCCCGCCTGGCAGCCACTGACCCTGATACTGGCTATAATGGCAAACTGGTCTATGTGATTGCAGATGGCAATGATGAGGGCTGCTTTGACATGGAGCTGGAGACAGGGCTGCTCACTGTAGCTGCCCCTTTGGACTATGAAGCCACCAGTTTCTACATCCTCAATGTAACAGTGTATGACCTGGGCACTCCCCAGAAGTCGTCCTGGAAGCTGCTGACAGTGAACGTGAAAGACTGGAATGACAACGCACCCAGATTTCCTCCTGGTGGGTACCAGATAACCATCTCAGAGGACACAGAAGTTGGAACCACAATTGCAGAGTTGAAAGCAAAAGATGCTGACTCGGATGACAATGGAAGGGTTCGCTACACCCTGCTAAGCCCCACAGAGAAGTTTGCCCTTCACCCCCTCACTGGGGAACTGGCTGTCACAGGACACCTGGACCGGGAATCAGAACCACAATATATACTCAAGGTGGAGGCCAGGGATCAGCCCAGGAAGGGCCACCAGCTCTTCTCTGTCACGGACCTGATAATCACATTGGAAGATGCCAATGACAACTCTCCTCAATGCATCACAGAACTCAGCAGCCTGAAAGTCCCAGAGGATATGCCTCCAGGAACTATTCTAACATTTCTGGATGCCTCTGATCCTGACATGGGCCCTGCAGGAGAAGTGCGTTATGTCTTGTTGGATGATGCCCATGGGACCTTCCATGTGGACCTGATGACCGGCGCACTCAGTCTGGAGAGAGAGCTGGATTTTGAGAGGCGGGCTGGATACAATCTGAGCTTGTGGGCCAGCGACAGTGGAAGGCCCCTGGCCCGCAGGACCCTCTGCCACGTGGAAGTGATAGTCCTGGATGTGAATGAGAATCTCCACCCTCCCCGCTTTGCCTCCTTTGTGCACCAGGGCCAGGTGCAGGAAAATAGCCCCTCGGGCACCCAGGTGATGATAGTGGCTGCCCATGATGATGACAGTGGCTTGGATGGGGAGCTCCAGTACTTCCTGCGGGCCGGCACCAGTCTTGCAGCCTTTAGCATCAACCAAGACACAGGTACTGGGAGTGGAGTGGATGGGAATGCCAGGTGCTGGGAGATAATGGGCCTAAAGAGATCAGGGGCTATCCTGAAAGAAGGCAGGCTGCAGGCTAATAAGAAAGGCAATAAATAGGGACTCTCCTTTTTGTCCCTTTTATTTTAAATTTATCTTTATCATACTGGAGATGTGTGTGTGTGTGCCTATTTAAGTCAAATTACCCATCTTATTGGCATCTGTGTATACATTTATATACACACATATATTACATAGTACATACTATATATATATATAACTTATATATAACATATTGTATGTATATGCTTATAGAGGTAATGCATCATGGTTATAAATTTTTATGTATAATTTAAGAATGAATTTTTTTTGTGTGTCTCACCTCCCCAGATAAAATATTTATTAATAATTTGGCCTATAATGTTATAAATTTATCATCACTGCTTATTTTATTGTGTGACAAAATAATACAAAAGACACTAAGTCTGCAATACTTTTTTTCTCCATAACATTACACCGGGATATCTTATATATCAGTGCATATAAATATTTTCCTTTTTTTTTTTTAAGATTTTATTTATTTATTTGACAGAGAGACAGAGAGACAGAGACATTGAGAGAGGGAATACAAGCAGGGGGAGTGGGAGAGGGAGAAGCAGGCTTCCAACTGAGCAGGGAGCCAGATGCGAGGCTCGATCCCAGGACCCTGGGATCATGACCTGACCTGAAGGCAGACGCTTAACGACTGAGCCACCCAGGCTCCCCAATATTTTCTTTTCTTTTTTAAAGCTGCATTTTATTCTATCATATAGATGTAATATCTTTGATCATATACTTTTGCTCATATGCATGAATTTCTATAGGAAAAATTTTTTAAAATGCAGTTGCTGGGTCAAAGGATAATGCATATGTTCAATGGTAATAGATAATTCCAAATTGCCCTCCAAAAAGGTGGCACCAACTTATTTACTCCTTTTAAGCTTCATAGAAAATAAGTACAATTCAACAAATACTGGCAAGCACCCTCTGCTTGTGAGGTTCTGGAGATAGGCACCTTGGGGGAGATCCCAGGTGAGTAGAGGTAGGTCACTGTCCTCGAGGAGCTTACAATCTGATGGGCAATTTATTTCCAGGGTGAAGGGCAGGGTGATGTGGTAGAAAGAGCATTAGACTGAGATTCAATGATAGACCCAGCTCTTCTGCCTACTCGTTACATGATCTTGATCAAATCACATTCTTTCTCTGGGCCTCATCTCCCCACCCAAAAAGGAATGAGTTTCCTTCAGTTCTGACATGCTATGGCTGTGGACCTGGGCCCTCAGCTCTCACATAAGTCCTTCCAACTGAGTGTGACCCATAACTTAGGGTGTAAGCCTCTTTTGCTCACTATTGGACTCTTGACCTCTAGAACAGTGCTGGCCTGTAGGAAGCAATTTGTGGAATGAGTGAACTAATGAAGACTCTGAAATCTTTAAGATGCTGGAAAGGGGGACAGCAATTTATTCACCAAATCCTTAACTCTTAAATTGGTACCTATAATATCTGAAACTTGAAGGAACGGGTTTAAGGACAATTGCCATGGGCCTATTTTAGCAAAGAAAGGCTCCAAGAGCCTCTACAAATGGATATGAATTCCCCTGTTTGACTCAGCAGCTCCCATGCCACCTTGGCAGCAGTCTCCTTTTCTTGTGGAATTCCTATTTCCATAGTACCATTCGGGAACTATTAAGTAAGGTGATTTCTAAAGCTACTGTGGGCTCTAAAATATTTTGGGTTTGGTAATCAACTGTCCCTAGGTATGATTCAGACTCTGGCACCCCTGGACCGAGAGTTTGTGCCCTGCTACTGGCTGACGGTACTGGCAGTGGATAGGGGTTCCATACCTCTCTCTTCTGTAACTGAAGTCTACATTGAGGTTACGGATGTCAACGACAACCCACCCCAGATGTCCAGGCCTGTGTTCTACCCCTCCATCCGGGAGGATGCACCCTTGCATACTTCTGTGCTTCAGCTGGATGCCCAGGACCTGGACTCCAGCTCCAAAGGGAAGCTGACCTTTAACATCACCAGTGGGAACAACATGGGATTCTTTGTTATTCACCCTCTCACAGGTAAGGACCTCAGAAATCTGGGTGAATTGGGATCTCTACCACAGTGCCTTTCAAAGTTTGGTCTGGACCAGCATCACCATCAGCATCACCTATGAACTTGTTAGAAATTCAAATTCCGAGGCCCCACCTTACACCTACTGAATCAGAACACAGGGCGGGGACCAGAAATCCATACTTTATTTATCAAAATATCTAGGGGATTCTTATGTATGCTGTTTGAGAACCATTGCTCCACAAAGTCTGTGTCTCTGGGAAAATAAGAATATGTTGGCTTTCTTTTCTCGAGGCCTATGGAAGCTAAGCAGGATGCCTGGTGGTCAAGCTGGGATATTTCGGACCTCTGAGTGCTCCCAAACCCACTCCTCCCCTGAGTCACAGCCACAGACTGAATCTCTTAACCCTTGTTCTAAACTGATCTCAAGCCGGGCCACAGAGTGGTGGCAATGGAGAGCCACTTCAGTGGAGTCGACCATCTCACAAATATCTATCCTTGGCCCAAGGCCATTGGGACAAGGACAGTGGATGGTTTAAAGGCATCCACAGGTCATGAGCTTGCAGCAGTGAGCCAGTCATAGCCCACAGAGGTGTTTTATTTGGCTTGCACAAGTTTTAAGCAACGATTTTTCAAGTTGTTGCCAACATTTAAAAATTAGAAAATTCCATAAAACACGCCAGATTTCTGGTTGTTCATAAAAAAAACAGGAGATCGGGCCACACTGACTACACATTTGCACAGGGCTGCAACTGTCTGGAGCCAACGGCAGCTTTCTATGCAGAACAAGTGCATGTCCTCCAGTCCCCACAGTTGCCTCACTCCCTGTTGTACTATTTCCAGCCTGCTCCCTAAATCTATCTATCTGCCTGGCTCCTGTTGGTGTTGGAATTTGAGAGCTAGCTCCCACTACTGTGGATGCGTCTTCAAGGCCACATCTTCCTTCTAGAGGATGAACAGCAATCCTATAGCAGAGGAGGCTGATGCTTTCTCCTCTGACCCTAAGATCCTATTCTCTGGCTGCAACAATTCACTCTTTTTTTTTTTTTTTTTTTTTTAAGATTTATTTATTTATTTGAAAGAGAGTGAGCGAGCACGTGAGGGGCCAAGGAAGGGAGAGAGGGAGAGAGAGAGAATCTCAAGCAGACTCCCCGCTGAGCACAGAGCTCACCTTAGGGTTCCATCCCATGACCCTGAGATGATGACCTGAACCAAAACCAAGAGTCGGACATTCAACAGATTGAGCCACCCAGGCACCCCTCCAATAATTGACTCTTGCAGGGACAGAACCCTGGAGAGATTGGAGGAGGTGGAAAGGGAGAAAACTAGTCCCCCCATCTTTCAGACAAAAGGAAACAAAGAGGAGCATGAGCCTGGAAGTCCTGGGACAGACAGTGGGTGGAGGACATGAGTGTCTTTGCACAGAGACATTAACTTTTGACCTCCGGGAATGGATTAGTCCTTTCAGAAGGACCCTTTCACCCTGGAAAATAGGCCTAAGCTGGCTCTCTACCTGGGCCCATCCGTCCTGTCCTTCCTCTTTCAGACGAAAGATCTCTCACCTAAGGCACTGGCTTCTGAACATCTTCCAAATCCCTATTCTGTTTACTGTCAATAGTTCCTTGACACAGGGTCTGGCAAAACGCCCTAGAGAGCAGAGATGTTCTTAGTCTTCCCGCAGTTGAGGAGAAGAAATTTTAACCAGCATGAACATTTAAAAATAAAATAATTAAGTCAGCAATGGAGCCCCCAGCCCATCTTTCTTACTACCATTATATTGTCCCACTTCCTTGCTTGGATACCTTGGATGGTTTCCCCACATCCTTAAGATAAAGTCAGATCCCATCATGTCTCACACACTTGAGTCTGACATGGCCCGTGCTAACCTTTTGTGCTTCATTCTGCCTTTCTCACCCTTCCACTCTCTGGTTTCAGCCATGTGGCCCTATTTCAGTTCATGTCCTGTCCTGGCACATGGCTTTGCTCATGCTATACTTTCTTCCAGAAGTTTCTTCCCCTCTCCTTTCGTCTGGCTAACTCCTGCTCTTCTCAGATCCTAGCCCAGCTGTTCTTTCTTGAGAGGAGTTTTCCCTGATACTACAATACATCTCCTAGTACCATCCACTCCTTTCTTCTTTAAACACTTATTACATAGAATATTATGTTCATTTGTGTGATTATTTCATTAATTATCCCTGTCCTCCACTAAACTTCAAAGGCTTTCTAGAAAAGGAACCTTGACTATTTTTGCCCTCTATAACATCGTCAGTGCCCGGCACACAGGAGGACCTCAACAAATAAGAGGGAAATGAATGAATCTCTGCCAGCATCTACAATCTCTAGGGAAGTCAGAGTTTCATGCATTCGTTCAGCAAATGTTTAAAGGTGTCTGCCTTTATGAAGCATTTAAACTATGCGCTATGTTGAGATGTGAAGATAATGAAACACAGTTTCAGGCCTGGAGGAATTCGACCCATCGTGAGCATGAAGATCTGGATATAAAGAACTGAAGGAGCCAGTGCGAAGGAGCCCTGTTGTAAGATATGTGTAGACGCAGTGCCGCAACTGCTCAGAGGAGAGAGGGAGCCGCTCGGTGTGGTGCAGTAGCAATGGCTGCACGAAGTGGGGGTGGGCATGCTGAGCGGAAGGAGGAGGAGGACAGACAGGCAGCAGTCTGCTAGGACCCCTGGGCAGGGAGAGCCACGCGAGCTATAGCCAGCAGGGAGGACGAGCCAGCAAGTAGGCCAGTTGTCTAAAGGCAGATCCCATTCCCCCACATACTCACTGTAAGATCTTGGGACAGTTACTCAGCTGCTCTTTGCCTGAGTTTTCCCACCAGTCAAGTGCAGAGGATAATGGTCCCCTCCTGAGTGGTTGTGAAGATGAGATGAGTTAATTGAGAGACAGAGAGAGAGAGAGAGAGAGAGAGAGCTTGGAAGAATGACACGCAGGAGCTCCAGAGTGTTGGCTGTTAGGATCCTGAGGGAAAGGGAGCTGGGCAAGTGGTTGGGGTAAGACCTAGACAGTGGTGGGTCAGGGTGAATGGCGTAGAAGGATCTGGAATCCATCAGAAGTGGAATTGATGGTGGTTGGAAAATCACTGGATGAGGAAAAGTCAAAGATGGGCCTGAGATGGGTGATGGGAAACATTTGTTTGGAGAGGAGAAATGATGAAGGCCTACCTCATGCCAGGAAGGGCACTCACGCAGCTCTGTGGGGTGGCTCTGCCATGTCCCCATTCTACATGGCACTTCCTGGAAATCCAGACACTGACCTCAGTGAGGGGGATGAGGCTGACAACAGAGGCAATGACCCAGAAGCCACAGGCAGCAATTACAGGGACACTGGCTCTTAGAAGGTCGAGGAATGTGGTGAGAAAGGAGAGAAAGAAGAAAAATTAAGAGAGACAGAGAAAAAATATGTGAGATTCAGAGAGGTAAACAGGAAGGGAGAGTGGCAGAGAGGGGTAAGGAAGAGAGAAGGAGGGTGGTGAGGGAGAAACAAAGAGAGAGAGACAGGAGAGAAAGGGACATGAGAGGATGGAGAGAGAGAAGGTACAGGGAGGAAAGCCAGCACAGAGCCAGAGGGAAGGTTTACCAGCTGAGGCCCTCTCGTCCCTGTACTCTTCCTGGGGGCCCCCTGGATCCTGGGTCCTTCCTTATCAGGCCCCTCATCTTGGGGATGAGCTGGGTGGGGTCACCTGGGACAATATTCACACTGTCCCAGCGGAATGTGTCTTTCTTCCCTGCTGGAAGGGCCTCTGGCTGTGGGGCTTTCCAGAAACCATCTCTGCTCCCCCGCCCCCATGCCTGCCCTCAGTCAGGGATGAAAAAGTCAGGCCGAGACTGCTCAGAGGAGAGAGGGAGCTTGGTTCTACTGATGACTTGGTTTTACTGCAAAAGGCAAGAACACTTAACTAACAGAGGCCACTCTTCACATGTGCTCCCGTTTCTACCACTGTAGGCTCTACCTCAACACTGAATCCCCCTCCGCTCTCCCCTCACTGAGCCCCCATCCCCACACTTCATTATTCCATCATCTAACTGCCTAAACAAGATAGAAAAACTTGCTGAAAGTTTCAGATGACCCACTGACCTCTATCTGCTCTGCTTTCATTTAAGAGACCTTCCCTACCCAGCCCTGACCCCTCCGTCTGTGGGCTTGGATGCCCCTCTTGCATAACCTCCATCTTGACTCACCTGATGCCTGTAGAAAACCTTCTCTCCTTTATGGCCCCAGGTGGCCTCAATTTATAACCATAGTGCCTCAGAAAATTAAAACTATACTTACAGATAACCAAATCCACCTTCCTTAATTTACAGGCAAGCTGAGAGGAGCCCAGAGGACACAAGCTGCCTCCCTCTCCTCCCCATTAGTACATTGTGCACGGCATCCCTACTAATGTTGAAAGCATGACGTAGGTGGGAACCTCTGCTTATCCCATTATCTCTGCTGTACTCCCATTTCCTCACTGCCTCACTTCCCCTTCTCCTTCTCCAGAGTCCCATTCCTCCGTAATGTCCTTGTTCTCTAAAGACCAGAAAAATTCTATCCTAGGATTTGATGTATCTGCGAACTCACTCCCAAGAAAGTGGGCCAGGGAGCCCTTCGCTCAGGTCTCCCTCCTTCCACCTCTTCCCCAGGTCTCCTATCCACAGCCCGGCAGCTGGACAGAGAGAACAAGGATGAACATATCCTGGAGGTGAGTAATGGTGTGAACTCATTCACTGGATTCAGAAACCTCCTGAAGGAGTCCAAGCGGAAGCTGAACCAGGCCCTGAGGCCACACACGTTTGTCTCCAGGCACTGTGGCTGACGAGGGCCCTGGGCTCAGGGCAGAGGAGTTTCTTAAGCTGAGTCTTGCCCTGGTTGGTGGCGACGACTCTCAGGGGCTTCCCTGGCTCTCCGGCACTGGGAAGGGAAGGAATCTGAAACCACTTCTGGGCTGGGCAGGAAGCACTGATTGATTAGTAAAACCTGCAGTGAGTGCTGGAAGAGGGAGTGGTACACAGGTGCTATGTACTTGTTGAGTCTGGTTTCCAGCCCATCCCTATAGCCAGAGAGAGAGAGAGTCACCCCGGGTCAAGTACTAGGTCAGTAGCTAAGCCCAGATGAAAACTCAGACCTTTGTTCTCTAGAGCTGTGGGTTCTAGGATGTTTCTAAAATCACATAAACATCCCTGGAGCCCAATCCAACAAGAGGAGTCAGTAAATCAGAGAAGAGGGGAATAAATCAGAAGGAATCTAGTTACGCCCCCTTTGGAGTGTTCCGTAACTGATGAACAGGCATCTCTTTTAGTCTTAAAGACATCAGGTGGGAGGGACATGCATTCTTCTGCAGAATTGAAATAAATTGGCCTTCGTGCTCCCAGGTCTGCACATTCCCTTTGTCAGAAATAGGTATTATTAGTAAGCAGCTGCTAAATGGCCTTCTGGGACTGAGGCATTCTCCCTAGTTCAGTACAAGTATTTCTCTTTAGACACCAAAATATTTTAAAAATTCAGAACCACTTAGAATGGAAATGTCCTATCTTGTAGGGTGCCCTTGGGGCTATTGATGCATGGGACGATTTGCCCCTACATGTAATAGCGCCTGATTCTGAAATTGTCTTAGTGCCTTTTCTCTCCCTCTGGATTTCATTTCATGCATCGGTCCACATGTCTGACTTAACAGGTACCACCCACTCCTTCATAAACATCTTCTCATTTGTTTTTTTCTAACCTCCAGTAGCTTAAGGAAACCAGAGAACGAAGCTCATGAGAATTATAAGCAAATAAAAAGTAAATGGTCTCTAAGAAATGGCCCATGGGCCTCCCGAGTAAAGAGCACCAGCTTTTCTCTAGAACCTCTGTGGCTTTGTTTTCTTCCAATTCTTTCTGGTTTCTTTCTCTGCTCTTGCTGGCTTTCCTGTGGGCGAGGGTACCAGAGAGCTGGGTTCCAAGTAGGTGAAGTTATGATAATAAAAATCACAAGCCTATACCAACGAACAGACTGACTACTATTTCCAGGCCGTGGACGGCAGGGGTAGCGGTAGGGTTGCAGTGGGTGGAGATGCATACTCACTGCTCTGCGTTTGGCAATTAATACTCTATTCTGTCCCCAGGTGACTGTGCTGGACAACGGGGAGCCTTCCCTAAAGTCCACCTCCAGGGTGGTGGTACGGATCTTAGATGTCAATGACAATCCCCCTGTGTTCTCCCACAAGCTCTTCAATGTCCGCCTTCCAGAGAGGCTGAGCCTGGCCACCCCCGGGCCCGTGTACAGGCTGGTGGCTTCAGACCCCGATGAGGGTCTCAATGGCAGGGTCACCTACAGTATCGAGGAGAGTGATGAAGGGAGCTTCAGTATCGACCCAGCCACAGGCATGGTGTCATCCAGCAGCACCTTCACAGCCGGAGAGTACAACATCCTCACGGTGAGGAGGGGGTGGAGGCCACAGAGGGGGGACTGTCATAACTGCTAAGGGATTTTCGTTGAGGATACAGGAGAAGGGAAATAGCCATCAGGCATGGTGGAGGTGGTACTCCCTTCCCTGGCTTTCTCCGAGAGAAATGGGAGCCCTGACATGAGCCAAAGCATCAGAATTCTGGGCCTTTCTCTTTGAAGGCAAAAAGGTCCTTGCCTGGAAAATCTGCTCTATTCTTAGAGGTAAGGATTTTGGTGAGAGTAGCATAGACTTTGGAGGTAAGCCTCGGTTCCAACCCTAGCTCTGCCATTTTACACCTGTGTGACTTTGGACAAGTCCCTGAACCTCTTTGAGACTTTATCATCTGTAAAATGGGGATAAGATTTTCCTTGTAGGAAGCCAACATAACAAGTGGCTAGGATATGGATTCTCATGTCTGACAGCCTGAATCCAACCCCAGCCTCATTGCTGGCCAGGCAGCTGATCCCAGGCAGCTGAATGCATTTCCTCCTGCCAAAGGGAGATATGATGGTACCTCTCTCAGGGCTGTCATGACAATTAAATTAGATATTGCACATATTGCTCTTAGAGCAGGGCCAGATACCAGTGAGAGCTCTATAAATTCTAGTTAGTTTATGTATATGGCTGTTAAGAAGGGCCCCATGTATGCCAAGTCCAGCTTGGGAACTAGCACACAGTAAGGCTTCGGTTAATGGTGGTTCTGATTATTTTTTCACTATGCATGAAGTTCTCGGGGACAGGTTATTTGTCTTGTTCCCCACTGTGCCTGCAGCAACTAGCACAGTGCCTGTTCACAGTGAGCCTTCAACTGTGTGGTGAATGAACGGACGAGGGGCTAAAAGCCCAGCTCCATCGGTCACAGGGTGCTCTGTCTCTTGGCTGCCCACCCGGGTCTTCCTATTTCTTGGCCCCAACCCTACACACAGAGCCTCAATTTCAGGTTTGGCTTCTTTTCAGATCAAAGCAACAGACAGTGGGCAGCCACCACTCTCAGCCAGTGTCCGGCTACACATCGAGTGGATCCCCCAGCCCCGGTCCTCCTCCATACCACTGGCCTTTGATGAGCCCCACTACAGCTTCACAGTCATGGAGACGGACCCCGTGAACCACATGGTGGGCGTCATCAGTGTGGAGGGCCGACCCGGTCTCTTCTGGTTCAACATCTCCGGTGAGAGCCCTAGGAGGGCCAGCCCCTCCCACCCTTAGAGCCCAGCCCTGGTCCTCACAGCACAGTCGTTCCGAGCACTCTTATTCAGGTCATGCTCCCCGGCAGCCTCTCCTCTGGCTACGAGTGGTGACTGTCTCTTCTCTTATTCTCCGGGCCAGCGGGTGAGTAGAAGCAGCACTTCGGCCAAACTTGCCTTCCACACTAGCTATGATCTCAGGGAGAGCCTCCACGGCCTCACTGGTATCCTCTCCCTCCCAGCCCAAGTTGGACAGAGCCTCAGTTACTCCAAGGGCCTGGGAGACTCAGGAGAAAGCACAAGTTTTATATTTCCTCTCCTGCCTCAATATGAGATCCATGTAGAGCTGACATCATTCATCAGGAGCCCGAGGACTGCTGTACCCTGGGACCATGCTTGATGTTCTAATCCCAGGTTCCGCCCTCTCAATCGTGGGAAAGTGTCCATTCTCTTTACAGGAGACACTTAGGTCTTCTCTGAAATTCTTTTCTGTCTCTAAACCAAGATTTTGTTAAACTATCTGGGGAGAGGAGAATCATGGACCCCTTTGGGAATCTGATGAATCATTTGGGACTCTAATGAATGCTCAGGCCCTCTTCCCAGAAAGACGTGCATGCGCGCGCGCGCGCGCACACACACACACACACACGTTTGCATAAAAATATAAGGGTTTATAGATTCTCCGAAACCCAGCCAGGGATTCCAGGTTAAGAATCTCTGAGAGTTTCAGTACCACATGAACTATGGAGTCCTATTACAGAGATTCCCAGCCTGGTTCAGAGATTGAATGTATACCAGTCCCAAGCTTTTTGACCTCCTGGATCTAATTTCAATTCCAATTCACTATTCTTGTTTGGCTTTTTTTTCTTTTGTACAAAATTAACACATGTACCCTGTAGATCATTTAGGAAACACCAATGGGTGCGAGAAGAAAATTAAAATCACTCAAACTCTCACCAGTCAGAAGATAATCCACAGCTAAAATGTTGTTTAGTCATTTTTCTTTACACACACACACACGCGTGCACTTAGGATTATAGTAAAGTATTGTTTTATAACCTTTTAAAATATAACGTGAACCTATTTCCATGCCACTGAACAGATTTCTATTTAGTAGACATTTAAATAGCTGCATGTTAATTCTATATTTTAAATTCGTATAGTTTATGAAATCAATTCCCTCTTGTTGGACAGAGTTAGTTTCATTCTTTCCTGCATATGGGCACCTTTAGCAAACTGAAGTAGGGCTCCAGTACTCCTGCCTGCTTCAGTCCCGGCGGCAGAACACGATCAATGTATGGCAAATACTGGATTTCCTCTGGCACTCGTCAGTCCTTATACATTTACGTTTTTCTGTATTATCGCTTAGATCTTAAAAAATTGGACAATAACTTGTCAGGACCTACTACCACCTCCTCTCAATCTGTCGGCCGAATCCCGGGGCACTACTACTGCGCCATCACTGAGGGTACGTGTGCTTTCCCCCCTGCTCCCCACTCCAGGTGGTGACAAGGACATGGACTTTGATATTGAGAAGACCACAGGCAGCATTGTCATCGCCAAGCCTCTTGACACAAGGAAAAGGTCGAGCTATAACTTGACTGTGGAGGTGACCGATGGGTCCCACACCATTGCCACTCAGGTGAGAGGCCTCCCTGGGGACCCGTGAGCTGAGAGGGGATGGGAAGCCTCCTTGGTTGGGATGAAGCTACAGAAGGCTTTCAGTGGATGTGGTGTATCTCAGAGGGCATTGAATTTGGAATCAAGGTTTTGCCCTCCAGTCTTATCTGATACACTTTCTACTTCGTGCTCTTGGGACAATTCCCTTTTCCACTGTGGATCTCTGTGTAATGAAGGGCTTTGTCTAAATGAGCAGTTTTCAATCAAAGATAGAGTTCCATAGGGGCTACCATGGGTATGAGAAATGATGGTAAGTGGGTTCCTGGATTTCTACCGTGGCTTCAGCCAGAGTTTTATCTGTTTCAGATGTTGGAATTTCACAAAAAATTTCACTTGAAAAAGAGGCCCTTTGAACCAGAATTTTGTTTTTGAAAACCACTAGACTTCATGTTATTTCAAAGCCTTGTGATTTTGAAACCCTATCATTCATTCAACAAATATTTATAGAGTGACAGCTGTGTGCCAGGCACTATGCTAGGCACAGATGATATGGTGAACTAGACAGACAGACAAGGTTGCTGACCCCCTAGAGCTTAGGGTCTACCTTCTCTTTCATTCTCCTCCCTAGGTCTACATCTTCATGATTGCCAATGTTAACCACCATCGGCCCCAGTTTCTGGAGGCTCGTTATGAAGTCAGAGTTCCCCAGGACACACTGCCTGGGGTGGAGCTCCTCCGAGTCCAGGCCATGGATCCAGACAAGGGCAAGGGCCTCATCTACACCATACATGGCAGCCAAGACCCGGGAAGTGCCAGTCTCTTCCAGCTGGACCCAAGCAGTGGTGTCCTGGTAACTGTGGGGAAGTTGGACTTGGGCTTGGGCCCCTCCCATCACACGCTGACAGTTATGGTGAGTAAACGGAGAAATCGGGAAAGATGCACTTGCATGTGGATGTGTGGGGGTGGACACGCACAGAGGTATGCTGAAGGTTCCCTTTCCCCTGATGTGTACTGATGCTCGTGATGATCCATGACATGAGATGTGACATTTCACAGCTGGCCAGGGGCGCCTTCTATAAGGGATGCCTGAGAGTAAAGAAGAGGGGAGAGCTGCCAAGGAAGCTCCTGCAACCCCGGCTTTCTCTGGGCTCACTCCAAATACCCCCCGGTAGTTCTCTCCCTGCTCCATGACTGCATGACCACAGCAGGGACTGACACGGTGTCAGAGGTGGGGAAGGATCAGAGACCGTCCCCTCCTAGAGTAAGCACTAGGGCGAGGAAGTGAGGTGTGCAGGGCACAACATGGAAGAAAGACTCACCTTCCAGATTCTGTGCCTACACTTTTGTGACCCCGAGAGGGAGCCTCCCTCAACCTATGCCCTGTGTGCCTCATGTGTCTCACTGTGTCTCAGCCCTGACCTGGCCCACTTCTCTCATCTTACACCAAGGCCCACAGAGGGACAGAGACTTGCTCACCACCAATCAGTTCTTTATGATGGAATCAGAATCAAAGCCAGCCTCCCTGACTCAAGGTGCAGGGTTTTACGTGCTCGTTCATCATCCTCTGGGCACATAAATATACATTAAAGG
This sequence comes from Potos flavus, assembly GCA_028534135.1. Classification (NCBI taxonomy): domain Eukaryota; kingdom Metazoa; phylum Chordata; class Mammalia; order Carnivora; family Procyonidae; genus Potos; species Potos flavus. Next base: position 95,954,659 of record CM052895.1, read on the forward strand.
CTCTGTAAAGTCCTGCAGCAAAGAAAACTTTAACTTCATTTAATTCAGTGCCCCCTAAATTTAGTTGACCATAGAATTTTTTTTCCCTGTGTAACATGTAACATATTAGCTCTCAAGGAGCTAATAGTCTCTGAGACCTGATTTGGAAAATACTGTTTCTGTGCTTATTTCTGCCTGTCTCCTGAAGTGGGATTATCCATGAAAATAGCTAAGCCTAATAATCACTAATTTATAAATTTATTTTAAAAAAAAGAGAGCATAAATGAGTTAAACGAACACAGAGAGTTACAATTAGATATATTTTCCACTGGCATTCTATCTCATCGACCTTAATTGAACCCTGCCTCCTCCCATTCCATTTGCTGCTTATGGCATTATCTCCCTGGGCCCATAGGTCCGAGACCAGGAGATGCCCATCAAGAGGAACTTTGTGTGGGTGTCCATTTATGTGGAGGATGGAAACCTCCACCCACCCCACTTCACCGAGCTCCACTATGAGGCAAGTGTTCCTGACATCACAGCTCCTGGCACAGAGCTGCTCCAGGTCCGAGCCATGGATGGTGACCGGGGAGCCAATGCTGAGGTCCACTACTCCCTCCTCAAAGGTGAGAGGCTTGGCCATGAGTCCAGAGCATGAGGGAAGAGCCTCTGGCAATAAGAAAAAGCACCAGAGGCATGAATTTGCAAGTAGATCAAATGCCAGGTTCTCTAAGCTTTGGCAAATACCATCTCGAGAGCATTCTCTGGGATTATAATAATCTAACTTAATGTACTTCTGAAGATGGTAAGAATAATAACTAAGGGCCTACTTAAGTTATGGAAGAATTTATATACATATTATACATATTATATAAATTCACTGGCAACTGTATTTGTAAAGGATGCTTATGAAGTCCACATAACATTTTAAAATGTAGTATCTGTGCCTTTATGACAGAAAGGACCTATAAATACCTTATAAGATGTATGGCCCAGTTTTAGGAATTACATTTAGGAGTAACATTTTCTATTAAGGCCATATCATGATTTCATATCTGTCATACGGTTTTCCCCTTTCAAAAATAAGAACAATATTCCCTGTGCCAGAAAGTCTTTGTAAAGATTAAAAGAGAAAATGTATGTTAATACATGTTGTAAACTGTAAAATGTTATATGAATGCCAAGGGTTTATTGCTATCATTGATAAGTGTTAATTATACATAATTAAAGAAACAAAAATGACAATATCTAGTATCCAACTAATTATTAATGATAATTTTAATATTTGATAATTCATAATTAATGATATTTAATAATTATTATCTTTAACAAAGTTAATACTCCATAGAGCTAGATGCCGTGGAGGGACAGAGTGAATGTGGCTTGCTTTGTGCTCTCACTGAGCATAATGTTCATTTATTGCTTGTATACTTTCTAGAAATCAGAGCTTTTGCATTTTTTTTTTAAGAAACAGAAGTTGTTAAAAAAAAAAAAAAGAAAGAGGGACGCCTGGGTGGCTCAGTTGGTTAAGCGGCTGCCTTCGGCTCGGGTCATGATCCCAGGGTCCTGGGATCGAGTCCCACATCGGGCTCCTTGCTCAGCGGGGAGCCTGCTTCTCCCTCTGCCTCTGCCTGCCACTCTGCCTGCTTGTGCTCTCTCTCTCACTCTCTCTCTGACAAATAAATAAAGAAAATCTAAAAAAAAAAAAAAAAAAAAAGAAAGAAACAGAAGTTGTTATACCTTGCCATGCGGCAGAAATCTATGCATCACTGAAGAACAATAACACAAATTCTAACCCATTAATTGCTTACTTTTTGTGGTTTATGGAGCATACTCGCATCTTTTATCTCATTTTATTTCATTGACAACCCCATTGATGGAGGTACTAGTTTTATTTTCCAGATAAGTTAAGATTAGTTTTAAAATATTTTTCTGATTATAGAAGTAACATATGCTCATTTTTTAAAACGTGAGAGAAGGAATATATGAAGAAAATAGCACTCAACCATAGTTTACAGCACAAAATAATTTTGTGTATTTCCCTCTTATCTTTTTCGTGCATCTTTTTGCCACAGTAAGATTGAAGTGAATATACAATTTTGTGCCCCAATTTTTTCTCTCAGCAGTATAACATAAATTATGATTATGCTTAGGTAGTTACTTGGCTACTTTTTAAAAAAATTTTATTTTATTTTTTCAGTGTTCCAAGAGTCATTGTTTATGCACCACACCCAGTGCTCCATGCAATACTTGGCTACTTTGAATAATCTTGGAACACTGAAAATATAAAATAAAATTTAAAATGGAAAAAAAAAAAACTACTTTTAAACTGCAGTCTACCTCTTGAAACTGTGTTCTCTGACAGAACTTAAGGATTGTACCACATGGGCAAATTGGGAAATCACTTCACTAGTCAGCTGGAGAATGGCTTCCATGAGTGGGGGGAATCAGATGGAATGTTTTGTGATGAACCTAGCTATTTGTTTGCCATTGAAATAATAAAATATGCACCTGAGTGATAAACAGCATAAGAATAGTAAAGAGCAATACTTCCCTGAGTGGAAGATCTGTACCCCTGGTGGTGAGGCAGAATTATTCAGATGTTACTGAATCATGGCATTAAATATTAAAAATATTAATATTTTTAAATATTAAAAAAAGTCATCTCATTACAAGAAAAAAAATGTGCCTATGTGAGATGATGGGTGTTAACTAAACTTATTTTGGCAATCACTTTGCAATATATACATGTACATCAAATTGTTATGTTGTACACCTTAAACCAACACAGCATCATATGTCAATTATATCTCAGTAAAACTAGGGGGGGGGTGTCAGTTATGCGAGATCAAATTCTAGAGATCTGCTGTATGACATTGTGCCTATAGTTAACATATTTTGCTATATCCTTAAACATTTGTTAAGAGGGAGATCTCATGTTATCTGTTCTTACCATAAAAAGAAAGAGAGAGGGTGGAAGGGAGGGAGGGAGGGAGGGAAGAAAAGAAGGAAAGAAGGAAGGAAGGAAGGTAGGAAGGAAGGAAGAAAGGAAGGGAAGGGAAGGAAGGAGAGAGGAAGGGAGGGAGGAAGGAAGTGTTGCTGTCTAAATAAGGTCAGAGTTTTAAAACTGTGATAACTTTGAGACACCTTTTTTTAGGGAAATACAATTAATGTTCAACATTATTTTTTGTGAATAATATGTTATATAACTATAACTTTCTTTGAAACTTAAATTTGAAATGTTATTATGCATTCATCAAAATAAATATTAAATTTTAAAGGGCTACAAAAAATAGGCTACCAGATGTGGAGAAAGTACTCCCCCTTGATTGTCATTTGGACTTCCTGATTAGTCAAAGACAAAGCTTTCCCTGGGTCTGAGAATCTCTTTAATTCTTCTCTAACACTTGCTACTCTTTGTTTTTACCATAGAAAGAGGATAGGTCTCAGGCTCACAACCTTTAGCAAGCAATAGATTTTATCCAGATTTTAATAAGATATTTTTTCCCACTGTCTTGTTTCTATGGTAACCTCTGATTTATGGCAAGCAATAATGATTTTCTTTTTTAAAGTAGCAATACAAAAGTTGCCTGTTAAAATATTTTAAATTTAAGGAAATGAGTCAATTTAAAGGAAAATATTCATTCAATAATAGTATAAAATAGTAAAGGTAGGGGCTGGGTATTGAAAAAATTGTAAAGGCAATTTGAGAATGCCTGAAGTTTAGGAAATCCAGGAGTGGTAGAATAGGCATTTGATCAGGAGCCTCAAGGTCTGGGTGTTCTATCTAGTCCCTCCCCACTTAACTCTGTGCCACTCAACCCCAAAGCCTGACATGGAAGGATCTTCCCACCATAGAGTATACGGGGAATAGACAGAGTAGTGTTTTAAAGTCTCTTCTATAAAAGCCACAGCTGAAATAGAGTGGAGTGCGCTTTTCCTACAAAGCATACATTTCCTTTTTTTGCTTTCAAGACCTTCTGCAGCTTTGGTTCGCAGCTTAAGTTGTGACCCCAAAACTGAGTGATCATTTAAGCTGCCATTTATGGAGTATCTACTATGCGCCTCATGTAAGGTATTTTATAAAGTAGGTACCTTCCCTATAAACTATATCATAACTAAATCCGGTAACACGGGAGGTAGATTTTTGTCCTGTCCAAGTTTTGTGTGATAGCCTCTTTACTGATCTAGAAAGTATATCTTGAACATGTGGTAAATTTCAGTTTGTCTTTTCTTTTGTTTCAGGGAACAGCGAGGGTTTCTTCAACATCGAAGCCTTGCTAGGCATCATCACTCTGGCCCGGAAACTTGATCAGGCAAATCACGCCCGGTATAGCCTGACAGTCAAGGCAGAAGATCAAGGCTCCCCACAGTGGCATGACCTGGCTACAGTGATCATTAATGTCTACCCCTCAGAGAGCAGTGCCCCCATCTTCTCCAAAGCTGAGTACTTCGTAGAGATCCCTGAATCAATCCCCGTTGGCTCCCCAATTCTCCTTGTGTCAGCCACAAGCTCCTCAGAAGTTACCTATGAGTTAAGAGAGGGAAACAAGGATGGTGTATTCTCCATGAACTCATATTCTGGCCTCATTTCCACCCAGAAGAAACTGGACCATGAGAAAATTTCATCTTACCAGCTGAAAATCCGAGGCAGCAATATGGCAGGTGCATTTACTGATGTCATGGCTCTTGTTTATATCATTGATGAAAATGACAATGCTCCCATGTTCTTAAAGTCCATTTTTGAGGGCCAAGTTAGTGAAGCAGCTCCTTTGTACAGCATGATCATGGATGAAAACAACAACCCCCTTGTGATTCGTGCCTCTGACAGTGACGAAGAAGCTAATTCTTTGTTGGTCTATGAAATTTTGGAGCCAGAGGCTTTGAAGTTTTTCAAAATTGATCCCAGCATGGGAACACTAATCATCATATCAGAGATGGATTATGAAAGCATACCCTCTTTCCAATTCAGCGTCTACGTCCATGACCAAGGAAACCCTACCTTATTTGCATCCAGGCCTGTCCAGGTCATCATCAACGTCAGAGATGTAAATGACTCTCCTCCCAGGTTCTCAGACCACGTATATGAAGTAGCAGTAGTGAAGCCCATCCATCGGGGTATGGAGCTCCTCACCGTGCAGGCCAGCGATGATGACTCAGAAGTCAATTATAGTATCAAAACTGGCAATGCTGATGAAGCTGTTTCCATCCATCCCATCACAGGTCGTATATCTGTATTGAATCCTGCTTTCCTGGCGGTCTCTAGGGAGCTCACTATCAGGGCTTCTGATGGCCTGTATCAAGATACTGCACTCGTAAAAGTTTTTTTGACACAAGCCCTTAACACAAGCTTACAGTTTGATCAGATTGTCTATAGAGCAACAGTGAAGGAGAATTCACAGGATAGAAAGGCCGTGGTGATTCTTGGTGCCCAGGGCAATCACTTGAATGACACTCTTTCCTACTTCCTGTTGAATGGCACAGATATGTTTCATATGGTCAAATCAGCAGGTGTGTTGCAGACAAGAGGTGTGGTGTTCGACAGAGAAGAGCAGGACACATATGAGGTGGCAGTGGAATTGAGGGACAATCGGACCCCTCAGCGGGTGGCTCAGGCTCTGGTCAGAGTCTCTGTTGAGGATGTCAATGACAATCCCCCTCAATTTAAGCACCTGCCCTACTACACGATTATCCAAGATGGCACAGAGCCAGGGGATGTTCTCTTTCAGGTATCTGCCACTGACAAGGACTTGGGTGTAAATGGTGCTGTCACATATGCATTTGCCGAAGATTACACGTATTTTCGAATTGACCCCTATCTTGGGGACATATCACTGAAGAAACCCTTTGACTATCAAGCTTTAAATAAGTATCGCCTCAAAGTAATTGCTCGGGATGGAGGAACCCCATCCCTCCAGACTGAGGAAGAGGTACTTGTCACCGTGAGAAATAAATCCAACCCACTGTTTCAGAGCCCTTACTACAAAGTGAGAGTGCCTGAAAATATCACACTCTATACGCCAATTCTCCACACCCAGGCCCGAAGTCCAGAGGGACTCCGACTCATTTACAACATTGTGGAGGAAGAGCCCTTGATGCTCTTCACCACTGACTTTAAGACTGGTGTTCTAACAGTAACGGGCCCTTTGGACTATGAGTCTAAGACCAAACATGTGTTCACAGTCAGAGCCACAGACACAGCTTTGGGGTCATTTTCTGAGGCCACTGTGGAAGTCCTGGTGGAGGACATCAATGATAATCCTCCGACTTTCTCTCAATTAGTCTACACTACATCAATCTCAGAAGGCTTGCCTGCTCAGACTCCTGTGATCCAACTGTTGGCTTCTGACCAGGATTCAGGGCAAAACCGTGACGTCTCCTATCATATCGTAGAGGATGGCTCAGATATTTCCAAATTCTTCCAGATCAATGGCAGCACGGGGGAGATGTCCACAGTTCAAGAGCTGGATTATGAAACTCAACAACACTTTCATGTGAAGGTCAGGGCCATGGATAGAGGAGACCCCCCACTCACTGGTGAAACCCTTGTGGTTGTTAATGTATCTGACATCAATGATAACCCCCCAGAGTTCAGGCAACCTCAGTATGAAGCCAATGTCAGTGAGCTGGCAACCTGTGGACACCTGGTTCTTAAAGTCCAAGCTCTTGATCCTGACAGCAGGGACACCTCCCATCTGGAGTACCTGATTCTTTCTGGCAATCAGGACAGGCACTTCTCCATTAACAGCTCATCGGGAATAATTTCTATGTTCAACCTTTGCAAAAAGCACCTGGACTCTTCTTACAATTTGTGGGTAGGTGCTTCTGATGGGGTCTTTCAGGCAACTGTGCCAGTGTATATCAACACTACAAATGCCAACAAGTACAGCCCAGAGTTCCAGCAGCATGTTTATGAAGCAGAATTAGCAGAGAATGCAAAGGTGGGAACGAAGGTGATTGAGTTGCTAGCCATAGATAAAGATAGTGGTCCCTATGGTACTGTAGATTATACTATCATCAATAAACTAGCAGGTGAGAAGTTTTCCATAAACCCCAATGGCCAGATCACCACTCTGCAGAAACTGGATCGGGAAAATTCAACAGAAAGAGTTATTGCTATTAAAGTCATGGCTCAGGATGGAGGAGGAAGAGTGGCCTTCTGCACTGTGAAGATCATCCTGACAGATGAAAATGACAACCCTCCACAATTTAAAGCATCTGAGTACACAGTGTCCATTCAATCCAATGTCAGTAAAGATTCCCCAGTTATTCAGGTGTTGGCCTACGATGCAGATGAGGGTCAGAATGCAGATGTCACCTACTCAGTGGACTCAATGGAAGACTTGGATGAAGAAGTCATTGAAGTCAACCCAACTACTGGTGTTGTCAAGGTGAAGGAGAGCTTGGTGGGACTGGAAAATCGGGCCTTTGACTTAAAAATCAAAGCCCAAGATGGGGGCCCTCCTCACTGGAACTCCCTGGTGCTGTTACGACTTCAGGTGGTTCCTAATGAAGTATCCTTGCCCAAATTTTCTGAACCTCTGTATACTTTCTCTGCATCTGAAGATCTTCCAGAAGGGTCTGAAATTGGTTCTGTTAAAGCAGTGGCCGCCCAAGATCCAGTCATCTATAGTCTAGTGCAGGGCACCACACCAGAGAGCAACAAGGATGGTGTCTTCTCCTTGGACCAAAACACAGGAGTTCTAAAGGTGAGAAAGGCCATGGACTATGAGTCCAACAAATGGTACCAGATTGATCTAATGGCACATTGTCCCCATAATGATACTCATTTGGTTTCCTTGGTCTCTGTCAATATCCAAGTGAAGGATGTCAATGACAATAGGCCTATATTTGAGGCTGATCCCTATAAGGCTGTTCTCACTGAGAATATGCCAGTGGGGACCTCAGTCATTCAAGTGACTGCCAATGACCAGGACACTGGCAGTGATGGCCAGGTGAGCTACAGGCTGCCAGGGGACCCTGGTAGCAATATCCATGAGCTCTTTGCCATTGACAGTGAGACTGGCTGGATCACCACACTCCAGGAACTTGACTGTGAGACCCACCAGACCTACCGCTTTTATGTAGTGGCCTATGACCATGGAAGGACCATCCAACTATCTTCTCAGGTTCTCGTTGAAGTCTCCATTACAGATGAGAATGACAATGCCCCCCAATTTGCTTCTGAAGACTACAGAGGATCTGTAGTTGAGAACAGTGAACCTGGTGAACTTGTGGTCACTCTTAAGACCTTGGATGCTGATATCTCTGAGCAGAACAGACAGGTCACCTGCTATATCACAGGTAAGGATAACTGTCTTGGAATGGAAACACTCAGTACATTGAAAAAAGTATAGTAAGAGGTGCCCTAAGACATGGGTTTAAGTCCTGGCTCTGCCACCTATTAGCGATGTGACCTTGTGTAAATCAATTAATCTCCCAGGACCTCAGTTGCTTCATCTGTAGACTTTGCATGCCTGTTCTCATTCACCTTACAAGGATGGTTGTAAGCTCTAACTTGAAAAAGCTCTTGAGAGCCTCCTATAAATTGGGAAGTGTTTTGTAGAAAGGATTTTTTATTTCTTTAGGTGGAGTAGATAGAATAGAAGGGAGATACTGTAAATGCTCTCAGTTAGCTTCTAGGGGATGGAGAAGACATCAATAATGGTGTGATCCATGAAAACTCTGTCAGTTGACGTCCTTGTGGAGTGTATTCTGCCTAGAGCAAGTTGTGGATACTAGAAACGCTCCTTAAGTCAATAACAAGACTTAAGTGTTAGAGTGAAAACACTTCCATAGATATGATTCCAGCTCAATCCCTTATTTCACACACAGGAAAACCAAAACGCAGATAGGGGCAGAAACTCAACCAAGGTCACACTCCAAGCTTGAGTCAGGTCTAGAATTAAAACCACACCCTATGAGCTATTTTCCCCAGTGGATACCTACTGCAAACCTAAATTACCCCAACCCCTGTCCAGTGGCTGAACCTGCTAGCCAGTAGCCAAAAAAGAGTTTCTTTACTTCTCTCTCTCTCTCTTTTAAAAAAGATTTTATTTATTTATTTGACAGAGAGAGAGAGAGAAAGAGAGACAGAGAGAGAGAGCATAAGCTGGGGCAGAGGGAGAAGCAGGCTCCCCACTGAGCAGGGAGCCCGATGCCAGACTTGATCCCAGGATGCTGGGATCATGAACTGAGCTGAGGGCAGCCACTGATGCATCCTAGGAGTTTCTTTACTTCTCAATGTCCCTTTCCCCCTATCCCAGGTGCCATGTCATCCCATCCACTATAGACATGGCTCCTTCTGCTATCACAGCTCTCTGACCAGAAATTAATGAACCTAAAGTTCCAGCCAAGAATCATAGACTCCTATAGAAACAGATCCTGGTAGAATCTTATCATCTTATAATATCAGACTATGAAAAACACAAAGTCTTAACGTCTCTGAGTAATAGAATAAATGTCAATAGATCATCAATTCCTGGAATAGTTGAGTCTTAGAACTCTGGAATCTTGGAATCTCATAAATCCATCTCCTCTATCAGTGATTGGTGTCAAGGAAAGATGACTAAGAAGCAAACCTAGTAATCCATGGGAACCTCCACTTAGTCTGTGTCCTCATTGGTAAAATAAAATCTCAGAGAGCTTAGTATTGTCGATCACTTCCCACTCCTCTACTGTTGAACAGATACTAGATACCAAAAGGTTCTTGTATAAAATTGAAATGTGCTTCTTTTTAACTTCCTCCAGTGCTTTCCAAAGCACAAAAAATAAGAAACCTGCCCCTCAGCTATATATTTTAGAGTGGTGCTTCTCATAGTGATGATTCCATTTAATAGGAGGCCTTTGAAGTCAGAAGAACCTTCATAACACCAAATAACTGACTCAATATAGAACTGTGGGTCCCTAGTTAAGAGAGGAAATTTTTGTCTTTCCTAGCAATCCTAAAAATAGTATCATGTGGGCAGCCACATAAGGCACAAAGCCTGGCTCAATCCTATTCCTTGACTTCTGGAAGCTCTGTCCATCTTTTTAGAGGGAGATCCCTTGGGCCAGTTTGGCATCAGCCAAGCTGGAGATGAGTGGAGGATTTTCTCAAGGAAGACCCTGGACCGTGAACACACCGCCAAGTACTTGCTTAGAATCACAGCTTCTGATGGCAAGTTCCAGGCTTCGGTCCTTGTAGAGATCTTCGTCCTGGACATCAATGATAACAGCCCACAGTGCTCACAGGTGAGAGCTTGTGAGGGTGAGGTGGCATTAGAGGCAAAGAAGATGGAGTGAAGGCCAAAGGGAGGAGGAAGACTCAGGGGACCATCTCTGAGGCTGGGGATCACTGATCAGTCCTTGCTTCTCCCCAGCTAGCCTCAGACTAGTGCCCTAGGCAGGGTGCATTCTAGGTAATTCCTTCCCTCCACCTCAGGCATAGGGATGTCACCAAGCTCTTTAGAACTTTTGGTTCATACTTTTACCCCTATGCTCCTTTCAAAAGTCTACTCTGTGCAAAATATATCCAGAAGTAAAGTAACTTCTTCATTCTCCAAACAGTCTGCTGCGCCCAGTGGGAAAACCCCTCCACCACTCAGCTTGGGCTCATTATCAAATACATCCAAAGATAACTGCCCCCAGAGATACCTCACACTGCCCCCATGCCCATATTATGCATATCCCCACAACTACATGGGTGATACAGACCACCAAAGATGCCCTCCTTGAGGTTATATGTATACACAAACATGCACAGGACAGTTACATTTTTGCTGAGGACTTCATTTAATTCAACCCTAAATTTCCTGTGAAACCAAACGTTGAATGGTGGTGGTAGTGTGTGTGTGTGTGTGTGTGTGTGTCTGCATGCTTACGTGCACGTGTGTGTGTGTGTGTGTGTGTGTGTGTGTGTTGGGGAAGGAACTGTGTTCTTAGAAGACATAAATGACCAATCATTGTCCTATAGCTTTGTGTTTAAACATATTTTTTAAAATACAGTAAATAATTTTTAACTTTGGGGGATTTGCATTATCTCAAAGTTTTCAGATAAAGTTAAATTATTAACATTTTAAGTTACAATAATTCAAATTTACATTAAAAAATCTAACTATTCAGTATATATACATAAATGCAAACTTACACATACTCACCCATATATCCATACACAAAGGATCATCTACAACTCTATATATACATGCAAATATCTATACATATATACAACCAGATACATAAGCATATACCTACATACCCACAACATTCATCCATCTGTATACCCAGCCATACATGGAAATATATGTATATAACTCACACAAACATATTTACATGTGCATTTGCATATATACCCTTCACTTATTTGCACACATATAAGCAAGACAGACCTTGTAACACAAAAAAATACATATGTCCCATCACCTTTTCTCCCTCTGTCTTTTACACTCTAACCACATAAAATCATAGTAGAAAAAGAGAACCTATGTTATCAGGATGCATGGAAAATGCCTTTGCAGGATCCAAGATGACCGCCTTCTGGGTGGTCTCAGAAGGGCAGCGCTTTCGGGGAGGATGGTGGCCATACTTTCTTCCTCTTTCCCCTTAGCCAGCCTTACAACCAGCCTGTATCCTTCCCATGCTGGAAGAGGCCAGGATCAAGCCCACCCTGACCTTCCCAGGGGTGGTCAACAGCATCACTAGAGCCAGGGAAAAGAGGCTTGTGGAGTCCATCTCTACACAGCCCACTCAGGCCCAAAGCCTCCATCCAGAGCACATACAGAGGTTCATGTTCACCCACACCCTGCAGTGGGGGAAACCAATTTGCTTGGAGCCTGTGCCCAGAGACAGCAGCTATAGAAACACTGGGCTTCCAGGGAGCTCCAGCCTCTCTCCTGTGCCACATCCCCTGCTATGAAGGGACCTGCAGTGGAGGGAGGGTGGGGGAGGACCTGAGGGCCATGGGGGTCCAGACCTGATTCAAACAGCCAAGGGTCTGTCTTAGGGTATGGACAGAGGTTGAGCATGACAGCATGGCCTTACCACAGAGACCAGGATGCGTGGCCTGGGGTGAGTGGCTTGACCTGACACCTTCCAGAATGCCTCAAATCAGGCCCATCTCATCAACCTCATCCAGAAGTCCTGAAGGGCCCCTGTGGAGTAGGTGGTAGCATGTCCTTCTAGCTCCAAGTGTGGGTTTTCAATGGTGAAACTCCTCACTCATTCTGTCTTTTCTGACTAGTCCTCTTGTCATCCTTCTTCTTGTTTTTAATCTCCATTTCCTTGCATGTTTCAACTTATTCTCTTCGTTCCGCCCCTGTCCTGCTTCTCTCTCTTTCCCTCTTCCCCATCTTGCTCTTTGATCTCTCTCTCGGCTTCTGTCTCCCTCTCTGTCACTCTGCCTCTCTCTCGATCTAGGCGTATCTCCCATAATCTCCCTCTTCTTTGTCTTCCATTAACAGCTTCTCTATACTGGCAAAATCAGTGAGGATATATCTCCAGGACACTTCATTTTGAAAGTTTCTGCAACAGACTTGGATTCTGATACCAATGCTCAGATCACATATTCTCTGCATGGTCCTGGGGCAGATGAATTTAAGCTGGATCCTCATACAGGTGGGTTTCCTGAGCTGCAGGGTCAAGCTAAGAACTTATTTGATTAACATCAGTGCCCAATACCATGCTAGGTTCCTTGGAGAAGAAATAGAAATTCACCTATCCATCCATCCATCCACTCACTCAGCAAACATATTGGCACTGTGTGCCAAGCATTGCACTAGATGGTGGGAACATAATCAACAGACAGATAAGATCTGGGTCTTGTGGGAAAGGCAGCTATTGAATCAGTGGTTTGAAATGTGCTGAGTTAAGAAAAAATGCAGGATGCTAAGGGGAGGTTTGACAGGAGTGAGGAGGGGTGCTTGGGAGCAGAGTTAAGGGAGTGGTAGGGATGGATGCTCAAGGCAGAAGGAGAATTTATACAAGAACTTTATTTTAGGAAAGAGTGCATACATCTCAGGTCCTGATGGAAGGCCAGAAACTTGTGCACAGAGGAGAGGAGAGAGGCCAAAGGTGGGGATGGGGGTGCAAATCCCTCCTTTAGAGCCACTAGAGAATTTAGGCAGGTGAGCTTCATGGTCAAGGACATGATCTCAAGATACATATGTTGCAGACCTCAATGTATTATTGTAAAAATCCCAAGAGATGAAATGTATAGAAGTCTAGCCCAGGTCTGGCACATAATAAGAGTTCGGTAGATGTGGTTGCCATTGTCATTAATATTAGAAAGCAAAGCACAGAGGTGGAAGCAGAGAGCCCTGCAGAGTAGACCACCAATGCCTGGGAGAGGTTGGGCTGTGAGAGTCTGGTGGAGAAGACAGGGTGAGGTCTGCTTCCTTTGGAAGAGCAACCCCACAGTGGGATCCCTGTCCTGCTGCTATGGGGGAGGGTGCGGGGACGGGCCGCACAGAAGGCCCAGGTCACAGAGGACCAGCTGCTGAACTTGGCTTAGAACTAGGAGTTCAAATGATGGCCTGGAGATTCCTGAGCAGGGAGGGGTAGGTGAGTGGTGTCCCAGGAAGCTGTCTGGATAGATAGGAGACAACACTGTCCTTTTTCATTCTAGCATGGGCATGCTGAGTCAACCCAGGTAGGTTACCTAATCTCCCTCCGCTGCTGTTTGTTCAGCTGCAGGATGATTGGTGGGGTCTTGAAAGAGAAACTGGGTGGTTTTTCTCAATATGAAAATAATACATGCCCATTGTACAAAAATTCAAACACCGCAGGTGTGTATTATGCAGAAATTGGGAAGTCTATATGATAACCAGCCCCTCCCCAAAGATAAGCACTCTAGAATACCAATTTTTGACTTGCTTTTTTTTTTCGCATAACAACACCTTGGAGGTAATAACAAGGCATTACATAAAGCTCTATCATAATTCCTTCTGAGTTACACAGTATTTTACTATATGGCTAAATCATGATATATTCATCCAGTCCCTTTTTGAAAGACATACAGGGTATTTTCAGTATACTACTATTATAAACAATGCGGGAGAGAATATCATTATATAAACATTTTTATCCTTGGGTTGACTATTCCATAGGATATATTCCTAGATGTGTAATTGTGGACCAAAGGATAAACACATTTTATGTGTTGTTAGAAATTGCCTCCTTGCCCTTTAAAAATGTTGTGCCTCTTTATAGCTTGTTGGTGAGAAATTAGGGAGGTAGGCAGGTGTGGGACTGTACTTCTTTCCTAACTGTATTGTAGGCAGGACTGGCCCCTTTGCTCTGACCCCTTTATGTCATGGAGTGACAAAACCCTGTGTGCCTCTGGTTGTCTTGCATAGATACCTAGAAGGCAAGTGCTGGAGTAATGTCCCCCAGGACATTAAAAAGCTCACCTGCTGTCATTTCTCTGGCCAGGGGAGCTGACCACCCTTACAGCCCTGGACCGAGAGAAGAAGGATATGTACAGCCTTGTTGCCAAGGCGACGGATGGAGGTGGCCAATCGTGCCAGGCAGACGTGATCCTCCATGTGGAGGATGTGAATGACAACGCCCCCCATTTCTTCCCCAGCCACTGTGCTGTGGCTGTCTTCGACAACACCACGGTTAAGACTCCCGTGGCTGTGGTGTTGGCCCGGGATCCTGACCAAGGTGAGGAGAAGGATTGGAGGCCCTTCGCTCACAGGGTCACCTGGGGTGAGGGTTTGACCGTGTGTGTTACTCTGGGGTGTAGCAAGGACTCTGCCTCCTTGCTGAGTCCACGAGCACTCACAAGAGGAAAATATTTGCCCACAAACCGCATACCTAAGTGCTAGGTGACAAAAGATTTGGGCAATATTTTGAGGCCGTTACAGGGCCTTTCAGTCTCATTGTTTCTTACTGGCTCTCAGGCCTGGAGCCCTTTCAATTCTGCCATCTGCCCTCAAGGACATTTTAAATGCAAACATCTAATCTGAAATACACCAATTGGAACTATTCAACTCCAATTAATTTGCCACAAGAAAGGAATTTGGGGCACAAACTCCATTAAGACTATTAAATTCCTTGATCCATTTTCTATACAATAAAGTGGAATCATTCTCAGTATTTTACATTTGCATTTTAATGACATTATTTGCACTAGAGTTAATTCCTTTTCTTTAGAATTTACAAGGCCAAATTAGATACATGCACGAGTATTTGTTCCATATTGTACAAATTATAACTTCTGCCACCATGAAGCATTTTGTGTGTGCACATATATATATGTGTATATATATTTATGTCTATATACAGTACATATGTCCAATTTTATTGAGTTTTAGCTTGGCATTGAAGGAGATGGGAGATCTTGGGAGGGATGTAGGGGTTCAAGAGGTGGAAAATAGAGCAGAGGCATTTAACAGCTACAAGGCCCTAGAGTGCTCCCAGCTAGTACTTGCACACTTCCAGAGACAGGAAGCTCCCTAGTTCCTAGGCAACTACTCACTTACCTTCCATGGTACCCTCCCCCCCCTTCTTCCTAGCAGCTCCCTACCGACCTTCTGTGGTACATCAGAGAATTATCAAGTGCTACCTATTTTGAGTTGGCACCCATCAGTCCTGGTCCGGCTCTCTGTAGTCACACACATCTCCTAGACTTCTGCCTACGACAGCCCTTCCAAGGCCGGGAGGTGGTGATTATCTGCTCCAGCCCCAAGCTTTCCTTTCTGGGTGAAGGAGACCTAGTTTCTTCAATTACATGCTTCTGCTCACGCCCTCTTTCTAGGGCACATCCTGTGGCCTTGTACCAGTTTACCATTAACCCTTCGAAACATTATTATTCTAATCTAAATATTCCAGCCAGATATTCCAAATGTGACCTGACCAGAAGCTCCCTCTCTCTAGAAAAATAATGGTCTCTCCAGAAAAATGTATATATGGGGGAATTGCATGGTATGCGCATTTAATTTATGAAAATTCCACTATTCTAATAGGCAGTTCCTGCCACCATTCCACCAAAAGGGTGTGTGTCCCTACATGTATGTGAGATGTGAGACCCTCAGGCTCAGGGCACGCACTCCTCCCACTGGGTGAGGAACTCACAGCTGAGCAGTCAGTGCTGGTGTTCTTCCTACACAATGGCCCCTACTGCTTCATCTAGTACACAACCCAAGAACATAATAGAATCTGAGCCAAAGGTGAAGAAACACTGCGTGTTTTGATTTGCTAAGAACTTTCCATGGGTATGTGTGTTTCCTTAACTTTTTATTTTGACATAATTATAGATTCATAGGAAGTTGCAAAAATAGTACTGAGAGGTCCCTGCACCCTTCCCCCCAGCTTCCCCCAATGGTGGCATTTTAGCTGTTGTAGGAAATTGGTACTGGGACATTACTGGTAACTGGATTATAAGCCTTATTCAGATTTCACCAGTTTTTATATAAACTCCTTTGAACGTGTGCATGTGAGCACATGTCTTTGTGCGTATAGTTCTATTCAATCTTATCCCACATAGAGTGTTGTGTAACCATCACAGCCATCAAGATACAGAATTGTTCTATCACAACCAAGGAACTCGCTACAGACCTTGCACAATTTTCACTTTATAAGCTGGCCTTGGACTCTAATCTCCACATAAATATTTTCAGATAATTTTATAGATTTGCAGATGCCCCACCCCCAAGAACCTTTCCATGAGGCCTTGAACGCCCCTGTGAAGAATCTCCCACTGAGAGATTCTCACTCAACACAGCCTGAGCATGTTAGCCTTTGGGGACCCTCCACCCCAGGCCCTCCTGTGGCTAGAAAGTTCGCTGTAGATGGGGCCAGAGAAGGGTCTCTCAGTATGAACCATATCCTTGGTCTCCCCAACAGGTGCCAACGCCCAGGTGGTCTACTCTCTGACAGACTCTGCCGAAGGCCATTTTTCCATCGAGGCCACCACGGGTGTGATTCGGCTGGAGAAGCCTCTACGGGTCAGGCCACAGGAAGCACTGGAGCTCACCGTCCGTGCCTCTGACCTGGGAACCCCGATACCTCTGTCCACTCTGGGCACAGTCACTGTCTCAGTGGTAGGCCTTGAAGACTACCTGCCTGTGTTCCTGAACACTGAGCATAGTGTGCAGGTGCCCGAGGACGCCCAGCTTGGCACAGAGGTGCTGCGGCTGGCCACCCTCACTCGCCCCAGCGCCGAGAAGACTGGCTACCGTGTGGTCAGCGGGAACGAGCAGGGGAGGTTCCGCCTGGATGCCCGCACAGGTGAGCCAGTACCTGAGGCAGCCCTACCCCCTACATGTACCTGCACACACAGGGTCTTCGGGAACACTGACTTCTTCGCACATGGGGTGTGTGTGCCCCATACAGACCCTCCCGGGGCAAGACTTCTTTGGTTCTTCCTTCATTCTGCATCTCTCCAGGTCCCAAGTCCCTCTTCCACCCGGGGCCAGGTTATGTGGGGACCCTTTTTATTCCTCCATGTCTCCACCCAGGATGCTTGGCAACCCACTCTCTTCCCACAGTTTGTAGCTTCATGGTCCCAGTTCAGGCCCAGCCCCTGGAGGCTGAGGCCACTCTCTGTCCTTGGGTGATGAAGCACTTGCTGGGATCTGGGGCATAAGCTTCCCAGGGCAGGGCTACCTGCTTCCCTCCTACAGCCCTCCCCAAATATCCCAGCATCCCTGACTCTCCCCTTATCCTCACGAAGGGAACTAGGAAATGGTCTCTTCTTTCTTCCTAGCCACAGAATAGTCTAAGCCAGACTCACAGAACCCCGTGGAAGGGCTTCGGAGGCTGCCCAGGTCAGATTCCTCCTCACAGCACCCTTGCAATGGTACTGTCTACCTCCTAGAGCAGCTGTCTTATCATTAAACAGTATTTTTGAATGGGTGTACCATGGAGACTTTAAACATATAAAAAGTAGAGAGAACAGTGTAATGAACCTCACATTCCCATCACCCAGCTTTGGTAATTGTCAACATGTGCCCATCTGATTTCAAGTTCGCCCTTCACCACCACTCCCATGCACACATATTGCATTTGGTTGGTAGGCAGAATTTTAAGTCTCTTTTAATCTCTAACATTTTCCTCTCCCACTCTATTTCCCCCACCATCTAACTAATGAAACTTGGGTCATGGTGTCGGACAGAATTTTTCTATTTTGGATTGACTAGTAGCTGTATCTTTTTGATGTCATATATCTCTCTAGCCCCTATATTTCTTATAAATGACATTTGGATTTAAGACCTTGATCAGGTTCAGGCTTAATTTCCTGCCAATAGTGCTTCATAGATGATGCTGGGCTATACTTGGCACTATCAGGAGGCATATAATAATTGATAAGTTTTCCTGAGGTTAAGATTAACAAGGGGCTTGCGTTTTGTCAGCCTGACCCATCTATCATACTTCATCAGCTGTTCTTCATCAGCTGTCCTTCTAATGGTTTTAGCAACCTTAGATGATCATTTCCTGGATAAATTATATCATTCGGGGCAGCAAAATGGCGATCTTCTGATTTTATCATCCCTCATTCATTTACCAACTGAAATTCTTTCATAAAAAAGAGTTTTCTACCATTAAATATTTGGTTATCCAGGAACAGCATGATAAATCCTTCTTCTTTTCCAAATTTCAGAAAAATAAATATATGCCCTAGCAGTTCATTGAACAATTTTGGGTTTTATAAAACTTTATAATCTAAGTTATGTCATTTACTACCTGGGTGAACTTGAGAGCATCAGTTGACTCACCTAGAAAATGGGAATCACAGTTGTTCCTACTCTACAGAATTATTATTGATCTACATGAGAAAGATTTAGTATTACAGAGTGAAATGAGATTTCAATGAAATATTACAGAAATAAATGAGGGAAACACTGCTGTTGAGAATGACAATGACGAAAATGAGAGGAGATGGAGGGAGAGAGGTGGGGAAGGTAATGAGGAAACAAAACAAAGATGGTGATGTAAGAGATGAAAGATGAGATGATTGAGGAGATGGAGGAGGAGATGATGGATATGATGGAGGAGAAAGAGGAGATGATAAAAGAAATGATAGAGTAGAAGATGGAAGAGAGGAAGGAGGAGATAATGGGGGACATGGTGGAGATGATGGAAATGGTGGAGGAGAAAATGGAAGAGATTATGGAGGAGACAGAGGAGATGATGGAGGAGATCTGTCTCTCCCAACCCTGCTGAGCTGCCTCTCCTTGGGTTTGGCTCAAGACCCCTCAGATTTCTGCCTTTGCAGTCCCAAATGCTTCATTGCTCCCATCATCTCTTGTGTCCTCAGGGATCCTGTATGTCAACAAGAGCCTGGACTTTGAGACAAGCTCCAAGTTCTTCCTATCCATAGAATGCAGCCGGAAAGGCTCTTCCTCCCTCAGTGACATGACCACAATCGAGATCAACATCACTGATGTCAATGAACACCGACCCAGATTCCCCCAGGATCTGTACAGCACGAGGGTCTTAGAGAATGCCATCGTGGGTGACATCGTGCTCACAGTAAGGACCTGCAACTTTGCCCTTTGGGGGGGCATGGACTTGAGTGGGTTTTTATCCCCCCCCCCCATGTCTATGAGCATGGGTTAGTTTATCAATTTATATACTATCGACTTAATTCTGACTTGCAGCCACTTGGCGAAACTGTTTCTCATGACAGAGGGTCTCAGGGCTATGTTTGATAAGGTCTAGATCAGGTACTAATAGAAGAGGACATAGGAAAGACCCCAGAGGACTGCCAGAGGCTCCAAGGTCTGGGAAGGGACTGGAATATTAGTGTGTGTATAGGGGGGAGGGGCACCAAATAACACCTCTCTGCATTTAAACATACATTTAAACTCTACTACATAAAGTGAAACCAAACTCTATATGCCCATATTCAAGGTTCTCTATGACCCCTCTTTATTCTGCCTTCTGGTCTTATCTGCTTTCATTCTCTGACATGCATCCCATGCGCCAACCACACAGGAAAATGTATCTTTCCCTAAACAGCCTCTGCACTTTCACACATTCTGGGCTCATGCTTGGAATGGCTCCATTCCCAGAAGCCCTCTTTATCCTTCTGAGACTCATGAATGCTTTTCTAATCTCCCCAGGTAGAATTTATCACTGTGTTCTCTGTGCTGTCATAAAGCTGATCATACTTTGCCCCAAGTTAGAATTATCCATAAAATTAGACATTACACTTCCTGTGGGTATATTCATTTTGGCACATCCCTCACCTCCTAGCTCAGCACCTAGCACCCTGTCAGTATGAGTGAATGAGTAAATGAGTGAACCATGGCATGCTGAAATCTATACTGGGATATAAAATGAAGAGATTCCTTTGGTAGGGATGACTGTGGTCCAAGGACTGCCAGCCCAGTGGCAGTCATTGGAGTAGGGACATATCTGTCCCCTTACACTCCCAGGGGCCTATGTTCCTTTCTTGTCCCTCTTGCCCTCCATTCACAACTACCCTCCCACTGCTGCAGGTGTCAGCAACCGATGAAGATGGACCTGCAAATAGTGCCATCACCTATAGCCTGGTAGGAGGAAACCAGCTCGGGCACTTTGCTGTCCACCCCAAGAAGGGGGAGCTACAGGTGGCCAAGGCCCTGGATTGGGAACAGGTGAGCCATGTGGAAGGGGCCCAATCTGAGCTTATCAGAGCAGAGAGATGGCCCTGATGCAGGTTCAGATGATGAACTGTGGTCAACACCCCATGCTGACTTCTCAAGACTTGTCCTCAGTGTCCCACACTTGTTTTCTCTGTGTGGTCTCTATGGCCCGGGAGGCCAGAGGCAGGAGGAGGACTAAGTGACCCTTAACCTTCACTGGAGGAGCTCAGGCTAGCTTCTTAGTATTGACCAGGAATCATTAGATCATTATAATAAATTATCATTTGTTGAGCACATGCTCTGTGCCAGGAACTTTGCTAAGTGCTTTATTACATTTATTATGCCATTTGGTTCTTAAAGTAATCCTAGGGGGTGGGTCCTGATATCCTTCCTCACAGATGTTTAGTCACCTTCCCAAGTTCTCACAGCTGGTAAGTGGTGGAACTGGAAATCAAACTTATTTCTTCCTGACTCTAAAACCTGGACCCTAAAATAGCATGGGTGGATAATGGAGGCGGAGATAGGGGAGTGTTTCCCTCTTATTTTTCGAAAAGCATTAGTGATGAGTTATGGGGCAGAACTGAGGGGTCATGTTGCTAACTCTCCACTGGCATCTTGCTATAGACTTCTAGCTATTCCTTGAGGCTCCGAGCCACAGACAACGGGCGGCCCCCACTGTATGAGGACATAGACATTGCTATCCAAGTGGTTGATGTCAATGATAACCCACCAAGATTCTTCCAGCTCAACTATAGCACCTCTGTCCAGGTATGCTTGAGCTTCCAAAGACATCCTGAAGACTTCCTCTTCTCTCCTAGTGGAGGGTGCTCACTACTGGTATCAGTCTACCTGAACAGTGGCTGTGACATTGCCACTGATATCCCTAATGGCAACACAGCCTGCTAAAGGGGACTATAAATTATAGAATTAAAAATAATCAGGCACTGTGCTGGGCACTTCCATCCATTACTGCACTTGAGACTCACAGCTACATGAAGCAGGTAGTACAGTAGTCCCCCCTTATGCATGGTTTTGATTTCTATGGTTTCAGACAGGCTAATCCCTAGTCAACTGCAGTCCAGAAGCTTGATCCCCCTCGGATGTATCATTAGAAGGTCAATAGTAGCCTAAGGTACATCACATATTCTATGTGCCTATGTCATTTATCTCACTTCATCTCATCACATAGGCATCTTACCATCCTCACATTATCACAAGAAGAATGAGGGAGTACAGTTATTCTGAGAGAGGGAGACCACATTCACATAACTTTTATTATAGTATATTGTTATAATTTTCTATTTTATCATTAGTTATTGCTGTTAATCTCTTACTGTGCCTAAATTAAACTTTATCATAGAGATGTATGCATAGTAAAAGCAGTATAAATGATGTGATACTATCCATGGTTTCAGGCATTCACTGGGGGTCTTAGAATATATCCCTGCGGATAAGGGGGCCTACTCTGCCCACTTCACAGATTTTTTAAATGGAGGTACAGAAATGTACCATAGCTAGAATGTGGCAAACTTGGGATTTAAACCCAGGTGATTTTCCAGATCCCCAGGCTATTTCCACCATACAAATCGTTTACAAATGAGATCTGGAGAGGGCCTAGGGATTCAATGGGAATTGTGACCATAAGAGGTGAGGGAGGTGAGGAAGAGAATAGGAAAATAGAATCCTGGGTCCTGCTGTATATTAGCTAAAGTCACTCCACTTTTACTTGCTTGTATATTATGAGTATTAGTTAGGAGGCTTTGACTGCCAATAACAGATTATCTGACTAAAATATCATTAAATAATAAAGGCTTATTATTTCATATAACAAAAGGTGTGATGGTGGGAAGTTCTATTCCAGGACTGGTTATTTCAGCAGAAAAACAGAATCACAGCTTTGGGCTAGCTTCTTTGAAATTCCTGCTCCTTCTTTCTCATGGTTACAAAGTGGCTGCTGCAGCTCCAGCATCACATCCTTGTCTAACCATCTTCAAAGACAAACAGAAAAGGACTCCCTGCTCCCCAGGATCTGTTTTTATCAAAGAAGAAAGCTTCTCAGAACCCTCATCTGGTTGACTTCTCCAGTGATCGAATCAGATTACATGATCACAGTTAAACCAAAAACTGGCACAGGGAACCAGATTTTATAACTGACTTAGACCAATCATAGTCCATCTCTCTCTCTTTCCTTTTTTTTTTTTTTTTTTTGAGAGGGAGTGGGAGAGAGCATGAGTGGGGATGGGCAGAAGTAGAGAGAGAATCTTAAGCAGGCTCTATGCCCAGTGAGTGGAGCCTGAAACAGGGCTCAATCTCACAACCCTGAGATCATGACCTGAACTGAAATCAAGAGTCAGACACTTAACCAACTCGAGCCTCCCAGGTGCCCCAGTCCATCTCTTCTTAATAAGGGCATATCTTTTCTGAGGATATTGTCATCCTACACCTGAACAAAAGTTGGGTTTTACAAGAAAGGAAGGAAGGAATGTCTGTTGGGTAGGCAACCATTAGTTTCTCTCCATGAGGTTCTGTTTGTAGATAGGATTTTGTTGCAAAAAAGACAGTTAACAACTATTGTGTTATAGATACTGAATTCCCATGTTGTAGAACAGAGACTGGAACAATACCCAGGGAATCAATTTTTCTTAATTGAATGCTTACTCATTTTTAAATTTTCTCATTGATTTGGGTGTTCCATTGGTCTTCTAAGCAGGAAACCATTTATA
Organism: Potos flavus; assembly: GCA_028534135.1. Taxonomy (NCBI): domain Eukaryota; kingdom Metazoa; phylum Chordata; class Mammalia; order Carnivora; family Procyonidae; genus Potos; species Potos flavus. Next base: position 95,977,910 of record CM052895.1, read on the forward strand.
GGTGTTCGGTTGACACTGTGAATCACAAAACTTCTGTGTGGATCCCATGTACTAACTAACTTATATACATGAATCCTCAGCTATGTGACCTTGGGCAAGTCACCTTCTGTAGGATAAAGGGACTCTAAGGACCCTTCCTGCCTTAATGGGCTTTGTTTCTAAGACCCAGCACTGCCCTCAGGAAGCTCCTGTCTAGATCGGTGAAGCCAACAAATAATTCCCAGGCTGGCAGAATGAATGAGTGATAGCTTGAGGTCCAGACATAGCCTAAGAGCAGCCAGAGTGCTGAGGACTCATCCCAGATGAGGGGATCCAGAAAGACGTGAAAGGAAGGACTGGAACTCATTTTGCTCTTTGATTTCCTGGCACCCTCTGTCTCAGGAGAACTCTCCCATCGGAAGCAAAGTCCTGCAGCTGATCCTGAGTGACCCGGACTCCCCAGAGAATGGTCCCCCCTACTCATTCCAAATCACCAAGGGGAATGATGGCTCTGCCTTCCGAGTGACGCCTGATGGATGGCTAGTGACTACTGTGGGCCTGAGCAGGAGAGTCCAGGAATGGTATCAGCTTCAGATCAAGGTGAGAGCTGTGTTGGGCCACTGGTGGTGACCATGGGGACAGTAGTGTGCTGGAAAAAGCACTACCAGTGCTTCTATTATTAGGGGAAAATGTATAGAGCTCTTACTAGGTGCTGGGCACTAAGCTAAGTGCTTCAGATGCATTATTGCATTAAATCCTTACAACAGGCTTTAGGGTGGGTACAGTTACACCCCTGATTTACAGATGTGGTCATTGAGGCACAGGGAGGTTGAGTGACTGGCTTAAAGTAATACTACCAATAAGTGGCAGAGGTGGGTTGCTTCAGACCAAATACTCTGACCCTGGAGCCTAAGCTCTGAATTCCTGCACAGCTTCCGGGCAGAACAACACTCTCACCCTGGCTCTAACTCCTTGAGTTTGGCCAGGACAGCTCTCTGAACCTCACAGGAACTGCTGTAGGGTCCAACTGGAGAAGACATATACATGTTTAGGGTGTTATGGTGGTACTGCAAAGGGTAGAGTGAGAATAGCCAAAGGAAAGTGGTCAAGATGGTAGTTAAACATTTCTTCTTCATTTCATTCCCTCAAAATCCCTTTCCTAAACCTCAAGTCCTAGTGGACCCTGTTATTCTGTGAACTTCTCTGGATTCAGGATAATATATCCATTCATTCATCCAGCTAGCCAGTCAGTGATTTGCTAAGTCTTTCAACGAATATTGAGCACCCATCCTGTGCCAGGCCCTATGCTCGATGCTCATAATATTGCAAGGGGAAAGGAGGGGATGATCCCTGTCCCTGGGGGCTTTTGATTCTAAACATGGAGATAAACAATAAATGAACAAAGAAAGAAAGTGCCTTATGAAAGTGACAGAGGAGACATATTCAGAGGGTGGCTGCCCTCATGAGGAAGCAACATTTGAGCTGGGACCTGAGAGGAGCCAGCCATGTGAAAAATGGGCAGGAGAGCGTCGCAAGCAAGAACAAGATAAGCCAACTCATGAGTTGGGAAAGAACTTGAAGTGACCTGAGATGGGGCCAATGTGGTCAGCACAGTGATCCTAATGGGAATAAAGCTGAAGAGATGGGTTGGGTGGATCATGGAGGCCTCATTGCTTGGGTGACCATACTACTTGAGGTCCCAACTGTGATGCACTTGAGGGAAAGAAGCACTAAAAATAGTTAATTGGTGATCACTGAGCCACAACAGGATCAATCAGTGAAAATCAAGACTGATCTGGGCAAACCAGAATGTACAGCCATCTAAATTATAAGCCTTGGTAATACTTTTGGTATTACTTCCAATTCCAGCTGGAGAGAGTGGTACAGAAACCTTGAGCTGATAACGAAGATGCAAGGAGTGGACAGACTAGGGACAAGCTCTGCATGGAAATAAACTGATAGACTGGATATGAGGAGAGAGGAAAGAATCAGGGGTGACTCCCAGGTTCCATACTCTAGTGAAGACTGGGCTGTGGGGCCATTGCTGAGGCTAGAAAGATGGTGTGGTGGGGGAAGGACAGGTTTATGAGTAAAATGAGGACTCTGTTTTGCACATGTCACCTTTTAGGTGCCGATGAGATATCGACGTGGAGGTGTCCAGTAGGTAGTTGGGAATGGGAGTCTGCAGCTCAGAGGACAGGTGTGGGCTAACGCAGAGGGTCCTCAAAGCTAAGGGCATGGACATAATTGCCTTCCAAGCAATGAACTCTGTCTCCTGACCCAGACAATCGCTCAGTAACTAACTGCATCACCTTCTCTTGCACTTGTCTTATACTTCTGCTTTCGTTCACTGGGAGGCACTAGAGGCCAGCAAAGAAACGAGCTATGGACACAGGTTCAGATTCTGCTCTGGCCTTACCTGCTGTATGACCTTAGGCGAGTTACTTGACCTCTGAGCCTCAGTGATAGCTCTTTGTAAATGGGAGACTTCCTGGTATCTATCTCTTAAGAAAGGTTAGGGTTAGGGTTAGGGTTGAAACAATATCTCATATCACGCATCAGAAGCATTAGAAGTGACCACCATACAGTCTGCACTCAGTTGATGCCAGCTGTATGTTATACTTAGCAGCAGTATTAATTACCGTTGTTGCTATTGATATCCCATCTGTGTTACGCACACATCCCAGCACTGGGTGTAATTTCACAACTTGTTCACCCACTCAAAGCACTAGAATACACGTGAATAAGATATTACTGTAGGGAAAGTTGTGGAGACCCCTGGTGACAGCTGTGAAAGAGATAAAGTCACTGAAGGAAACTTTGTCCTTGCTAATCTGGACAGAAAGTTGTAAGGATGCTTGGCAAATTATGAAAGGAAAAGGCATTTTTAATTTACATTCTTTTCCTTGCACAACTGAGGTCATAGCACGGCCTTGTTAGAAACTTCAGTGGCTTTCCATGGCTCTGACATAAAACCCAACTTTGTGCTCCTCAGCCCATCAGTGACAGGGTGGCCTCCCTTGCACCCCCCTCTGGTCCTCAGCCTTGCCCACTCGCTCCAGCAGCCATGGCCCTTCTGTCCCATTGAGCTCACCACATTCTTTCTACTCTGGGGCTTGACACTTGCCCCTTTGTCCCTTCCTCTCCTCACCTCTCCTCATCCCTTAGGACTCAGTTCAAGTGTCACGACTTCCCTCCCACCTGATCTGAGTTAGGACCCTTTCACTCTTCAGATCTCTGTCCCATGCTCCATTTACCTCCTTTACAGCACTTTATCCATGTCTGACATTCTCTTGTTTATTTAGTAACATATTGATGGTCTCTTTTCTCCTGATCACAGCAGAGGGCCTGGCTTGTAGAAAGCACTCAGTACGTATTTGCTGGCTGACCTGAGGAAGAAATGCCCACCCCAACCCTAGTCACTAGTAAAGGGGGATCCCAAAGACAACCTCCTTAGGCTTACAGGGGCCACAAAGGATGCATACTGGAGTCAAGAAGAGACACTTGATGACTCGCTTAAGGACAGAGACAGAATGAGGGACGTTGGAGAGGAAGAGGTGCAGTGCGAGTGGCTGGAGGGATTTAGGAAGAGGCTCAGAGAGCTGTCAGATGTGGAAATGGAATTAAGTTTGACTATGTGGTATGGGATATAACTCCCTCCATAAGACCTTCAGTGCTTTGGAGTTATCGTTCTCTTTCCCGATTGTGACGACATGCTGAGCCTGCCCTCAGGCAGAGAGACGTGGCTGCCCCAGGAGGCCGCAGACAGCTGTGATAATGCAGTCCTGTGGTAATGGCCATGCTTGTTTTGCCCACAGGTGTCAGACAGTGGCACCCCTCCCCTCTCGTCTTCGACGTCTGTCAGTGTCCACGTCACGGAGCAGAGCCACTACCCACCCTCCGCCCTCCCACTGGAGATCTTCATCACCATTGGGGAGGAGGAATTCCAGGGCGGCATGGTGGGCAAAATCCACGCCACAGACCGAGACCCACAGGACACACTGACCTACAGCCTGGCAGGAGAGGACACCCTGGCCAGGCACTTCTCAGTGGGTGCACCCGATGGCAAGATTATCGCCGCCCGGGGCCTGCCTCGTGGCCGCTATGCATTCAACGTCACAGTCAGTGATGGGACCTTCGCCGCCACTGCTGGGGTCCATGTCCACGTGTGGCACATGGGGCGGGAGGCTCTGCAGCAGGCCATGTGGATGGGCTTCCACCAGCTCACCCCGGAGGAACTGGTGAGCGATCACTGGAGGAACCTGCAGAGGTTCCTCAGCAACAAACTGGACATCAAAAGAGCTAATATCCACCTGGCCAGCCTTCAGCCTGCAGAGGCCACGGCTGGGGTGGACGTGCTCCTAGTTTTCGAGGGGCATTCTGGAACCTTCTACAAGCTCCAGGAGCTGGCATCCATCATCACTCGCTCAGCCAAGGAGATGGAGCACTTGGTGGGAATTCAGATGAGGTCAGCCATGCCCACAGTGCCCTGCCAGGGCCCAAGCTGCCAGGGTCAAATGTGCCAAGAGACGGTGCACCTGGACCCCAGGGTGGGGCCCACGTACAGCACAGCCAGGCTCAGCATCCTGACCCCGCGGCACCGCCTGGAGAGGAGCTGCTCCTGCAATGGTGAGGAACAGGCTTCCCCAAGACAATCAGCACTGCAGGGCCCAGCCAGACTGACTGTAGGGATGGAGATCCCAGGGAGGCCCTGTGGGGCAGTTAGGGGTGAGTTTTCACTAAAGGCCACAGGCCACCATGGGATGGGTAGTGGCCTCACAGAATCTAGTCATGGAATAGCACTCTATTCCTGGCCACTTTTTGGAGTTCTGAAAATAACAGTAAGGATACAAGAGGCAGTTAGCCTGACGACTGAAAGCACAGACACTGGCATCAGACTGCCTGGGTTTAAATCCCAGCTCTGCCACTTGTGAGCCAAGTGACCTTAGGAAAATTATCTAGGCTCTCCGTGTCTTTGAGCTGTTATAGGGGTTAAATGAGTATTAAATGTCAAGAGCTTGCTTAGAAAAGTGCCTGATATATAGAGAGAAAGTGGTCACTAATAGGAGTTACCAATTGTACCCCTATTACTACTACAGCCTGATGGTTATAACCTCAAAACTTAGATTAGACAGCTCAAGTTTTAACTCCAGCTCCATCTCTTACTAGCTGTGTAACCTTGGGTGGGTTACTAAGTCCTCTGAGCTGTAGATTCTCACCTATAAAATAATGAAAATATTATCATCTGCCTTCTGGAGTTGGTTTGGGGAGTAAATTACTTAATGGATATAAAAGCACTTAACCTTTGTCTGGCCCATAAGCACCCTGTCCATGATGGCTGTCATTCCCATGGTAGCAGTCGTCGCTAGAAGGACTCTGCCATGTGCCGGGCACTGTATATGTTACCGAAACTGATTGTCACCAACACCCTACGAAGCAGGGGCATTAGTTCCAACTACAGCTGAAACTGAGGGATGGGGATTGTATTGTTTTCCCTGAAACTGCACAGCCTCTGGTGAAGGGCTGCTTGTCTAAATACCTGTGTGTCCCACTTTAAAGCCTGAGCTCTTCACCGAGCTCTACAGGAAGTCATTTTCTTCTTGAGAACTTAACCCCAGCACCCCTGAAATCAAGAATCCATGCTCAGGAGCGTTGGCAAAAGTCTCCAGTTCACCATCTCCCCCTGCCTGGCCTGGCCTACCCTTTATGGGTTTCCCCGCTTGCATTAGGGAAATTCTTTCTCTAAAGATTTCTGGCCTTTCTCCAGGTCCCACTGTATTAGGCTGAGTAAGCTACTCTTGGCTGTGTGTGTAGGGGGGCGGGGGGAGTGCTTCCCTTCTGTGTCTTTTGCTCCAGAGTTGCCTGCAAGGAAAGCTGTGATGGCCGAAGGTTCTCTCTTCATCACCTGACACCAGACGGCAGAGGTTCTAAAAATTCATGCTTGTGCAACATCATCTGGGGACTGTGGTTTTAAAGAGACCCGCTCCTGGGTGTCACCTCCAGAGTGTTTTAGAAGGTCTTGGGTGAGGCCTAGAATTGACTTTTTTTTTTTTTCAGTGTTCCAAGATTCATTGTTCATGCACCACACGCAGTGTTCCATGCAATACACGCTCTCCTCAATACCCACCACCAGGCTCATTTTTTTATGAAGTTTTTATTTTAATTCCAGTATAGTTAGCATACAGTGTTGTATTAGTGTCAGGTGTACAATATAGCAATTCAACAATTCTGTACTTTATTCAGTGCTCATCACAATAAGTGTGCTCAGTCCCCTTCACTCATTTCACCCATCCCCCATCCACTCCCCTTTGGTAAACCATTAGTTTGCTCTCTATAGTTAAGTCTGTTTCTTGGTTTCTCTCTCCATCTCTCTCTCCTTGGAATTGGCATTTTTAACGAGCACCTCAGGCATTCGGAAGCAGGTGGTCCAAGGGCTGCACTTTGAGAAATACTAGAGAGGTTGGCTTGCCAACTCAGAGGAGTGATTTGTTGTTTTTAAAAACACTTTGGTGAAATGAAATACAGCATACAGAAAGGTCTACGTGCCACAGTTTTCATGAACCAGTGACTGTCGACCTCTCTGCAGGGATGCATCTGGTTACGTGCTTCTCAAATGGTTACACTCCTAATGACGAAGGAGAAATCTTGAGGCAAAGGACCTTTGTGGTATTCCTGAAATCACACATATATGCAAAATCCTCTCCAATTCTGCCTCCTTCTTCCCCCCCCCTCCCCCCCCCCCGCCCAGTGATGTCAGAAATAACACAGAAACTGTGTAGGATAGAAATTTTGATTTCCACACATTTCATTGGTAACATTTCTGGCTTGATTCTTGCTTAATGGTTTGAGCTCATAGTTCCTGACTCCAGCTGGGACCCAAGGCAAGGGTCTCTGGGGCCAAAAGAAGGTATGCAGGGGGATGGCCTCTGTCTGGCTGCATGATCCTGGACAGGTAACTCCCCTCTCCACTCACCAAGAAGCCTCACTTCTATAAGATGTGAGCATTGTCACCCAAGGGTTGAATGAGACAAAGTCAGTTTGAGGACTCCGTGGGGACCTCGTCATGTGGAGCTGACATCTCTGCTTGCTTCTACAGGTACTGCCACAAGATTCAGCGGACAAAGCTTTGGGCGGTACAGTCTTCCAGAGGCACAAAACTGGCACATCCATTTCCGCCTGAAAACACTCCAATCTCAGGCTGTTCTCCTGTTCAGCAATGAGACAGTGTATGTCTCCCTAAAGGTAAGGAACCCTAGCCTGAGAGATTTCATGTGGGCGTGCCAGGCTAGGAAGGTGGGGACAGCCTGAGAAACAGCCACGAAGCCCAATTTCTGGCAAAGAAAACCCTGCATGGTTTTCATGCTGGTGTGACTGTTGGGTTAAGGCACAAGACTTTCCAGTTGTGATGGCCCAAGCCCCCCACCTGGAGAGATACAGCCAAAGACAACAAGTTGGGCTGCTCTGTGGGAGGAGAGAGAGAGCCTCTGAAGATAGAGGGAGAAATGGGAGGCCACCTAGTCATGGTGGGTTTGTTTTGTTTTGTTTCATCACTTTTGCTGAGTAACAGACCAGTGTTTTCCAAGATGGGTGGGAGGCTGGCTACCACTAGGGTGCTCAAGACTATAAACCCAGCATTAAGTTACATGGAATCACATGGAAGAAAAATGAATTTCCTTTCTCATGGTCTTTCAGTCCTTCTGATTATATCTTGTAGAATATCTTAGTTTGTCTGCCTGACTTTAACACCTCCAACACAAAACCCAATCTCCCACTTTGACAAAGAACAAACAGACTTTGGCAGCTAGTTAGAAATTAATTATTCAGGAAATATTTATCAAGGATCTGCTAAGTAACAGGCACTATTCTAGGTGCTTGGGTCTCATCAGTAAATAAGACAAAAATCCCTCTGAGAACTTTCACCCTATAGGGGAAGACTGACAATAAACATAAACATAATAACTCAAAAAGTTATAGTTTGTCCAAATGTGATAAATGCTTTGGCTTAAAAAAAAAAAGGCTTAAGGAGGATTAGGACTATGGGAAGTTGCAATTTTAAGTAAGGTGATCAGGGAAGTCTTCACTGAGTTGGTAATGGAACCATAATATGAAGGGGGTAAAGGAATTAGCTAGGTAGCATTCTGGGTAGAGGGAATAGCAACGCAAAAACATTTTTGTAGGGGAATGTTTCACATGTTTAAGAAGAGCTCAGATGTGTATATGGCCTAAGAAAAGTAAGCAAGGGAGACAGCAGTAGTAGGATTTGGGGTCAGAGATACAGTAGGCTGAGGGAGTATCTGTAAAGTTCTCATAGGCCATTGAAGGACTTTAGCTTTTATTCTGAGCAAAATAGAGGGCATGAAAAGGTTTGAGCAGAGAATTGACATGATGTGACATATTCAAAAGGGTCATGGGGCTCCTGTGTTGATAAACAACTTCAGAGAAACAAGGATAAAAGCAGAGACCCACCCAAGAGGGTACTGTGATAATTCAGGAGAGAGACGGTGGTGGTCTAGATCAGGGTAATGACAGTGAACTGGGAAGAAGAGTTGAGAGTCTGGATAGATTTTTGAAGGTAAAACCAACAGGACTTCCTGATGAATCAAGTGAGGGCTGGGAGAGAAAGCAAGGAGTAAGATTTGGGCCTGCGTAATTAGAAGGAATGGAGTTGCTGCCAACAGACCTGGGGAAGAATATGGGTAGAGCAGGTTTGGGGGAAGATCAGAAGTTCAGTTTTGAGATGTAAATTGAGATGCCTATTAGATTTCCAAGTGGAGCTGGATAAACAAGTCTAGTGTCTGTGAGAAAGGTCTCGGATAGAGATGAATATCTGGGAGCCTTCAGCATATACTTAGTATTGAAAGCCGTGAAACTGGATGAGATCACCAAGAAGTGTAGATTGAAAAAAGAGTAGACCAAGGATTCATCCTTGTGACACTCCAAATTGAGATGTCTGGGGGAAAAGAAGGATCCAAAAAAGGAGACTGAAAAGGTGCAACCAGTGATGTTGGAGGAAAACCAAGAGTATTGTATCCAGGAAGTTGAATGAAGAACATATATCACGAAGGAAGGAGTGACCAGCTGATAACATGCTGCTGAGAAGCCAAGTGAAATGGGAAGTGATATTAATCATTGGACTTAGGAACACGGAGGTCACTAAATACCCTGACACCAGTGGTTTCAGTATCATGGTGGTGGTGGTGGGGGTGTGGAATTTTGCTGCAAAGAGGAAGCAAAGAAAGAAGGTGATCTCTGGTGAGGGAAGTGGGTTCAAGACAACTTTTTAAAAAGATTAGAGCAATAATAGCATGTTTGTGTGATGACTGGAATGGTACAATAGAGAATAAACAAAGATGTAGGAAAAAGAAAGGAGAGTCAATGGAAACTAGTCCTTGAGGAGGTAAGTGGGGGTGGGATTGAGTGCATGAATGGAGAGACTGGCTTCCACCAAGGTGGATAGATGTGATGGTAAGAGTGCCTGCAAGTCCCCACCCGATTGCTGAGAGCAAGGATGGGGAGGGGAGCATCAGGGGTTCGAGGAGAGAGAAGTTGTGAAAATAGTCATCTGGGAGAGTAAACCAAGGAAGATAGCAGCATAATTAGGCACCACGAAGGGCTCATTTGAAACTTGCAGTCATGAAATTAAAGGGAGATCAATAAGCAAGGCTACGTGTTTTTCTCCAGCTATGTTCAGCTCAATGATGCTCACATACAGTAGGGGAGAATTGGATTTTATCAGATTTGTGCGTTTGCCAAGTGAGTTCTACCAAGTAAGAGAGGACAGGAGTTTGGCTATCGTTTTTAAGCTGGCTAAGGATAGAGGTGAGAACCTTACAGAGGTTGAGAGACAATGAAAAGATGGTGGGACCAATGGATTTGTGGTCCTGGCTAAGTGAGAGGAGTGATTTAAGGACAATGTGTTGAGTCTACATATTGTAATAAAAGTAAATTTCCTTTTAAATAAATATCTGTATGGGTAGTATTCAACCAGGGCAAAAATTGGGAAAGTGATGTATAAACGGCTAACTTTTGTAAAACATTGGATTGGATTTTCAAATTTCACCCAGAGAAAGCTCTACACAACCCAGACTTACCACAGTAGCCCTACCTCTTGGGTTGAGGTAAACTAAAATGATTTAACCCAGTGGCTCTCAGATTTCTTGATTTCAGGACTTTTTCACACTCTTAAAAATAATTGAAGATGCTAGGGAAGTTCTGTTTATGTGGGTTAGAGCTAGCAAAATTTTCACTATTAGAAATTAAAACTGAGAAATGTTAAAATCTTTATTAATTTATTTAAAAATAGCAGGAAACCTATTACATGTTGACATAAATACCATATTATTATGAACAATAATTACATTTTCCAAAATTAAGAAAAAAGAAGAGTGGTGCTGTTTTACATTTTTGCGAATCTCTCTTACATATGGCTTTATGGTAGACAGCTGGATTTTCATATCTACTTCTGCATTCATCTGTTGTGATAGCACATGTCTGGAAATCACTTGTATTTGTGAGAGAATGAGCATAGAAAAGGCAAATAATGTTTCAGGATTATTATAAAAATGGTTTCCCCCTGTGGGTCCCCTGGAAAGGTCTTAGAGACCCACTTTGAGAACTGCAGAACCGTTAAATAAGAGAATGGGAGTGAGGGAGGTTTTTGGTGTCCTTGAGGGCCAACTTGAGGAGCATAGGACACAGGAGAGGCCTACAAAGAAGAATCCAAAAGAGACAGTCTCAGTGAGCAAGGCTTCTCTGAGCCTCAGTTTCCTCATCTGTGAAATGGAGATGCAATCTCTGCCCAGACCATCCCATAGAATATGGTAAGGGCCAAATGAAACCATAGACAGAAGAGCACTTTGAGGGCTTTTATACTCTACAAAGATAATGTTTAAAACAACTTTGAAAATCCCTAAATACTACCTCTCCCACCCATGAAAATCAACCAACATTCTTTGCACTGGTAGCCTGTTAGCAGTACTTTTTATAAGGACTTCTTAGCTTTGCTGATGGCCATCTGGGTTTTCTTTGCAGCTGGCTGATGGAGTGCTCCATCTGGAATACCACTGCCCAGGTGGTTTCTATGGAAATCTTTCCTCCTGGCTCCGCGTGAATGACCAAGAGTGGCACTCCATTGTGGTGGAGGAGACAGACACTTCCATTCGCCTGTTGGTTGACAGCTCAGGTGATGCCGCCCTTGTGCTCCCAGAGAATTGCCAGGGTCTCAGACCTGAAGGAGACCTCTTTCTAGGTGGCCTTGTTCTCTTGCATTCTTCCCCAGTTGTGTCCCAGGGTTTTGAAGGCTGCCTGGATGCAGTTGTGATCAACGGAGAGGCGCTAGAGCTGCTGGTCCGTGGCAAGAAGTCATCAGGCTTGCAAGAGAGGCAGGCCCTCACCCAGTGCTGTTCACACAGGGATGACTGCAGCCAAAACCCATGTCTCAATGGCGGCAAGTGCTCACAGACCCGCGGGGCAGGTAAGGGCTGGGATCGACTCCAAGGTTTATCCCAGGAGGCTCTTCAGAAGACCCCAGCATGTTGAACTAGCAATCGTATATCACTGGAGAGTTTACAAAGTATATTCCTTCAGCACAGCCCCATGAGGGAGAGAGGGGTTGAAAGAAAGCCATCAACGGCTCCATTTCATGGCACAGGAAACTGCTGGACTATGTAAGGGATGCCCAGATGGGTGAAGGAACTCAACCAAGGTCACAAGGCTGTTAAGTGAGAGAGGTGCATTTGGGGTGCAGATCTCAGTGGAACGCTCCTCCCCTGATAACCAAATGTCTCTCTCTTCCCCTTACTATCTCATGAGTAATGGGTTGGGATCCACTAGGTTTACACTAAGGGAAGCCAAGAGTCTTTGTTCTCCCTCAACAAGGACTGACTTTCTTTCTATTTGTTTGGACAGGGGACCGGCATGAATAGGGACCTCTGGTGCCACAGGTTAAGTTCATCACACATCTTAGTGTTACAATCGTGGTCCGTGCCAGGTTTCTCTTTTTTATTTCCCTTCACTCTATACTCAGCTGCCTTCCCCGCCAATCCAAACCCATAAGCAAACATCGAAAGTTTTTAAATGAGTTCTTGCAAGATGTATATTACTGGTTTTACACATGCTTGGATTTCTAATTATATGTGATATATAGTTTTTTTACAGTTTTCCATCCATGCTGCCACAATTCATATTCATTGCTTTTCTTGTGGCTCCATACCCTGATGTGTGTGCCTGCACTCACACCTTCCCTATCTACTCAGCTAGCAACGAACATCCTAGTGGCTTTGACAACCCACCTCCGTGAACACTGCTGCGTGAATACCCTCATACATATCTTCTTATGAACCTGTACGAACACTTCCTTCACACACACACACACACACATACACACACACACACACACACACACACACACCACGCCCAGGGATGGAATTCACATACCCGGAGGATGTAAATCGTTATTTTGACTAACTAGGGCGAAACTGCACTTCAGCATGGCCACAGCAGCTGCCCTTCTACCAGCAATGCAGGAGGATCCGGTATCTCTGTCAACACTTGGCATTATCCCGTTTTCTCATTTTTGCCTGGATAATAGTACTGTCATTTCCATCTGCAGAATATCTGATCACTTTTGACTGTCTGCACTACCAGGCAGCTGTCATCTCTCCCCCTTGGGTCAGCTGCCTCCCTGCTCTCTCCCTTCTCTCCCTCCACCTGCGCCTTCCAGCAGGACACCAGAGTGACCTTTATACAAAGCAGGTCTGAGTGTATCACCTTCCTGCTTGGAACCTTGCAGTGGCTTCCCCTGGCTGTTAAGATAAGAGTCCTAATTCCTAATTCCTGCGTCTGGCTCATAGGGATGCTCCAGCCCCTCTCACCTCCCTGGACCTGTAGCCTCCACTCTCCCTTGGCTCACCAGGCTCTGCCATTTTATGATAATTACTAATATACTGATATTATACACAATTGGTTCTATAGGTTTGAATCCCAAATTTGCCATTTACTTGGTGGATGATCTTGAGCAAATGTCATGCATTCTCTGTGCCTCATCTCCTCACCTGCCATCAACTTGTACCTGTCCCCTGATGAGGGTAACAGTAACCAATTTCAGAGTTGTCATGAGGCTGATACGTGCAGATGGTTAGCACAGTGACTCGCACTTAGTAAGTGTTGTCTAGGATGATTACTATTCTTTAGATGCCTGTTCTCTGTAGCCTATAGGTTGTTTGAGGCCGGGATCACGTCCAGGACATCAGTGCCCTGCATGGTGCTTGTCACAGAAGGAGGCACTCAATAACTGAACATGGACGTGCAGATCTACAGATATGCTGAGGCCCCCGCTCTGTCCTGGAGGGCCTCTCAGCCTGCAGCTGCCTGACTCTCTTCTCCCCTGCCCTCCCTCCCAGGCTATGTCTGCAAGTGTCCCCCCCAGTTCTCAGGGAGGCACTGTGAGCAAAGAAGGGAGAACTGCACTTCAACACCCTGCCTGGAAGGTGGGACTTGCGTCTCGTCCCCTGAAGGCACCTCCTGTAACTGCCCTCACCCTTATATGGGAGACAGGTAAGCACAGGGGAGGCCACCTGCCTTTGGCTCCTCACCCTGGGTTTGGCAGCATCAGGGAATGACCTCCGCACTCCTGCCAGTGGGAGACCAGGGGCTGAGTGCTCCAGCGACCTGGCTTCTCAGCCTTTTCCATGTGCCAAGGCTTCTCCCTCCAACCAGCCGCATCAGAACACTCAGGGAAAGAGGGTTCGTAGTAAGATTTCTCTAGCCTTATTCCGAACGTATTGAATCAGACTCATTAGGCTGGGGTCCAGGAATCTGCACTTCTAATCGCTCCTCAGGCATTTCTCATCTTTGCTGAAGTCTGAAAATGGCTGAAGTTCTTATCCTCTGGCTCTGGATGGTGACTTCCCCGAGAGTGGCCTGGGGACAATGACTCCACTAGGTACAAACACTGCTGTGGGTCTCGAACCCCACTGCAAGCTACCTGTGCCTTGTATTATGCTGGTCTGGGGGACTGCAAGAATCCTTAGATCCCTAGAATCCTAGAGGTAAAGAGGCTTGGTAATTATCCAGTTTTATGGCTCCCCACTTTGGGAGCCTTTTAAAAATTATCAGGGATACTTGTGAAAAATACAGATTTCTAGACCAACTATATGAGAATCTCTAAGGAATGAGGCCTGGGATTCTATCTATTACAAGCTACCAAGGGATCCCCTTGCTGTCAGCATGTGCATAAGAGAGCCAATGATCTAGTCCACCCACTCACTTTACAGATGGGGAAACTGAGGCCCAGAGAAGGAAAGGGCTTGTCCAAACCCCCCCCCCCATGTGTTTGTGACCCAAGTCCTTTCTCTCAGCACCTGGCATTTCTGGCCCCACTGCACACCTCGCTCTGCAATAGACATGTTGGCGGGATACTTCCTCGCTGAAAGTGGTGGTGTTTGCATTTTAAAAGAGGAACTTGGGGAGAACAATGTCTAACCCAAAAGGACAAAGTGTTGGTGGTAAAATTGTAGACACTGGGACTCAAGTAGAATGAAGGGAGCCTTTCTTAATATCCTTAAAAAGTGGATGAAACTGGCCACGGAAGCCTCCTAGGAGCCTTACACCATGGCTTGCCAAGCTGGCGGTGACCTGGGAGGTCATACAATTCGAAGTGCTCACTCTGAACAGTTGTCCAATGGAAGGTTTGTGCAAGACCACGCTGGGTTCCTGTGACCTCCTGAAGAAGAGTGGGCAACACTGGTGCCCAGCTGCCATGGCTGGATGCTGCTGACTTGTATCTGTCTGACAATATTGCTGAGGACAGCTGGGTATGTTGGCTGCCTCCACCACAGTATGTGGTTGTAAATCTCACCTCAGTGGTGGAGCATATATCCAATGGCTAGATAACATGAATGGGAAATAATGGATGTGCCTAGAGCCTAGATTCCAAATAGTCATGAATGAAGTTGTAGCTGACTCCCACACCTTCCTGGTGGAAGATGGAAGACTCTGATGTTGATATGTGTGATTGTTCTCATCCATTCTCTTTTCTTTTTTTTGGTTGAAAATTGGGGAAGGTAGGCTTGAGCCCAGGGGTCCATAAATCTTCGTGAGAGGGGACATGGAAAGGGAAGTATAGTGACTTAACCTCCTGGCTATTTCTCTGTCTCTGCAGGTGTGAAATGGAAGCAAGGGGCTGCTCAGAAGGGCACTGCCTAGTCACCCCTGAGATCACAAGGGGCGATTGGGGGCAGCAGGAGATTCTGATCATCATAGTGGCCCTGCTGTTTATCATTTTAAGCACCGTCGGGCTCCTCTTCTACTGCCGCCGTTGCAAGTCCCACAAGCCCGTGGCCATGGAGGACCCCGACCTCCTGGCCAGGAGTGTTGGTGTTGACACCCAAACTATGCCTGCCATCGAGCTCAACCCGCTGAGCACCAGCTCCTGCAACAACCTGAACCAACTGGAGCCCAGCAAGACCTCAGTTCCAAATGAACTTGTCACTTTTGGACCCAGCTCTAAGCAGCGGCCAGTGGTCTGCAGTGTGCCTCCCAGACTCCCACCAGCTGCAGTCCCTTCCCACTCCGACAACGAGTCCATCATTAAGAGGACATGGTCAGGCGAAGAGATGGGTCAGTATAGCCAGAGGCCCTCAGCCTCTGGAATTGATGGAATAGGGTGATAGACCTAAATAGTCCATTAGGTGAGACCACCATCCAGTCCAATCCCTTGGGATAGGATATGAAGGGATGTGCTCAAGGTCATTGTGCACTGGTGGGCTGGACCAAATGCCAGGTCTCTGGACTCAGAATCTGTGGCTCATTCCACTGCACCATGATCCCCTCCTCTACATTCCAACTCACTCCATAGGATTGATATCTATGGCAGAAACCTGTAAACCCTGGATAGGGGTAAATGGGATCCCTGGGGTGAAAGTGGGGGCTTCTGTTCCTTTGTGCTTTTCTGGGAGAGGAAAGAGCAGTAGTCCAAGATTCTGGTCACCCAATCTGGAGGTATGGCAGCCTTGGGCCAGACCTGACTGACCTAGAGGAGGGATCTTCACCTCACTCTCATCTTCGGCTTAAAAAGAGGTGAATTTGTAAAGCACTTTATATTTTCTGGCTTATTCACCAATAGTTTAAAAAGATATTTTCATAAACTTTGTGCTGATACAATCAGGGCCCACAAAGACACAGTAACTTGTTCTAACTCACCCAACTATTCAGTAGGAGGGACAGAGCAAGGATCAGAGCAAGGACAGAGCCTAGTCTCTAATCTTCTAAGCTACATATCATTTAATCACCCTCTGTGACAGATGCCATCACACTCCCCCAGTCCAGACTGTGTGTCTGTTTCCTTCAGTTGAGGAGACATAAGTCACCATTAGGACTTGGGATGGAGTTGCTGTTTCCAGCAGAGGTGAGCAGGCTGCATGGAGTCATCCACATTCTTCCCTTATTTACTGACTCTTAGACCATCAGTACAGATTTGCATTATGAGCTGGCTTTAGGTTAAACCTCTGGCCTTGAAGTTGGCACTGTTGAATTCTAGATATCAATCTAAACTGCCAGAAACAACACACATCAATGGGCACATACTCACCCACTCGTTTGCCCGTTTCTACCACATGCCGAACTATGTATAGCAGCTATAAGGCCTGCTGAAGTCTTCACCAGGTAAACTCGGTGCTCACCCTATCTTGTCATTTTCAGTGTGCCCAGGTGGAGCTGCGATCTGGCCCCCTACTTACTCCAGGAAGGAACGCTGGGAATATCCCCACTCGGAAGTGACCCCTGGCCCTCTGCCGCCATCACCTCACCGCCACCAGATCCCACCCATGATGCCGGACCCCACTGGCCTCTATGGGGGCTTCCCCTTCCCACTGGAGCTGGATAACAAGCGGGCACCCCTCCCACCCCGTTACAGCAACCAGAAGCTGGAAGATCTGATGCCCCCACGGCCCCCCAGTCCCCAGGAACACCTGCTGGCCCCCTGTCTCAACGAGTACACGGCCATCAGCTACTACCATTCACAGTTCCGGCAGGGAGGGGGAGGGCCCTGCCTGGCAGAGGGGGGCTACAAAGGGGTGAGTATGCGCCTTAGCCGGGCTGGGCCCTCTTATGCTGATTGTGAGGTTGGGGGTGGGCATCCCACAGGGCGGGGCCAGACCCAGCCTCCCCCCAATTATGAGGGCTCTGACATGGTGGAGAGTGATTATGGAAGCTGTGAGGAGGTTATGTTCTAGCTGTCCTCAGGGAAGGTAGGTGGGACGCCAAGGACTTGGCACCTTCCTCCTGTCTTGTAGGAGTGAGTTGAGCATCGCTGGAGAAGTGGGAGGGAAGCCCCCATCCCTAGTTCAGGCTGTGATACCTTGAAATGTGCTCTTGCGGACCTCAGTGAGTCCCTGAGGATGGACGGAAGCTGAGGGTGGAGCTCTAAAAACAGCACTAGGGCCTCCAGCAGGAAGGCGATGTACAGAACAGTTAAGCCTGGAAAACCAGGACAAACTGATCCCTGGGGGGCAAGAGGCAGCCTGTCTCACTGACCGCCATCTCTCAGTCCCCAGGGAGGCTGCTCTGTCAGGGAGCGTTCTCACACCTGCCCACGGCTCCATTCTGGAGGCAGAGGCAGGCCCACCCGACAGATAACTACGACATCAGCCACAGACACGAGGTCCAGGGTCCTCTGACCCTGCAGGGCCACAAGGTATCCTCTAAGGGCTGAGAGGTGA
This sequence comes from Potos flavus, assembly GCA_028534135.1. NCBI lineage: Eukaryota > Metazoa > Chordata > Mammalia > Carnivora > Procyonidae > Potos > Potos flavus. Next base: position 95,995,606 of record CM052895.1, read on the forward strand.
GCAGCAGGTGAGCAGGTCGCCAAGCACCTCTGCAGCCTGCCTCATTCTCACATAACTGCAGCCTCTGCTCCGTGTGAGGCACTGTGCTAGGCCTGGGGTGACAAGGGCTCCTGAGGAGCATCACTTGGCCTCAGCCTCCTGGGGCCCCCCTCCTCTAATGCAGGCTCCAAGGAACTTGCTCCGCCTCTTTAAGTCATAGGACTTTCCATCAGCCAGGGCTTGGCAGGACTCCTGCAGCCCTGAACCTTCTTTGTCAAGGAATTCAGACCTCATGGAACTCTGGGTTCTTCACCCCAAGTTTCTCAAGCACTTTGGGCCAAAGGCAGGAAGTACATAATTATTCATTTTTTAAATTCTTAGGCACTTTTCAACCTTGCTGTCTGGATGAGTTGCCCCAAAGGGATTTTTCTTCCCTAGACACAAGGAACTAAAATCTCCCCAATCAGGGCATCAGGGCAGGGTGGTGGCATGGAGCTGGACATCGGTGTTCAGGCTGGACATGCTGCCTTCTCCTGCCCCTCTATCTCAGATGCCTGCCAATCTAAGTGTTACCTGCAGTGACTCAACCCTATGCATGGAGGGTCAATGTGGGCACGTGTCTGCACATGTGGGCACCTCACGTGCAGTGTGTGTATACATGTGTAGAGTGTATGTAGCCAGGAGTGGCAGGGACAGGAGAATTCTGGTGGCCTTGCCACTCCTGCCCCTACCAATCCCTTTCTCCCGTCCACTAACTTTTCATTTGTGTTGTTTCTGGAGGCAGGAGTCAAAAGGAAGAGCAATAGAGACTCTCATCCATAGGGTTGCTGCTTACAGAGAGGGAGCTGTGTGGGTGAGGGCGTATTCGTTGGAGTGGCTTGTAGCTGTGTGTGTAACTGTGTGTGTGAGTGACAGGGTACAGTTTCACTGTCCCTTTGTTGTTAGTTTTTTTAAATAATAAAGTGTCTTTTTTACGGTTATTTTGTATGTCACTTATCCTGTTTGGGGTTGGGTCAGGGGAAGGGCACAAGAGTCTATGGGCCCTGCTAAGCTGAGGTTCATGGAATTTGGGGGCCAGAAGGGACCCTTGAGGTCATCAAGCACTGTGATTCCCAAACCTAGCAAAACGCTAAAATGCAGATCTGTGAGCCCCAAAGCCAGACAGAAAATCAGAACCTCTGGGGGCAGGGCCCAGAACACTCTTCGGGGAAAACACCTCTAATTCCAACATAACTGCCCACAGTTAGTGGACAAGCCCACTGACCAGCAGGCGAGTGAACGGCCTGGGACAAGACTTCAGGACTGCCGACCCGGGCCAGCACCCTCTGCACCACATTGCACTGGACGGGAGGAGTGAGCTTTATAGCACAGGCCTTGGGAAGCCAGCCCTCCCAGTGCCCAGAGCCAGCCTCTGGCTGCTGCCCCACAGCTCACTCCCGAGTGGATGTGAACATCACCAGGCAACTGTGACATAGGTCTTGCACGTGACACTGAGACCAGAAAGCCCAGTCCCTGCCGTTGAGTTCCCGATGCAGGTGGGCAGGGAAGGCACATCCATAAGAGGCACCAGAGCACACACACCAATGTGGCCTCGGGCAGGTATGAATTGGCCTCCTGTTGTTTAGAAGCATAAACAATAAACGGTGACCATTACACTAGGAAACAATACCAGATAGTATGAAGATAAGATTAACTTATCAGAACTGTGCAGGAAACCACATATAAGCTAGTCCAGTGTTGCCCAGATTGCTGTTGTTTTGCTTACCACTTTTACGATTTTTGTCCTAATACCATCTGTATCATTATTTACTTAGTAATTTTCTTTTAGTGCATTCCAATTTTTAAAAAATATTTTTTATTCACACTAAAATGGCATATCCATACACTAAAGAACTTGAAAGTTACTATTTTTTCTAGAACACATGAAAACACACAAACATTCAGACTTTGAAAATGACTGTCCATTTCTGATGTTCCTCATCCCAAGTCCCACAGAGGAGAAGGGTTTGTCTGAGGTCCTTCAGGTAGCACTTCACAGAGCTAAGACCCACTTTCAGGTCTGAACCCAGCCTGGTTATCTCCCTACAACACAACTTGCTCTCCTTCAGGAAGGGGGAGCCTCTCTCCACCCAGCCCAGCTTTCCACAACAAGCCCCTCCTTCCCTTTGTCTTCCCGAGCCTGCGCTTTCATGTGTCAACCATCAGAGGGCGCTCTAGGATCAAAACAGCCTACTGAGTTGCAGTAGACCGGAAGGTTTTCGGGGAAATTCTCCCATCTCAAGTCCCTGGGGCTCTGGTTTCAAACCTCCTGAGTCTTACACAGCGTAACAAGGGCAAAGAAAGACAGAGACGCAGGTTTCCTGACTTCCAGGCTGGGCATTTTTACAGTTCACCATAATCATTTTCACTTCACTGGCATTTGCTATGTGGCAGGTGCTGTGCAAGCACTTGACAGGTCTTGTCCCATTTACTCCTCACAAAAACCCCATGAGGTAAGTACTGTCGTCTCCATTCACAGGCAGAGAGACAGAGACACACATAAATTAAGTGGCTTGTAACTTATGTTAGTGACTTAAAGTGAGGTCATCCAGTTCGAGGGTGACAGGGCCAGGATTTAATCCAGGGTTGTCTGACTCCCAATCTTTGCCTTACATTTGGGTTCATGAGACAAACTGTAGACACAGGACACCAAGGGCTGGAGGAACAGCAGCAAAGAGGACTGAGAGTGCTTAGTCCAATGAATTCACAGGCCAAGAGTGTCACCATAATTCTAAGTGGTATTAACAGCCAAAGCGTCTGGATCCTGGGAGGTAGTGTAGAGTCAGCTCAACCCTGGGGCCCAACCTCAAGTCATTTGTGTGATCCTGTGTCTAGTTCTGAGGGTGGACGTGCCGTAGCAATCTTGAGCATTGCTAGAGAGCAACCAGGATGGGTAGAAGTGAGGACTCACGACCATGTCCAGAGTGGGAGGGCAGCTGGAATTCACTGGACAACAGCAAAGGAGTTGTGAGCCCGCTCATTCAGAGGGCCGTGGAGGAGGCCTGCACAACCACAACATCACATGGGGTTTACCGAGGCCTAACAGAGAAAGCCAATGTATCTTCCAGAAATTGGAGCAGTGCTCTGGAGGGGACACATGAGGTCGTGGAGGGGAGGACTTAGGCCATGGCTAGAACCTCAAAATGAGTATCTGGGTGAAGAAGGGCAGAGCCCAAGAGCTTGGGGAGGAAAACCATTCTCTTTTGGACTGAAGATTATGGAGATTCTAAAAGATAGAAGGAGAAAAATATGACAGTATATAAAGCTTGGAGACATGGAGTGATTTGCCCAAGGCCATGGCTAGTTTGGTATAGAACAGGTGGCCCATCCTGATATCCCATGGTGAACTAGTGAATGCCAGCCTACAAGGGCATCTGGGCCCAGGTGCCGGAACAACAACTCACACTTCAGTGTCGAAGGCCAGACTTTGGAAGACCTCGAGCAGCCTCTGCTAGCTCTGTCTTGAGGAGAGGTCTCACCGAGTAAAGACCAGGAACTTTCTCAAGGACCCAGTTGGGAAAAGACAAGCCTTTAGAATTTTCTTAAGATTCTTCAACAAATCTACAGGGTCCAACCAAGGAAAGTACTTGGTTAGACTGATACAAAATTAGAAGTACATATAGTGACGCCAACTTTCTTAGAGGCCAGGCTCCATTCCCTACTAAGGAAACCACACTGAATTTAGTAACCAGCCGATTCCAGATACAAGGTTAGCTCCCACAGACAAGCACTGGGAGATCAAGCCCGATCCGATCAATGCCTCAAGCAGCCCATGATCTAGGGAGTAGCCAAGTAGCCACAGCTCTCTAGCATAAGCAGAGACGAGGCTAACCAGAGAAGGGATGTTACTGCTCTGCTGCGGAGGGAGCCATAAATTATGACTGACATAGCCAGGGAAGGTTCTAAAGAGGAGTAGCCATCTGAGCTGGATCTTAAAATTGAGCTTCAGATTTAGCACAGAGAGAAGGGCTAGCTAGGTTAATGAAAAAGCCCAAAGCAAAGGCCTAGAGGTTTTACGTATTTGGGCAATGGTGGGTAGTCCTGTTATGTTGGGGTTGGAGTGTGGGAGGACTCAGGCATCCAGACTGGGGCCTGGAAATGTCTCCTGTCCACTGAGGGTTGTGAGTGACAGAGTTAGTGGCAGGGAGGCAGATCTCAGGGGCAGTACAAGGTTTGGAGTCAGACAGACCTGGCTCCACCACTTAGAAAATATGTGCTCTTGGTTAAGCCTCAGTCAGTGAAGTGCAGATATTTCCTGTGCCTTCCCTCACTGGATGTGAGTACTTGATAACATAGGTAATGTGCTTAGTGTAGTTGGCATAGTAAAGTCTCAAAAGATGTTATATATTTTCTCGCTACTATTAAAAAGGCAGATCTTTTTGTAGTATCCATAACCACACACTTACCTTTGTTCCATGGCCAAGATAAAAAATACATCCCCCCAGCTAGAGGTAAGAAGGAGCTTAAATGTCTTAAGGCAGTAGTTCTCAACAGGAGAGGGGGAGGGAGTTCCACTCCCCAACCCCTACACAAGGCTGCCTTTGATAATGTCTAGAGACACTTTGGATTGCCACAACGGGCATTTAGTGGCTAGAGACCAGGGATGTTGCTAAACATCCTACAATGCACAGGACATTCTCCACAACAAAGAATTATTTACCCCAAAATGTATATAATACCAAAGTTGAGAAACTGTCCTAAGGAAACACATGCAGGCTTTATGCAGCACTATAGCAGCTGGGAACCTGGCCTGAGGCAAAAGTACACTTATGCCAAGAAAAGCAGTTATGGCATATGGTTTTGCTCATTTACAAAAAGGCACCATTCTGGAGTTCACATTTGTCAGAATAAATATCAAGGTGAGAACAAAACAGTAGATAATCTAACAATATATAAAAAGAATAACATACCATGACTAAGTAGGATTTAATCCAGGTAAGCAAAGCTGGTCCAACATTGAAAAATCAATCAATTTAACCCACCATATCAATAAGTGAAAAAAGAAAAATTGTAAGATCATGTCAATTGGTGAAGAAAAAGTTGGACAAAATTCACCTAGTTATGATTTAAAAAAATCTCTCAGTACAGAAATAGAGGGGAACTTCCATAAAAATCTTAAAGCTTGTATCATACTTAAGGGTGAAAGACTGAATATTCTCTCTGTAAGATCAGAGACAAGACTAGAATGTTTACTGTCACCAATTCTTTTTTTTAACATAGTGGTAGAAGTTCTAGCCACTGCAGTAAGAAAAAAAAAAGTATACAGAATGGGGAAAAAAGGAAATACAACTATCTCTATCTGCAAACAACACAACTGTCTACACAGAACATCCCAAGAAATCTAGACAAAAACTCAGAGAACTACTGAGTAGAGACAGGCTATAGGATACAAGATTAACAGGCAAAAATCACTTGCATTTTTATAGACTACCAATGGACACGTGGAAATTGAAATTAAAAACATTACCATTTGCAATCGCTCCAAAGAAAACTAAATACTTAGGGATACATCCAACAAAACATTTACAAGATCTGACAAATGGCTAAAATTAAAAATGACAATACCAAATGCTGACAAGGATGTGGAGAAACTAGGTCATTCACACTTTGCTGGTAGAAATAGTATGGCCACTCTGGAAAATGGTTCGGAAGTTCCTTTTAAAACTAAAAATGGGCTTACATACAACTCAGCAATTGCACTCTTGGATACATATCCCACAGAAATAAAAAAAACTTATTTTCATGCAGGAACTTATACCCGAATGAATATTCATAGCAGCTTTATCTGTAATAGCCAGACCCGGAAATAATGCAGATTTCTTTCCGTGGGCGAATGGTTAAACCAACCGTGGTACATCCATACCATGGAATATGACTTCGCAATAAAAAGAGACAAACTATTAATATAGGCAACGACTTCAATGATCATCAAGGAAATTATACTAAGTGAAAGAAGCCAATCTCAAAAGGATACATATTGTGTAATTCAATTTATATGACATTTGTGAAGTAACATAATGATAGAGATGAAGAACAGATTAGTGGTTGCCCAGGGTTGGGGATGTGGGGGGGACTGTAGGAGGTGAGTATATCTCTATAGGGGTAGCATGAAGGAGTCTTGTGGTGATGGCACAGGTAAGCATCTTGACTAGGGTGGTGGAAGCTACACATATGATAAAATTGCTTACATCTATACATGCAAACACACACACACACACACACGCACACACATGCATATAAGTGTATATGTGACTGGAGAAATCTGAATGAGTTCTATATATTGTGCCAATGTCAGTTTCCTGGTTTTGGTCATGTACTATAGTTATACAAAATTGTAACATTGGGGGAGACTGGAAGAAGGGTGAGCTGGACTTCCCCAGATATTTCTTTGCACCTGTGAATCCATACTTACTTCAAAACAAAAGCTTTAAAATTTTTAAGAAGGCTAAATTTTAAAATACATCACTAAAGAAGACAGGCCAATGGCAAATAAGTCAGGAAAAGGTACAGGTAGTCATTAGGCAAATGCAAATTAAAACCACAAAGAGGTACTACTATATACCCATTAAGCTTGCTAAAATGTAAAAGACGTAATATGAAGTATTGGTGAGCATATGGAGCAACCGGAGCTTTTTAAAATTGTTGGTAGGAGTCCAAAATAGCAGAGTCACTCTGGAAAAACAATTTTCCAATTTCTTGTAAAGTTAGTATACACTTACCATACAAACCCACAATTCCACTCCTAGGTATTTACCCAAAAGAAATAAAAACATATGTATCCATAAAGGTCTGTACACGAATATTTATAGCAGCTTTATTCATCATAACCGAAAACTGGAAGCAACCCAAACAAGCAATTGTTCAATTCACCAACAATTGGTGAATGAATAAACAAATTATGGCTCATCCATACAATGGAATATTATTTGGCAATAAAAAGAAATAAATCTAATGATACAAAGCACAATACAGATGAATATAGAAAGCATTATGCTAAGTCAAAGAAGCCAGACAGAAAGGACTCCATACTTAATGGTCGCATTTATATGACATTCTAGAAAAGGCAAAACGAGAGACAGAAAAATCAGATCCGTTGTTGCCAAGGGCCAAGTGGGCATGGGGATGGAACTGACCGCAAAGGAGCGCAAGGGAACTTTCTGGGTAAAACAAACATTCCATATCTTGACTGAAATGGTAGTCAAACGCATTTGTCAAAACTCATCAAACTGCACACTTAAGAAACAGGTGAATTTTATTACATGTAGATTATACTCCAATTTTTTCTCCCCAAATGGTGGGGGATACCAATGGCCAAGGGTCTAGTAAAGTGCACCAGTTAAAGATACACACAGTTTTCTTGCATATGTTTGCAACGGGCAGTCTGAGGAAGGAAGCCTATTGAGCAAAGAGCCCCAAGTTTAGGGTCCAAATTCAGTCCACTGTCACTCAATTTATGCCTCCCGCAGTGCAGTGGGCTTACCTTGAGGGCCCTTGCTACCTGGAAGGAGGGGTTATAGCCATTAAGTGTAAATATGAGCAGGAACAAACATGTGAAGAGGCGAACAATCTAAAAAGTTTTGAATGCTCTCCACAAAGGAAGTGAGCGAGATATGATTATAATGAATGGATGCAAAACCACAAAACAAGTAAAACTGCTTCTGAGTCTTGGTTTCCTTCAATTCGGCTAATATTTCAGAAAATGCTTCGTAAGCTTTCATGCCAGGAAATTTAGAACATTCTAATCCTCACAATAATCCCTAAAGGCGGATCTCCCTCCTGAGGCTAAAACAAAGAGGAGGAGGCAGTCAGTGCCTTTGGGAAGCGCTTGGGTTCTGGAATCACAGGGCTTGCTACAGTGTGTATCCTAATTCTGCCACTTACTGGTTGATGACTTGGAACAGTCACTGAATCCCTGTGACCCCCCAGTTCCAGAAATAATATTGATAATCAAAAGTAGTCATACTACAGTCCCTGCCTTCCTCTCTCTGTAAAGTGCTATCCTTCAGTAGTGTCCCTCGAGGCCTCTGCTTTTCAATGAGTCTAATTCAGTAGCCACCCAAGATTGGTTTTCAGATCACCTAAGAGGCAGCTCAGATGGTCTTATTTTCCCTCTTAATGTGACAACAGGGTACAGGAGTTATCTCTTCCACTGTCCTGAAATCAAATTCCCCACTTCAAATATATATACATGCATGAAGGGGGTGGGATTTCAAGAATTGGCTTACATTATGGTCAGGGATGGCAAGTCCAAGATTTATAGGGTAGGCTAGCAACTCTTGTACAGGAGCTGATGCTGCAGTCTTGAGGCAGAATTTCTTCTTCCTCACTGAAACCTCAGTTTTCCCACAACTGAATCAGTTTCCCCCCTTCAACTGATTGGACAAGGCCCACCCACACTTTGAGGATAAACTTTTATTTAAAGGCAACTAATTGTAGACATCTACCACATCTACGAAATAACTTCAGAGCAACACTTAGTGTTTGGTTGAATAACTTGGTTTTTCAACATTATAGCCCAGCCATGTTAACATGTGAAACTAACCATCATCTCTGTCAAGTACAGTATCTGATATACATAGATAGGATTGATAGTTCCTACTCAAGTTTTCAAGAAAAGCAGGATTGTCTAAAAGAAAAACAACTACCTGGCCCCTTTCTTGGGAACTCTCAATTTCATAGGTGGTTCTGTTGTTCACACTATTCCTCCGGATGAACTCTGTGACACAAACTACAAACATTTTGACCTAGTAAGATCTAGTAAAGAGATCTGAGTGATACTTAAAAAGAAAAAAAGGCAAAAACAAAGATGCAGACCGCAACCTCTCAAAAATAAAAAATAAAACTCATTTATTGATAAAAGAAAAGTTTAACACATGATCCACATGCAGAACCCAAAAAAATTCTTCTGTGAGCTCCTGCATGGTCTATGTCTCTACACATACCATGCAAGAAATAGACATCCATGTAGGCACATACACAGGATAATATACATGGTACTGTCTGGTTACCAAGACCTGGGAATGGTAGCTTCTCATATCCATCTTATTCACACACTCATTGTCATGGTTTACAAGAGAGTTACATAATTTTATTGTTCACTAAAATAAAACAGCTTCCACCATCACTTAGACTTAAACAAAAGAACACGGCTTAAAACAGGCACCCTCCCCCCGCGTCCCCCTACTCCCCGCTCTGATAACCACATATCAGCACCACAAACATCCCCCGGCCTGAGAATGGCCCAGTGGTACAAAGAACAGGGAAGAAATATCACAAGCTGATGCTGTCAGAGAAAATAGCCTTGCAAACAGCAGGACTAATTAAATTGTCTAAAAGTATTGACCATGATTTCAAAGACAAACCACACGCTCTCCTTTTCCCCTAATGGTCTTGGAGATTTGTAATGTACTCTGGAAAATTGAATTCTAAGGCAGACTTGGAGCCGACTCCCTAATCACATCGTGCCACTGGCACTTTATGTCTCTGCTGTCAGGAAGTAGCTTTGCATTCCGATCAGGGCTGATGCTGGAGCCTGCCTTAATATCCGACCAGCTACGAAATAAAACCCACTCATATGGACCCCTTGGCTGTGAGTAATGAGTGAATAGAGAGAGCTGTAAACAGACATAAAGTGAGATTTTGCACTTCCAAAAAACATGAGGTGAATATGTAGTGTCAAACAGAGATGATACTCTACAATTTAGGAAGAGAGACATTTGAGAAGAAAAAAATAAGCCAGAACAGGGAAGGGGGACAAATTTCCTAAGGTCCCTTTCTGGGATCATCACTTTAAGACAACTTACGAAAATTGGCAAAATTGTACCTTTCATGGGTGTAGAGTAAGTAGTGAGCACCAGCCAATAAACTTGGCTGGAGAGGTGAGTGGCAGAGAGGGAGGGCGGGAGCTGCAGGGGCCACACGTGTGTGGCAGAACCTGCCACAAATTCACATACATCTGGCCAGCGTCTGTGCAACTGAAGGGCTCCTAGCAGTCGGACAGCAGCACAATATAAATAATGACACTTGTGAATGGTGACAACTTCTAGGAAAAGTAAACAGAAGATGCCAGATCATGCTCTTCCCAGCAAATGCCTGCATGGAAGGGGAGGTACGTTCCCAACAGAGAGTTGGAAACCTCCTTACAGCAGCATTTACAGGAAGGAACAAGGGGCTCAGAGAAGCTACCTCAGGGCTAATGGAAATTTGAGGCTGCACTGGGGAGCCTGGGGAAGGGACACAGAGCCTAACAGTATAGGGCCAAAAAATCCCACGTTTTGCCTTAGGTTCTGCCGATGCATCCTCACACTCCAGAGAGCCTTGCTCTGTTGTTCCTTGATCAGACTTCTGTTTACGCTGGGACCTTTTTACAAGGCACCAGAGCAGGGCACAGGGAGAAGCTGGGCAGCTGGTTCCTAATGAGCAATGGGAAGAAACCAGGGCAGCCTCCCTGACTGAAGAAGCCTCGTGGGCAGAAGAGTAAGCTTCCCTGAGCTGGCCCAGAGGGCTGCTTCCAGGAGAAGAAAAAGGGCTTCCTCTCACTTCCATCTTCTGGCAGACCCTTTACTTGACACCTAAGTGCATAACCGCAAAGGCCCACTGACGGGATCCACTCTGCCTAGGTCTTCTGAAGCAGCAAGAGCACAGGAAAAAGAACAAACTGGGAGAAGGCCATGCCAAATTAGCTTCCAGAAGCCCCAAAGCTAGTGCCATCTCTCCTACACACCACATTTCCCAGGCCAGGGACCCTGAAGCAATAATTTGCATTTTGAAAAGACCTGGGGCCAGGGGACCACAGTTTTGTACTGCCCAGTCCTCAGGTCCAGTCTTACTACCCCTCTGGACAGGATGGCCTCTAGCAGCTCCTTGAGTCACAGAAGCCTCCACCACAGACACTGTGGGCAGGGAACACATCTGTCCTTCTACTGGGACACACCTTCTCACTGCAAACAACTCTTAGGACTGCCGTGGAAAGATGGATGGAGCCTGGGGCTTGCACACAGAAGGGGACAATCCTTGAACCCACTTAGGTAACTTCTGAGGCTTCATAGCGCAGGGTCACTGCCACCTCCAGCTAGAGCCTTGGTCATATAAGTACCTGCTGGTGTCCACAGAAAGGGTGGGTGAAAAGTATCATTCTCCTAAGGGAGACTGAGTCACAACTGATCACATCTCTCTAAGTTAATAAATTATTAGTAGGTTGGGAATCACTGCAATGACAATGTGGCTTTGGAAAAGAGAAAGAAAAAGCTAGGGCTAGGGTTGGGAGGGGGGAGGGCCACAGCCCTTATGAGCTGTGGTGAAACACAGAAAAACAGGACCCCTGATGAAGTTGTGCTGCTCTCTAACTTGCAGGATGAACTGCATCTCCAAGGAAGCAAGAGTCTGGGGACAGCACATCTCTATTCCATGTGCATGAACACACACACACACATACACACACAGAGCTCAGGGGATGGAGAGCTAATGAATGCCCTCCTGAAATAGTTGTCACACCAAAAGGGGAAAAGAGGCAGCCAAAAGCAAGGCAATGCACCTTCCTCTGCTTGCTCTGCAGTTTGTTCCCAAATCTGAAGGCTGATCTTGAGGTGAGCCCTGAGGCATGCAGGGGAGGGACAGGGTCACAATTAGTGTTTAGAACACAGGAGACCAAAGTCCCTACCAAGTGGTTCCCTTTAGAAGTCTAGGTCATGGAGGCAGCTCGGGGCAGGGCACTGCTTCTGCTCTGTCCCCCGTTGATTGTAAACAACCAAGCACCACACATAGTGTCAGACCAGCTGCTTCTTAATTCTCTGAACTTAATTTCACACTCTCTGTGCACACTGGCCTCATCTTCTCAAACACGGCAAAGTGTGGGTGTCTTCCTGACATGCTGGCGACCGAATGCTACCGTGCCTGTCAGTGGCTGAGGCTGAAAAACAGGCCTGAATGCACAAAGTGACCATTTTAGAAGCCTCCTGTGGACAGAAGCACGTCCCACTCAGCCATCCTTTCCTTGGCCTCGTGCACTGGCAAACAGATCCTGAGTCCTTCATATCTCCTCAATATGAAATCAGGCTGGTCAATGGGAGGCAAAGTGCACGCCTCCCCACAGAGGTATGCATTTAGATGATCCTGATTAAAACCTTTGGGGTACTCAGCCAAGAGTGCTGAGGACTTAAGCACACATTTCCTGGAGCAAGTTTCTTTTCAGCGGGAGAAGCTTAATAAAAGTTTACTGAGAAAGGAACAAGTCACAGTAACCCCAGATCTAGAGACAGGGTCTAAAAACAAAAGCTAATTTTAAATAAAATATAAATATTTTCAATTTAGGCAGCACTTGATATCTTTCAGAAGCTAAAGCGACTAAGAATATAACATTGTGACCCAAGTGAGGAAATCAGAGACGGTGTTGCCGAGGGTCACAATCCAGAGAGAGTAAAGATTAAAAGCTCCAGCTTTGGGGGCTGGTTTTAAACTACTAGATAGGTCCAGACACCTCCTGGAGACTTGAATAGGTAGGATACCGAGGTAAAATATTTGGGAGAGGTCTGAGAAAGAGATTGGCCCAGCCTTATAAGGAGTGGGGGTTCCCACTCATTTACTCCAGGCCTGGGCCTGGAAAGGAGCAAACATGAGGTGGGAGATGCTAAGATTTTTAAATAAAGTGAGCTGTGCAACAGGAATAATTTGGGTGAGGTGGGTCAGAAGTAGGGGCAGGAAAGGGAGGAGACATCATGAGGGAAAAAAGTTGAAAAGTTCTGGGTTAAATTAAGTACAAATGAACAGGGATGGCACGGCCACTAAGAGGGACCTCTGCATATCCGCTACCCACTCTCTCCCCTGCCCTCGGCCCCACCTGGCCCAGGGTACCGTGGTGTCAGGTAGAGGGGTTCCTCGACAGCAGCCTTGCCTTTCCCCAGAGCCTGAACCCTACCTGAGGCTCTGGGGCCAGGTGCTGGGGAACACACAGGGTGGGTGGGGTAGGCAGCTGCAGGGAATGCACCCAGATCGCTATACAAAGGCACCGGTGGAGTTGATGACGATGGGAGCACTGCTTGGCTGGATCAGCTCATAGAGGGCCTCATATGTCCCCACCACAAAGCCCACGAAGCCCAGGATGCTGATCAGGGCGTCCTTGGCGATGGTGAGGGGGCTCATGCCCTCCGAGTAGTAGGTGGTGATCTCCAGGAGGGGCGGAATGATGAGGGCCAGGGCACTGCTGCTCACGGACCCCACCAGGGAGATGACCAGGTCCAGGCGGGGGATGAGGATGGCCAAGATGCCTGCAGGAGAGAGGACACGCCTGTTCAAGACTGCCCAGAGCTGGAAGAGACCTCCTCACTGTTGAGCAAATTTAGCAAGTGTCCTTCCTCTCAAATGGAGAGCTCTGCAGAAACTCACACATTATCCAGTCCAATCTCTCATTCCACAGATCAGAAAGCAAATGCCTACAGGTGTGGAACAACCTGGGTCTCACTGCAAGGTTGGCAGGACTGGGACTGGAATCTGGATCTCTTGGCTTTCAGCTTTTCCTGCTACAGGACATGACTTCCATCTTTCTGAAGCAAAGGAACAAAATTACATTCCAGGGCAGTGTGGTCCCTACCAGAGGAGAGAGGCTGGAGCAGAAAGGGAGGTGGACTATTTCTGAGCAACTGGTCATTTTTGTACCACTGATGGTACCTCCAACACAAACATCTCCACTGAACTGACAAGGAACAAAATAGGGGGGAAAATGCTGTCCTTCTGGAAAGATATCACGATAAACCCCATTTCACAGAGCATTCTCCTGCAGGGCAAGTAGAAGCACTTCAGTGTGCAGGCCGACCTGAGGAGCCAGGACCCCCACAATGACTACGTGCCTGTGCCAGGACAAGCTAGTGGCTCCCACACCTGAAACTTAGGCATGGGGGTCTGTGAGGGAGGTGAAAGTGACGAAGAATGGTAGGCTGCACTAGGAAATCCCATCAGCTTCCACATTCCAGCCACGACTGCCCCACTGTCCAACAACGAGGAGGAGGCTTCACTGACCACATTTACTCCAGTGCCCACGGATCCCACTGTTCCCATCTGACTCAGCTTTCCACTGGGGGTGGGGCCTGAAGGCCGATGTTTCGCAAGTTTATGGAGGATTATGGGCTCTGGAATTAGGCTCTTGTGTTTGAATCCTGGCTCTGCCTGAGTGACATCGGGGGAAGTTACAGCCCCTATTTATTCCCTGGTTTTCTTGTTGGCAAAATGAGGATACAAATGGCTCCTGTGTCACAGAGATATCATGATGATGAAATGACCTGATACTGGCACTTAACGCAAGGCCTGGCATATGACAGGCTCCTAATATAGTTCATATAATCATTGCTAGTATACAGATTGTCGGCCACGAAAAGTGCATCGTTAGCTCATTAGTAACCAAATGTATTTTGACGAATTGTCTTCCCCACAGGCTTCGACTGGAGGTCCTTAGCATTGAGACTGGGATCCAGAGCACATCCCTGACCTCACTGATTCCCATCAGTTACATCTTTTGTGGCGGCTTCTGTTCCAACTCCATTTCATAAAGCAATGTAGCCATGTCGTTCTGAGGAAGGCACCACAGTGGTGAGATTGCCAAAACACCTCAGTCGAAGGCAGCCAATCTTACCCTCAGGTCAATTTATTCCTGCATTGATCACTGCTCCTTTGGCTGAGCTACAGAAAAAAGGACTGGGTTGCATTTAGAAGCCAGGTTTTATGAGAAGCGCTTGCTTTTAAACTGGAACAGCACTCCCCATAGTAAGAGGAGAGGCATGTGGGTCCAAGACTTACCAGGGAGGGACAGATTCATCTCCTGTCTTCACATTTACTCTGAAGCTATGTCAACTTAAATGAATTCAGTTCCTCATTCACACTGGCCACCTTGCAAGGACTTAACAGCCACCTGTGCCTAATGGCTACAGTCCTGGGCAGCAAAGACCCAGAACACTTCCATCACAGCAGAATGTCTAATGTCTGGTAGACAGCACTGTGAAGAAGCCACTCATGGGCTGACTCTGCCTCGGGTCCATGGGTATATAACTTTACAACATTATTATTGTCCCCAGAGAGGTTAAATGATAGAAAGGGACAGACCTGAGACTAGAATCCAGGACCTCAATTCCCTGGTACACTCACATCACAGAGCTGATGATTAAGAAAATGCAGAATGATACCCGCAGGAGGGAAAAGAGGGGAGCTGGCTGATCAGCAGAAGAATGGGAGGAGTCAGATGCTGGGTTAATACGCACAGAGTATTAACTGTTAACACAGAATATTAACTGTTAATACTCACAGAGTATTAACGGCAATCATTCAGCAGGGAATTGGTATACAATCAGCCCTGACCTCTTTCTGCTTTGTAAAGGAAGTAAGACAAGGGTTTTGAAGCCTGATGACAAAAGGGAATACAAGGATACTGAGTCTCAGATCTGCCTCTGCCACGGTTTTACAGCCTGGGGGCAATCCCTTCCTCTTTCCTTATTCTGGTGTCCAACCATAATGGCAAGTATCCCTTAACACCTTCATTGTTCTGAGGCCTTCAGAAAGTCCACAAAAAGTAGAGGCTTTTAACTTGCCCTCAAGTTAAACATAGTCTGCTTCAGCCCTTAGCTCTTTCTAAATAGAGTTGGTGATATCCCTTAGATCTTCAGGGTTGAATTTGGAGGAAAGTTAAAACTATAGAAAGTTGATGACAAAATGGCTTTCTCATCATGGACAACCTAACGCTCAACAAGAGTTGGTCTGCTGTGTGACCTGGAAAAGGACACCTGCCCTCTCTGGGATCTGGGTCTGCATCTGCCTAATGTCAACCTCATAGTGATGGCTCCCATGGTTCCAATTCAAGTGAGTAGTGAGGTGGCAGCAATCAGAACTGAGCGCTAGAAGAGGCTGGTACAGGAAGGTGGTTAAGAGTGTAGGCTCTGGACTCAGAACCTGGGCTCCAGTCTCAGCTCTACCACTAACCAGCCAGCTACTTAACCTGCTGCAGATTAGGGATGGTCACATGAGATCATTCACATAAAGAACTTAGAGCACTGAGTGCACAATGAATGTTTCATAAATGTGAGCTAATCCAACCACCAGTCCTAGCATGAGTGAGCTCACCATTCAGAGCCTCAGCTCCGTCACCCATGAGGTCAGGTGACTGTACTAACACTGGATGGTCACTGAAGTCTCGCCCAGCTCTCAAATGTTAAGGAACTACACAATGCTGGTTTAGTCACCTAGGAATGTGTTCTGGGATATGTCCCTTAGCTCACTGTCAACTGGGAAGCACCATGTACCGCTCAACAGTGGCACAGCAGAGCAACGGGATTCCTCTCCTAGGACACATGGTTGTGCCAAAAACACAGCCTCCAGCCTGCCTGGTTTTGTGCCGTTAAAGGGAGTGTGAGTTATTCTTCCAGTGCCAGCCCCTGGTCTCCATGAATGCTCCAGCCCACTCAAGAGAAGAGAAACCTTTATCAGAAACAATGAGCCAGAGGAGGAGAGAAGTTAGATGACCCGTCCAGGCCCTCCCGGCTCTGAGTCTGCCATCCCCCCTCCCTCCCTCACATTAACCTGAAGGACGGATGGTACCTCATGATATGACTTAAGTGAGGTCAGATGTGCTCAAGTACATGATAAGAATTAAGTGGAAACAGCAACGGAGGCTTGTGTGATCAGAATCTTTTCTCAGATTAGACAGAGATGTTCCACTTCATCATGACATTTTAAAAGCAATCTAAAAACTTGTCCTTATTTTTACTACAAAGGACATACAAGATAAGCTTGCTTAACAAGAATATCTATTAAAAGTGGCTAAACTTTTCTCTTAAACCCAGGATCACAGGGCTACAAAGGGAAGGCCCACTTCCTGTCCTAGCTGGACCAGACAACTCAACTGAACCCCAAATAAAGTCTGACACTGGAGAAAGATAATGGGGGAGGACTGGGGAGAAGGCAAGAATTGTGAGCCTCCCATTAATATGCTGGGGGAAGATGAAGACAAGAGGACACAACCAAATTAGCACAAATAGCCTCAAGGGCTCAAATAGCAGGGGTACCTGTTTTGTCCCCATGCAAAATGTGGCAAATGAGTTTTAGCTAATTCCAGAGACGAGAATTAGGTACTTAGAAAAGATGTGGGAGCAACCAAAACCTCTTCTAGCATTAAGTGTCTTTACTCTGAGTTAAAGCCCTCTAGAAAGAGAAAGAAGGTAGAGACCTGAGGAAGCAGGCAACCAGGAATATCTGCCCCTACTCCTTCCCCGCTCCCTCACAAGAACACCCCATACAGAGAGGAAGATAGCACACTCCTAAGCGGCAAGTTACTGCCCTCTGCAGCAGCCTGGCTGTGGCATGTACCACGATGGGGGACTGAGGACAACTCAGCCAGCCCACGTGATTAGTCAAGAGGGCCCCAGTGGTGTTACAAAACATCTTCCCTTTGGGTTAAGAGACACTAAAAATATGATATTTTAACTGCTGAGGTACACAAGGCAAATGACCACGTTGAGAGAAGGAACTGATTGGGATTCTGGAGCCTGTGGTTTTAGACCAGCAACAGAAAAGCTGACTTATGCACTAGAGAAGAGAAAGCACTTAAGAGAATAAACACATACTTACAGAAATATGCTGGACACCTACAGCCCTGTGTCCGGAAGCTCTTTCTGCTGTTTCATTGCGACTGATACTGGTGAAGCCTACCTGTGTTACTCTAAAATGTCTAGAAATCTACCTTGAAAATTAACAACAGTCTGGAACACAATATATAACCTCACTTAGTGGGAATATAAATTAAAAAGTACAAAATAAGGAAAACAACCTACATGTCCTAACTAAAGGAGTAGCTTAGTAAATACAATACACCAATATAATGGAATAACATGTGGTCATGATAATACTTATGAAGGATATGCATATTCATGATATAATATCAAATAAAAAGCAAAAGACACAGTTCTGTATATACTATGATTGCAACATGCACCCATGAAGAGTAACACAGAAAATGCAAAAAAAAAAAATCATTTTGTTAAGTCAGTGGGATATTCAGAATTTATTCTTCAACAACCCCAGATCTACACACTCTTGAAATGTTTTTACATTAACTTTCTTTTTTGAGCACTATTTTGGTAGAAATTTAAAATCAGGCTTGAAGCAGTTGTGCAGAATCACGGTTTAGACTTGAGAGAAGCCTTAGCAATCAGATACCCTGCATGTCTTACAGCTGAGGAACCTGAGGCCTCGCTCGCTCAGGTTCACGGGGGCCCACAGTGCACAGCTCATTAACACTGCTGCTCTTTGTCTCTGCGGCTGCAGGACGGAGAAGTGTGAGAAGCCAAAAGGTACAGAGAAGCCACTCTATGCGGACCTGCAAGCTTCATACTCGATAGGGTCTGGCTGTTTGGAATGTTCTACAGCTATGCATTCCAGTCCAAACAGGCTTTTTAATTGATATGGTTTTATGTTGTTACATCTCCAACAATAGGTTTTTGAAATGTTCATACTTCACTGAAGTAAGATGTTTCATGTGGCAAATGCCACAGAGAATTAGCACAAAGCCCTGAAGGACAGGTTAATGCCTCATGGAACTGGAAGAAACTACTCTTCCTATACCTCTGAACTCCCTCTGGAGCCAGCCTCTTCCAGCCTCTCCTCCTACACAAACTCTGCACATAGGTGACCTGCTAAGTGCAATTCAAATATATGGGCCGGAAATAAATACCATCCCATAGCAATCACAACAAAATGAGCGCCATTCCCTGACACACCTATTCCCCCTTCCCCTCCACTCCAACAGTCTAAAATTAAGCACCAAAAAGTAGACACAACAGTCTTTGGGGAATGGCGGAGAGTGGTAAGAAAGGTGAGTTACAAATGGAAAAAAAAAATGAGTCTGGACCAAATTCCCCTGCTCCCCTTGGCAGGTGGAGGGGGAAAGTTGGGAAAAAGGACAAGAAAACACCATAAATAGCAATAAAACAAGCTGCTATTAAAATTTATGGGTATAACTGAAAACAATCAGTTCTAGCAAAGTCCTAAAATCATATACCAATTAACCTTATGCAGAAAAGATCTGAAAGTACAGAAAAAAACAAAAACAAAATAAACTCACATAAATACATTTAAATTGGAGTTACAGTGAAATGCCTCTCCTCAATCCCACAATCACTTCAAAGTCTCCAGGGAAGGTAAGAGAAGCCCAAGTGCTCACAGATGAAGAGGCTGCATCATTTAATAGGCTGACCATGCAATGCTAAGTCACAACAGATCACAGAAGGGGAAAATAACTGAGTGAGCTTGAAGATCAAAACCAGCTTGTATCCTTTGAGGATCACGCTCTCTAAGGGAGATGAAACCCCCAGACAAAGTCAGGAAAAGCAAAGCAAAAACCAAGAGACATCTAAGGATAGCACGAGGTCTGTGAATCAGAGACTGCTGGCTCCTGTGGGGCACAGTGGAAAGAAACCTGGCAGGAAGCAAGACATGTTACTGGAGGCTAAGCCAGGCTTGAGAAGAAAATGGGGCCAGGAGAGTAATCAGGCCCAGCATCACTGCCCCAGCTCTTCGGACAGGGAGAAGTTGGTGTCTAGGCAGTTAGAGCACATTTTACTTAAACAGACCTACATTTTCTAGAGGAACCACTTTGAAAAAAGCCAATTATCTGAACTACAACCACCCTTTCATCCAGTGCCCTTTGGATTCCAGAACGGGAGCACTGAAAATTGTCATCATAAACACTGTGTACCCATGAAAGCCGTCTCTTCAACATTTAGAGGAAATTCATCCACAGAGAAATATATATACCTGAGTCAAAGCATCAGGAGTTGCAGGCAGAAGATAGGAGCAAAATCCAGAGTACTTTAGCACATATTAAGGCAAATTACTGGAAAAGCAAGATAAATCACATTCTTTCCTTTTCAGTTGCTCTGGGGCAACAGTGGTCTAAGGGTAATTACAGGCATTGGATTAGCTGCTGAGTGGGCTTTTCCTATAGGCTGGACTAGACAGGGCCAGAAGGTCTGCCAAACAGAGGCTATATACAAGGACAAGTGAGATTCTTGGCTGCCATCAACTTGCTGGAGTCGGCAAATCCAAGCAGTCCACCCTCTGCCTGGCTCCTACCTAGCCCCAATCCTGTAACAAATCCTTAGACAGAATGCTGCCCAACATTAAATCAGAAGGTCCTGGGAAGGCATTTGGTTCCGCTCTAGGGAGTTCCTGCCATACAAAAATTCAGGATGCTGAGCTTCACCCACATCCTTGAAGTATAATGAGAAAGAGTACTGCAGGTGGCTTGAAGAAATCTGTTCCAGGACAAGCATTAGCCCGTTCCCTTGAGGAAGTTCATTTGGGGATAGGCACCAGTCTATTCCTTGAGGAGATGCATTCTGGGATAGGCACTATTCAGTTCCCTTGAGGAGGTCCTAGCTGGTATAGCCACCAGTCTGTCCCCTTGAAGAGGTCCATTCTGAGATAGGCACTAGGCTGTTCCCTGAGGAGGTCCATTCTGGAATAGGCACTAGGCTATTTTCTGGAGAAGGACCATTCTAGGCTAGGTACTAGTCTGTTCCCTTGAGGAAGTCCATTCTGGGATAAGCAATATTAGTTCTACTGAGAAGGCCATTCTGGGATAGGCACTATTGTTTCCCCTGAGCAGGCCCTCCTCTGATAGGCATTAATTTGTCCCCTTAAGGAGATTCATTCTGGGATGGGCGCTAAGCTGTTCCCTTGAGGGAGTCCATTCTGGAATAGACACTAAAGATGGCCTTTTTAGGATAGGCACTGGTCTATTCCCTGAGGAGGTTGTTTCTGGGATAGGCACTAGGCTGTCCCTTGAAGAAGACCATTCTAGGATAGGCACTAGGCTATTCCCTTGAGGAGGTCCATCTGGGACAGGCATTAGTGTGTTTCCCTGAGGAGGCCCATCTGGGGCAGGTATTAGTCCGTTCCCTGGAAGAAATCCATTCTTGGATAGACACTCGTCTGTTTTCTTGAAGAGGTCCATTCTGGAACAGGCACTAGTCTATTCCCCATGTCCAACCTCTACTGCCCTCCTCTTGCTAGCAGTCAACCCATAAAGTCATTTCTGATTTTCCAGACTATGATCAAATGCTAGACAACTTTCACATCATTTATCCCTAAAACACTCCATTCTGGTTCAATTTGAAAATCATAGAGACCTATCTCAAAGACAGAGTCTTGGACTGGGTAATTTAAGAATTTCCCAGGGAAGTCTCAATATAATAAACCAAGACATTTCTTTTCACAAAATGATACAATTTTTAAAAATAAAATAAAAAGCCAAACATAGTCAAAAAGTGAAATCTAGATTCCAGCACTTCAATCTGGATAGAAGTTGCAAATCTCCTAGAAATTTAAATTAGATATTATTTATTCAGGGGTTCTCTAGTCTATCAACTCACAGAAGCTACCAAAAAGAAAAAGAAAAAAAGAAAAATTTATTTTTATTTTAAAATATATACTGGTTTCAACCAACGGCAAATAGAGTAACATCTTGTCCCTTAACTCACACTCCTGGGCATATAGTCAGGGAGGAGGAATAAAACACAAAGTAAAAAAATCAAACACCTAGGTTAATCCATACAGATTTTCTAAGAAACACATTTAGTAAACGTCTAGTATAGTATCGTGTAGACTCAAAATGAAATCTAAAGGAATAGATTGTCACACTGGGAAATGATTATTTGAAAACACAAACATGCACCTTCTATCAAAGTAACCCACACTCATATGCATATGAGTGAAATGGCTCTCTTTAGACTTTTACCTTACTTTATCGCAAGGACATGGGAGAGTAATTTTATAACTTTGCTACGAATTATGACCATCACCATAGTATTTTATGCTGTATCTACAAATAAACTACTGTTCTCAATCCAACATCCTTTAGAGCACATATATAATCAATTCACTTCACTACCTCACTGGGCCTCAACTCTGCCCATGAGACAGCAGGCCGTTTCCTGCTCACACACTCCAACTGTTTCACTCCAACAGGCTCTCACTCAAGAAAGCCCTGGGCACCGGGTGCCCTTTGGGAAAGCAAACAAACAAAGCAAGTATCTTGTCTTCTACTCACATGTCATGCAGACAAGCACGGTGCGCACGCACAGGTCTACGACCAGCTCCCAGTGCTCGGGCACACGGGACACGAGGAAGGGGATTATGATCTCAGCTGGGACGTAGAACTGGAGGGCGTAGGTGAAGAAGATGCCAACGGAGTACAGCAACTTGACCGACTGGTACAGCCTGGGGAGAGAGCCAAGACACACTCAAAAGCCAGCTCAGCTTCCACATGCACTAACCACTAGAGGGCAAAATGGTCTCACGGTGAAGTGGCCATATCTATCCAGGTCACAAATGCATGTGGTCCTTTGGACCTAGCAATTTCATGTCTAGGGATTTATCCTGCGGATATATTTGCACATGTGCACAAAAAATTGACATTCAAAATATGTCACTGCAGCATTATTTAAGTATGAAAGCCTGAAAACAATTTAAATGTTAACCAGTGGGGAACTAAATAAACCATAGTGTCCCATAGAGCTGCTAAAAAGTATGAGGCAGAACTATAGGTGCTGATATGGAACTAGCTCTATGATATACTATTAAGTGAAAAATGTGTGAGGAAACAGTTTCTACAGTGTGCTACAAATTATCCCCCAAAAAAAAGAAAAAAGAAGGGAACCTCCCCCCACACACATACATATGACATTCTTACATACTCTAAACTCCAAAAGGAAATACAAGAAACTGGTAATATGGTTGCCTCTGAAATGGGCAACTGTAACACTAGGGACTTGGGGGAGGCAAATGGAAAAAACATATTCTGTATACACTTTGAACAGCTGGAATCTTTATCAGGGACATATATACTTTTAAAAATTAAAACAATTAAAATATAACAGGGCTCTTTACATCCTTCTCCTCCAATTCAGTGGTCCCTGGAATCAGACAGCGACCACACAGCCAAGAAGCAGGAGCATATCCCATCTTTCCACTCCACTGTGGCTGTCTCCCTACCACGGCTTTACATGTGGCTTCTCGGGGAGACCATTATGTCATCATCCAATATCTCTATCTTATCTCATGCCTAGGACTGTGAAGAGTAGAAAAACAAGTCTGGGGGCACCTGGGTGGCTCAGTCATTAAGCATCTGCCTTCAGCTCAGGTTGTGATCCTGGGGTTCCGGGATTGAGCCCCGTGTCGGGCTCCCTGCTTAGTGGGAAGCCTGCTTCTCCCTCTTCCACTCCCCTTGCTTGTGTGCCCTCTGTTACTGTGTCTCTCTCTGTCAAATTAATAAATAAAATATTTTTTAAAAAAGTCTGATCCATAAGTACTCAAGGATCTGCCATGATCATTAAAAGAGAAGGCCACCCTGCCCCTTATCAAAGCTCTATTTCAAACAGGACCTGCATGTATTAGGCAGCAAAGAACATGGGCCTCCCCCACCTCCTCAGAAATCTATTTAAAAGTGGTAATTATACTGTGTATAGTCTGTGGTTGAACTTAACACCTAGAAGATGTTCTTATGCTATAAACAGGAGAATACCCTGGGAGAGACTGAGTTTGACAAAAGGTCTTACTTGCTCCCAGAATAGATAATAAAAAGGCTTTGGAAAAATCAGCTGGTGGCTCTATAATTAAACTCAGTACAACACCAAAGCCTTCTGGAGTGCCGGGAAGTCTGGAAGCAGGATAGTCACCTGCAGGGATGGCTAAATAAATTGTACCCGAATGTAGGCGGAAAGATTAGAGTAACTGGGTTTGGAGTATCAGAGGAAAGAAGACAGGTGCTTATCTACGGTTTTGGATTATGTGGGCTGCTTCTGTTCCTGCTGATCCATTTTTCTTCAGTAATGCCAAGCTACCACCTGGCTCTTAAAAGGACAGGAACATTTGGAAATTTAAAAGCAGGCATTAGAGTGAAAAAGAAAGACTTTCTGAAAACAATAGTCCATTGCGAGGCTGCCACTTGGCTGGCCACCCCATAGATCTCGTCCCCAGACCCCTGCTGGTTAGGGTGTCCTGTGCTAAACACCAACAGCACTGCCGAACAAATGTTTTTCTCTATTTTCTCCACCTGTCCTTGCACAATGTCTCACTGATTGGCGCTCTAAAAACATGCACAGGCAGGTCAATCAGACCAGCCCAAAAGGTCCTTCCGATCCCCAGGGCACTCAATAAGCTTCTCAGTGTCTGCTCAGCTGCCCTCCGCAATGAAATTCTAATCTTCGAAAGAGAACTGTTGCTTCAGACACACCCTGTGACAGCTACCTTTTTATTTTTCTTAAAGGATTTATTTATTTATTTATTTGAGAGAGAGAAAGCATGACTGGTGGGGAGGGGCAGAGGGAGAGGGAGAAGCAGACTCCCCGCTGAGCAGGGAGCCTGTCACAGGGCTCAATCCCGGGACGCTGAGATCATGACCTGAGCTAAAGGCAGACGTTTAACCAGATGAGCTACCCACATGGTCTGACAGCTACCTTTTTAGTTAGCATTTCAGTATGTCTCAGTGTTGCCCTGCAATACAGTAACCAAGAGCTAACCAAAGTGAGACATAGAAGGGCTCCCCACAGGCCCTCGTCCAGGTGACAGGCCTCCACCTGCACATCAAAGCAGTGACGGCCAGGCAGAGGCACAGCAGAAGCTGGGAACCTAGCCAATTTGCCCTCCTCTCTCCTATTTGGAATGTTTAGTTGAACTGATGGGATACTTGGCCCTTCCAGGCTCAGATTTCCAGGGAGGAAGGGCATATCAGTCACCTGATAACCAATCCCTCTGGTGTACACCTCCATAGGAATTCCTCCTCTAAACAAAGAGGAAAGCTCAGGGCAGTGTCCTCCTTCTGAGAGCACCAGAAGAGTATTACAAAGTGCTTTCTCATGCACAGCATTTGGTCTTTGTGACAATCCCAGCAGGAAGAAATGACTATTCCCAGTTACCAGAAGTGGGAGCTGAGGCAGTAAGCAGCTGTGACATGCCCAAGACCACAGAGCTGGACATGGCAGACCACCTCAATCCTCTAAGCGCCAGTTGTTTCCCGAGAACATCTCCTCATTCATAAGATGTTCAGTCCCTGTGTTTAGTCCTCCTTTTCATTCAAAAGTCATCCCCTGGGTGATGATCATGTGCCAGGCACTGTGCCGGGTGCTGGGGTGCAATGGAGCCCTGCCCTCCCAGAGCTTACCGTGTAGGGAGATGACAGCGTAAACGGACAATTACAGTACTATGGCATAAGATTTAGGCTAGGGTCTGAACGGGATCCCACAAGAAGAGAAGAAAGGGGCATCTGACCTACGTGGGAATTTGTGGGTAAGACAGCAGAGAAAGTTTCTCAAAAAAAATGACTCCTAGACTAAGTCTTGCTGGCTGAGTAGGAGTGAGGTGCACGTAGGGGTAGAGCCGGGTTGGGACTGATAGGCACCTTAAAGGTTTCACCTCTATCAGAGGAGCAAAGGGAAGCCCCTCAGGGCTCTCAACAAGGGGATGTACAAATGACTTGAGTCTGAGATGGCTCATACAGGTAATGGGAGAACAGGTCTGGAGGAGTAAGACTGAGATAGGTGGATGGGTCAAAAGGCTCAGTGGGCAGCCAAGGAGGGATGGTGCTGGCCTGGGGGTGGGGTGGGGGTGGCAGCAGTGGGCTAAAGTGAAGTGAGCTGATTTAAGGTATAAGTAGAGGAAAATCCACATTCTGACCCATTAATTAAAAAAAAAAAAAAAATCCAGTGTTCCCAGGCTTCCATCCCCACCCCCACACATACCAGCAATTGGGTAGGTTGAGGGTTATGCTTCCTTGGATATTAGCTCCAAATTGCAGGTACCCCAGACACCCCAGACTGATGTAGAGGGCAGTGATGATGACCATTCCCACGTACAGGATGAGTGGAAATTTCTGGGGATCCTTCATTTTGTTTTCAAGGGGCAGAACCTATGAGAGTAGTGAGAGAGAAGAGAAAACACAGGAAAAAGTAACATTAATGGCCAAAACAAACTGTAATCTTCTCAGAAAAAGAACTGCTTTATCCTCAGGATTCCCCAAAAGCATATTTATCCTTCACAAGACAGATAAATAAAGGTAGGTTATTTCCTCAGAGCTGGAGGAGATACCCTGCTTCCCGTGTGGAACAGGGAAGTCCTGAGGGCAAGGGCAGGCAGGACTGGGCCCCAGGACTCCCGCCCACGCCAGCGCTCTGAACTCCTGCTCCAGGGTCCCCATGGGCTGGGGGTGCTCTCTGCCCCTTGGCACAGCCATATGGCAGTGTCGTCATGCCCACCCAGCACAACGGAGAACAGACCTCGTCTGAGATCACAGCT
The DNA here is from genome assembly GCA_028534135.1 of Potos flavus. Lineage (NCBI taxonomy): Eukaryota > Metazoa > Chordata > Mammalia > Carnivora > Procyonidae > Potos > Potos flavus. The sequence goes on from CM052895.1 coordinate 96,021,946, forward strand.
CGGCCAACCTGTCCAAAGAATGCAAAACGTAGGTCAGGGAAAACTGCTACTCTAATTCCCAGAAACTGTTTCCACACCTCCAAAAAGACAGATGCCGGCAGTGACATGTTAAACCTCTGAGTTAGAGAAATGGGGGTGCCGAGGGTGTCACAAGTTAGAGGATGTAGAGAGTCAGGCTCGCAAAATGTACAACAAAATCCACTTTCCAGATTCCTATTCCAAACCACTGACCTTGCTGCCCTTTCCCTCACAGCAGAGAACATTCCAAAGCAAAGCAAAGGTCCCTTTGAAGACTGGTTCCTTTAGGAACAGGGAAAACAGAAAGTGTGATTGACAAGCTTTGCAACCTGCTATCAACTGCATCTGGCATAGCTGACAAGAAAAGCAATGCAGGGCAATGTCTAGCTGCCCCACGAAACATCTTTGATCTTGTCATGACACTCCTTTTCCTTGAACACCTGAGGCCATGAGGCAGAGTGGGTCTGTGCCAGACACACCCTGGCAGATGCTGCGGGCCTGCTGCAGGCCTGGTGCTGTGAGGGGCGCCACGGCTCTGCACTCCCCACCGGGCCTCAGCACTGCAACCCCTCCCCAGCTCAGGGGTCTCAAGCTGCAGTTGATCCACATCCAAGTAGAAACAGTTTGCTTTCCTTCCGTTACCTTTTATGGAGAGTCTAGAGAGTCAGAGGGAAGGCAGGCCGTCTCCACGTCTGCCAGGCCTGGGCCAGTGGCACAAACACAGAGAGAGCACAATGAACCAACAGTGAGAAGGAGCCCTTCACCGGACACACACAACAGCCCACAGGTCCAAACTAAGAGTCATAACAGCAGTGTTTTCTCCCTTATGAAAATAGAAAACACAGAGAAATCTTGAAGTAATAGATAATGATGATTACAGAATGACTCCATTTTTAAGCCTTGGCTGATGAAATGATGCAAAGAGCAACTTCTGTGCTGTGCTGTTAGGGAAAAGTGATCTCTTCAGTACAATGCTCCTTAAGAACCCAGGGTCTCCAGGCAGCTTCCGAAACTTGACTCAATCTCTTCTTTCCAGTCCCACATACGTGGGGCCTCTTTCTCACTGCTGCAAAATGGGCCATTTCAGGCCTCAACCCCAGCAGCAGGGAAATATTTGTGTTTGTGAATCAAGGGGAGACATTCTTCCTGGGCACTGAAAAGCCCCAAGAAGGAGCAAAGGGAAAGGTGTTAAAACTCAGGACAACAACTTACACACTGATCACTTAGAAAGCCTCCCCTATGATGTTAGAGCCTTAACCCATTCCATCAATGCCACCAGGGCAATTTCTCAGTATTTTGACCAAAAAATCTGTTCAGCTTCTAGGTTTTCTTAAAAGTATACAAAGTGATAGAGAAATTGAAAAAGGATAAAAAGATATCCCATGAAAGGAAAAGTATCTTCCCTTTTCCTAAGCTCTTGGCCAGCAGAACTAATAATTTTCTTCAAAGAAGACTTCTGGACCTTTACCATGAAAAATATAAATAAAAATCAAATTAGGTACAACTGAGTGGCAGATTCCTCTCCTTAAGGAGAATTGGGTGAAATCACAGCAATGATGGGGGAAGCTAAGCCAGGAGTGAAGGCTAAGGCTATTTATCTACACACAAAAAAATATTGCACATCAATGTTCTAGGACGGAGAGATAATTTGTGTGTTTACTGATTTAATAATAAAATCAACAGTATTATTAAAAAAAATAAAAATCACTAAATGTTCATTATGTGTCAGGGACTATGCGAAGCACTTCACACATATCTTATTTAATTCTAACAACTATAATCATTAAGTTCACTTTTCAGAAGCAAACAATGAAGGCTCAGAGAAGTTACGTCCCTACAAAGGTCACACAGCTACTCCTGGGCAGAGCCAGGACTCACCCCAAGTCAGTCTGACTCTAGACCCTGCATTCCCAATTGCCATGTATTACTGCTTACTACACACACACAGGATGGCTGTGCAACAGGGTGTGAATGTAAAAGTTCTTAAATCACATACGATTTATTTTCAAAAGCTAGAGCTGGGAAACTCCAGTGGAATCCCTGAAATGCTGTCCATTAAATGGCCAGTAAGTTTCAGAAGATAATTTCTAATAACAATTCCTCAGCCTTCCGTCAAGCAGACCTCACAGACATCAAGGCCAACAGATCATCACAGTGCAATTCTTACCATCCCAATGCCTTCAAATGCAAAAATGGCTGTGCCAAAGAACAGAGGGTAGGTCTTCCAGGGCGCCACCAATGGGAGGCGGCTGGGGTCTGGGATATTCTGAAAGAGAAAAGAAAACAAAGTGAAGGTTATGCAGAGATTGGAGATTTGAACTCCAACATCAGAGAGGTCACACCTTTTCCTAAATCCAAGATCCTGTGAAGGGAGAAAGTTTGACATCTGAGAGATGATTTGGGGGATGTTTAGCTTTTGTATTTTTTTCCCTTTAGGCTGAGAAAACCCTACCTGCTTTGGGGAAAGACGATAGCCCAGTTTACTATAAAAAATTCAAATGTTGCAGCATAAAAATAGTTACATTCTTCCATTAGGTAATCCCATTCCCAGAAATTTAATCTGAGTAGGGAAAAAAATCAAAATATAAAAAAATTAGAGCCAGTTACTTAATAGTAATTAAAAACAACCTAAATATTCCCAAACAGATAAAGCTGGAAGGAAAGGTGGAAGATTTTTAAAAGAGCTCTTTTCTTTTTTTTCTATGCTTGCCTGCCTTCCTTCCTTCCTTCTCTTAATTCTTGTGAATGAGTTTGGACACTTGAAAAATTTTATTGATAAACACATAACAGGATTACTGGCACACTGCAGGACAAAATAGCAAAAAAAAAAAAAAGCACTTAAAAATAAAGGCAAACAAAAACCAAGGCAATTGTTAACTGCAAGTACAATGTAAAGATTTACAAGGAAGGAGATGCAGACACAGAATCCTCCCTGGATCACCACTGAACAATAGCCCCCAGTAATGGATAGCATCAAAGGAATAGTACTCAGCATGGGACAGAAGCTTCTGTCCTTTCAGAATGTGGCTTTTTCAACCACGTGCATACACTGCTTATGTTAAAATAAGAGTTGATTTTAAAATTGCCTTTACAATGTTTTAAAATTGATTTAACCATAGAGGTATTTAGATAAATATGGGGCACGCTCTAACAGTATAACCGAATAATATCAGTGAACAAAAGATCTAATACTAATCTCTGTAATAGGCTTCTCCTTGAGAGTTTTCAAAGCAAGTATACTATAGTCTCCCAAAAATATAAATAATTTAAAAACCTCTTCCCCCCCCCCCCCCCGAGCCCCTGCTAATAAAGATCTCTTTATAAGAAGTATTTCAGTATCTGGAATGAAGACAGACTAAGAAACAGTTTTGCTCTACAATGAGACAAAGAGTGCAATTGCCCTGTAATTATTCCTGAATCACACTACAACTTAAGTTCTTGGAAACAGGAGCAATCTGTTGGTTAGTGGATGACTATTGCCCAGGTTCATACATCAGATCTGGCTGAGGTATCATAGAGGGAATTTCAGAATCCATGTCTGGGGATACTGGTGTGAATGAGATCAGCAGAAGGAATTTATAATTCTACATACTTAATGATTGTTACTGACTTAAAGCCCGACCCATTAAATGAAAAAAAGTTTAACGTGCAAAGAAACACATTAAAATCAGCTCGTTATCAATGAAAGAGCAGAGCAAGGCTAACTCCATTAAGGAATATGGAACCCTTAACCGCCAAAGACTGTAAACCCCGTCTTTACCCTGCCAAACTCGCGTGCCAATTCTGACCAGAGTGATAGGCTGGTTCAGACAGCTACTTTAGGGAGAATCGTAATTCAATTGGCCATTTGCGTATGGCCTATGTGTGTTACAGTCTTATTGGCCACTGAGTGCTTGTTACCAGCTCATTGGCCCCTGGCCCCTATAAAACCACTGCGCCTTCTGAGACTCGCTCTCTTTCTCCACAACACGCCGCTGCGTTGGTGAGTGTGGGAGGATGAGCCCAAGCTAGCTCGAATAAAGGCTCTTTTGCTTTTCCATCGGACTCAGCTCCCTGGTGGTCTTTGGGGATCTAAAGATCTGGGCATAACATCAACTTATTATCTCCTCAATTCTATGATACTATCAATTTCAGTGATGATAGCTTTTGGAGAAAATGCCATTAATGTACATAAGGATTGCAAGATGTACTCCAATTTTGGAAACATTATAACTGTGAAAAAACTGCATCTCAGAATTAAGGAAATGCAGTGATAAATACATTTATTGGGAGCCCCCTCTGGGTGCCACCTGTCAGTCCAGGTGATGAAGATACGGGGAAACCTGCACAGGTGGAAGGCCTCAGTCAGCTTCCTGGGCTGGCGTGTGCATGAGGAGCAAGAGCACCAGTCACACACATTCCCAGGACTGGGAAAAAATTCAGAAATACCGGATAGTGGGAGAAGATGCCAAGACAAGATAAGTAGTAACAACAGCATCAGCAACAAAAGTGACCCAAAGGGAGCATCTTACATACCTACACACCTACACAATACATCAAAATGAAGCTGCTCAATGCACAGCCAAACCACCATCGTCCCCAGGTGCTCCCAGAGCAGAGAGCACCATGTGATCTCACACACAGCTCCTGGCTGAGCCCAGAGGCCGGCTCATACTCGCTCTCAAGAAATCAGCAGGGCTGCCTCATCTGCATGTGCTGGTTGCACGACACCCAGACAATGCTCTGAACGGACACTGCCTTCACCTGGGACTGAGACACTGTCGGAACCCACATTCCCATCCCAGCCCCCTGTTCACGGCAACCACCGCAGTCCAACGACCTGCAGTCCTTTCAAATTAAACATAGCACATGTGCATGTCTGTGTGAGCTGGGCTCGCTCACTTTAATGTCCACGGCAGTGTGTCCCAGGCACTGATTGAGATCTCTAATTACAAAGTTAAATCATGCATTTATTTACCCTTCCTTGTTTTAACTTAATTTGCCAGAGGTAGAGAAGGAAACCCTCTGGAAATGGTCAATCATGCGTTCACGGGCCCTCCATCCATTCCCATAAAATACAGGTCATGGACAGCAGCTTATTTTGTTTTTAAAACCAGTTCCGTAGAAGAAGAGTCAATTATCTGCCACCCATCTGACTTCCTAAGACAGGGAAAACCAGTAAATGCACACTTAGTACAGTGTTAATCTAAATTCATTATGTCGTATCCTCAGTGCAGGAAGTGCTGTTTTACAATGCACTGTTTTCCTAGAAACCGTATCAGTGAGTGACCGGGTCACTGTTAAGCAGACCGTGTGAAAATGAGTCAATGTTCACCTGTCAGAATGACCGATATTAAGATTGATACATCTAGTGTTGGCTACTTATGCACTATGGAAGGGAGTCTATATGAAATTGGTAAATAGCTTTTGGAAAAGCAACACAGCAATATAAAAATTCAAAAGTGCACATTCTTTAGCAGTTACATCTCTAAATAAATACCTTGGAGAAGTATTTATACATGTCTACAAAAAGAAAGGCCTAAGAATACTCACTGTCATAATACTAAAATAACACTAAAAATTATAAATGACCTGACAGTCCACTGACTGGGGACTTGTTCAATAAACTATGGCACCTCTATTCTCTGAAATACTATGTAACAATTAAAAAGAATGAGGTAAAACTATGCGTATCAACATGGAAAGCTCCCTGAGGCATTGTCAAGGGAAAAAAAAGCAAGGTAAATGAATACTACATCTAATAATTTTTAAAACTATGTTAAAAACAAAACCAGACATACTTTTGTTTTATACAGTTTTCTACATACTAATATACTGTGTAGATACATTCATAAGACCTAGACAGAGACAGACCAATCACATAGAGTGAGTCCCTGAGAGAAAGAGACTCAGGGTAGACACGTGGTTTTCAACACTTGTGTTGTCTGTATTTTAACGAATATGTACTGATGAGTTCTTTAGGGAATTAAATTTAAATACCTTTTTTAAAGTTATGCTTTTATTCACTGGCTTTCACTCTTTTCTTAAGTCTTGGCAAAATGCACTGTCTCGTCCATAAAGACCCACAGTGTTTGAGGGCACATTTGTCTCAGCCTGGTCGTCTACCCATAAACATACAGATGTCCTCTCTTGTACTACCCACCCACCTGTCCACATGGGCTATGTAAGAGGGGCAGATAATAACTGGATTTATAATTTGGACAAATAAATAAATAACTGGAGTGGTAAGGAATTATTTTATCTAAATATTAAGTTAGAGAAGTTGATTTTTGTTTTCACCTTAATATTCCTCTATTTTCCCATTATACAATCATTCATGTATTAATTAACCAGTTGGAAAAAAGTCTAAACCAGTGATCTCAATGGGGATGATTTTGCACCCACATACCACTGCCCCCACCCCCCAGCACATTTTTCAATGTCTGGGAACATTTTTGGTTGTCATAAGTTGGGGCATGGCTGCTACTGGCACCTAGTAGGTAGAAACAAGGGATGCTGCTAAACATTCCATGTTGCACAGGATTCCCCCCATGACAAAAAATTATCTGGCCCAAAATGTCACTAGTGCCAAAGTTGAGAACCCCTAATCTAAATATACCATACATATGTTACGTAAGTAACATATCCCTATTTACGTTCCACTTGTTTTGTTTGCTGCTTTGATTATATAATAGGCAGAGGGAAAGCCTTAGCTTTCTTACCTGGACAATGAACTGGTAGATCATAACCAGGCTAACCAGCATGGTGATGTTGGCCAACAGAGAGAAGATGGACAGGGCTCGGAGGTTCCTGACAAAAACCAGGAGCACCAAAAAGGGCAGGAAGGTGAGCATGTAGAGTCGTGAATCCATGGTGGGCGTCAGAATTACTGTCTCATTGTTATGGCAGTTGTTGGTGGTCCCATTGGCTGCTTCTATCACCTAAATTGAGGGGAAGAAATGCAATAGAAAAGGCCTCTCAAATGGCAAAGGCCAGTGGACCTCCCACCAAGAGGGGTTCCTAACTGAAGGCTCCGTATGTGAACAAGGCCATACAGAATGCCGCATTTGGTGAACCATCTTCCAAGATCTTCATTATTGTCATCGGCAACCCAACTGTCTCAGCTGGGTTTGATCATATCTTACCTAAAGACAGGACAGACAAGGTATCTTGAAGTTTCTCAATGCCCTATGTCTTTAGATGAAATTAAACAAAACACACTATTCTATGTAAAATGTTAAAATCTTAATTCTTTTGTTGACCAAAGTTGGCTTAGAAGGAATCCTAAACTAAAAGTCCACTCATCTCTTGTCACTTTTTTTTTTTTAAAACCAATGCCCTACCTGTTTAAAGTTGTCAGCCAGAAAGACAAAATAGACACAGCAGAATCCCAGCTGCGTGACGATCAGGAAGAAGTCCACAATGTGCCTGCAGATGGGGAAGGGAACAATACAAAGATCGGAAGGATTAAAAGCAAGATTTCCAGAGAGATAGATGTTTGAACAGTGCTTTTTCCCAGGTCATCACAGACTGTTCCCACGAGGTGACAAGGATGAATGTGCCCTGATAAAAGGAGAAATGGTGCTAGGTGCCACCAGTCTGGAGCTTTGGAGGAAAGGGAAGAAGGTCCTATCTGTGTGGTGATTGAGGTCTCCTTCCTATGTCTTGTGTAGAATGCTGTATGGGGTCAGGCAATCCCGAGATCAGAATGGCCAGAGTGGAGCACACACACCAGGACCACAGATCGGTCCCTTGACCTCTCCCTCCCCGCGGAAGGCCTATGCCATCTCACACTCTTTGTTCTAAAGCTACAGGGAACCCTCAGCATAAAGCCTAGGAAGTAGACCCCTTTACGATCTCTTTCTATAACTTGAATCCAAGAACCAACCTACTCTCACATAAGTACATAGGAATAGATGTACCATAACAGACCATTGGTGGAAGCACTGTTAAAACAACAGCTGGTGACAACCTAAAGAGTCATCAAAAGGAAAATGATTAAATGACAGACCATTCTTAAATGGAGCAGTACACAGCAGGGAAAAAGAATATATTAAGCCTATATGTGCTGATACAGATATGTCTAGGACCTTTAATAGAAAAAAACAAATTTCCAAATAGTATGCAAAGTATGGTCCATCTGTGTAAAAAGACATTAAGAACATGTGTATGTTTGTATACATATAGAAAATTCCAGAAGTATACCCATTTAACTGTGATCAGCATATACTTTCACTTTTCACTTTATGAATGCCTATTTTGCTCAAAAAAATTTTTTTTACCATGAACACACATTAACTTCATTAAAGAAAGGAAGCGAATATGAAAGGAAGGAAGAGGGAGGGGGAAAGTGGAAAAACAGAGGGGAAGATAAGAGAGAAGAGAAAAAGGATGGAAAGGAGGGAGGGAGGGAAAATAGAATCAATCAACGACCAGCCAGCCAACCGATGGTGGCCACTTGGCACTATGGCTTCTCCCAGTCCCAGGGAATGATCCTGCTGAAAGAATCGCAAAAAAACCTGCATCACAGGAGGAAGCTGACTATGTGTGAACTATAAAAGCCTCCCAATGACCATTAGAAGGAATTTTCCTAGAGAACAGAGCTTTCATGTAGTTCAGTTGAAAAAGAATAGAGCGGCGCCTGGGTGGCTCAGTCGGTTAGCATCTGGCTCTTGATTTCGGCTCAGGTCATGATCTCAGGGTCGTAAGATAGAGCCCTGCATCAGACTCTGTGCTCAGCAGGGAGTCCGCTTGAGATCCTCTCTCTCCTTCTGCCCACCCTCATGCACACAAGTGCACTCTCTTTCTCTCTCTCAAATAAATAAATAAATAAATCTTTAAAAGAAAAAAGAAAAAAACAGAAAAGGACTCGGCCTCTGATGATATCAATTCTCTATCTATACACATAGCATTTCCTCAAACAGGAAACAAAAATTAGAATATTTCCCTCTGGCATATGAAAAGTTACCATAAGGAGAAATTTCCAAACACCCCCCCACCTCTTGAAATGTGTCTTTCCCCAATAAACCACTGGTTCTAGCTCAGCTCATCTCTTCCTTGAAGCCTTCCTTCTCTTGCCCAGTGTCTTGCCCTTAAAGCACCCACCCTGTGCACTTCTCATCTGGCACAGGCCACAGTCCTTAAATCTCCTCCCTGTCTGAGCGCCTAGGATGCACTTCCAGCTCATGATACTCCCTCCACTGGTATAGGCTGTTCCTGATCTCTTGTCCTCAAGCTTCCCACACATCCTTCTCCTTACAGAGACTCCAAGTCCCTAAGGGCCGGGACCACATAATTTGCCCCGGGAGGATCTCCCCTCCCCCAATACCTGGAATTGTTCTACAATACTTATAAGACAGTGCTTAAACATCTTTACTGAACAAATGAGTAAATTAAAAAATAATCACTGGTCATAGACCTCCAAAGCTCAAACGGCCAGTTTACCAATGAGGAAAGGGGTCCTGAGCCAAGGTCCCCAGATGTCTGCTGGCAGATCTGAGCTAGAAGCCAAATCCACAGACTCTATGCTCTTTCCACTGCTCACACTGCCTGCCACATCTCACCTCCCTGTCTGAAGGTTTCCGCTCTGGGAGTTCACAACATCAACAAAAGAGGAAACTGGTTACCTTCCCCAGTGTGCGTGGTTCCGGAGCCAGGAGCTGGGGCTGGATTCCAGTCCGTACATCACTGTATCCCCATAGTCCACAAAAGGCTTGTTCAGTCTGGGGTCGGGGAGAGAAGGGCAGAGTGTGTAGGTTTGACAAAAAGTGACATAAAAAAGGTAGCTCATCGAGACCTGGGCCAGTTCCCCACCTGTCACCCTGGAGAAACCACTGAGTCCTGTACCTAATGCTTTCAAGGACCAGAAAATGTTAAGTTGCCAGGACAGCTACTTTCTTATAATTAACGACCATCTGGTAGAATCATTTCAGTGAGGTAAATCCTACACAGTGCATGGAAGTAGAATGTGGTCTCTGTCCACTGGACATAAGTAAATATGACAGATGACGACGAACTGAAAAAGAATACAAAAATAACCAGGGAAAGGGAATGCTGCAACTAGCAGCCACCTTCAGCTAGCGCAAAGAGTTTAGAGTGGTCTGCCTAAATCCTCTCTTTCAGTGTGCTGGTAAGAGAACCCAAAAGGGCAATTTGGCAGCTCAGAGGGCTCTCACCTGTGGCAGAAGTGGTGAGCACATTTCACCAGGATACCCATGCAGTGCACAGCTATGAGGCCTATCACCAGCAGGCTGAGGGGACCCATCTGGAGACCGGTGTTGTGGACAAAAAAGAGAGAGACAAGCAGGTAGAATTAGGAGTGAGCCCAATGGAGGCTGGATTGGGAAATGATCAAAACACTACTAAGGCACCTTCCAGTGACAGAACTTCTGGCACTGCATTAGAGAGAGAAATGTCATCATGGAGATTAGCTTGGTGAGAAGGGCACCATCGGAACCTTAGCCTGCCTGAAAAAGAGTTAATCTCGTGGAGAAGAATGACACAAGATAAGGCTGTTTCAAGACAGCTATAAATCAGCCAAACAGAAGGCTCCTGTGGTCTGGGAAGAAGAGACAGGTGAAGGGGTGGAGGGAAGGGGAAAGTTCTCATTAGAGCAATGCCAGATCAGGAAAAACAGCCCTTAGCTAAGGGCAATCCACATTTCTGAGCTATCTCCAGCTCTAAGAGAAATCAAATGGCTTTAGATTATAGTCTATAGGGGATGAATCATAAAAGAAAAAGTAAAATTCTCAGAGTTGGCCTCCTAGAGGTGGGGTATGGAAGGACTATGCAGAAAACTAACAAACTTCTATTCCTTATTCATTAGTTAATATTATTGATAGAAACTCTCTAAGACATTTTAAGTACATCCTCCTCACCACAGAGTAAGCTCCATGAGGGCAAGAATCTTTCTCTTTTTTATTCACCAATAATATTCAGAGCCTAGAACAACATCTACCACACAGAAACCCTTCAATAAATATGCTTAAGTAAATGAACACCTGAATTTTGCTTTCTTCAGCTGAATTTAAAAGCTTTCCATTTTTAAATGTTTTAAATGAAAGATTTAAAAAAAACACACACCACCTCCTAAAATTTGTCATGATACTTCCCTTCGCCAATGCAGACCCTTACCAAGATGCCAGCATTTTTCACTGCCAGAGGCAGCCCCAGGAGTCCTGTGCCAATGTTGCCTTTTAACAGGTGGATCAAAGTCTGGAACCATCTGAAGTGGGAAGAAAGTAGACAAGGGCATGTTAGCAATAATGACAGCTAACATTTATTACTCATGTAGCACTGTGCTAAGTGCTTTCATGCATTATCTCATTCAATTTCTACAACAACCCTATAAGATATGTATTAACTTTATTTTATGGATGAGGAAGATACTTGCTCAAGGCCACATATCTAGTAAAGAGTTCAGCCAGGATTCAAACCCAGACAGTCTGACCCCCGAGTCCTCTCCTGGCCTCTGTGCTGTAAGCTCTGTTCTCTGTGGCATCTCCAAGAACACTAGCTCTCTGGCAGATTAGACCAGAGGGAGACCAGGGCTCCCTGTAGGCACGGTATCCTTTCCTAGCAGCCCTGGCCTGTGTTTCACCAAAGCTGTCCACTGTAAAGACTCATATCCAAAACTGCAACAGAGGATGACAAGCATAAGTGTGAAGGACAGACGCTGGTGTGAGAGAAGGATGAGGGAAATAAGAAATAGAAGCCCAGAACCCATAACAGAAAATGCTATGCAAAGTAAACGGATCGAAAGGAGTATGATACCACAATCGGCCAGTCCCTGGTGTACTTTGTATTTGAAAAAAGTCAAATACCAGAGTCCTAGGATTGGAGAAGCCCTCCTCAACTGTCACCTAGTTCCTCCTTCTGCCTTGAGGACAGATTTTCCCCTCACCTGTTATACAGACTGTCCACTTCGAGCTGTAATTATAAAGCCTCTCATGCACCCTCATTCATTTTTTTACTCAGCAGATCCTACCTGTTATATGTAAAACATTGTGTTAATACAGTGGTAGAAGTAAGTATGAATCAGATAGGGACCTCGGTCTCTAGAAATTAATAATGTCTCAATGAAAATAAGGCAGATACATTAATAACTACCTAGACAGAAAGATGTCTTCTTAAGAAGTGCCCAGGAACAGTGCTCAGGGAGGGGGAGGCAGGTGAGGGTTCACAGAGGGGAGACCTGAGCCTAGCCCAGCAGGAGCTTGCCAGTGTGCCCATGAGGAAGAAAGGTCTGGGAACACAAGCCCAGAGACAGACTCAGGGCACCAACACAGAGGAAGGAGTATGTCATTTTGTGGTCACTTGGGTGGGGTGACGGTGAGCAATCTGTAGAGAATGGGAACTCCTCAAAGCACTGACAGCAGAGAAGTGCCCCCATCTGCTGCACTTTCTATCCTGTTACCTCCACGATACAAAACAGGTTAAATACAGCATCACTTTGCCCTCAATCACAGACTCGCTCAAGATTTGGTCCCTGGCACTGTCTGGAAATTCTTTTGCACAAATACCCTAAATCCCTCCTAAATGATGCTTCCATATATTTCTTCACATCTGCAATTCAGTAGAAACTGAAAGCAAATAAAATGCGTTAACTCATAAAGGCCATAATAAATATGACCTGTCTATACTCTCTGAAATGGAATGTTACTTTTGGTACTCTTTCTCCTACCTCCAGGAAGAAAACTTCTTGACCTTCCTACTGTCCCAAAGCTTTTCAGGAAAGATCAAGAACATGTCTTTGAATCTAAATGAGAAGAGGCTGAGCACTCTCCTGGACTATCCTGAGGAAACAGCTTAAGGACCGCAAGGGTAGAAGGGAGGCTCCTTCATTATCAGCAGCCAAGTGACCAAGAGATTACAGGCAGGATGATGGGCCAAACAAATATCTATATTAGCAAATGTTTAATATACTCCAGGCAAAGGTAAGCATTGTAGTAAAACTCACCTGCCTACCAGAGGCCTCCCCAAAATGCCTCTAAGCTGGGTTTTGTAGATCAGGTACCCTTTTAGCCCTGGCTCTGCCAGTTAACTCCATATGACAATTCCACTCCATTGTCTGGACCTTTGTCTCAGCTGTAGAGTTAGGGGACTGGATGGGACAGCATACTTGCCAACATCTCGTCAGCTCTAAAACACCAGGATTCTAGGCAACTGGCCAACATTATTCTTTTCCATCAATGGCCTCAAGCTTGGATCACCCAAAACCACAGAGTATCACAAAATTAACTCCATGGACTGCAAAGTCTTAACTATGGGGGATATAGGGAGTGAACCCTGAAAATCTCTGTAGTTCTGTTTAAGTTCTGAATCAGTAGTTTTTACACTTTTTTTTTTTCCTCAGGAGCCTTTTATACACTCATAAATTATTGAGGATACCAAATAGCTTTTCCTTATATGAATTATGTCTGGTGATATATACTACTAGTAAAAGTCGAGAAATAAAAAAATTATTAATTAATTAAAATAACAAAATTACACATAAATATAAATTACAGATTTTTTTAAACTGTTATTATTTTTTTTTTTTTGAAGATTTTTATCCATTTATTTGTAAGAGCGAGAGAGAGCAAGCTAAAAAGGGGGAGGGGGCAGAGGCAGAGGAACAGGGAAAAGCAGGCTCAATGCTGAGCAGGGAGTCTGACACAAACCTTGATCCCAGGACCCTGGGATCATAACCCAAGCCAAAGGCAGACACTTAACCAACTGAGCCACCCAGGCGCCCCTTAAATTGTTATTATTTTTTAAAATAACAGATTTTTAATGAAAAGTAATTCTATTTTCCAAAATAAAAAATGGCACTAATTTACTTTTTCTGCAAACCTCTTTAATGTCTTGCTTGACAGTTGGATTGTCTACTTCTGCATTCAATCTGTTGTGATATGTTGTTTTGGTTGAAGTACATAAAGAAAATCTGTCCTCATACAGACATGAAGTTGGAATGTATTTAATAGTCTCTTTAGACAATTGTGGTGATTTTCCTTTGATATTACCCAGAAATTCAACACATGGTTGTTTCTTAGAAGTTAGTTATAATGTGGAGTCTGAACTTTTGATATCCTATCACATTAAAAGCTACTGGTGATCTTGCCCTTCAAATGGATCTTTTACTCATGCACAATTTTCTAGTATCACACTGACCATTTGGAAGATACTAGTTCCCTGAATTATGCAGATCTTTCAAATGCTGGCACATTTCATTACACAGTATCTGAAAAAATCACATTTATTAACATCACTGATCTTATCAGATGTCTTTAAGTAGAGGGAAGCTGTCAAGTTCAGTGTTGGATACTAGTTTTTTTTTTTTTTTTCTAGTTTTGCTTGAAAGCTCAAATTTTATTGTGGGCAACAATTACCATTGATTATTTTTCTTGAGGTGATGGTCTCATTCCTTTCATTTTCAAAAAATGAAGTACTCAGTACTGTCAAATATTTAGGTCTGAATAACCCACAGTTCATTAGTTCTTCCTAGAAAAAATAGTATTCTATGAAAAAAAAAAAAAGCAGCTAGTTCAGTTCACAATTCCAATAATCACTCAAGGTCTTGTCCTTGAGATTAGTATCATATTTGGTAGAAGTATTTCATGTCTACTTCCTATTTGGTCAGGCAGATTATTTAAAACCCTGTACTGAAGAGTTAAGTAATAAAATGAGTAATTTGACTACTTCATCAAGGACCTGCTTAAGTGACACTGGCTAATTCTTTGTACATGTGTGGCAGCAAAAAAATATGATGACTAGCATAAGTTGGTGGCACTGCCTGGTTTATGCTAATGTATCAGCAATTTTACCCACCACTGCTGCTGAACCATCCACGTAAACGTCAACACAGTGAAAAGACAAATAACATCTTAGCATTATTATGAAAATAGTTTCAATTTCACAGACTTCTCGAAATGGTACCGGAAACCCCAAAGGGTCTGAAGACCACACTTTGCAAACGGCTGCCCTTGATAATCTAGAGAAAGCAGTTTTGGTCAACCGGTTTCTCAGCCTGCCAGCCTGGGGAAAAAGTACCAAAGCTCAACCAACAGCTGGTATAATGCCACCCAATATGGCGACAAGAAGAAAAACTTGCCCGATAGAATAAAATGAGGCTGTTGTCAAAGCAGTCAATAGCTTGACATCAAGTGTTAGGAAATAACTTCACTAAACACACCATTATGGAAATGTCTGGGCTTCCTATTTGCACCCCCGATTAGGGATTTTCACTGAACCCCTAACCCTTTGAAGAGCCAGTTAGATGCATGCATGTACTTTATTCCTTGTATTTTGTTCCTTGTACTTTGTTCTGCATTCTTTGCTCCTTGGCAAACTAGGTAGCAGGGTGGAGCAAGGCACAGTAGACAAGGAATCCAGCTCAAAAACTTGTCTCTAACACCCTGCCATATCAGAGATTCATGAGAGCTAACACAGTCACCTCAATCGGCTTACACCTTAAGCACACCTGGCATGTTTTCTACACATAAATGCTTATGTGGATCCTGGCCCCAGGCAAGTACTCAGCCAACCCTCCTTGTCCAAGGGAGTACTTTCCCCAGGTCACTTGCGATATCTAGCCTCATTTACAGATGGGCTTTCCTGGTCCCGTATACCACAGTATCAGGGCAAGATGAGCCCTCACGACAAACCATACCCTGGAAAATATGCCAATACAAGCCCAAGGAAGGTATTTCCTGATTTTCTCAATTTCTAACAAGCAAGGAGAAATGATTTTAGGTTGACTACTAGTTATAACCCAATGTGGAAAAAAAGGTAATCAGGATAGCTAATAGGCACCCATTACTTTCAACATATACAAAACCTGTGAACTACCATCCTGAAGTGCTAGTGGTTGGTTCTGAACTTCAGAGAGGTCCCTTTAAAAATGAAAATCTAGACCCCATATGGCAAGCATTGCACAGACAAGCTGATGCCTGAGAACAAGAAGGAGCAAAAAACTGGAAGGGAAACTATAGAGAGAAAAGCTCGGAAGAAGTATTTCACAATGAGTATGACTTCTGAAGGGAAGCTATCACATGCCGTTGGCTGCATCTGGAGCTCCTTCTGCCTGGAGGATGCCAACTGAGTGGACAGGTTAGGAAAACAGGGGAAAGACGGTCCTCACTGCTTCCAGTTGTTTTGTATGCAACCTTTCCCATCAGCCAACACTGCAAGCAAATGGGGGAATCTACAAACACACGCCACATGAGAAATAAGCTATAGAGATCAAATCTTTAGGAGCAGAAATCAGCTAGTGCTAATGTGGACAGACCATATCCTCTCGTTCTATCCCTATTTACAAGAGAAAATGCCCTGCTCCAGGAGACACTGCAGCCAGAGGGAGCTTCACCAGTAATGACCTCCAAGAGAAGCTTCAATAGTTGGCTTGGGCAGTCACACCGGACATCGTTTAAGTCTAGCACATAAAGGATTCCCTCAATAAGTCACATCCAACCCACAGGGGAACACAGAAAGGATAATAGCTAAGCTTGGGGAATAAACAGAAGGGCCAAAAAAGATGCAATGCTGGGATTTAGAAAAAATATCAGAGGTCTGTTGATTCAGGATTGAGTCAGAGAACTCAGTGGGGTAGAAAACCCTCCTCCGAATCTTCTAATTCAAGTGGGTGAGTAGCGGTCAGCACAGCTTCACAGTGGGGTCCTCAATTTTCTCTTACATTTGGGGAAACTAAGGCCCAGAGAGGGCCAAACTCCACCAGATGAGTCATGAATGGAATTCAGTTTCTTTTTTTTTTTTTTTTTTGGAATTCAGTTTCTAGTGATAAGACTTACCCCTCCCTAGGGAGTGCTAGGCAGACCTCTTCTTCTCAAACTCTTGATTTTTTTTTTTTTTAAGAGAGGGGGAAGAAAGGCGGGGGAGAGGAGGAGCAGAGGGAGAGGGAAAGAGAGACTCTTAAGCAGGCTCCATGCCCAGTGTGAAGCCCAGTGTGAGACTCGATCTCACAACCCTGAGATCAGGACCTGGAGCCAAAATCAAGAGTTTGATACTTAAATGACTGAGCCACCCTGGTGCCCCTCAATCTGAAACTTTTTAAGTGCAGGAGAAATTATTCCTCCCTCCCTCTTACCACTTCTTCAGCCAAATGAACTGACTGGTGACGGGGACAGAAGTCTGGGCAAGACTGCAAATGAAGCTTCCAATTGAGCCTACAAGTATTTGAGGTTCTAGCACAGATGATCCATGGTTCTGAATTAAGAGAATGTTCTCTCTAGAAGTTTCTCTTATGTTCAGCACCAGCCTTCCAGGACCAACATAGCTGAAAGGAGCAAAGAATATAAAACAGATGGAGGGAGAGTGGCCAGCAAGGAACTCAAATCTTAGAGCTGTTACTCACCCAATCTCTTTATATCTTCCTTCCATCTGTAAAATGGACAATTGATAAAATGGGGGAGCAAAAATACCTCTAAGGGAGACTATGTTAACAATACAAACATAAAAACATGAATCACACCCAGGACGGAAGAAGAAATAGCTACTTACGTTGTGCTGTTGCTTTCCCCAAACCGCTGGTAGGAGCCCTGGGAAGAGAAATTGTTTAGGCCTTCGGATGGGCTCTCCTCTGGGCTCACGTCTGTGGAGCTGTAGTCATGGTAGTCCTCATTTCGAAGTCTCTGCGTGGACATGGTAGCTGGGGAGACAGGGTCACTGCTAAGACCTCCAGCAGCTGGGGCCTTTAGCTCCAAGCCTGCGGTGGGCTCTGTGGCAGAAGCAGCCATTGTCACAGCAGCTCAGTGACAGCTGCACTATGAATTAAGTACAGTGACAGTGCCTGATACCAAGGGAAATGGAAAAAGTGCAAAGTACACATGGGCGGGCTGAGCTCACTTGGCTTCTGTCTCCCAACCTTCTCAGTGCCCCACTCATAAATTCCTAAATTTGCCACCACATACCTGGACAGAGCAAAGGTGAGGCACTGCGTAGGATGGGTGGGGGAAGACGCAAACAGGTGCTTCCAGGAAGCCTTCCCTGTTCCTTTGGCTGGGAGTAACTATCCCCTCCTTCCAGCTGACTTCTTTGAACACTGAACAACAGATATATTGTATCTACATCCATCTTCTCCAGGAGTCAAGCTCTCAGAGATGAGAACCTGAATAGTCCTGGCTGCATCTTATTTTTCTCCTGCATGCATTAGTAAAAGAACCTTGTTGCATTCAAAAAATCCCCTCCGAATCATCCAATTATGCTCAGATTCCCCACCAGGTTCCAGAGCCACAGATGACTTCCTCTCTCTCTCCACCATGACCTCTGGCCCATCCTGTATTCTTTGGAGGTCACCAGCGACCCTCCTCCCCTGACCCCAGGACTCTTACCTTGCAATAAGCCAGAACTGTAAGCAGCTCAGAGGAAGAGCAGGAGCACGAGAGGGCTCACCACTGGCCCTCATTTCAATACCTCCCCTCCAGACTCTTTTATTTTTACAGATTTGCCAACTTTGTAAAGATGGTAAAAGAAGAAACCCTTTCTGTTGTGTGTTGGGGAAGGATGGTAAGGGTATTGTCTCCAGGGTGGACTTTCTCAGTAATGTTATTACAGAAAGAGAACAACTTTTCTGAGCCACACAATAAGGATACATTTTGGGAGTTCTGTAAGACCCCAGAACCCTGGACACTATTGCTAAAAGAGCCTTCAGAGGTCACCCCAAACTGATCATTTTACAAATGAAGAAACAATGAAGGAACCTGCTCTGCTATAGGCAGGTAGCAGCAAAGCAGTAAACATATATCCTGCTGCCCTGTCTGAGCCTGGAAACATCTACTAAAGGCACTGCCACGTGCAATGAGGGAATATTACAATGAAAGAGAGTCAACTTCCTGCCCTCTAAGAATCTGCAATCAAGTGAGGAAAGAAAAGTACATGTACCTTAAAAATTACAAATAAAAATCTTTCTGACACATGGCAGACTGGCACAACTGCCTACCTATAAGTGGGCACTCCCCAAGCATGAGTCTGATGCGCTCAGATGCCTGGTGAGGGGACAGGATCTCTGTTGGTCATCACAACTCACCATCCTGCCCAACCCCCAACACTAGTGCCCAGAGGATAGCTCTGTGCTGAGGGCTCCCACGGGTCAAGTCCCAGGGGACTCTTAGGAACTTGGCCCTACTCTGGCCCCTAAGTGATCCAGGGTATCTCATTTCCCCCACCGACCGTAATGAAGAGTGGACCCACATAATCCCACTGGGAAAGTGCCTGGCAGAAACCTAGTAAAGACTCTGGAAGTCCCAGAGAGAATCCTGCCCAGCTTCACCACCAGAGTGACTTTGCTGAATATCTAAGAGGGCATCATTTACTTGCATGCTGGAAGGATTCAAAGAAGTCATCTAGCTCTGGGGCAGTTAAACGCGTAAGACAGCTTGGGGGGAAAATATCTATAACATATCTTAATATGAGCAGTTGAAAGCTGCTATCCAAGCAAAGCTAATAGGTCAGTATCTATGTATGTCAGAAGGCCTGGGTTCTGAGGCTGACTGTATTGCCAGTTTTCTTAGTAACATGGAACAATTCTCTTTATTTACCCCAAATGTGCAGCAAGGGGTACAGGGCAATGAACTGAAAGACCCCTCAGCATCTCTCTAGTGCTAATATTCCAGGAATCAACTAATGTAATCATCTGTGCAAAAAACAGCCAATTTCTAGTCTTTTCCAACATACCAAAGTATCTGAGGAATAGAGCCTTCCAGGTGAATTCTGCATATTACTGAAGGAGAAGGGACAGGATACAGGGACTGATTTCCCTACCCCTCCCCAACAACTAAGAAACAACTCTATCGCTTACTTGGCCCAGATGCTCAGTTTATTTCAAATACTGTAAAGAGGCTTCTTTACGTTGTGTATAAAAACTGAAGTTACCCTCAGCAGAATATTGCTAAAAAACTGCTCAAATAGAAGCTAAAATCTATAGATCCAAAGTATAAGAAACAACTGCAGGATGTGGCAGATGTGGCTTGGCAACTGTATGCATGTTGAAAAGAAAAAAATAACAGTACGTATGAGTTTTAGCTGTGATGAGCTCGACAGAAGTCAATGATTTAATAACAGATGCCAAATCAGCTAATTCTAGGTTGCACGAGAATGAGAACCGCAGGTAGATGACAACATCGTTTGTTTTGCCGTGCGTTACATTCTATTCCAGGCAGTATACTATTAAGGGAATAATAAACTGTAGCCAGGGTTCAGCACCAGCCTGAGGAAGGATGACTAGAAGCAATGAGAAGGTTCAACCTGGAAAGCTGGCAACCTGGCAGGCAAAAAAAAACTGCTTTTGAAAGCTGTCCTATGGATAAGACTTGTCCTGTGGGATGGCGAAGATGAGTCAGAAATAGGACCAGTAGGTGGAAAGTAGAGGGAGGCAGGCCTTTGGCTAGACATAAGGAAAAATCTTTATCAAAAGGAGTTATTCAATGGAACAGACGGCTCTGGGAAACAACATGTTTCCTCACCCCTAGGAAAGTCCAAGCAGAAGGCCTTTCTCAGAGCTGTGAAGTAGGGCTCCAAGCACCGTAGAGGGTGGGTGTAGTCCCTCCTGGAGTTCCTTCTGTGACTCTTTCTGCCTTCAAGGCTGCCTTCTCTTGTTCTCTAGCTGTCCCCACTGAGTGTTAGCCTCCAAGGCTATGCCACCCTGCCCTGGGCTCCCTTTGATGAAACCTGGTTTTGAAATCTCTTGTGCAATTGCGATTCCTGCCCTGTGGGAGATTTTAATAGCACCTGCTAACTGTTAACATGAGGGGCATGATATGTGAAAATTCAGGACAAGCTTGTCCTTCAGGTTCTTGAGGACAAAGGAAAGAGTTTACATATTATGTGTGGCCCATCAACACAAAGTCAAAATTTTCCTTAGATATTTAGACCCAAAAGAGTGAACCACTACAAAGTAAGAAACGTCTACGTGTTTGGTGGAAAAATATTTTTTTCTCCAAGTATACATTCAACCACAATTGTACTGAAATATCAGCTCTTTGTATAATCTTAACAAGTTTTCTTTTTTCTTACATAACCTATTTTTTGTTATCAAAATTCTCATTATTTTAAGGTTTTCCCTACTTATTTCATATCTACTCTTCCTTGAATCTGTAGAGTACACACCCTAGTGATGTTTAGTTGCAATATAATGGCCCATCATTATACTGATATAATAATTTGCTTCACTCGCTCCCAATCGTTGGATTTGAGGCTTATGCTTTCTTTTTTTAAACTATTATAGCACAGCTAGTAAGAATTCATACAGTTTTTAATTTTTGAGACATATCTTTGGTGTAGAACTAGGTGAATAAGTTCATTTTTATGGTTCCTGACATACAAATGGTTGAACTAACCTACAGTGTCACTAGCAATATATGGACATGACTGTCTCTTCATAACTCTGCCATTGTTGGTTTTCATCATTTTAAATTTTGCTTTTTTAAACAGACAGGTGGCTCCTTGTACTTGTTTTATTTTACATTTCTTTAATTTCCAGCAAAATAAAAACTGAGCATCTTTCATCCACCTATCAGCCTCATATTTACTCACTTTTGAAAATACCTAAAATGTTCTCAAAATAACCATCTAAGAGTTTATTGATTGGTTTCCATTCCAACAAACGAAAGAGAATCCATTTATATATATAATATATATAGCTCTCTTTTAGGGCATATGGTAAGGTCAGGGGAGGAAAATGGAATAGAGGGAGGGAGAGGCAGTACTAAAGTGTTATTTAGCTTCATCACCAAAAACTAAACAATACTTTTAAGGGTGACTTGTAAACACATAAAAAATTATCCACTAAAACTAGGAGAATTAGTAAATTCAGCAGAGTTGTAAGACACGAGGTCAGTATACAAAAACCAGTTGTGTTTCTATGCACTTGCAATGAACAATCTGAAAATTAAATTGATTCTCTAATTTCCCTTTCCATATTTTCATTGTTAGTGTATAGGAAAGCAACTGATTTCTGCGCATTGATTTTGTATCCTGCCACACTACTGAATTGCTGTATGAGTTCTAGTAGTTTGGAGGTGGAGTCTTTTGGGTTTTCCATATAAAGTATCATGTCATCTGTGAAGAGAGAGAGTTTGACTTCTTCTTTGCCAATTTGAATACATTTTATTTCTCTTTGTTGTCTGATTGCTGTCGCTAGGACTTCTAGTACTATGTTAAACAAGAGTGGCGAGAGTGGGCATCCTTGTCATGTTCCTGATCTCAAAGGGAAGGCTGTCAGCTTTTCCCCATTGAGAATGATATTCGCTGTGGGCTTTTCATAGATAGATTTTATGAAGTTGAGGAATGTTCCTTCTATCCCTGTACTTTGAAGAGTTTAAATTGAGAAGCTCTCTGTTTACAATACCATCAAAAAGAATAAAATTCTTAGGAATAAATTTAAGTCAAGCATGTGTAAGACTTGTACATGAAAACTACAAAATATTGTTGAAAGAAATTAAAGGGCTAAAAAGTTGAAAAAACACCCCAATGTTCATGGATTAGAAGATTCAATGTTGTTAAGATGGCAATATTCCCCAAACTGACCTATAGTTTCAGTTGAATGCCTATCAAAATCTCAGTTGCCTTTTCAGAAACTGACAAGCTGATTCTAAAATTCATGTGGAAATTCAAGAGGCTCAGATTGGCCAAAACAATTTTGGAAAAGAAGAAAAAAGTTGGAGGACTTCCCAATTTCAAAACAGTACAAAGCTACACTAATCAAGACAATATAGTACTGGCATAAAGACAGACATATAGATCAATGGAATAGAATTGAGAGACCAGAAATAAGCACTCACTTCTATGGTCAATTGATTTTTGACAAGAGTACCAAGATAATTCAATGAGGAAAGAATCATCTTTTCAACAAATCATGCTGGGACTACTGGATATTCACATTCAAAGAATGAAGTTGGAACTCTACCTCACACCATAGGCAAAAATTAACTCAAAACAGATCAAAGACCTAAACACAGGAGTTAAACTATAAA
Source organism: Potos flavus (assembly GCA_028534135.1). Taxonomy (NCBI): domain Eukaryota; kingdom Metazoa; phylum Chordata; class Mammalia; order Carnivora; family Procyonidae; genus Potos; species Potos flavus. The sequence goes on from CM052895.1 coordinate 96,044,907, forward strand.
ACTCTTGAAGAAAACATAAGCATAAATCTTCATGACATCAGATTAGATAATGGTTTCTTACATATGACAACAAAAGAAAAAAAAAAGAAAAAAAAGGTAAATTCGACATTATCGAAATTAAAAATGTTTGTGCTTCAAAGGGCACCATCAAGAAAGTGAAAAGCAACCCACACAATGGAAGACAATTTCTGCAAATCATAGTTCTGATAAGAGACTTATATCCAGAAAATATAAAGAACTATTACAACTCAATAATAAAATGTCAATCCAATTAAAAAATAGGCAAAACATCTGGATAGTCATATTGCCAAAGATGTGAAAATGGCCAATAATTGCAGGAAAAGATGTTCAATATCACTAGCCATAGGTAAATGCGAACAAAAAACCACTTCATACCCACCAAGATAGCTAAAACCAAAGACAGATAATAATAAATATTGGTGAAGCTGTGGAGAAATGAGAACGCTCTAATACCGTTGGTGGGAATGTAAAATGGTGCAACCACTTTGGACAACAGTCTTGCAATTCCTCAAAACATAGTTACCGTATGACCCAGCAATGCTACTCCTAGGTATGTCCTAAAATGAAAATCTATGTCCTCAGAAAAACTTGGTACACAAATGTTCACAGCAGCATTATTCCTAAGAGCCAAAATGTGGAAACGAACCTGACGAATGGATAAATGAAACATGGTATATTGATATAATATTATTTAGCAATAAAAAGAAATTAAATATTGATACATGTGACCACATGGGTGAACCTTGAAAACATTATTCTAATTGAAAAAAGTCAGTCGCAGAGCACCATATAATGTATGCTTTTGTTCATATGAAAGTCTAGAACAGAAAACAGAGTAGTAGTTGCCCAGGGCTTGGGGTACAGAGTTAAGAGGAATTAGCAGGTGACACCTAAGGAACAGTTTCTTTTGGGGCAGTGGAAAGGCTCTAAAATTGATTGTGGTGATAGTTGCACATCTCTGTGAATATACTAAAAGCCTCTGAATTGTACACTTTCAATGGTTGAACTGTATGCCATGCCATGTGAATTATATCTCAATAAAACTGCTTTAGAAACCAAACAGATTTCTTGGCCCAATCTGATTCCTAAATTCCATCTTCCTAAATGATCTTGATTACAGGTGAATTTATACTAGGCACTATAAAAATACATATGACCTTATTATGATAGGTACACCCCAGGCCTCGTTTCCTACCAGAGTTCATGGATTGGTGATATTTGCAGACTACAAGTGCTACCCATCATTCTGAAACAATTACACTGGGTTAGACTTTGGAACCCAGAGAAACAGCAAATTCTCTAGATGCATTTTTCTCTTCTATACTGCTGGAATTCCTAAGTCATAAACAAGGACACAGACTGTTGCTATGTGTGGTCTACAATGAAGAAAGTGAAAATTTCTAACTTCCACGTGATTTGTTTTTAAAGGGCATCAGATAAACTCCATTTAACCTACCACAGAAGTGCATTCCATAATTTGATTCCTACCTAAAAGAATCTGGTGAGAGGGCAGCCGCAAAGCAGCTGCTGACCTCAGCAGGCTCTGCACAGGAGGGGCCGATGAGACAAACACGCTCACTTTTTACACACAAACATAAAAACCACTATCAACAGGCTCTGTACAGGAGGGGCTGGTGAGACAAACACACTCACTTTTTACACACAGAAATAAAAACCACTAAATGTTAGGACCAGGCATGACTTACAGAAGATCTAAAGCCCCAGCTTCTCATTCGAAGGCGAGAAAACCAAGGCCCCAGCCAGTTAAAGATGTGGGATTAAAATACAACATACCACATTCAGTCCATGTTTCTATCACACCATAAATTATCTATCCTCCCTGCAATCTCCCTTGGAACAAAACAGGGGCAAGATTAGACGTGCAGGGGAAATTCTGCATAATAAAAAGTACATGAGTTCAGAGCTAGATGCAATTATCACCATAGAGAAGTTCAAGAGCAGGAAGTCAAAAAGTTCACTATGCAAACTTGCAGTTCTGCAGTTCTTCTCCATTTCATCATTCTGGAGAGCTGAGCCACCTCATCTTGGAAATGGTGGTCTATGTGCCATGAGCATTCCAGTAACACAGACAGATTCCTGACTTCACAGAATACAGAAGCACAAAGGAGTATTTCCTACTGGAGAGGGTCATTGAGAACTGGCCCTGGGTGTCAAGGCTTCCAAGAGAAATGTTTGGGAGATAAAAGAAGAGTTGGCACCAAATACAACATCATGTGGTTTCTATTTTGGCACATTTAGAATGTCTCATCCATGGGACCCCACACCCATAAAACAGAGCTAGCTTTGTGTGCTTAGACCCAGTAAGTCTTTGCTTAAGGAAAGAGGCTCAGGATTCCTGCAAGGCTTGGGTTGAGGTAAAAGGACTCAGTGTGAGTTTCCTCTGTGGGACAAAGAGAAAAGCTAGCCTAGGTGTTAGTGGTCAGTTAGTCACACACTTCTGGAAGGGGTTATCAGAGCTAGGCCCGCCACAGCAGAAACCAAAGTCCATTCACTCAGCCCAGTTCTAGGACCTTGCTTTCAGGTCAGGGTGGAAAGAAGAAATGTATCATTAACAGCACAAGGACTCTTCAGCATCTGACCTTGGAAGAGATAGCAAGCATTTAAAGAATTGAGACACTTCCTGGGGAGGGGAGGAGAAATTTAAAAAATAAAATAAAAAAAACAAACTTAACACAAGAGAAAGTAGTTGTCTGAGGCAAGGAGAAAAATAAAGCAGTCACAAAAATGGACACCCACTCTACTTCACATTCTACATGCTAACAAGTCCAGTCCCAGAATTTCACAGAACCCCTGAGTTGGAAAAAAAACCTCAAACTTTATCTAGTCCAAAGCTCTACCCAACACAATAACATAATCTATAACATTCCAAAAGTAATTGCCCAGGGACAATTATCTCCAGTGACAGGGACCTCCATGCTTCGTGCTGCAACATGAAAGAGCTCTTATTCTTTGAAAGTTCTTACGCTCACCCAAAAACCACTTCCCTTTTGGCACTTGCATCCATTGGCCTTAGTTGTAGTCTCTGGAATACTGCAGAGAAATGGAATCTGCCTTTAAAATAGACAAAGCCAGCCCTGAGCATTTCAAGCTGCCAGAGAGATGAGGCTGAATGAAAAGCTACATGGTCTAAAGGGAAAATAAGGACTCAATAGCAGGCCATTATAAATGGCAAAATCAGAAAACAAAGGAAGAGAGACTTAATACCAGCATCCTAGCAGCCTTTTCTTCACACAGCCTCCCCCCCACAGTCTCAAACTCAGAGCGAAAGACTGTCTTTTGTGTCCCCTTTACTTCCTCCACATTTTTAAAGAAAACATACTCTAAATGTACAAAGTTAATTACTGTAGACTAGGCTCTCGACAAGAGTCAAAGAAGGCCTTGATCATGTTTAAAGTAATTAAAGACAGTCAAAATTATTCTCAGCTGTTAACATTTAGATTGGACTTAATATAGAGATAAGAAGAGAGGGATTTCATGGTAACCTAGAAATAAGTGAAGTAGGGAGACTGTTTCCTGGACAACTGGATTAACCCTTGTCACAAGGCGACAGTAATGTACACAGGGGAAAACCCACTCGGATTAGAAGACAAACGGAGCTAGAAGCACAGAAGAATATCAGAGCAGAAGAGGTCCTTAGGGATTCAACTCCTTCATTGTATTCCAGGATAGGAGTCACCCAAGGCTGCAAAGCAAGCATCAGAGTTAGAACAAAATCTCCCAATTCCCCAATCTCGGTTCTTTCCATTACACCACGCCACTATCTTATTTCAGCAAGCCTCCAATGACTGCATCCAAATAACCAATATTCCCCAAATGAGACAAGCAAGCTACAGAAAAACTAAAGCCCAGGGTTTTACATTCTTCAGGTTAACCCCAGGGCTCTCCACAACCCCTGCTGGGAGCCACCTGCCTTCCCAGGAGCATACTCCAATTCTTCTTTCATATTTCGGCACCATTTACACAAAATAGCAGGACGTTAGAAGCAAAACCTACACAGTGATGAGGCTGCAGAAAAAATCGTGAACACTGAAACAGGGAACCACACCCAGAGCCAAGCCAATCCGGGAGATGAAGAATGCAGAGCTAAAAAAGGGAGCGCCAGAAGAGGAGAGGACAGGAAAAGGGTGCCTTTTCACATGTCAAGTTGCCCGCAGGAGGCAGTGTGGTGAAAAGCAAACAGCTGCTGGAGCTTGGGGAGACTTGGATTCTAGTCGCAGGGCTGCCACTAACTCACTGGGTGACCTTAGGCAAGCCCCGAGCCTCGATTTCCCCAACTGTCCTAGAAGGGGGTTGCACCGGATGATTTCCCGGGGGTGGGGGAGGGGGTCCCAGTTCTGGCATTCTATGACCCAAAGACCCACCATTCGCAAGTCCCCAGAAGGGCTCTCACAGAGGGCGGCTGACTTGCCCGAGGCGACGGGGCCCCTTCGGGAAGCGTGGAAGAAGCCCTGGTTGGTCGTCTGGGTGACCTTTCCTAGCTCGGTACCTCAGTTTCCCCACCTGTCAAACGGCAAGGGGAGGTCAAGGGAGACAGTGCCGCCAGTTCGCCTCATCCCGGGAGGCGGGATCATCTCACCGCGGCTGAGGCGGGGAAGCCGAGGAGACTCGGCCCCGCACCCCAAGCCGGTCAGTGCCTGACCCGGAGCATCCGATGCGCCCCAGAGGTGGGGTCCCGTCTGAGGCGGTGACTCGCTGGCAGCCCCGGGCCGGTCAACGCGAGGACTCACCGCTCGGGTTCCGGCTCCGGCCCGCGCCGGCTCCGGCTCCGGCTCCCGCTTCGGCGCAGCCCACCTGTCCTCGCCTCAGCGCGGAGCCCCAGCCATCCCCCTTAGCTGCCGGGGCCCGCGGCTTCCGGGCCCCGTCACGTGATGCCGGAGCCCCAGCCGGAGCCCCGGGTCACGTGTCCCCGTGCGCGGTAGCTCCCCTCCTGTCACGAAGCTCCGGAGCCCGGCGCCGCAGCACCACCTGGCGACCTGTTGTTGCCACTGCAGGCAGGGCCGTGCTCGGGGGGCCTGGAGCCTGGGACAACTGGGCGGGGCTCTGAGCTCGGAGCGCGGCCGGCGAGTCCCTTCAGCTGTGTCCCCTGAGCCCTGGGCTCCTGTCTACACACGCGGCGTTTCCCTTAACAGGTCGCAGGGAGCATATGTTGCTTTTATAATTTAAAAAAAGACGTCTTTTTAAAAAAATCACCTAGTCAGGTTTTTCGAGGCTTACATAAACTCATTTGTGGTCGCTCCTGGAAATGGGACTGTGTGAGGTAAGGCAACATTATCTTTTCGATATATTTAAAAATTTAAGTAACATTTTAAAATGTATGGCAACATTTCAGTATGTTTGAGGCGTATGTGTTATCTAGCCTTTTCTTGCCTCCTTCTCCCTGAATTTTCCCTTTAAAAATTATGTAACTAAAAAATAAAATAAAAAAGAATAAACTACTGATACAGCTACAAAATGGATAAATCTTAAAATAATTATGCTGCGTAAAGAAGTCAGAAAACATATTCCATTTATTTCTTATTCTAGAAGATGTTAAATAATCGTCAGTGACAGAAAATGTATCAGTGGTTGCCTGGGAGTGGGTGGGGAGGTCAGGAGACGAGAGATTATGAAAGGTCATAAGGAAACTTGCCAGGTGACAAATATTTTCACTACCTTGATAGTGGTGATGGTTTCACAAGTGAATATAGATTTTAAATTATCAAATTATACACGTTCAATATGTGCAGTTTAAAAAGAAATAAAAAATTTTAAATATGTGAGATTTATTGTATGTCAATTATACCCCCATAAAGCTGTTAAGATAGTAAAAATATAATACATGAACGTATTCTTAGTAATAGAAATGTTAGACAATATATAAATATATAAACAGTGAAAAATTCCCTTCTTCCAAATTCACTCTCTTCTCCAAAGGATTATATACTTACCAGCATGTATTATTTTCCATATCCTATATTATGTATTTATAGAAATATTTGTATAGAGAGACATACAGAGATTTGTGGTGTTAAAATATAGAATCATGAATAACAGTACTTACTGTTTTGCTTAAGACTTTTACTCTTCACTGTCTATACTATCTAAATTATTTCATAAACATACATTACTTTTTATATATCCATTTAAAATCTTTATATGTTCTATAACCTATGCATATGTTTTTAAAAATATACCCCAGCTGGTTCGTTTCACCAGGGAAAGAGAAAAGAATGCAGATTCATGCTGATTAAAATAGGAAGGGCAGTGAGTTTATCCCATCCCTGGAAGAACCCACCAGTTCATTGCTCAGTGCCAGGAACTGTGCTTGGAATGCTTCTGAGTCCGTGTCACCTCCAGGCCTTGAATTTCATTGATTCTATGGCTCTTTCTAATGTCTTAGTTAAGAAAGACAAATCTCATGAGAATAACTCCCTGTTAACTCCCTGTTAGAATTACTGATGCACGTGGGAATTTGCCTTCCCCAATTTGCTCCTAGGGTGCATTGACTATAATAAGGATTCATTCTTATACCTGGCCACCACGCTCTCACTAGAGAGACCCTTGAAAAAAAGCGGCATCATTTTCAGATAATGTTAGGATTCTATCAGCCTTATTATGCAGTCCTAATTAGAAATTAACACAATTATGTCTCTTTCCAACTATACAAATCCACCTCTGCTTCCACAGTTTACTCAGAAATACAAATAAAAATGTCTTGTTCAATATGGATATATATATATAAGCACTTTGACTCTTAGAAAACTACGCAAAAGCAAAAAGGAAAACTTTGAAAACTCTATTTTCAGCAAAGGTAGAAGATAGAATCCACATATACCAAAATACGTGTAAGGGCTAACAAAAGCAGCTGAGATCAGATAGAAGCTATGAAGGACAATGGGAAAGAAACTCAAAGAGAAGTAAAGGGACCCAATGGGGGCAGATCTCAGAAATGCATCAGTGAAAACACTCTGCCCGAAGATGAAGAGCGCACTTAGAGCTACGTGGCTGTATTTCTTTTGTTTGCAACAATGGGCGTGGAAACAGTTCAGCAAAAGCTCTCCTGAATCTGGTTTGGATTAGGGAAGCCAAGAAGATGAGGATGACCACAAGAGTCACAGAATGAGACATATTTACAAGAAGCAATTGGTCTGTGGCAACAGAACAGAAGACTGGAAATACACTTGTTGGTGAGGCTGTAGAGCGACTGGAAGTCTCCTCATCTGCTGGTGGGAGTGTACAATGATGCAACCACTTTTGAAAACTGTTTGACAGTTATCTTTTTTATGAAGTTAAACACATAACTCTCCTGTGATCCAGAAATTCCACTCCTAGGTATTTACCCAGGAAAAATCAAAATGTTTATCCACACTAGGGCCTGGACTAGGGTGAGGCAAGCAAAGTGCCTTAAGTGGGAAATTTAAGGAGACACTCACTTTCAGGGTTGTACAGGTGCAGGGTTGGCACTTACCTGAACCCAAGCATGAGTGCCTTCTGAATTTTGTGACCTAGGCTTCTTAGCTTGCCTCATCTTTGTCCAGGCTGTTGTCCACACAGACTTGTATTTTCACAGCAGACAGCTCAATAAAGCTAAATTAGTAACAACCCACATATTCATCAATAGGTGAATTGATAAACCAACCATGGTATATAGGACAGGAAGGAACCATTGATATATGCAAAAATGTGGATGAATCTCATTATGCTAAATGGAAGAAGCCAGACATAAAAAACTGCATACTATATTATTCGATTTATATAAATTTATAGAATAAGCAAAACCGAGTCCATTGACAGAAAGCCGAACAGTGGTTGCTTGGGATGTGTGGGGTGGGGATTGACTGCAAAGGGATGCAGAGAACTTTCTAGAATGATGCTAATATTCTATATATTGATTGGGATGCTGATTATGTGGGTTTTTTAATTTGTCAAAAGCCATTACCTGGACAATTAAATATGTTAACTTGATTGTAGATAAACGGTACTCCTTAAGGTTAATTTTAAAATGTTAATGAGATTATCAGACATCTAAGGAAAGTCTCTAAGTTGAAAGAATAATCAAATGCACAAACCCATGAAGCACTTTGAAGGAGACTGCAAAAAACAAATACCCTCAGAGAGATAAGATGTTGCAATCATGACATAAGAACAACAGCAAAAATATTGCTTTTAAAAAATATTCTGAGGGGAAAAAACAGCTTTTGGAAGTTAAAATTGTAATAAAAAAATGAAGAATCAAATGGAAGAGTAAGAAGATATGGATAAAGAAATTTGTTATTTTTCATTGATAAATATGTATTATCTATGTGCTGGGCACTGGGAATAGAACAGTGAACAAAATAGACAAAAATCCCTGCCCTTGTGAAGCTTACATTTTAGTGAGGGGAGATAGACAACACAAACAAATAATATACATATCGTGTCAGCAGGTGTATCTGTTATGGAGAAAAATCAGGAAAGTGGGAGAGGGAGTCTGGGGGCAGAGAGGAGGGATTGCAGTCTCTTTAAATACTCAGGGAAGATACCACTGAGAGGTGGTATCTAAACAAAGTCCTAAAGTAGGTGAGGAAACCAGCCCTGTGCATTTTTTTTTTTTTTTGAGAAAAGCATTCTGGGCAGAAGGAATAACATGGGCTAAGGCCCCAGGAGGGAATGTGCCTATCCTATTTGAAAAATTAAAAAGAGGTCAATGTGCATGATACTATATATAGAAAACCCTAAAGACTCCACCAAAAAACTACTAGAACTGATAAATGAATTCAGTAAGGTCACAGGACACAAAATCAATATACAGAGATCTGTTGCATTTCTATACATTAATAATGAAGTAGCAAAAAGAGAAATTAAGAAAATAATCCCATTTACAATTGCACCAAAAAGAATAAAATACCTAGGAATAAACATAACCAAGGAGGTTACGTTTATTACAGGTACCAAGACCTGTACTCTGAAAACTATAAAACATTGGTGAAAGAAATTAAAGATGACACAAAGAAACAGAAAACCATTCCATGCTCATGGATTGGAAGAACAAATACTGTTATTTGTTCCTATCAAAATCCCAGCAGTATTTTTCATAGAACTAGAACAAAAAATCTTAAAATCTTAAAATTTGTATGGAATCACAAAAGACCTCGAATAGCCAGAATAATCTTAAAAAGGAAGAACAAAACTGGAGGTATCACAATCCCAGTTTTCTTTTTTTTTTTTCCCCAAATACTTTTATTTTATTTTTTCAGTGTTACAAGATTCATTGTTTATGTACCACACCCAGTGCTCCATGCAATACGTGCCCTCCTCAATACCCACCACCAGGCTCGCCCATCCCCCCACCCGCTCCCCTCCAAAACCCTCAGTCCCTTGTTCTGAGTTCACAGTCTCTCATGGTTCTTCACCCCTCCGATTTCCTCCAAATTCATCCCTCCTCCCCCTCTCACAATGTCCTCCATGTTTTTCCTTACGCTCCACCCGTAAGTGAGACCATATGATAATTGACTTTCTCTGCTTGACTTATTT
>CM052895.1:96054940-96077333 GCA_028534135.1 Potos flavus
ATTCTCTTATAGCAATTTAGAATTGCATTCTTTTTATTTATTTTTTTTAAAGATTTTATTTATTTATTTGACAGAGAGAGAGAGATCACAAGTAGGCAGAGAGGCAGACAGAGAGAGAGGGGGAAGCAGGCTCCCCACTGAGCAGAGAGCCCGATGCGGGGCTCAATCCCAGGACCCTGAGATCATGACCTGAGCCGAAGGCTTTAACCCACTGAGCCACCCAGGCGCCCCTGAATTGCATTCTTTTTAAAACACTTTTGTTTTAAAACATTCTTACTGAGAAAATTTATATAGGTGGGACACATGTATGATAAATGACTGAAGTTTCAGACATGCTGTTTAGTTCAACTTCCTTGCTTTAGGGAAGGAGAAACCAAAGCTAGAGAGGTCCCAGGTCTGGATTTCCTTATCCTTAAAATGAAGATAATAATCCCTACTCTGTAGGGTCATGGTGAGAATTAAACAGTACATTTAGCATGTAGAATGTAGCATGTGCCTGGCCCCTCATAAAGACCTAAGAAATATTAGCAGCTCACATCTGTGTTAGAGAGGTACCTTCTTCATAGGATCACCTCTCCGACCCTCAGGCTCACCATCTGTATAATTAAGGCGTCAGATCAGAAGGCTTGGCATCAATGGCCTTCCAACTCCTTCGTTTTCTCCCTGTCCCCAGTGGAGCCGACAAACATGGGTTTGAGACTGGCTTCATCTTGTCAAGCTGTGTGATCCTGGACAAGCTATTTAACACCTCTGTGAACCTCAGTTTCCTCATCTATAAAATGGGTTTATAATACCTACAAAGCAAGGATGTTATAAGGGCTCAGTGAGATAATGTACATAAAACAGCATGTTGTTGGCACAAAGTAAGTCACTATCATTATTACCTTGTTTTACCAGTCCTTCACCAAGTGTGGGTGAGAGAATACTAACATGCTAGGGAAAAATATCTGACAGAAAGCTGTGGGATGTTGGGCAAATCTTCTCTTTCCAATGAGCCCTGTTTAACCCATCAGTGAAACAGGAGAATTAAAAACCTCTTTATGACAATCCCAGCCAACAAGTCAACCTACTTGAACACATGGTTTTCGTATTAAAAATTTACTATTTACTTTGCTATGTCCTTCATCCGCACTTTTGGGTGCTAGAGATATTTTAATGCAGCCTGAGAAAGACTACTAAAAAAGTCAGCACTACAGGGGAATTTAGCAACGGTTTTCAAATATATTTTTAATCCTAAGAACGCTGTGAATGAAATCACAAGAGGAACATAGTATTTAATACAAACCAGTTTTCTCACACACCTCAGAAAAAATTATACACATATATACATACATATGTGTGATGATATATATGTCCCACACCCACATATAGAGAGAAGCAAGTAGTAAATGTGCTAACCTTTGGGGAATCTGGTAAGGGATATATGGGTAGGGTATAAGGCTATATTCCTGCAACTTTTGCACAAGCCTGAAATATTTCCAAATAAATAAAGACAGATCTCAGAATTTTATCCCAGCTTGAAGTGGTGCTCACATCCATATACAGATAATGAAGCCAGGGACTAGAAGTGATGAAGCTTGTCTAAGCACATAAGGCTCTGGAATTCCAAAGCCAAGGCTCAAGCCCTCACCTTCCAGCCTACAGATCAATGTATTTCTTCTCTCAGACGCTGCTTCTGATCTTCCTCTTTTCTTTTCAAACAGTTTCCCTGTTAGTTCTCCTTTGACAAGAGTGTCACTGGCTCTCCCTGCCACCAACTCCTCCGCTGTTCCCTCCCTCCCTATGCGCGCACACACACACACACACACACAAGTAAGAGTTCCTGAACTCTTGTCCAGAGCTGATGCCCCCATATTACTACTCAGAGACACAGAATCACAGATCGCAGAGAGCTGGAGCTGGAATAAAGCATGACTGTGTACAGATTTTTCTAGACACTAACACCACAAATTAGGAAACATTTCTTCAGTACGATCTATATTATTTTTCCATCCTTCGGTCAGGAGTTGCATATTATGGTGTGTAAGGTAGTCTCCCCTCTACGTTCCAAGCAAAAGGAATCCAAAATTATACTGCAGGCCATACACTTGTTCTTGCTGGAAGGTCACCTTTCAGATGTGAAATTAGGGATGGTGCTCCCCCTGATGGGCTGTGTGCAGAAGCACAACGCGTGCAAAGACACCAGCTGGTACATTGGTACGTTATGAGATTTTCTGTAATGACAATCATCATCATCACCATCCATGGGCTACAAAGCTGCTCAGAGGCGGAGCCTTTCCTGAGCATGGAAGAGGACACTCAAGTATGGATGCTGGACTAGAAGACCTTTAAGGTCTTTTCAGTAACTGATACTGTTATAATTCAGTAGTTCTTTGTACCTAGTGGTGCCACGTCTTTGAGTTTGCTTCTCTCTCTCAAGCTTTGTGATGGCTGAGATGAAGGAATTTAGGATAATAAACAGCAGGGTAAATGGGGTCTCTACATAAAGGGCCACTGTGTAATTATGGCCCTTCTGTTCACAGGCTTTGCCTTTGGGAAAACAAGATGCAGAACCATGCTGTTTCCACTCATCCTATATGGAAGGATGTTCGAGATCACCACCCTGGACATAAGCCTAGGACTCTTGGGCTACCTCAGACTTGGGGCCACCACCCAGATGAGCATCACCCTCAACCTCTCCTACTGCTGGTGAGTGAGTTCAGGCTTCAGAGCCAAGAGGATGTTGTGCAGGGTGGGGCTGGCCTAGCTCCCCCTTATCGGAGAGGAGTAGCAAGAACATGAATATGGATCAGGTCTTCAGCGTGCATAAGAGACTCCAGGAAACTGCACCATGGGGAGAGGCAAACTGGGTAAACAAGAGATCTGGATTCTTGTCCAGCCGACCATTAATTCTCCTGTGTTCTGGACAGGATATTTTCCTCTTCCTGTGTACTTCAGTTTCCCCATCTACCCAACATAGGGATTAGACTAAGTGCTTTCTAAGAGCCTCCCAACTTTGACTGATGTATTAACCAGATCTCTTTCATTTGCAAGTGACTGAAAACCAATCCAGTCTGGCCTAAGTTTTTTAAAAAAGAAAAATCCATGCATGTATCTAACTTCAGGCACAGCTGGATCCAGCTGTGGAAGTGGTATCAGGAGGACTCTGTCTTCATCTCTGTTTGTGTTCCTCTGCATGGACTTTATCAAATAGACTCTTCCCATGCAGTATACAGTGGCAGATAACTGCTGACAGCCTCTCGGTTACAGGCCATTCTCCCATCAGCCCCATATAAAGAGAATTTTTCTTTTCCAAAAGGTCCATAAAGTTCTTGGAATGAATTTTGATCCCTGCAGCTGGAGTCTTATGTCCATTCTGAACCAATCCTATGGCCGGTAGATGAAATATGCTGATTGGCTGGCCCGGATCCTGTGCCTTGCTGGAGCGGGACAGGAGCACCCTGAACCTAGCAGACTGAGAATGGGGATGGGTGACCCCTGCTAACTGATGGGGTGCTGGCTGCTGGGTCAGTTAATCCAACCAAAGCACGTTAACACAGATCAGAACTGCTGTCAAATCTGAAGACCACAGATTATTTGATAGACATTCTTAAAACTTCTTAGTAAGCCAGAGAAGGAGATCATCACAAAGGTGGTAAATAGGATCTCACTAGAGGCTGGTTAACAGCTTCTTTTCCCTTTTGCTCACCGTCTTGACTTCCTGGAAGTGCTCAGGTTCTCAGGTACATAGACCCCCTCTTGGATTCTGCTCCCTGCTTTATGCCCTTACATTAACATCCTCAGGAATATTCTATGAAAATTTAAATAAAGGGCTTAGCATAGTGATGATCACATAGAAGTGACTCAATAAATTTTCATTATGGGGCACCTGGGTGGCTCAGTCGTTAAGCGTCTGCCTTCGGCTCAGATCGTGATCCCAGGGTCCTGGGATCGAGCCCCGCATCGGGCTCCCTGCTCAGCAGGGAGTCTGCTTCTCCCTCTCCAGCTTCCCTGTGCTTGTGTTCCCTCTCTCGCTGTCACTGTCATAAATAAATAAAATCTTTAAAAAATAAAAATAAAAATAAATAAATTTTCATTATTATCATCCCCTAAAAATACAATCCCATACATGTGATTCCTTTTCTTTAAAAAAAAAAAAATCTAAACCGAGATATACTTTTTTCCCCCTGTGTGTGACCTCTAATTGATTTTTGGCTACTGTAAGTTATGGCCCTAAAGAACAGAAATTAAGGGACGCCTGGGTAGCCCAGTCAGCTAAGTGTCCAACTATTGATTTCGGCTCAGGTCATTATCTCACGGTCGTGAGATAAAGTTCCCCTGCCCCCCACGCACATCGGGCTCTATGCTAGGCATGGAGCCTGCTTAAAATTCTCTCTCTCTCCCTCTGCACTCTTCCAGCTCACACTCTCTCTGAGAAAAAAAGAGAACAGAAATTCATATGCTTAATCTAAGGTATAAATAATAAAAATTTAGAAACATGTAATATGATAACTTGGATTTCATTTTGAATGAGTAATTCACACTCATCATTAATGGAGAAGAAAGAATACAAGTATTTACGAGCACTTCCCAAGTGGTTTACAGACATGATCTCATTCATCCTTAACATAGCCCCATTTGCCAAGGGAGATAACAGTACCAGGTCAAGGAGCCCTGTCACCATTTGGCCACATTCCCTAGCCTCATGGAAAGGCTGACACACACACAACCAATTCATATTCTGTGTAAGAGGCTCTGGAACCTGGACGAGGACCAAGTGTTATGAGAACTCAAAAGGACAGTTAATCCTGACCAGGGAATAGAGAGACTTCCCAGGGGCCTCTGACACTTGATGGATGAGCAGGAATGTGACAGATTAGGAATGGAGGAAAAGGCAGTCTTGGTGGAGGGAACAGCAGGTGCAGAGGCACTGATGCTGAGGGTACGCGTCACACTCGGGGGATGGCTCTCATCATCTGGTACAGTTACAGCGTTGAACGTGGGGGTGGGGGCCAAGGCGGGACTGTTTGAGATGAGGCAGTGGGAAATTGCACTGGAAATATGATTGGCTTTTAATCCCAGGCTCAGGTTTGACAGTCTTTCTTGTGGGCGATAAGATACCATTAAGGTCTTTTTGAGTATGACAGTAACATAATCACTCATATCTTCTTTGTCTTATGTCCACTAAAAAGTAGTGGGTTTTTTTTCTATTCTTGATAAAAGGGAGTCCCATGTGTTTAACATTTTATGATCAGAGCCCATTAGATCCAGCCCCTCCCTACCTTTTAGCAGGTACAGGGTATATCCCCATGTTACACATGAGGCCAGTGAAGTTCAGGGAAGTAAAGTGACCTAGATAGTTAATGACAGAGGATGAGTTAGGATTTAAAGCTCCTGCAATTCTACCTAGTTTTTCAAACACTCACATCATAACTCTGACCTCATGCAACTTTGGTTATGAAAGAGGGAGACTGTGCTATTTTTAAAGGGCTGGCCATTTCACCCATCATCCCCGCTCATTGGATAGCTGAGCCTGAGGAAGTGAGATGGGAAGTGTGAATGCACCACTTTCTCTGTAGGTCTCGGTCCCTTTGTGCCCTTCATAGACTGAGGCTCTTGCTACTCTTTCTTAAGTAGGACCTTAGTGCCTAGATATATGTGTATAACCTTTCGTACTATATGGCCTCTAAATACATTGCTGTATTTTAGGGTGTTTAAAGGATTATTCAGGGCAGTTTTGACAATTCCCCATTTCTGCCCCTCACTCTGACAAAACTGGTTTCCCTGCGGTCCTGCAGCAGGTTCTCCAGAAGCTGCTGATATCTACAAATAGATCTTTTCCAATCCCTTTTGCCTTCCATAGGTTGTACCAGTCTGTCAAGTTCCTCTCCTCGAGCGGAATCTGCCTCGCACCCCTGCAGTTCTGTGTCCCTGTAGAGATCATCGTGCCCTTCACTGAAGCACTGGGCCTTCACAGTCGACCCAGGCACTCTCACTGCTGACATGTCTGACATGTGAGTAAAAGGCAGGGAGCCTCGCAGGCCCTGAAAGTTTCCAGAAGTCAGGCTCTCAGTGCCTCCCCAGGGCAGTGCAACATTTCAGGCAGAGTACATGTTAGTGGATTTAAACAAACCTAAGGGGAGCTTTGGTGGTAAGAAACAGAATACAAGTCTGGACAACTTAAGCTAAAACAAAGGAATTTGGAGGTAGCTCACAGAGTCAAAGCAAAAGCTATAGAAGCAAACCTTAAAGAAGACAGAAACCAGGGAGAGCCAGAGATTAAAGTCAGAGGAAGGGGCACCTGGGTGGCTCAGTGGGTTAAAGCCTCTGCCTTCGGCTCAGGTCGTGATCTCAGGGTCCTGGGATCGAGCCCCGCATCGGGCTCTCTGCTCAGCAGGAGCCTGCTTCCCCCTCTCTCTCTGCCTGCCTCTCTGCCTACTTGTGATCTCTCTGTATCAAACAAATAAATAAAATCTTAAAAATAAATAAATAAATAAAGTCAGAGGAATTAAGAGAATGCCTCTGGGATAAATTTCCTCCAACTCTTTTCTACCCTTGTGCTCTCTGCTTAAGATGCAAATTCTGTGGAGATAGAGTTCCATCACACAGGCCCATTCATTGGATGAAGGAGGTTGGGGCATTCAGATTGACAGTGCCTCCAAGACCCCCATGCAGTGAGAGAGGGATGGCACATCGAAAATAGGGTTCTGATTATCCTTACAATTTTGTCTTCGATGCATCGGTTATTTAGAAGTATGTTGTTCAATTTCCAAATATTTTGTGGTTTTTCAGCTATCTTTCTGTCACTCATTTCTAATTTAATTCCATTTTTGTCAGAGAACATTTCTTTCTGTATGATTCCAATATGTAGGTTTGTTTTACAGCCAAGAATAGAGTTTATCTGGGTCTGTGCTCCATGTGCGCTTGAAAAGAATGCGTATTTGGCCAGTGTTAAATGGAGCATTCTATAAATATTAAGTAGGTCAACTTGACTGATGGTGTTGTTCAGGTCTTATCTATCTTCATTGGTTTTCCACCTTCTTATTCTGTTAATTACCGGGAGAGGAGTATTAAAGTCTCCAAATACATTTGTGGATTTGTCTATTCTTTAAATCCATCAGTTTTGGCTTCATACATTTGGAAGCTTCGTTGTTAGATATGTGCTCATTTATATCATTTAGATTTGTCTTGATGAATTGACCCTTTCACCACTATATAATGTCTCTCTTTATCCCTGACAATATTCCTTGTCCAGAATCTAATTTGTCTAATATTAATACAGCCACTCCAGGTTTCTTTAAATTAGTGTTTGTATGGAATACTTTTTTCCCCTTAATTTTAACAGATTTATGTCTTTACAGTTTGAGTGGGTTTCTTATAGACGGCAGTTTGTTGGATCTTGCTCATATAGTCAATTTGGCTACCTCTTACAATTTGTGTGTAGACCATTTATATTTATATGGTTGGATTAATTCCATCCTACCATCTTGCTAATTGTTTTCTATTCCATCTGCTTTTTGTTTGCTTTTTTTCTTTCTGCTTGCTTTTGGATTGAGTATTTTTTAAGGTTCCATCTTATTATGTTTACCTCTTTCAACTTTTTTAGGAGTTGCCCTAGGTTTTATAATATACATCTTTAATTAATCACAGGGTATTTTCAGACACTATTATACCATTTCATGTGTAGTTTAAGAATCTTTCAGCAGTGTACCACCAAGTCCCTTCCTCCCATTTTTGTGCCGTGTTTGTCATATATTTGTTTTTATATATGCTATAAACCCATAATATGTTGCTACTATTTTTGCTTTAAACCAGGAATAGCCAGACTTTTTCTTAAAAGGCCTGATGGTAAATATTTTAGGCTTTCAGCCCATATAGCCTGTACTGCAACTGTTTAATTCTGCCATTATAGCTGAGAGCCTCCATAGACAATACATAAATTAATAGGCATAGCTGTGTTCCAATAAAAGCTTACTCATGAAAATAGCCCACAGACCATAGTTAGCTGATCCCTGCTTTAGATAATCCAGTCTCTTTAAAAATAAGGACAAAATATCTTTTGTATTTACCTTTCCTTTAACTATTTCCAGAGATCTTTATTCCTTTTTGTAGATCCCTAACTGCCTGTCATCATATTCCTTCTTCCCGAAGAATTTCCTTTAACACTTCTTATAGCACAGATCCACTGATAATGAATTATCTCAGTTTTTGCTTGTCTAAAAAAAAGGCCTTATTTCTCCTTCATTTTTGAAAAATATTTTCTCTGAGTTGAGAGTGTTTATGTGTTAGTCAGTTAGTTAGTTTATGTGTTTCAAGATGTCATTCTCTGTCTTCTAGTTTGTGTGATTTCTGATGAGGATGCTACATTTCTTATAGTTCTTCCTCAGTAGATACATGTCTTTTTCCCCTAGCTGCTTTCAGGTTTTCTCTTTATTTTTGGTTTTTATTAGTTTGAATATGATGTGTCTAGGTGAGTGAGAGTGTTAGTAGGGGGGTGGGGGATGTTGGTGTTTATCCTATTCTGTTTCGGCGATTTTCTCTGAATTTCTTGATCTGTAGTTTTATGTCTAATTATTTTATGAAAATTCTTGGCCATTATTTCTTCAAATATTTCTCTTGCCACATTCTTTCTTCTCCCTCTGGGATTCCAATTATTGATATGTTAGGCTGTTCTATATTGTCTTTTAACTCTTCGATGTTCCAGGTTTCTTTTTCACTCTTTTTTTCTTTTTGTGTTTCAATTTGGGTAATTTTCATTGACCTATCCTCAACTTCACAGACTCTTTCCTTGACTCTCTTGAGTCTACTGCTAATCCTATCAAAAGAATTCTTCATATCCTATCAAATATTCTTCATAGTATTATTTTTTTTTTTACTATTTTTAGAGTTTCCATCTCTCCACTGAATTCTCCGTTTATTCACACATTTTGTCCAAATCAGTTTCAGAAATGCCATGAAGTACCCAGAAATAGTCATGTTCTCAATTCTTTTGCCATTCCGGGATGGTGGAGAGCAGTCTTGGAGCTGAATCAGTTTGTGAGAGCAGCCTTCTGTAGAGGACAACCAGGATAACAGCCCAGAGATTCTCCGCTAGACTCACAGAATCTCAGAATTCTAGAACCTTATCGTCTTGGAATCTTGGAAGCTAGGGTTCAAAAAAAAAAAATCAAAGGATTTTAGAGTTGAACTTTAGAACTTGAATATCTCCAGGGAAGGGCGTTCACCAGCTCACAAGGCAGCTGAGTTCAAAGGGAAGATGCTGTCTTCCTTTAGGCGAAATGATGATGTTAATGCACCACTAGAGGGAAGCCAGTCCTTGATCAGTGTCACAGTCACACCAAAAGTAGGATCTCCCCTCTCCCTGACCTTCACCCCCACATATACAAGAATGACATAGCCACTGATCAGAAGAAGAAAATCTAAGGAAGACCAGTAAACACTTGTCTTCTGTAAAGTGTTATATAATATTATTGGATGCGGAGTCTTAGCTCCTTCTCAAAAGGAAGGAATAAAAAGCAAGACTATGCCTTAACCTTCTTGAACATCCCTTTTTCTTCGATTTGCTTTTTCAAATCTTTGTTGATAGCTGGAGCTAATAATAAGACAGATTATTATTATTAACTAGAGTTTATTTTAACCTCACTAAGCCTCAATGATCTCATCTCTAAAGTGGAATCCATTTCTGTTCTGCTTCCTTTTTAGGCTTTAAAATGCCATAGTGTAACATTTTAAAATGCTAATGACATATTAACAGAAAAACATATGGTAAGACAATGATTATGCAGTGCCATTTGTAAAAAATGAGTGTGTATGTGTGTGTGTGTGCGCGTGTATTGGTGAGTGTTGTGCTTTGTAAGTGTGTGTCCAGAGGGGGGAATAACAGTTGATCTCTAGGCGGTAGAATTGTGTATACACTTTCTATGCATAGTTCTATACAAATATAGGGAAGGATTATCATTCGTCCATGCAGAGCCCCTCCTTGAATTGAATTTATTTATCTTCCCTCTTTACTTACACCAGTGATTCTCAACCAAAGGTGATCCCTGCTCCCTTTTGCAACAAAAATAATGTATGTGTATGTAGGTTGTGTGTGTGTGTGTATGTGTGTGTGTGTGTGTTTGGTATGTGTGGTACATACATAGAATAGAATATATTCAGCCATAAAAATGGAGGAAGTCCTGCCATTTATGAAAAAGCGGATGGACATTGAGGGCATTATGCTAAGTGAAATAAGTCAGACAGAAAAAGAAAATACTCTGCAACCCCACCTATACGTGGAATCCAAACAACAACAGGAACAACAAAAAACAAACTTATCAAAAAAGAGATCAGATTCGTGGTTACCAGAAGCAGAGGGTGGGGAACTGAATGAAGGTTGTCAAAAGGTACAGATTTCCAGTTTTAGGTGGGTGAGGACTGGGGATGTGATGTACAGCATGGTGACCGTAGATAACACTGCTTGCTGTGTGGTATATGTGAAAGCTGTTAAGAGAATAAATGCTAAGAGTTCTCATTACAAAGGAAAAAGATATTTTACTTTTTCTTTTTCTTTTTGTATCTATATGAGATGATGAATGTTTATTTATTGTGGTAGTCATTTTATGATATATGTAAGTCAAATCATTATGCTTTTTACCTTAAATTTATGCAGTGCTATATGTCAATTATATTTCAGTAAAACAAAAAAATACAAATATTCTGTAGTCATTTTGACTCAGAGGACATTTTTTTATTAATACATCAAAATTAATACATCATAATATACATCACAATTAATCAAAATTAATACATTAATACATCAAAATCCACAAACCCCAGCTTTTCCTTCCATGTGATGGTTGAAGAGACTTGTTTCTTTCCTCGTTCCTGAGTGTGTCTCACTCCCAGGTACACCCCAGGGAGTACAGGAGAAAAGTATGGGGAAGAGGAAATAAAGCTAAAAAACAGGGTGAGAAATATTTTCTGCATGACTTTGTATTTTTACAAAAGACCATAAGTTTATTGATTTGCATTTCAGACTTTATCAAATCGCAGCCTCAATATAGCCACATTGAAGTTGGGCCACAAAAATAACCTGTCCCGGTAAAGTGTTATTAGCAGGATGAAGAGATCCTCTCTGTGGTCCAGTGAAATGTTTTCTAATGCCCTGCCATCCTAAGATTCTGTTACTGTAGGTGTGTTCCCTCTAGGGCAATTGGAAATCAGGGGTCTTCTTCATCTGCAGATGCCATGGTCATCCTGATCCCCAAGCTGGACCCAGTCAGGTCCATGAACAGCAGTGCCCTTGTCCTCCTTATTCTACTCCTCCTAGAGATCCTACCACTCAGAGAGGGTGAGCACCCTCATCCTCACCAAGGACACCCTAATCAGCTTCGGGCTTTGTGAGCTTTGTGGTGAGGACCTGCCAAGCCCCAGACAAGCCGATCCTGCTAGGAGACACTTTCACCTTTCCCAACTCCACTGGCACCATGGAAGAGTGACTAGCTTTCAACTTGACACTTCTCCCTTCACTCCTTAAACTGACATCTTAGCCTTTTTTGAACAAAGATCCTCCTTTCATTGCTAATATCTATTTTTATGAGACCTCCATGGTCCCGGGCAGAAATGGGGTCAGAAGATCTGAGTTTTAATCCCGAGCTCTGTCATTTACTCCCACCTGATCTGCCCACATACGCTCAGGTGCCTCAGCTTTACAAATGTGGTTAAAGAGTCCAGCATCACCTACCTCAAAATGTTGTGGAAAACAAGTGAAGGTATGTGGACTAGCATACTTTGAAAAGATAAAGTGCTCTACCAGTGTTAGTGATTCTTATTATTTCAATTTCTTATTATTTTACTGTTGCCTCCTCTGAGGCCAGAGAGGCAGGAAGGGAACCTACCTTTCTTCAAGCCAGGCTAACTGATCTCTTGTCCTAACAGCTGACAAGACACTGAACCATGATCCAGGAGACCTGGTTGTAACAACCCCAGGAGCCGGCACCATTGAGCCAAGCTTGCTGTGGGCCAGGCAATGTATAAAATGCATCACATACGTTGTCTCATTAAGTCATCCTCAGAACCTCATAAGGTAAATGGGCCTAAGGTAAACACTTGAGATGCAAGAGATTAGGTTATGGTCTAAGTCATACAGTTAGTAAGTGGCAAAGCCAGAATTTAAACACTGGCCTAGGAGGCACTGAAGCCCATGCTGATAACCATTACACCCTGAAACTACCTCAGCTGCATGACTTAAGTGATTTTTCTCTGGGACTCAATTTCCCCATCTGTAAAATGGGAGGGTCGGCTAGATCTCTGAGGGCTCATTCTAAACAATCTTTCCACACTTGAAAGTCTTTTTAACAAGAGGCTGGCTTCTGCCTCTCCCGCCCCCAGTTGTTGGGGCCAGTTGTGGCCTTGCCTTCTGTAGCCCCCTGAACTGGTTGCTTTACCTGAACCTATCAAGTAGAGACAGGAATGATAATGGGTTTGCAATCACTGATCACTTCAGCCAAATGAAGATGCGGCTGAGCACTAGCATAGCATCTAAATAACACGAGCAGCATCTTGATTCAGGAGAACTGCACTGAGCAAAGATTCATATAGAACTAGGTTTTTAGTTCCAGGACAACTTTCAGCTAGCTGGGGGAGTGGAAATATGGAAGGTCTACCGTCCCAGCATCCTTTCCCTCGTTCTAGAAACAGTGCCCTGATTTTGCCTTAAGGAACCACCCTTTCTCTCCACTCCCAGTCCATGTGATTTCAGAAGGACAGACTCCACCTAGACTCCAGGGGTGGGCACATTGACCCAAGCTTGGTAGTCAGTGCAGTCACCCTCCTGCCCATAATTTTTTGTTCTGAGGTGGTCATGTGATCCATGGGCTTTGATCAGTGATACTGGGAAAGGGGGATCTTTGTGCTGGGATTGCTAACACCAGATGCTCAGCAGAAGCACATCTCAAGCAGAAGAAAATGAAGTCAAGAGATGAAGGAGAAGCCTGTTGATACCACTTGTGTTCCTTCTTCCATGGGTGCCTTGATCCAGGTGCACCTTGTACTTCCCAGTTCCCTGGGCCAATTTTCATTTTGTTTAAGTCGCATTAGGCTAGGTTTCTGACATTTACAACTAAAGAAGGCTGATTGGGTCTCCCAGTGACCTTGAGCAAATTCTTTCACCTCTTTCAGGGTTGCCTTATCCAAAATGAGAGAAGTGAAACTCTAAGATCCATAATACCACAACAATCCATAATTCTATATTATAATTAAAATGAAATCTCACTATCCATCCATCAGAATGACTATAATCAGAAAGGACAATACCAAGTGTCGACAAGGATGTGAAGAAACTGGAACTCTTACAAACTGCTGATGGGAATTTAAATAGTTGCGATCACTTTGAAAAACAGTTGGTAGTTTTCATAAAGTGAAACCTGTACTCACCATACAACCTAGAAATTCTACAACTAAGTATTACTCCAAGGGGCACCCAGGTGGCTCAGTCAGGTAAGCATGTGCCTTAGGCTCAGGTCATGATCTCAGGGTCCTGGGATTGAGCCCCGTGTCGGGCTCCCTGCTCAGCAGGGAATCTGCTTCTCCCTGCTTGTCCTCTTTCTCTCTCTCTCTGTCAAATAAATAAATTTTTAAGAAAGTATTAATCCAAGAAAAATGAAAACACACGTGTCCATACAATGATGTATATGCAAATGTTCATAGCAGCATTACTCATAATAGACTCAAACTGGATACAGTCCAAATGCCCCTCAACTGGTAAATAGATAAACTATGTGGCATATCCATAGAAAGGGATATCATTCAACAATTAAAAGGAACAGGCTATTCCTCAGTTAGTCTCCCATAGGAACTTCAGAATAAGAGAGAAAGATGCTTCCTCCAGAAATTGCCTCTTAAAAATTTCCTTTTTAAGTTAAGCATCTGCCTTGGGCTCAGGTCATGATCCTGGGGTCCTGGAATTGAGCCAGACTCCCTGCTCATGGGGAGTCTGCTTCTCCCTCTCCCTCTGACCCTCCTCCCTGCTGTGCTCTCGCTCACTCTCTCTGTGTCTCTCAAATGAATAAATAAAGAAATCTTAAAAAAAAAAAAGTTTAAAAATTTCCTTTTAAGTTTACATTTTTCTTGCAACTCTTTTTTGCATCAGGAAAAAATGCATTAGAGATGTAGGTTGAGTGGGATGGTCAGGAGAGATCTAGAACATTCACGGATGTTCTGCCCAAGTTAACCAACTCAGGAAAGTGTGGAAATGTTTGAAGCTGAAAGTGTCATGGTTTAAATGGCTGTCATTGCTCTGGAGAAAGGAAATCAGTTTGACATGTGTTTTATAGCTCTAGGACTGAGTAATGTCACATATGCCGTTTCTCACATGACTGCTTTTCAATCACTCCTCAGTGATTATAAATATGTGGATTCCTAAATCAACATTAAGGGGTAGGCCCAGGAGTCAGTATGTTAAGCACCTTCCCAGGTGGTTGCCTGCCCACTGAAGCTTGAGGACCACTAGTCCAGTCAGTAATGGCTATTAATTAGGTGGGCATGGAGGAATTTCTCAGGGACCATGTAAAACAAGTCACAAAATTCAAGTTCTGATCCTGTAAAATAGCAGTGGATTTTTGGAAGTGGAAGAGTAGGAAGACACAGAGTTCATGCTCAAAAATGGTTGACTGACTTAGGTCAGAGGTTGGCAAACATTTTCTGTGAAGGGCCAGATAGCAAATATTTTAACCTTTGTGGGCCATACAATCTGTCATAACTAAGCAACTCTGCTGTTGTAGTGTGAAAGCAAGTGTGGACAATATGTAAATGGAAGGACGTGGCTGTGTTCCAATAAAACTTTATTTACAAAGACAGACATCAGGAGAGATTTGACCAAAAAAAGTCATAGTTTACCAATCCCTGCTTTAGGTTGTCACAAAAGAGAGAAATCAAACAAGATCAGTAGCAATTCTTGGCATTTCACTCATCTTGTAAAAAAGTACAAGTCAATAAAGTCTCTTACTCTACAAAATCAGCAATGGAGTCTCCATCTCTCCCATCTCAGAATACACATCCGACCTGGCTGGTTCTAGAATGGCTTCTTTTGATACAATGAAATGTCATGCTGATATTGTTTGCCAACAGTATTTCTTCTGCTGCTCACTACTGCCTATTATCACACAACAATAAACTCCTTAGCTATGTGGGCCTGTGGCTAAAGCCGGGAGGGAGGTTAAGACTGACCTAGGAACAGACCTTCTGTGACTTTGTGAATGGAAGACTGAAATGAGGATTTTCTGGTTGTCCACCAACGCACGTGGTCCTGTCATTAAACCTCTCTAGGCTCAAGTAACTCATCTGTGACAAGAGGACTATAATCCCTCCCCTTCTTCCTCCCGGGTTTGTTGTTCACATCAACAGGATTCTGGATGGCTTACTTCCTGGGGAACTGCATAGTCCTCTCCTTACAGGAGCACCCTGCCTGGGTAAATATTAGCTGCCAGATCTCTCTTTTTTCTTCCTTAATGATCCTCACCTTTGAACAAGGAATCACAAGCAGGTAGAGGGGGAAAGATACCTCCGAAGTTAAATTTGAGGAAGAAAAGTGCCCTCAGTTTGGTAGCACATTTTTTACTGAATTTATAGCAGAGGATTATGGCCAACAAGATGGTTTAACTACAACCTAAAACCCAGCAGTTAAGCTCACTATGCAGGGATTTCATTGACCTGCTTCCTTCTTTGAGTGGATGGGAGAGTAGCTTGAAACTAGACTTCAGTGTGCGCCTTTCTCCTTGCAGAATTGCAGAAGGAGAGCCGGTCCTGAGAGCAGAATTGCAGGGAAGAGACAGTGCAGCAGTGGCATCTACTCTGTGTGGGACACAGCGCTCAAAACGGAAAGGAATGCAGAGGTCACCACCAACACACAGCCCCTCTCCTCCTAGAGCTAATCGGCTCCTGCTCAGAGGGGACGTGAGTACTCCACAGACTTCTCTCTCCTGTTTTTCTTCCAGCACTTTATCAGAGCTACCCTGTACTCTTAACATACCCATTTTAAATTTTTATTTTTGTTGCAAAAACAACTTATATGTCTTTAAAAATTAAAGCACTGAAATTAAAACGTGAAGTTCCCACCCCCGCTGCTAGCCGTGAGTCCCCACTTACACGGCTACAATGTAGGAGGAACTATTATCAATTTTTTCAGACCTTTGCTAGCTTATACAAACATGGATGTGAGATGTGTGTGTCTTAGTCCATGCAATACATGCTGCTGTAGCAAAAATACCACAGACCAGGTGACTTATAAACGACAGAACTTCGTTTTTCACACTTCTAGAGGCTGGAAGACCAAGACCAAAGTAGCAGCATGATCAGCTGAGGGCCTTCCTCCAGGCTGCAGACTTCTCATTGTATCCTCATGTAGTGGAAGGGACAAGGGAGCTCTCTGGGGTCTCTTTTATAAGGGCACGAATCTCACTCAGGAGGGCTCTACCCTTATGACCTAATCACCTCCCAAAGGCCTCACCTCCTAATACCATCACATTGAGCATTAGGATTTCAGCGTATGAATTTAAGGGGGACATAAACACTCAGACCATAGCAGTGTGTGTGTGTGTGTTTTCTGTGTGTGGGTGGGTATTTATGGTTGAATGTGTATGTGACTTCTTATTTTTAGAAAAAAGGGATTATATTATACTTAGGTTAGCATTTCATATTTCACAATAATATACCCTGAACATCCCTCCATATTAGTATGTACGGAGGTACTTGAATCTTTTTAGCGGCTGCAACAATATTTTGCTCAATAGAATTACAATAGTTTATTTGATCATGATCCCCTTGACGTACATGCAGGATGTCTCCGATCTTTTGCTGGTAGATAGTGTTCTAGTAAACACCGTGGTGTACAGCTGGGCAAGCATCTCTGCAGGATAGATTCCTAGAAATTGAATTGTTGAGTAAAGGGAATGTGCTTTTCAAAATTTCAATAAATATGACCAAGTTAATTTCCAGTGCTATGTCACTGTTATTTTAGTGGCCCTGTCTTTGATCAGTAGAGAGGTCTTACAATGCTGTCCCTTGCATTACAGCTCCTAATGTTCAAGTTTTATTTCTCCTATGCATCTCTTTCTGCTGCCCAGCATCCATCCTCCCTTCTTCTGGTAGTTGTTCCTTGATTTTCCTTTGGAAAACCACTTCCGAGGCTGACTCTGTCCCTCACTCCAGGGGTGAAAGATAACTCAATCCTGGGCCAGCAGAGTTACAGTAGCTGGTTCAGGCCTATGCATGGGTCCCAATCTGGTCAATAGCAGCTAGTGCCAGGACTATTTCTAGAGCGACTGAGAGAGAAGGGATGTAGCCCTAGAATCGTCCCTTCTTCTGTCCTCCTACCAAAGTAGAGCTCAATCCAGCAACCCCCAGCCCCAGCTGAGAGGTAGGGCCCCATGTCCAGGGCAGAGTCAATCTCCCTGGGCCTGTTTCCCCATATATGAAATAAGGAGGTTGGACTCTGTGTTCTCCAAGGTCATTTTAGCTCATGTGACTCTGCACAGAGCAGCACAGGGACTTGTCTGAAGTGCAGGTATTTATCAAGGTAAGAGACCATTTCCTCCAGAATAGCTATTCTGCAAACCAGACCTAATAAAATTAGGACATCGTTTTATGATGAGAGTATTTACCCAAACGAGTTGAAAACTCATGTCCACACAAAAACTTCCACACATGTTTATAACAGATGTATTCATAATTACAAGAGCTTGAAGCAATCAAAATGCCCTTCAGTAGGTGAATGGATAAATAAGCCGTAGTACATCCACAAACAGTGCAATATTATTCAGTACTAAAACGAAATGCGCTATTAAGCCATGAAAAGACATGGAGGAACCTTAAATGACTATTACTTGGGGGAAAGAAGCCAATGTGAAAAGGCTACATACTGAATGATTTCAATTACATTCATTCTGGGAAAGGCAAAACTAGAGAGACAGTAAAAAGATCAGCAGCTGCCAGGGGTTAGGGGGAAGGAGGGATGAATAGGCAGAGGATTTTTAGGACAGAAAAACTCTCCTGTATGATAATGTAATGGTGGATACGTGTCATTAAACATTTGTCCAAACCCACAGAATGTACAACACCAAGACTAAACTCTAATGTGAACTATGGATTTGGGCTGATATGGATGAGTCACTGTAAGTTCATTGATTGTAACAAATGTACCCCCTGGAGGGGGGTGTTGCTAGTAGGGAAGGCTGGAAGCTGTGTTTGGGGACAAGGGTTATAATGAGAACTCTACTTTGTACTCAGTTTTGCTGTGAACCTAATACTACTCTAAAAAATAAAGTCTATTAATAATAAAAAAAATTTTAAGACAATATCAGGTTTGGGTAGACAGTTCCTAAACTGAGAAGCATATTTTAGGTTATTTTTCTGGCTCTGTCCCAAACACAGTGTGTCTTTGTGTATGATCATTTCCTCTCTCTGAGCCTTAGTTTCATGATCTGCAGAATGAAGAAACTAGTCTGTGCTTTGGGTTCTACAATTCTGTGACATCTAAGAATAAAAAGGGAGGAAGGACAGAAGGAGAGAGAGAGAGAGAGAAACAGACAGAAGATGCAAGGGGAGATGACAAGAGGAGGAAAAGGGGAAGGAAAACGGGATAAAACAACCACAAAGTCATAAGGTGGTAGATAAAGAACTAAGGAAGAAGACAAATTGAGCCAGAGCCATCAGTAGTATCTGCTTTGGGTAGATAGACAAGGGAAATGGGTTGGCCCAGAAGCCACATCTGAGTCTTTAGTCTTACCTGAATGAGAAAAGCTCCAATGCCCCAAGGGAGACTGTTGCATTTATTTGATGAGCACTGAGAGGTAATTGTGTGCACAACCATGTGCTAGGTACACTAACCCAGCCAGGGAGAAGAAATGCCTATATATAAACACTACAGCTTAAGGTTGGCAGTTGGCTTCTGAAGTCAGACAGATCCCGGTTTGGTGATTGGCTGTGTAAGGTAATCAGGTGAATAATGGCCTCAAAGATATCCATGTCCAAATCCCAGAATCGGTGAATGCTCCTTTATATGGCACTTTGCAGACATGGTTAAATTAAGATACCCGAGATGAGATTATCCTGATTATCTAGGTGGCCCTAAATGAATCACGAGTGTCCTTAAGAGGGAGGCAGAGGGAGATGTGATGACAGACAGAAGAGAAGAGAAGCATGTGATAGAGGCCGAGTCAGAAAGAGAAGCCGGCACATGAAGGTGCGGGAAGGGCCAGGAGTCAGGGAAGGCAAGGAATGCAGCTCTAGAAGCTGGAAAAGACAAGGAAACAGATTCCCCTAGAGCCTCTGGAGGGCACATGGCCCTGCCGAGACCTTGAGATTAGCCCACTGAAACTGATTGTAGGCTGGCATCCAGAACTCTAAGAGCATAAGTTTGTGATGTTTTAAGCCACTAAGTTAATGTCAATGTCTTAAGGCAGCCAAAGGAAACGAATACAGGCAGGGACAAGGAACTTTACCTCTCCAAGCCTTATTCCCATCTGTTGAACAAGAACAATGATACATTCATTCATCAGATGTTTTTTGAGAGCCTACCAGGGCCAGCCCTAAATATTGGGGCAGCAGGGGACCAGGGCCTTCCCACTTTCACGGAGCTGAAATTCTAGTGAGAGGAAGCGAGTGCATAAGCAAGACAATTACAGACTGTGCAAAGCAACCTAAGGGTAAACAGTGGGTGTGGAATGCAGTAACTAGGTGGCAGAGGGGCCTCAGGGGAGGCCCTTGGAGGAGAAGAAAGTCCAGCCTAGACCAGCAAGGCCAAATGCAGAGGGAACAGTGCAGGCCCAGGGAGGAGACAAAGGAGGAAAGGACAGAGTTTTGGAGAACAGAAAGGCAGTTTGAGTGGCTGGGTGTCCTGCTCTAGGGAGAGGAATAAACACGGGGAGGTTGGGAGGGCAGCAGGGGCCAGAGAGTGCCTGGCAAGCCACGATGAGGGGTCTATAGATTGTATTCTCAGGACAATTCGGAGCAGTGGGATGTTTTAGGCAGGGGAGTGGCATCATCACTGGCTACTGTGAGGGTATAGGTTGTTAGGTGGGGAAGAGGGAGGCAAGGAGACTCCTTAGGGTGCTCTTGCTTTCTTCCAAGTGAGAGGCGGTTGCTGGCCTAGGTGAGGGTGAGGGTCATGAGGGCGAAGGACTGCTGTAAGCATTAAGTAACATACCCAGTGTTAAGTACCTAGCACGTCGGAAATGGCCAATGAGCGGAAGTTCTCCTTATGGTATTATTACCACCACCATCGCCATCATTGTCATTATGAGCTACTGAAAACAAACCGGGCTGAACACAACTCACACTGGGTAGGGTAGTGTGAGCGGAGGTGACACCTGCGACAGGTGGAAGAGGCCCTATTGTGTCCTCACTCCTGCCCACCAGGAGAAGTTCCTGGCTGAAGCCACTGACCTTCTCTCCCTCCCTGACCTGCCCGCCTCCGCAGGTTCAGAAACCTAGGAACACGTCAGCACCCATGCCTGCTGACACGAATACATTCTTAGGAGTTCCGAGGGATAGTTTTTAATATTCAAAAAGGCATGATAAGGCTGGTGGACCTTTGGAGATTAGACCTGATACGATATTACCATGAAAACTTACGGTATCATTGCCTGGGCCTTTGTCTGTCTCTCTCTCTCTCTACACACACACACACACACACACACACACACACACACACACACACACACACACACACACTTCTCTCCATCTCCACCAGCACCCAGCAGTCCAAGCCGGGATCCTCTCTCACTTAGTCCACAATCACCTCCTCAGGGGTCTCCTTGCCTCTGCTCTTGCTCTTGGGTGACCCATTCTCCACACAGATCTTGCATAACACACTTCAGATAACATCCGGTCTCTTTACCATGACCCGCATGGCCCCTGCCTGCCTGTGTCCTCCTCTGGCCTCCGTCCCCAGCACTCACACGACTCCCCACCCTGGCCTCCTTTCAGCTGCTCAAAGTCTCGGCCACCCCATCCTCAGGGCCCCCTTCCTTACCAGCTCTGCCTGGGACACACTGCTAACTCCTCACTTCATCTGTGTCCCATTTTCCCACAGCTGGCCCCTTCTTTTTGGTTCTTGGCTCCAGTGCCACCTTCTCAAAGTCCTTCCTGACAGATTTGCCTAAATTGCCCCTTCCGTCCCCATCCCCCTTATCTTCCTTGACTGCACCACGCTCATTCCCTTCAAGGCACTGAGCACACTTTATGATTATCTGCTGCTCCTTTATCATCTGGCTCCCACACTAGACCATAAGTCATTCGGCAGGTCGTCCTGGACTGAATGCTTGGGTCCCCCAACATTCAGATTTTGAAGCCCTAATCCCCCGGCCCTCAGCATGGCTGTATTTGGAGATGAGGCTTCCAAGGCAGCAGTTAAGGTTAAACGGGGTCACCAGGGTAGGTCCCTGATCCAATAGGACTAATGTTCTTGTAAGAAGAGACACCAGAAAGGGAACTCTCTCTCCGTGCACACACACCCAGGAAGATGATATGAGAACATAGGGAGAAAGCGGCTGTCTGCAAGCCAGGAGGAGAGCTTTCCCCAGAAACTGACCTGCCAGACCTTGATCTGGGACTTCCAGCCTTTAGAACTGCGAAGAAGTGAATGTCTGTGTTGAAGCCACCCAGCCTGTGGTGTTTTGTCATGCAGCTCTAACTAAGACACAGGCGCTTGTTTTGTTTGTCCATTACCTTCTTCCCATTAGGGCCGTAGCACTTGGCACATGGCAGGGACTTGGTAAATATTGGTTAAGTGAATGAATGAGATTTCTCATCTGCACTGCATTTCAAGGTGCCTGGGAAATCAGGAGACCCGGACTGGGTCATAGTCTTGGCCCCGCAATGGCACCACCATTAATCCACTGTGTTCCTTCCCTCTCTGGACCTCATTTTCCTGATTGGCAAGATAGTACAACTAAGCAAGATGACCTTTCGAGTTCCTCCCAGTGATAAAATGGTATAAGAGAAATAGCTCCCATGGGGCAACTGGGTGGCTCAGTCGGCAAGTCTTGATTTCAGCTCAGGTCATGATCTCAGGGTCGTTGGATCGAGTCCTGCATTGGGCTGCATTGGCCCAATGCATTGGACTGCACTGGACCCTGTGCTGAGGGTCAGTGTGAAGTCTGCTTAAGATTCTTCCCTCTCGGGCGCCTGGGTGGCTCAGTGGGTTAAAGCCTCTGCCTTCGGCTCAGGTCATGATCTCAGGGTCCTGGGATTGAGTCCCATATCAGGCTCTCTGATCAAGCAGGGAGCCTGCTTCCTCCTCTCTCTCTGCCTGCCTCTCTGCCTACTTGTGATCTCTCTCTGCCAAATAAATAAATAAAATCTTTAAAAAAAAAAAAAAAAGATTCTTCCCTCTCTCTGCCCCTCCCCCAATTCATGCATGTGCCCACTTGCATGC
>CM052895.1:96077833-96209618 GCA_028534135.1 Potos flavus
GTGGGCAATGACTTTTACTCCATAGCACAGTGGAACTCGAGCTCTGGCCAGTGTCAGAACCACCTGGGGAACTTGGTCAAAATGCAAAGGCCCAGATTCCCTCTACTTCAATGAGTCAGAGTCTCTCCGTGCCTTATTACCTCCTCAGATGATTCTGATACATGCTAGCTTTCAAAAGAGCCATCAAAGAGTGAAAGAAACAAGGCTTTCTGTTTACTCTAAAGGGTCATAAAAGATTATTATCATTATTTAAATCCCATTTGTTCCACTCACCAGGGCAATGCCAAGTGAGTAGGCTGTGCTCACACAAGGGCCTTGTGCTCCAACCCAAGGGAGGCTGGGCCTGCAGCTCAGCAGCCGGGGGGGATGAAAAGCACAGGCCCCAGGGTCCTCAGTGCCTTAGAAGTCCCCTACAACCTAGCACCCAGGGGGAGTGGGTCCCCCCTAGCAAGTTGGAGGAGAGAGAGGCAATACCTTTCCCAGGGTCACAGCAGCTTCACGTAAGAGTTACCGTGGAACCAAGAGCTACAGACGCTTGGAGCAGTGTTAAAGGGCTTGCTTTGGAGGCCCCCACCTGGAAGAAGCCCTCTTGCCTGCTGACAGGTGGTATGACATGTTGGATGCCTGCAGGCAGTGCTCTGAAAGTTTCCCTGTAGCCGATGACGTCTGGGAAGGGCCCCGGCAAATTCCTGTATTCCAGCAGCTCCTTTCTCAAAGGTCTGAAGATTAACTCAGGCTTCTCACAACCTGAGGAGGAAAACAGGACCTAGCTCCATATCTAAACATCTCAAGCTCCTTCACAATCTTACTCATCCACCTTGTTGCCTAAGCGGGAACAAAGATCTGTTGGTGGGATGGGAGCTGAGATTAGAATCGAATTATAGAATCTCAGTGCTGCGAATGAGCAGACCCAAGGATAAAGCCTGCTGCCCCACAGACCAGGAATGCTGCCACGTAATGCTGCCAGACGAGTTAAGAGAAGACATTTCTCAAACCACAGCAAGTGTCTCAGTTAATTCAGGGCAAGAGCCTTGAAGGGTGGGGCCAGGATTCAAACCAAGAGATCAGTGTGGTGGTCACAGCCTCAGGCTTCAGAGACAGAAAGATCTGCCTAGGGTAGATTTGTGGTTCTGCCAAAGATTAGTGGTGACCTCGGGCAAGCTATTCTATACCTCCCTAAGCCTCAGTTTCCACATCTATAAAAACAGAATGACAATGCTACCCAGAGAAGTAGCCAGGCTTTTTGGAGCCTGAAGCTTATACCACTTGGGTGGGGGTGGGGGGTACCGGTAAGGGGTGGAGAGGGCCTCTTTAAGGAAAGGAATACAAAATTACAAATTCAAAATTGCATACAGGACCTTGGAAGGGATCCCATGTAAGGGAGGGGCTGGACAAATCTGTCTTGGATGCTACCAGTTAGCTGAGGGATTGTTGGAGTAAAGTTCTTGGCACATGAGATGATGGTACTGAGAGTGGTCTGGCTTGAGTAAAATGCTATAATTTTGAGGAAGGAGGAAATCTTGGCCCGTGCATCTGTCACTGAAGCAGAGATAATGACAGAGAATGAAACACTAGAGAAACCCCCACAGGCCTTCTTTAGCTGCAGAGTTCTATCCAGAATGTCATGTGCGACCTTAGGCAAATCATATGCTCTCCTGGTGTCTGTGTCCTACCCAGTGACATGTGGCTTGGGGTTGTACAGTCTCTGCCCTTTTCCCAAAGAACCCCCACTGCTTTCTCCCTGGAGCCTCACAAAAGTTAAGAAGCAGCTAGAGGTGAGTGAGTGCTGGCTCCTTTTCCTCCCAACTTTTCCCAGGGAAGAGGATCTCCCGGAAGGATGCCTTAACAACAGATGTCAGCCAGTGGGAAGTGGAGCCCTTAACCTGGGATGAATAAGAGGATGGGGTATGGAGGTATTCTCTTGGAGACAGAAAGAAGGTATTAGTTAAAAAGCCTGCCGAGTTAGCCACTGATCCCTACTCTCTCACTTTCTGGCTGTATGACATTGGGCAGGTCCCTTTAGTTCAGAGTCTGATTTCCTCATTATTTAATTTATAGGAATAAATGAGAAAATATAGGTAAAGCATTAGGGAGAATGTCTGTCTCTTAGTGAAGTGCTTCATACCTGTTAGGAAAATGAGGGGTATTGTAGTCACTGCTATTAGGTGAGGTGGATGACTCCCCTCCCAAATCCCTTCCTGCCTCTCCTGCTCCAACTTCTCTTGCTCCAGCTGCTTCTTAGGCAGGAGGAGCAAACTCCGGGGGAGGTGGGCGGGGCCTCATTCCAGCTCGCCGGAGCCTGTGAGGCATGAGCTGCTGAGCTGGGGTTTGCACCTGACGGACACCTTCCTACTTGCAGAGCAGACCTCCTCGACACCCAGAGCCCTCTCTTGGAAGCAGTCATGCCTGTGACAAAGAGTGCCGGGGGTCTCAAGGGCACTGTTGACCTCAAACTGGACCTCAGGTCCCCTCCCAAAAGTGCCAAGAAGCTGCAGAGCAAGGACTCCAGTTTCTGGGATGGACGTCCTTCCGAGTCACCAGGCTTAAAGAAGACCAAGGGCATAACGTGAGTGCTTTTTTCTGCCACTCCCCCTTTCTGCCTCCTAGCCTGCAAACTTGCACCGACAAAAACCCTGGCGCAGCTGTGTCTGACCCCCAACCCATTACGCAGATGGGAAAACCAAGGTCAAAAAAAGTGCAGGCAGAGACTGAGTCAAGGTGAGAGCTTACAGGGGCAGGAGTGGGGACTCAGAAAGCCCTAGGCTCTCGTGTTCCCACACTCAACTGGTGAAGAATGGGGACACTAAGGCCCAGTTACCCCAGGCCACACACTGGGTCATTGGCAGGATGGGCGCTAGAATCCAGTGCCGGCCCTAAGTCAGCTTTGCTCCTGGTCAGTCCTGACCATTGGCAGAATCTCTAACTTCTCCAAGGAGGTGAGCTCTGAGCTTAAAACCATGGCCTCACTGACAACCAGGCATTGACTCCTCTCTGCCTCCTTCCTCCAGTTACTCAGTTGTGAGGACATCAAAAGCACAGCATATGGAAGACTTTCTTCTACCTCCCTGCAGTGTGTGTGTGGGGGTGGGGGAGGCTTGCAAACCATGCATGACCAGGAAGGGTCTGCAGAAGGAGTTTAGGTGGGGAAGCCACACTACGGGGCTCAGCAACCACCACCTCCACCGCTCAAGGAGAGTGGCCAGTCCACTTAGGAAGTGTGGGTGGGTGGCCTGCTAGAGAGTGCTGCTGCTTTAAGAAGAAAATGTTGACAGCACTGGTATAGTAGAAAGAACACCTGCACTCAACTAGTGATTCTGAACCTCCCCTTCCCCCAGCCTCGGGAGTCTTCCATATGCAAAACAGCGGTAAAAGGGTGGCAGTGTGAATTTAAAGAGGCCGCCTATGGGAATTACATCTGTTGGGAGGGGGTGCGCAGCAAGGAAGGAGAAGTTACTACAAGGGGAGCCGAAGCCCCCTTCCATTGTTAGCGTCCTGATGGCACCAACAAGGTTCAGTTGACCCCAGGGGCTAGTCCTGGGGGCTGTGAATTCCTGACACTGAGAATGAACTCTCCAGGCCTTGGGGCCATCCACAGCAGAGCAGGGATAGTTCTCAATCAGAGACCTTGGGGGAGCCAACCAGCTCTTGTGTCCTAAACTGACACATGGTTTGGTAGAAATTTCAACTACTTAAGAATCAAAGACATAAAGCATGAGAGAACTTGAGGGTCCCTCACGGTTTGGAGTGGAAGAGAAAAAGCCGGGCAAGCGTGGAACTCAGGTCAGCTCACCCGGGTTCAGATGCCCACTTAGCTGCTAACCGGCTCGAGCAAGCGGCAGAACTCTCTGCCCCAGTTTCTCCTCTGTGAAATGACATTTCACTCCGCCCGGGATGGCTGCAAAGGTGATTCGTGCATAAAGCCCCCTTAAAAGCTGGCCACTGCGAATACCTTGAAGGTCCGAGGTCACCAAAGGACTTGGGGCTGGAACGCCAGTGTCCTGCCTCCCAGCCCTGTGCTCTGCCCAGCTTACCACACTAAGTTTTTAAGTTGGCTGCGTGGCCCAAAGTTAAATTCCGATTTCTTAAGTCCTTTGGTTAGAAATTTCTAAAATGACCTATTGACCCTTCCCTTGTTGCAAAACAAGCCCATTATTGGAGGGCCGTAGGGCACAAGTGCTTGGTCAGCGATGTTGACACCCACAGGGAGAGAGAAGGGTGCGCGATTCTCCGCCCACTTTCTCCCTCAATTGTTCTCTTTAACCCATAGCAAATCGATGGGCAGATCCTCAGAAAGCTAGAGGATCTAGGGATTAACACAAAGATAAGGGTGGTTGGGGCAATTCTTTCAAAATTTCATTCCTCCCAACATTTACAGAGGCTCAGCAAGGTAGACCTGTTGCCCAAGATGACACAGCTACTTAGGTAGTGGCCTTGGAATTTTTTTTTAATTTAATTTTATTTTTTCAGTATTCCAAGATTCATTGATTATACCACACCCAGTGCTCCATGCAATATGTGCCCTCCTTAATACCCACCACCAGGCTCACCTAACCCCCCCTCCCCTCCAAAACCCTCAGTTTGTTTCTCAGAGTCCACGGTCTCTCATGCTTTGTCTCCCCCTCCGATTTCCCCCAATTCACTTTTCCTTTCCTTCTCCTAATGTCCTCCATGTTTTTCCTTATGCTCCACACATAAGTGAAACCATATGATAATTGACTCTCTCTGCTTGACTTATTTCACTCAGCATAATCTCCTCCAGTCCCATCCATGTTGATACAAAAGTTGGATATTCATCCTTTCTGATGGAGACTAATATTCCATTGTATATATGGACCATATCTTCTTTATCCATTCTTCTGTTGAAGGGCATCTTGACTCTTTCCACAGTTTGGCAATTGTGGCCATTGCTGCTATGATCGTTGGGGTACATATGGCCCTTCTTTTCACCTTGACCATTCTCTTACACCATACACAAAGATAAACTCGAAGTGGCCTTGGAATTTAATCCCTCGTTCATCCAACCTCAGACACCAGGCTCCTTCCAAAATACCTCTGGTGCCCTTCACAGTCAGTGTCCTCGCTGAAAGGCTCTCCCAGGGAATTTCCAGTGTTTCTAAAGTTGCGGATGTAAACCCAACACTCACCTTGGTCAAACCTGGTCCAGGTACAAAGAGGTATAGTAATAGGTGGTTCCATAATTCATCAACACAGGGGACACCTCCCTGGAATGTATCCTTAAAGGTGCCCTTCAGACCACTTTCCCATCTGTATTAAAGAGGCGGTCTGAGTTTTTTGTTTTTGTTTTTATTTTGCTTTTGTTGGGGGTGGAAGGAGACATGCTTTTCCCCTGCTTGAGGTTTTGGCCTGAGGGCCAAAAAATTCCTCTGGAGCCCAATCCCCAAATGACTCTGTCTCAGTAGACCCCATCGCCATGAAGCTTCTTTGCTGCTGGCCCTATTCCCTTTTCTCTGAGTTCAGTCCTGTCTCAGCTACTAGTTTTATGACCTTGGGCCATCCCCTTTCTGAGCTACCATTTCCTTCGTTACAAAATGGGATTTTTCCTTTTATGTGTCTCTCTGGGCCTATTTTTGGGAGGTTGTCCAGTAGAAGTGGGGTGAAGAACAGGGACTCTGAGACATTTCTGAGTTCAAATCCTGGCTCCCCCATATATCTCTGGACAAGTCATTAAAAAAAATCTCTATGCCTCAGTTTCCTCATCAGCAAAATAAGGGCAATAGCCTACTTCCTAGTCTTTTTTTTTTTTTTAAGATTTTATTTATTTATTTGACAGAGAGAGAGGTCACAAGTAGGCAGAGAGAGAGAAGGAAGCAGGCTCCCTAATGCGGGGCTTGATCCCAGGACCCTGAGATCATAACCTGAGCCAAAGGCAGAGGCTTTAACCCACTGAGCCACCCAGGTGCCCCCTATTTCCTAGTCTTGACAAGAGAATTAAATGAGGTAATACGGGTAAAGTACTTAGTATAGTATTATTATATAGTAAATATTAGCATGGCATATGTTGAGTGTTAGCTGCTAAAACCAGGACAGGCAAACTGAGATGGCTGGTCACCCTATAGGAGACCCAGAGGTGCCAATCAAGGCCACGGGGACAGAGAGATGGCCAGGAGCCCACCTATCCACCTATCAGGTGTTGGCATGCCCTGAGGGAATGCCTGTTGGACCTCCTCACCTTCACGCACCTACACCCTCATGTCTCTTTCCTCTCCTTTAGAGCATTCCAGACCTTGGTTCACCTGGTGAAAGGCAACATGGGTACAGGGATCCTGGGACTACCCCTGGCTGTGAAGAATGCGGGCATCCTGGTAAGAGGGGCTGCTGCAGGTAGGGCCAGCATGACTAGGTTGTAGCGGGAAGTGGGAGGAGAGACTCTCAGAGTTTATAAGGGTTGCAAGAAGCAGTCTTTCTCGGAGGCAGCTTGCTCCAGACCTGGAGTCTAGACATCTAGCCAGGGTTTGAGTTCTGGCTCTGTCACAGACTTTGAGTGGCCCTGGTGAGTCATTTGTCCCTTCTCTGGGGCTGAGTTTTCTTCCTTGGCGAATGCAGGGGTTAGACAATGACGAGTTTTCTGATTGTGCCTTATGAAGCACTAGTTCTCAAGGACACCTCCGAGGCCACTAAGGGTCAGAATTCCGAGTCCCCCACTCCCACTACAATACCCATTGTAATTGCTTTATGTACTTTATTGGAGTACTACTTGAGATTATATTTGAAAGAATAGTTGTCGCTGACAAAAACCACTTGCAAACCAGTTTGCTAGAAAGTTCCTTGAGTGCCAAATGGTATCTGTGCTACCAAATCTTTCCTTGCAATGTTCTTCATAAATCCATTCTCTTTTCTCTTCCCATTTCCCTTGACTCCCCCTTCCCTCAGATGGGCCCGCTCAGTTTGCTGGCCATGGGCTTCATCGCCTGCCACTGTATGCACATTCTGGTCAGGTGTGCCCAGCGCTTCTGCCACAGGTGAGGAAAACAGCATCCTCATGTTGATTGCTTTGGTCCTCGGTTCTCAGGGATGTCCCAGAAACATCCTCCATAAAACAAGAGTTTACTTCTTTCTTCCAATAAGGCTAAGAAAAGAGAAAAGCATTTGGGACAGGGACCTAAGGTGAGGCTCTGCCACATGACTCATTAGGTGATCTCAATCAGGCCACTGTGATTATCTGCTTGGCTCATTTGTAAATCAGGCATAAACAATCCATGCCTAACCCTACCTCAGAGAATTGTGATGAGAATCCATTGGGATCCTGGATACGAAAACTGCTGTACCCACGCAAGGTGTGCTTTATTACCCTGGTCATGTAGTAACCACCCTACTTGACAGGTAAGGAAAACAAGCCACCCAGGAAATATTGCCAAGTGTCTAAGTCTGAACTAGAACTTGGGTCTCTGCCCCAGTGTTCTTTCTCCTCCAGCTGGGTCCTGCCTTCCTGTGTGTCTCCTGACTTTTTAGTATAGGATCTGAGGTTAAACCCACTCTTGGTAACTCTGTATGTACTTCCTCCTACAGGCTTAACAAGCCCTTCATGGACTATGGCGACACGGTGATGCACGGACTGGAAGCCAGCCCCAGCACCTGGCTCCGGACTCATGCCCACTGGGGAAGGTACCTTGTTCTTGCTCTGCCTGAAGTGGCGTGAGCTATAGGAGGAGGAAATGCAGCTGTCAGGGATGCCTTCTTCCCTGGAAAGCTGGCTCATGTGGCACAGAATGTTGGGCTTTCCACATGGAAGGGGTGTTCACTGGCAACCTTCCTGATCCAAGTCTCCACCTTTTATACCTTCCTTTTTTTTGCACCTTTAATATTATTCACTTCTTTATTAAACTATATTTATCCTGTTGTACTATGAACCAGGCCCTGGAAATACTGTGGGGAGCAATGCTGTCACAGAACCCATAATCCAGTGGGAAAGACAAGCATTACAGAGTTTAGGAGACAGTCACTTCATAACCACTAGGATAAGTGCAATGAAGGAAGGAAATACTAGTTGCTACTGAGCAGGTAAGGCAATGTGTGTGGGCTCATGTGGGCTTCCTAGGATGGAACAGTTGAGATGAGTCCTGAAGGAAGGAATTCTTAAGGATAAGCAATTACCTAGGGGAAAGTGGGCAGGAGCCTGGATGGCCTTCCAGGAAGATGAAAGAGCAGAGCTTGGAGGTCTGAAACAAGACGAAATGCGTGACAGTTTCAAGGTACAAAACGAAGGGAGCTTGCGGGCAGAGTCAAGGAGATAAGGCTGAAGAAGGATCCAGTGTTCCAAGCAAACTGTACATTGTAGACCCTCCTAAAGGGTTTTGTTCTTTTCTTTAAAACAACGAAGAAGCCACTGGAGGATTTTAATCAGGCAAGTGATCGTATTTGCATTGTTTAAAGATCTCTCTGGCTTCTGTTAGGAGAATACATTGTAAGCGAGCAATCATAGATTAGGTCAGACCCATGAGGGAGCTATTGGCAACGTCCAGGCAGATAGCAATGACAGCTGGGACCAAGCTGGTAGCAATGGGGTGGAGAAAAGTGAATTTGGTTATGCTTTGGATCCCAGGACTGTGGGAAAAAGGAAAGTCAAGGTTGACTCAGACTCCTGATGACTTTTAGTTTAGACAAGTTAGGTTTCAGGTTCAAGTGGAGATGTCAAATGGGTAGTGATATGTATAGGTTTGAACCTGTCTTCATGCAGGACATCCAGAACTGAAGTCAACAGCCATGAAGCCAGGGGGCAGAAGACATCTCTTAGGGAGAGAATTTATAGTAAGAAGAAAGTGTTAAAAAAAAAACAAAAAACGGAAACAGATGTTAAGGGCCTTTTGCTGAGCTGACATCCTCCTCCAACAACTCCTGCCTTTTGCTTTCAGGACTGACACAGAACAAGTCAACCCTCTCCATTCTCGGTACTTGGGACTAAGTCTGCTCTTTTGTCTTTGTTTTCGGGCCTGTGCCCACTCCGTCTGCATGCTCTTTTCTGAGTACCATCTAGGTCACAGTCTGTCTTGAGTTGTGATACTCTAAACCATTCCAGCCCGGCTGTGCGCACTCTCACAAAATGTAGCCTGCAGAGCATGGTGGGCCTGGCACCTCTCGGCCCAAAGCCCATTCACATCCTGAATCAATAAATTCAGCCTCCAAGCAGACTAAGAAGGCTTTCGGGACGATAACCAGATTTTTCCCAGTGTGCGACCCAAGAAGAGGCTTTGCCTGTCCCTTACCCGTCAAATCCTTCTACCCATCATTGGACATATAAAACAGCTTTTCCTGCTCTTTTTAGGGACCTTGCTCCACTAATCGTCTCCTCTCCTATAACTCAGAACTTCTTTTTGGATCTATGGGCTCCTCCTCTCAACATTTAAATGCATTCATGTGTCTCTTCTTAAAAAAATAGTAAAATAAACTCATGAAGTTTCCTGGACCTCACACCATCCTGTAGCCACTATCCAATCTCCTATTCAGCAGCTGCTTATTCAACACATATCTATTGAATACTCACAGTGTGTCGGGATGGGTTGTGACAATGGGTCTACAATGATGAACAGAATGGGTACCATCAAGACTGGAGCTCACACTTAGCTCCGTGAAAGAACAGCACACATTCTGACTTTACTTCCATCCATCTGGTTCACACCTCTTCCATGGGTCACCTGGCTTTTCTGTCCTTAGACTTCTGCTAAAGTTCTTTCCACCAATGTCCTAAAAGACCTCCTTATTGCACTTTCTTTGCCCTAGAAACCCTTTTAACAGTGTGGGTATAATTAGCCGTTCTCTTCTTCAGACGTCTTCTCCTCCCTTGACTTCTCTTAAACCCTTCCCTCACTCCTAGTTTCCCACTTACCTCTCTGGCCAGCCCTTGGCTTTCATTACAGGCTCCTTTGTTCCTGTCTTCCTTTTAAATATTGATTTTCTCCAGGGTTTGGAACACCACCTTCTCTTCTCCTCCCTCTGCACGCTCTCCAGCACTGACCTGCCTTCTCAAGGCTTTATCCATTACTGACAAATCAATAGTTCCAGACCCTCATACATAGCCATCTCCTGAATGTCTCCCGTAGGAGCCTGAGGCTCAACAATTCAGATACTGAATGTGTCACTTCTTCCTCTTCCCCTAAAACCTGTTCCTTCCTTCCAGTTCATTTCATTGTCCTAGCCAAAGCCTGTCAGGAACCTTCGATCATTTCCTTTCCCTTTCGGCCAGATGTTAGTTGTCACCAAGTTCTGTAAGTTCTAGCTCCCCAGTACCTCTTAAATTGCTTTAATTCTCTCCTCCTAATGACCATGTCTTTGTCCAGGCTGCTGGACACCTCTGTTATTGTAAGAATCTGCTATGTGGTCTACCCATCTTGAGTCTAGCCCCCTCCTGTGGATTCCCCACAGCCAGAGAAATCTACCTAATCCCTCTACGGAAATGCTTTCCTCACTCCTTCCTCTCCATCCCCTCCTCCTCGTCTTTTTAAAAATTTCTCTCTTTTCTTCCCCTTCCCAAGGAACTCCCGCTCAGGTGTTGGTTTTTCTATAAAGGCTATCTGCTCTATAAATAGGATAAAATGTCCTTTTCACTGTGGCCCTTAGTGCCTATTCGTCTTTGGTCACTAATCTATGAACCACTCGAGGAGGGGACCATGTGTTATTTGTATTTCCCTCAGAGCCTAATACGGTGTCTGGCACATGGTAGAAAAAAATTTCATGTTAATGATAGCTAATAAAAATGGCATGCTTACTTCTATACATCAATTAGCATCAATTATGAGGAATGCCACAGAGCCAGGTGTTGGGGAAGTTTCCAACTATGAAGAATTTCCCCACTTGCTGAGCTGGGAGTGTGAGCGTGGTTGAGAAACATTCTTTTTAAAAGAACTATTGTTAACTCCCTTCTTACTGCCCATGGTTGATTGCGTTAGCAGAAGTGAGGGTGCTGGTAACAGGGTCACCAACCCCTGGGGACAGAACTAGAAATGACAAATCAACTCTTCTTTTATAACATGTTTTCTTTCTCTCTCCTCTCTTCCAGGAATATCGTGAGCTTCTTCCTCATAGTCACCCAGCTGGGCTTCTGCTCTGTGTACATTGTGTTTCTGGCTGATAATTTAAAACAGGTAGAGTCTTCTAGAGAAGGTGGAAGGGGAAAGGACATGGAAAAGGAGGGTCCTCTGTGAGTTGTTCAGCAAATGCGGCTTCTTCTTTTGGGCTCCTAATGTCCTCATCAGTACAACAAAGGAAGTTAAACTAGATGTTATGAAAGAATCCAGACTACCCCAGTTCACTTATCTGTTCTACAAGTGGTTACTTTTTCCAGTATCTTGGGCCTGTTCTCAAAGCCGATCTCTAAAACGGAGCTGGAAGAAACCTTGGATTTTGTCAGTTGTCCTGCCTTGGAGCTTAATCATCCTTAACTCTCCTGAGACTAATATGGCTCTTTTTGGATGATACCTAATCTTTGTTGTTTTGTTTTTTTTTTTTTTTTGGATGATACCTAATCTTTGGACCATCTTTATCTACCTTTAGCTGCTTAACCTCTGGTTTAACAGTTGTTGTCTCCAGGAAGTTGTTTTGATCTAGTCCAGAAGTTATCTTGTAGCAATTTAAGCAAAATATTATGGGTAATAACAAAGGCCAGCCTTAGTCAATCAGTGAGTTTAAAAAAGAAATTATTCTTTAGGGCTCTTTCTTTTGTTTATTGTAATACCAGAAATTTAGAAAGGTAAAGAAATTAGAAAGAAGGAAAAAAAATAGCATGCATTCAAAGTTAGCTGCTATTCTATGTCAGAAACGGAGTATTTTTTTTTTTTTAAGATTTTATTTATTTATTCGACAGAGAGAGAGAAAGATCACAAGTAGGCAGAGAGGCAGGCAGAGA
The DNA here is from genome assembly GCA_028534135.1 of Potos flavus. Classification (NCBI taxonomy): domain Eukaryota; kingdom Metazoa; phylum Chordata; class Mammalia; order Carnivora; family Procyonidae; genus Potos; species Potos flavus. The sequence goes on from CM052895.1 coordinate 96,089,691, forward strand.
GAGAGGGGGAAGCAGGCTCCCTGCTGAGCAGAGAGCCCGATGCGGGGCTCGATTCCAGGACCCTGAGACCATGACCCGAGCCGAAGGCAGAGGCCCTAACCCACTGAGCCACCCAGGCGCCCCAGAAACAGAGTATTATATATGCTTTCCCCCATTTAATTCTCTCTGTGGCCTTATCACTGTAGGTACTGTGGTTATTCCTATTTTGCTGATGAGAAAACTGAAACTAAAAACTCTATAATTTATAGAAGATCACAGAGCCAAGGTTAAAAATCCAGGCCTTTCTTTTTATTTTTTTTTTTAATTTTGTTTTTAATCCAGGCCTTTCAACATCAGAGCTCAAGTTCTTGAACACTATGCTATATTACTTTTCAAAATGAAATAAAATTGGGGCACCTGGGTGGCTTAGCTGGGTAAACATCTGACTCTTGATCTGAGCTCATGTCTCGATCTCAGGGTCGTGAGTTCAAGCTCCGCATTGGGCTCCACACTGGGCACAGAGTCTACTTTAAAAAAATAAGAAGAAAGGGAGGAAGGAAGAAAGAAAGAAGGAAAATTATTATTAATTCAACCACTCGTGGTTATTGTTTTAAGTTAGTATTAACAGGTTAGCATTTTGTAATGTGTTTACATTTTTTTGTCCTTATGTTTTTTAATGTAATTTTTACCAGTTTCATAATATTTCATCACACAGATTGGCCAGGACATACTCTTCTCTCACTGGATATTTTGCTTCGTTTTTCTGCTATAATCTGTGGAAGTCTTTGTACACCCCTTTATTTCTTTGGCATATATTCCTTAAAGTAAAATTACTGGGTCAAAGAGTTTGATTGTTTGAAGGCTCTTAAAACATGTCGCCAGATTGCCGCTTGGAAATCAATCTATCAGCCAAACGTTATCATCTGTCTAGAGACAAGGCAAGCATTCTCTCCAAGAGTTTGCAGGCTAAGTAGGATGTGTTCTAAAACAAACAAGCTAGCTCTCAATATATTTTGGTGCTGGGTCAGGACACCACCAACAATTCTCTGAAGGCAGGGCCGCTTCACGGTGAACTTAAGGGACAAAAATATGCAGGGGCAGGAAAGATCATTGCAGCAAGGGAAGGCTCCCTTGCAGAGGCGCCTCCAAGCTGGATGTTGAAGGACAGGTTTGAGGAGAAGGGGTGGTAGCTGAGAAGGGAGGAGTGAACACCTGGAGGCAAGAATGTATAGCCCCACTCAGGAGAGGCAATAAAATTGGTTGTACAAGAAAGTGTGGACTTTGGGAGAGGAAGAGGCTTCAAGGTTGAATGGGGCCCATGAAGGAGGGCCATGAATGCCTGCTAATGTTTCAAGTACTTTTCCTGTGGAAAGGAATCAGAAGGTGAGGAATTAGAAAAAAAATAAGACTTAATGGTTCATTTAAGTGACTGTGTTTGTATGTTCTTAAGTGAAAAGGAGATTTCAAAATAAGAGCATATGCTGTGATTGCAGTCTTATAAAAAAAAAAAAGATGAATATAATACATGTAATTTGTGACATGGTATAGAAAATGCATAGATGAATATATTCCAAGACATCGCTTTGGCTACCAATGCGTACTGAGATCATAATTGTTTTTACATCCTCTTCTTGCTCAATTCTAGTCTCTAATTGTTCTGCAATGTTCTGCAATATTGCTTGCACAGTAAGACTGTACCCATTAAGTCAGGCTGATTCTAAACAAGAGTAGTACCATCCCTCTCCTTCCCCATACCCCCTGACTTCAGGGGGGTGTTTGTACTGTGTGCAGGGGGGTGTTTCTTGTTTGTCACAATGATTGGAGGATGCAAATATCTCTTGTTGGGTGGGGTCCAGGGATGCTAAATGTCCTGCAGTGAATGGTCCAGTCCTCATAAGGAATAATTCTCTCACTCAAATGCCAGTATTAGTTCGATTAAGAAATAGTAAGTGATGGGTTTTTTGGTTATAAGCAAAAGAAACTCTAACTAACTCATTGTGAGGCCCTGGCATGTGAGACATGCTTTGTGTGAGGGAGTTTGGTTATGAGCCAGGCACTAAGCTAATCATGTGGCCAGTAGATGTATTGAATCTTCCCTCTTGCTCTTCCCATTCCTTCCTCAGGTAGTGGAAGCAGTTAATGGAACCACCACCAACTGCCATTACAACGAGACAGTGATTCTGACGCCCACCATGGACTCACGACTCTACATGCTCTCTTTCCTGCCCTTCCTGGTGTTGCTGGTCCTCATCCGGAACCTCAGGGTCTTGACCATCTTCTCCATGTTGGCCAACATCAGCATGCTGGTCAGCTTGATCATCATCACCCAGTATATCGTCCAGGTTAGTGGACACCACACACCTGACTCCTTCAGTGGGCAGAGCCTTTTATTTATTTTTATTTTTTGCCTTTTACCAATAATAGACTGATACCTACCTAAGGCCAGCCCTGAGGATAGGCGTGTACTTCACTCTTCAGTCTCATACCATTCTTTCCACAAAGAAGTCTCTGTGCAATCTCATTCTTCCAGATAGGTCCTCTTTTATGTTGCTGCTCCAATCCTTGTCGAATTCTGGCCTTTGAAAAAAAATTTGCAAGGGAAACATCTTGATTGGTGAACCATTCCTGTAATGGTTGGATAGCCCCAAAAGACAAATGAAAAGCAGGATCTCCTACTAAAGCTGAAGCTTACCAAATTACCTATAGTCTTACATGCTCTAGGCTACCATTCCAGGTACCAAAATTACCCATAGGAACTCAAGAGAAAAAAAAATAATAGTCACAGAGGCATAGTCTCAGAAGTCCACAAGCAAATCTATCACAACGCAAATTACAACACCTTCAAGGTTGAGTTGCAGATATTGATTTTCCCTCAATTTCCTACTTTTCTATTCTTCCTAATGTTTACTTACTGGACAAGACTACATAGAAATTTAAACCCAGAAAGCCCTTGGCATATCTCTCATACCATTCAGATGTTTTTATCTTTCAGAAGTCATGAGAAAAAAAAGTTATCTTGTCCATGGAATTTAGTAAAAAATAACAAATTAGTCAAATATTTTAAGATAACTACAAATAAGTCTTATCTTCTTTAAGGCAACATCAATAAATTCTACAAAATTGAATTTCCTAATAAGATAGCTACCTTCAATTCATTTTTGGAGCATTTTTGAAGTTGCCCAGTTAGAGAAATGGCTCTGTAATTATTGTCCCATTCAGGTCACAGGGTGCATAACATATTTATTCCACACATTTTCTTTCCCTTCAGTTTATAGCTCATTGAAGAAAAGGGGACTTTCACATCTAACTAATTACTTTGGACTCCCAAGAATATCACTAACTACAGTCACAGCAATTTCTGTCACCCGTCACCACTGGTACATTCCAAGTGTCCATAGGCACTGCAGGCTGGTACCAACCTGCGGTGCATTAGATTTTCTTTCGGAGGATTCTGGTAACCGTACTCCCCCCATGAGGTAGTGAGCCTTCAGTACTTTGACAATAACTCAATGTTTCTGTCCTTTGGCTCTTCGGTGTTGTATGTGTTAAAATCAACTTTGATGCCTACTTCCCTCTGAAGTTTTCCGACTTTCTTGACATTCCATTTTTTTTTTTTTTAATTTAGGTCTACTCTCAGAATACTCCCCTTTTAAATGACCCAAAACATGCTTTGAGAGTTAAGGTCTTACGCTTCTCTCTCCTGTAGGAAATTCCAGACCCCAGCCGGTTGCCGCTGGTAGCAAGTTGGAAGACCTACCCTCTCTTTTTTGGAACGGCTATTTTCTCATTTGAAAGCATTGGTGTGGTAAGCTTTGAATTGGGGTAATCCTTCCCTCGTGCTATGGGTGGTCCTCTGAACAAGAGTCGGGAACTCTGGGTTTCTGGGTTTCTGTGTGCACCCAGGGGAAAGTAACCTCTTGTCCCAATACATCTATTAAACATTTATCTTCATACCAACATATGTTTCCTAACCTTTTAAACTCAAGGCAAATGGAGGTATACAATTTACAGGACTTAATGAAACAAACAAAAGGAGTTTTAAGCTCGGAAGTACTATATATTTACAATGGATTATTATATAGTTTGTGTTTCCACACTTGAAGAAGGATAGTGCTGTGTATGTAATTTTGTTTACTTTTAATTTGCATACAGTACAATTCACTTTGGTGGGGGGAGTGTGTACATTTCTGTAAGTTTTGGAAATGCATAGAGGCGTAGATGTGCCACAATCAAGACACCACAAAAAACTCCCTTGTGCTGTCCCATTGTAGTCCAGAATGTCATATACCTGGGATCATGCAGTATGTAACCTTTTGAGACGGCACGTAAGATCACCTGTGTTGTTGCATGCATCAGTAACTCCTTGCTTTCTATCGCTGAGCTTCTGCTGTACAGGCAACACCATGATTTGTTTATCAGTTCACTTGCTGAAGAACAGTTAGGTTATTTCTAGTTTTTGACAATTACGAATAACGCTGCTATAAGCAAACATTTGCGTACGGGATTTTATGTGAACATATGTTTTCATTTCTCTAGGAATAGCTTTGCTAGTCACATATTAATGTATGTTGTTTAACTTTATAACACACTGCCACATAGGTTTTCATAATGGCTGTACCGTTTGGCTTTCCCATCGGAATGGATGAACATTCCAGTTGCTCTGCATCGTTGCTAGTTCTTACATGTCCTGTCGGCACTTTTTTATTCTGCCATTCTAATAGGTTCATAGCAGTGTTTGATTGTGATTTAATTTGCATTTTATTAATGACCAGTGGTTTTGAGCTTCATTTTGTGGGCTTGTCCTCTGTATATCCTCTTTGGTGAAGTTATCTGTTCCAATCTTTTGCAAACTTTTAAAAAACTGAGCTGTTGAGTTTTAAGAATTCTTTATATATTACAAATGCAAGTCCTTTACTGGATATATAATTGCAAATATTTTCTGTAGTCTGTAGCTTTTCTTTTCATTCTGTTAACAGTGCCTTTCATAGAGCAAAATTTTAAATTTGATGAAGACCAATACATCAAAATTTTCATTTTATGGATCCTGCTTTCAGTGTTTTCTCTAAAAACACTTTGCCTAACCCAATGTCACAAAGATTTTCTCCTATATTTTCTTCTAAATATTTTATAATTTTCATTGTACATTTAGATCTATGATCCTTCTGAGTTAATTTTTGATAAAGTTGTTTGTATGTTGAAGTTCTTTTTTTTAACAGAATACCCAATTGTTTCAGCATCATCTGTTGAAAAGACTGTCCATTCTCCATTGAATTGCCTTTGCATCTTTGTAAAAACCTGAACAGTATTGTCTTTCAATCCATGAACATGGAATGTCTTTCCATTTATTTGGGTCTTCTTTCATTTCTTTAAACAATGTTTTGATACTTCACATCACTCCCATGCATTCACAACTTAGAGGAGAGCACGGGACTTCACTTACAGATTTAGGGGATCACATTCTCCAGCATCTTCCTATCCATGTTTTCTTGCACAGTCACCAGCTTCCAGGGGCTTCTTTTTCTGTTTCTCTGGCTAGAAAGCCAGAGTTATAGCCTCCCTATAGTGCTATGCACTTCCTGTGACTGAATCTGACTGGGATTAAGCACTGAAAGACAGAGGGAAAAACTAAAATAAAAATGAGTGAATGAATGAGTGAATGAATGAGCAGTGATTCCTTCCAGGGCCTGCTTCATAGACATACAACCTATGCAGTCACATAGGGACCTGTCTTTAGAAGGATCCCACAGATGGTTTAATGCTCTACTTTCATCATCTTGAAATTCTTGATTTTTGAACAAGAAGCCCTGCAAATGAAAATTCTTTTTGCATTGGACCCTATAAATCATGTAGCAGAGCTGATTTATCCTCACATTCTTTAGACTCCCAAAGCACCCTTTCCTAGTTCTTTTGCTCAAAGAGAAAAATTTGTGTCAGATTTTTAGATGCCTGTGTGACCACTATAGTCACTGATACACCAAGATGCTGCTTTGTGACTGGGCCTTGCCTTGGGAGTGTGATCTTGAGATTAAAAAAGGAACAAAAAACTAGCGGCCCCCTCCATACTGTCTGTCTCACAGGGGCCTCTGTTCTATGTCTTCTGGCCAGGAAGAGGGTTTCTCTTGGACTTTTTTCTATTTCCATCCACTGCATAGGATTCTAGGATTTGAAGTCTTCTTGAGTCTAAATTGAGAGTTACAGGAAGAAAAAAATATCAAGAAGCCCAGTACCATGATGGTCATTTTTACTGGTTTTGATCAAACCATGTACTGTTTTATACTTTTCAGAGTCCATGATAGTTGTTTTATGTATTCTGCCCAGAGCTTTTAGTTTTAACCAGTAAGAGAGCTATGGTGGAATGTGCCTATACCACCTTAATAGAAGTGGAAGCACTTCATATTTAGAATTCTGGTTACTCGTGGCAAAAAGCAGAATGCAATGGTTGAGCAAATGACTTTAGAAGCAGAATATGCTGGAATCTTACTTTGGCCATGGGTTACTCTCTGAACTCTAATTCCCCACTAAATGATGGTAGTAATTGTTCAGTAAGTATTGAACACTTACTATGTGCTAATGATGATTAGTATCAGAGTTTACATTAGCTCTAGAAATCATCTAGCCCAGTCTCTGAACTTTTCAGAAGAGCCGGAGCCCTGAAGTTTCCCCTTGAGCCAGGTCACCAGCTGGGAACAGCTGCAGCTGTGGCTAAAACCAGGTGCTCCTTACTCCCAGTCCAGGGACCTTAGCACTTTATGTATATGGCCATTTATCAATTGATTGATTGTGGGAGGAGAGAAGGAGAAAGCCAGCTACCAAGTTAAAAAGGTAATTTTTAGCCTGGAGAATTTATGCAGTGAAAATATATTGCAGGGTGGGAAAGCTCGGGTTGGATCATTCACTCTCCACACAATCTCCCCAGACAGTTTCCTGAGCACTGGCTGCTACTAGGAGCCTGCCCTCAATCTGGAAGAAAGAGGAAAGGCACGGTGCTGACTTTGACCTGGCATTCCCCTCAAGCATTTTCCATTTGCATGGGGTTGAGATGCATATAGGACAAAAAAGGAGTTAATAGTAGAGGCGAGTAGATGCTCAGGTCCTACTGAGTAATGAATACAATGCTGGAGATTGGGAAGAAACACGTACTTGAACCTCGGATGACAGCCCCAGTCTGCACACTCTGCAGCTTTCAAGGTGCGTAACTTGGGGCAAGTTACTCCATCTGCAGAGTCTAGTTTTCCTCATCTGTAAAATAAGAATTATATAAGCACCATGTTCATAGAGATGTAGTCTTCACAGTATTAAAAAATAAGAACGGTTGACATTTACCAAGCCCTTACTGTATGCCATTATGGTGCTCATATAAATCTCAAAAAAACTCCAATAGGTGAGTTTTCAGATAAAGAAACTGAGGCACAGATCAGCCCAATGATGCATGCAAAGTGTGCTTTAGTCCATAGCCTGATCAAGGAGAAGGAGAAGGTGGAGGGAGGCTGTCAGCCGATAGAAGCCTAAGGAGGAATTTATGGGATGAGAGGCCAGAAGTTTGGTTCCAAAAACAAAAGTGACCTTGGGATGCCCAGCAGGCTCCAGGTAGTCCCTCTCAGCTTGGATTCTCTCAGAGCCAGGTATGCATCTGGGGAAGAAGGATCCCAAGAACATGGTGTGTAGGGAAATGTCCTGCTGGGGAACCAGGAACCTCCAGTCCCAGCTCTGCCACAGTCCACTGTGTAACCTGAGTCGCAGCCTTCCCATCTGAACAGAGCAGCGAATGCACTAGAATTGGAAGTCTCAAACTCAAATGCCTTAACAGAGAGTTTTGGAAGGGAGGGGGATCGGGGGAAGGGTTACCCTGGTAGTGGGTATTAAGGAAGGCACATATTGCATGGAGCACTGGGTGTGGTGCATAAACAATGAATCTTGGAACACTGAAATAATTAAAAAAAGAAAAAAGGCAATGTAAGTGAAGAAACCAGGTATACGTCTGTGTGAGGGGGAGAGGTGGGCCTGGTGAATGGGGCAAGAATAGTGTGCCCAAAGGCATTCACCTTCAATTGTCTAAAAGGCTATGCCGGCCAAACAAAATACATCTGCTGGCCAGATCAGGCTGCCCAGGGGCTGAGCTCCTTGGTCTGCACGACCTGAAGAAGGGCTCTTCCAGCTCTGATGGTTCAGGGCTCATCTTGTGACTCCGGCTCTTCTTTTCTTCCCTTTTTTCTAATTTATTGTGGTAAAATATACATATCATAAAATTTACCATCTTAACCATTTTTAAGCATACAGTTCAGTGACATTAAGTATATTCTCAGTATTGTGCAACCATCACCACCGTCCATCTCTTGGTCTTGCAAAACTGGAACTCTGTACCCACTGAACAATAACTGTTCATTTGCCCCTCCATGAGTCCCTGGAAACCACCAAGCTACTTTTTGACTTTCTGAATTTGACAGCTTCACGTACCTCATGTAAACGGGATCATGCAGTATGTGTCATTTTGCGACTGGCTTATTTCACTCAGCGTAACGACCTCAAGGTCTATCCATGTTATGGCATGTGTCAGAACTGCCTTCTTTTTTAAGACTGAGTAATATCTATTGTATGTATATACCATTTTGTTTATCCATTTATCCATCAGTGGACGCTTGGGTTGCTTCTACTTTTCGGCTATTGTAAATGATGCTGCTGTGAAGACAGTTGTACAGATATCTATTCAAGTCCCTGCTTCCAGTTCTTTTGTGATATACTTAGAAGTGGCCTGCCTTTCTTTTGTTCATGTTCCTCTTTCTCCTTCTCTCTTTTTACACTATGATCCTTCTGTAGGTTCTGCCCCTGGAAAACAAGATGAAGGATGCCCGCCGCTTCCCAGCCATCCTGTCTCTGGGAATGTCCATCATCACTGCCCTGTACATCAGCATCGGATCTCTGGGCTACCTGCGGTTTGGAAGCGACATCAAGGCCAGCATAACCCTTAACCTACCCAACTGCTGGTAACTTCGCAGGCCCCCAGGTGGTGGAGACTCAGGGCCGGGTGGGAATGTGTGGGTGACTGCCTCCTCCCTTCCACAGATGGCAAACTAAGATCCAGAGGCCCTCCACAGTGAGAAGCAGAGCTGTCATTAGAACCCTGGGCTCTGGTTTCTCTGTCCAAGGAGCTCCTCCTTCAATAGCCTGCCATGTTGAGTGAGGCCTTGATAGCTTAGTATGAAGAAGGACATGATTTAGGAAGAGAGAGAAGTGACAGTTATTGGTCACCTAAGGAGAGAAGGGAGGGGCTCTCAGGGAGAACAAGAGAGTGGAGTTGGTGGGTGGCAACACTCATCTCCGATTACATTTCCTAAGGCCTGTGCAACAAGCCTTGCTTTGCCACAGCCAAGGGTGCACATCCTCCAAATTAGAGTAGGTAGGACGAAAAAGTAGTAAAACAAGTAGTAAGACAAGAACCAATTTGGGAAGATCACTGGAGAAATTCTATGTTCAAATGCACCCAATTCATGCAACAGTTAGCTGACCCAGACTTCAACAGTACCATATCTGAATAGACACATGAGCCCGTATTGCATTGTGCAACATTGTCTCCCACACCGACGCGTGTATTAATTACAGGATGCCTGTCTTCTTAAGGGTCACTTGGAGGTTTAATTTGCCTAAATGGGGCTCCTTCCCCAAGGTGATAAATATCATTCATCAAGCATTTACTGCCTGCCAATTATGTGCAGATGCCAGGCTAGGCATACACGGGCATGGAGGGTGCTGACTGAGTAGACTATGATCTTGAACTTCACTACCTTCCCCAGCTCATGATCCAGTGACAGTGGGAGAGTGATAGTATATACACAAATAGAACAGATCAAGGAGCCCTCCAGACTAGCAAAGAGGCTTTGGGGACTTTTGAGGAAAGAAATCCATCAGAATGAGAATCTTTTTGTGCAACAAGACAACTCGATCCAGATAAGGACTCAGGCATAAATCCTGCCACTCGTGGGCCCACATCCCCACTGCACCACCTCCTCAGTTGTGGTCACGGATGATTTTAGCTAACCTCTCTGACAGTGTCTTCATCTATAAAGCAGAGTTGCTGTGGGGATTAAGTTGGGGATGCAGTACACCTCAAAAGATGGGACAGATGGAAATGGAGTAAAGTGGTGTTTTAGGCACTAGTGTGAGCAAGAAACTCAGAAACGTGGAAGTTAATCTTCCTAAGGAATGGCTCCCCAGCCCCCATACACACACATACACACAGGTCTACTAAACATGTGAGATGCAGCTACCGCCTTAGTGGAATAAAGGAAAAACTCCTATCTCCAGAGGTCAAAAAAGGCTTTGGTAAAACTCAACCCACCCCCCACCCCAATCACACCGTGTCTCTGCCCCTAGTCCAAGGCCTGCAAGGGACCCTGGCTCTCCTTTTACCTCCCAACCCCGTTTGTAGACTGCTTGTTCCCCCAAGGATTCGGCACTCTGCAGTTCTCTCAACCTACCAGAAGCATGTGCTGAGGGCCTGTTATGTGCCAAGGGCTTTGGGGGAATCCAGAGAATTGCTAAGGACTGACATTAGGTCACAAGGGACGGACATGTTTTAGACCCAGGTTTTTTGGTCTTCACTACTTACCACTTGTGTCTCCCTGGGCAAGACAGTGGGCCTGAACCTCTAGTTCCTCAAATCTAAAACTGACCATCGAGTGATAAGTGGTTTATGAAGGTGTTACACATACACACGCTCAAGATTCTTTTTCTTTAGAGATGACCCTCTGTTACCATTCGAATCCATGACTCCCTCTTGGCTCTGGGAAGTTCCCTGCCCGTCGTTTTCAGACAAGGAACCTGGAGCCCAAGGGACAATCCCACGGTCAGAGGTTAATGTTCCAAGGAGGCTGGGTGCCTGAGCGTGGTGGCCTCAGGGAGCATTGCTCTGGTTTGTCCTGCAGGCTGTACCAGTCGGTCAAGCTGCTGTACGTCGTTGGGATCCTGTGCACTTATGCCCTTCAGTTCTATGTTCCTGCAGAAATCATCATCCCCTTTGCCACCTCCCAGGTGTCAAAGCGCTGGGCACTGCCTCTGGACTTGTCTATCCGCCTCGCCATGGTCTGCCTGACAGGTGAGTACAAGGCTGGGCAAAATGTTGCTTTTTTTCCTGAGGCTGTCAGGAATCTACCAGGTGATGACATAGTCCTGATAACCAGCGTTGAGTACTAATTGTATCTCAAGGACCACACTAAAGCTTCACAAGTAGTAACTCATGTAAGCCTTGGGGACAACCTAATTCTTCCCTGTACCTAATTAGTTGGATGCACAGGTGTCCAGCCTGAGGAAGTGATACAGCAGGCTGAACAATAATCATGATGATAAGACCTGATATTTATAAAATACCTACTGCGTACCAGCCACTGTCCTCTTTTTAGGCCATATTTCATAGTATTTTGTTCAGCCCTGCAGGAACGCTTATGAGGTAGGACTATGATAAATTTTCCTTTACAAATTAGAAAACTGAAGCAGGGAGCCATAAGTAATTGGCCAGGAAGTGCCAGAACTTCGATTTGAACCCATATCACCTAAATCCGGAGTCAGCACCCTTCACCTCCAAGACAGAGGTCAGTGGCCAGTGAGTCTAATCTGACAGCGGAAGTGGGTTTTTGAGCCTCAGAGTGTTGTACAAACTTGTGCCAACGTTTAAAATGTCTGAGATCTCACCTACAAATCCAGATTTCTAACGTTTTGTGGGGGAAACAATTAAAATGGTTTTGCAAGTTGAAGATCACATTCCCCACTGGCAGCAGTGAGCGGGACTTGCCCCCTGGGCTTCAGCTGGCCCTGCTCACCCCCTCGCAGTCCTCCTTATGCCCCAGGCCCCATGATCCAGGGCACCCTACTTCAGCAAGTGTTTTAGCAGGAGTGACGGAGATGATAGAGGTTTCCTGTATGGAGCGTGGTGTTCCCCAGCTGTCCCTAAGGCTCCTTTTATTTTTTATTTTATTTTTTTTAAAGATTTTATTCATTTATTTGACAGAGAGAGCGAGAGATCACAAGTAGGCAGAGAGGCAGGCAGAGAGAGGGGGAAGCAGGCTCCCTGCTGAGCAGAGAGCCCAACGCGGGGCTCGATCCCAGGACCCCGGGACCATGACCTGAGCCGAAGGCAGAGGCTTAACCCACTGTAAGGCTCCTTTTAATTGCAATTCTATGACTCCTCCTCAGGGAGATTCTTGCTTCTTGCTGCACTAGACCAACTGATGCAGTTCAATGGACACCAGTTTTCTTTCTTGGAAATGATTTGTTCCCAGTTTACCCCAGGAAGCAGGGATACTGCCAATTCGGAACCTTAGAGACTCCAGAGAGATCAAGGCATTTGTCCTAAATACAAAGATAATAATTCCTGAAGCCTACAGCTTCTGCATGCATTGCCCCAATCTGGACAATTGAGGAAATAGACTGAAGTAACAATACAGATAACTTTTCTGAGTTATATTATAGCGCTTTATTTTAACTCAGTGCTTTACATCAACTCAGTTATCTTGGGGCATATAAATGAGTTTAAAACTTAAACACCAGTTGCAGTGTGAACCATAACATCTAAAAGGATAGATAGCATTTATCCCCATTTTACAGAGGAGGAAACAAGCTGAGGAAGAGGTAGGGTCCTAACCCAAGGCCACACAAGGGGAAGCCAGAATCCTGCCTTCCAGACCTGTTTTGATTCTGATATACCACACTTCTCCTCCACAGGAAGCCTGGGAGAGGCTTCTGACCTTTCTTGGGGAAAGTCTTCCAACAAGTCAAATAAAAAATGTGGAAGCCCAGGCCTATAAAACAACCCACTAAAAAATAGATAATTTCAAAATCTTTACTTTCTGGTGTTTGTTGTTTTCTGACATGTATGTAAAACCTGGAGAAGACATTCTTTTAATGAGACCCTGAGATCTTGTTCCAACTGAAGACCTCTATCTCCTATAATTTCACGTTCTAATCATTTGCAAGAGGTGCATGTAGTCGTGTTAATTATTAAAATGTTAGCTCTACAAAGGCTTTTTTAAAATTTTTGTATCTTCTATACATTGATGTGTCTCAAAACAATGAGACAGTTCCCAGCACTGTTATTTAATGTTATTTATTAAGAGCTTAATCATTGTCTTTTTAAAAAAGATTTTATTTATTTGAGAGGGAGAGTGGTGGGAAGATCAGAGGGAGAGGCACAAGCAGACTCCTGTTGAACAGGGAGGCCAATGTCAGGCTGGATCCCACAAACCCGAGTCCACAACCTGAGCTGAAACCAAGAGTTGGACACCAACTGACTGAGCCCCCCGGGTGCCCCTTAATCATTGTTGAATAACGTGGGGATTTGAAGTGCGCCCCAGTGGCATAAAAATTATTTAAAGCTAAAAACATTTGAACAAACAGCAGCTACAGGGAGGGGAAAAATAAATCCTTATCTGAACTTCCTTTGCTGAATTAAGCAGGACCTTCTGACAAAGTACAGCCTGAATAAGTCTCCTCTCTGGAAGGTTTTCAGCCAGAAAGGAGACTAACCATCATCACAGACTGAGTAATTCCCTAAACTATCTGAACCAGTCATAACGTCCACTTGTTCTTACATATGCTCTTTCTGCCCCCTCCTTTCCACTTATGAAATGGGCATGTGAACCCCTATCTTTGGCTGTTCTGGGAACCAACTCCTCTGAAGGCTCCCTAGCCCTGTTAATTTTGTGTACTGTCAGTAAATCCCCAGCCCCTGCCCTCCCAATCCTCGAACCTAAGTAGGCAGAGGGAATATTTCTCTTCCCAACAATATGAATGCATATTTTGGAAAAATTAGTAGGAGACACACAAAATTTTTAGTGCATAGCCTCTAGTGAATGTGATTGACGTATTATAAGACTTTCAGTGTTTTCTTTATGTAACTAAATATGAGAAACAACTGGTTTATGTTTTAAGAAAAGGATTCTAAAACCAAGCTTAGAAAGCTTGACTAAGTCCCAAAGATCCATGTATCCCGTATCATCTCCTACAGGTACCTTGGCCATCCTCATCCCCCGCCTGGACCTTGTCCTCTCCCTGGTGGGGTCCGTGAGCAGCAGTGCCCTGGCCCTCATCATCCCGCCCCTCCTGGAGATCACCACCTACTACTCGGAGGGCATGAGCCCCCTCACCATCGCTAAGGACGCCCTGATCAGCATCCTGGGCTTCGTGGGCTTTGTGGTGGGGACTTACCAGGCCCTGGATGAGCTGATCTTCTCAGGACAACCCCTCACCTTTTCCAACTCCACCATTTTTCTTCAGTGAGAATGGCACTGCTCCTTACCCACCAGCACCTGCCTTTAACTGATACAGATATTGTTTGTATGCTTGATCTTTATTTTGCCTCTTTATCTTTTTTCTGGGCCAAGTCATGGTGAAGCAAGCAAGGACTCACCAGCGACAGGGTCTAGATGGTAATTTACAACTTTGTTTTTGTTTATTACTTTTCTTTCCATCTCTAGCTTTCCCTTTAAGTTAAGAGTCTCCCATGGAAGGCTCTTGATTCATCCAACTTCCTGGCAATTCACAAGGTGGATTTTGGACCTTGAGTGATGCTATGCAAGAAGAGGCCACCAGGTGGAAACCAAGCAACAGCAACTGGCAGATGGAGGTGCCGCTGGCTGAGGCTGACCCTGATCTGGTAGACAAAGGGTTTCTCCTTTTCCAGATCTATTCAAAGAACATAGACTAGGGGACATAACCTATAATCTAACAAGGTATACACAACTCTTATGACAAAATAGATAGGGCAAAGAGGTCCAATGTGAGCTGCAACTCTCAGAAAGGAACCATCATATTTAAGTCAAGGGCAATAAACTTTATAAACCAGTGGCTAAAGTTTTGGCTCAGTTCAAAGATGCCAACAGTAGATAGGAGGTGTGGAAGTAGATGTGTCAGTGGCGGGGGAAGGGTGTGGATGATACCATTACAGTATCTGACTTTATTTACCTCTTAATTCTTGCAACAAGCATTTTACCTACTGTGTGTCAAGCACAGTTCAAGGTTCTTAGAGTAGATTGCAAAAGTGGTCACAAATTCCTCTTGACAATGTGACTTTGCAGCTCCTCTCATCAAGAGGTGAAATCTCTACCCCTTGAATCTGGTCTTGCCCTCATGATTTATTTGGGCCAATGGGACGTTAGTAAATGCAGTGCAAGCAGAGGTTTGGTGATTGCCTGTGCATCGGGACTTTCATTTCTCACTGAACTGTGGAGCCATGACCACCAGGTGAAGAAGCCTGAGCTAGCCTACTGAGGGATGAGAGGCCATGTGGAGCAGAAGCGAATCATCCCAGTTGAACCCACCCCTCAGATCAGCCCGCCTGCCAACTTCAAGACACATGAGGGAAGCCTCCTAGACTACACCCAGCCCCAGCCAGGCTGACCCAGATCATAAGAATTGCCCAGATGATCCACAGAATTGTGAGAAATAATAAATGTGGTTTTAAGCCATAAAGTGTGGGAGTTTTTATGCAGCAAAAGTTAACTGATACTC
The DNA here is from genome assembly GCA_028534135.1 of Potos flavus. NCBI lineage: Eukaryota > Metazoa > Chordata > Mammalia > Carnivora > Procyonidae > Potos > Potos flavus. The sequence goes on from CM052895.1 coordinate 96,105,165, forward strand.
ACTCTAAAAGTTAACTGATACTCACTCTATCAGTTAACAAAAGTTAACTGATACCAATGAGAAGAGCATCCCTGCCCTCAAAAAGCTAGTTCACTATCCACTGGGGAAGAATGACAGGTAATCAACTAAGTCGATAGCATCATTGGGTCTTATGAGGGCATAGAGACACTGACTGCTCAGGAGTACTAAGTATGGCTTTCCACAGGTGGCACCATTGACCTGGATTTCCAGTAGAACTTGGGTCTCCTGACACTGAATCTTGCTCTCCTTCCACTCCGACCTGCTTCCTTGACAGTCCTGGGCCTTTTTTCATGTCTGAGCCTGGCTGGCAGCAGGAGCCAGCCAACCCGAAACTCCACTTCAACCTTCCAGGTAGTGTTTGCTTCTTCCTCCCTAAAATCACTAAAATTAGGAAAGCACCCTCAAATAACCAAGTAGATATTATAGGCAGATCTATAGTCCCAGGGGAAAGAGTTTCTCATCAGACTTCCTGTAATTTATGGGAATGCCCCATGCTTGTTTCTGCCTCTGTTTTAAGACAATATTTGAAAAAGCCCTTTCCTGCTTATTTTCAACTATGATCCTTCCTGAACGGCCTAGGGAAGATGTTGGGGGAGAGTGTCTGCCCCAGTTCCGAAATCCTGGTCTCCTCCTTTTGTGTGTTACTTTCTACCTGCTAGACTTCAAGAAGGTACTTCATGCACACCAGCCCCACTCAGATGAGAGAAGGGCCAGCAGACTGCACCCAGGTCCCATAGACTACAGAGTACCTGCTTGGAGGCAAGGCATTGATAGCCTATGCTGTGGTCCACAGCCCACCTGGCCAAAGAGCTGGCTGATCCTTTCCCCCTTGCACTTCTCTGTTTCATCAGCAGACCCAAAGCACTTCCACTGATGGTCTCAGAGCCATGGCAAAGCATTCTTCCTCTCTCTGTGCTTGCCTCTCCCACCATATTCCACCATCGCCCCAACCAGCCTTGCTCAGTTTCAGATTGTCCTCTGTTATTAAAAAATGGTCACAGCCATTGTCCAGGGACAAGTCCCTACTGTGTAAGATGCTCAGGTCAATCTTATCATTTAGACTAATCTGGCTAAAGTTCAATTTTGGAAAGAAAAAGTAAATTTAGTAACATAGATGTAACCAAGAAATGTAAACTGGGGAGACTCATTAGTAATTATCAGCAACACTAAAGAATACCAATTGCTAGAATTGTGTTCAAGTGGTGAAGATATTAACTTTTTTTTTTGTTTGGCACTGGTTTACACACACACACACACACACACACACACACACACACCCCAACCCTCCACCCCCTCCCCATCCCAACTGATTCTTTAACTTTTGGAGCTTGCTCTTGAATCAAGAATAGTAGAAAATCCTTTCTTCCTTCCCTCACTGAGCAGTTACTGTGTTTTGCATGGGATTATCTCACTTAATCCTTACAGCAAGCCTAGGAGATAATGTACTGTCATTGTCCCTATTTTCAGATAAGGAAACAGGCTGAGAGATAGGAAGAAAGTTGCTGATGATCAAACATATAGTTGGGCTCAGGACTCACACAGTTGTGCACCAACAAGACCCAAGAGGGACCTCGAATGATGATAGCCAAAGCAAAAAAGAGGAAAAATGTGTCCAGCGAAATAAGCCAGTCACAAAAAGACAAATAATACATTATTCCGGTTTTATGAGGTACCCGGGGTAGTCAGACTCCTAGAAACATAGAATGGTGGGGGTGGGCTCGAGAGGGGAGCAAGCAGTGGTTTAATGGGGACAGAGGTTCAGTTTTGCGAGAAGAAAAGGGGGCTGGAGATTGGTCACACAACATTAAGGATTATTTAACATTACTGAACTGCACACTTAAAAATGGTTAAGATGATCGATTTTATGTTATGCATAACACAATTATTTTTATCACACAGTAAGTTGGTGGTGGGATGTGTGCAAATAATGAAACACATCCAAATGTTCACAGCTGTCCTCCTTGGATGGTGGGGAGGTTTATTGTGGTCTCTACTGTCTAGCTTATGTGTGTAGTGTCATCTTCGTACTTTCCACTCAAGTGCAGACTCCTCGAAAGTGTTCGTTGCTAAGCCTGCAGTGCCTAATGTGGAGTAGGCATTCACTAGAAAATATTAAAGCAGTGATTAAATGCAGTGGGGGAGGGGAAACTCTTTCCAACTGGAGAAAATGCCTTGGGGCATCAGAGGAAGGAGAGGTCTCCCCTCTCCTTTGCACTTACTGTTTCCTCTGCTCCCTCTCCAGGAAGGAGAGGACATTCAGAGGAAGGAAGAGGCTCTTGGAGCAGATTTTGCAGCAGTACTGAGTTTTGACATGGGCAATACGTGCCTCCCATAATCTTCCTACGTAGCCCATCTAGACCATCCCAAATGAACGTGCAGGCCAAGTACGGTGTACCCGGGCTTGCTCTGGCAAAGGCATCTTCAAGATAAGGCTTGTGTGCGCCAAAGCCATCCTTCCTTTCATGTGAAAATTCTTGACGTCATCTTGACCCTCCCTCTCTTCTATACCCCACCTCACGTCTGTCCATCAGCACACCCTCTTGGCTTTATCTTTTAAAGGTACCCAGACTTCAGGCACTTCTCACCATCTCCTTAGCTACCACCCCAGTCTAAACCACTGTTGACAAGCACCCGGCTCATCTCAGTCGTCTCCTAATTATCTCCCCACATTGGCCCTTGCCATCCTTCAATCTGCTCCCAACCGAATGGCCCTGAGAGATCCTGTTAAAATGCAAGTCATGTCACTTCTCTTCTCAACCCCTCCATGATTCCTCATCTCAGGGTAAAAATCAAAGGCATTATAGTGGTGTACGAGATCCTACCACTTCCCGTTCCATCCCTCTTCTATTACTTCTACTTACATTAACTGCATCTCTAGTGTGACCATGGAATTTATCATCCAAACCAGGACACTTTTGATAATGAAAAGAGGCACTATTGGTAATTATGCCAGGGCAATAAACACATACCAGCACAGTCCTGGGCAAACCAGACATATATCCACTCTACTCATCTCCCCTCTCCTTTATGCATGCTGAGCCAGCCACATGGCCTTATTACCATTCCCAAAATGCCCAGACCCTCTTCTGCCTCAGGACCTTTGCACTTACTATTCCCTCTGCTTTAAGTTTCTTACCCAAAACATGTTCCCTCATCCCATTCAGCCCTTTACTCAGATGTCACTTTCTCAGTGAGGCTCTCTCTGACCACCCCATCTAGGATTGCAACCCTCCCCGCCCCAGTCAGCACTTCACATTCCCTTTTATTCCTTTATTTTTCTCTATAGTACTTATTACCAACTAACATAACTTGACATATTTGTTTATTGTCTGTCTCCTCACTAGACTGCAGTTCCATGAGGGTAGAGATTGTAATAAGTTTCTACCCTAATGTATTCCCAGGAGGGAGAACAGTGCTAGTATATCTTAGGTGCTCAATAGATATTTGTTGAATAAATGATTTTTTTTAAAGTTTACTTGTACTCCCTTTCACGTAGGTGCAGAACACACGCCCTTCCTGTACAGGAATTCTGAGCAGGTAGCACTTGAACTGGGCCTTAAAAGACACTCTTCATTCCTACCCAGGGAAGGCAGTGGTTGGCTCAGTCTCGGTTGGGCCCCACCTGCATCCTGGGATTCTGTAGCACCTTATTGGCCAGGCAGCCTTCATTGTGAGGTAGCTCTGGCTTCCTCCTCGCAGAGGTAGACAAGCGCTGAACCTGGCCCCACATCCAGGCACCAGGACCTGCAATCCAATGGTGACTTCGTCCTCCCAGTCACACTGTTCACTTTGCCCTGTAGCACTTAGGGCTGACCTGGGAGGGACCGGAAGCCCAGGTGAGTCCTGGCGTGTGGCCGACCAATGGTGAGGGGCCCTGAGGGTCATGCCGAGATGAGACTCTCCTAAGTCCCCCAAAAGCCAAGCGAGGCGTAGTCAACATCAGCTTCCCCTGCCACCAGCGCTTCACTGACTCGCACATTTGGCCTTCAGTCTGGGTCAGACACCCTCGGGAAACAGGAACCAGCATCTTGGGCTTGCAGCCTTGGTTTCTCTGGAGAAAAACCCATGGGAGGCTGGTGCCAGGCTGTTACAGGCCTTCAACCCGATCTGCCACCACCTACCCACCATGTTGAAGACGTCACTGCTTGGAAAGGACTTCAACAGTGAGCCCAGCTCCTTGGACAACGGGCCCAAGTCACTCTCGGAGAGTAGGAGCAACATTGCTTCACAGAGCGTCCATCCTGCTGAGGAAGCCAATGGATTATCGTAAGTGGCCGCACTGCCTTTCTAGACTTGAGGCCAAGCACTGATGCCTTCACAGCTCTGGGCCACATCTGCCTACTTCTCTCTTCCTAACGCTGTTAGCCTCACTGAACAGGAGATGCATGGAGGACAGATGAAAGCCAAATCTAAGGGGGTTGATCTGTGTGGCTCTGGGTACTGTTATGCCTGTCTCCTAGTTTTTGAAGAGAACCCAAATAGAGTAGGCATCCCAACATGAGCTTGATTCTAGGAACAATTTTATCATAGGCTGGCTGCGTGCTCTTCCAAATTTCAGACTGCTTTCCTCTCTTTCCACATCTGCTATTATTCATCCTCTCTCCTTCCCTCCCTCCTTCCTACGAACCCACCCAGGAAACAAGGTCACCTCCTCGCCCCATGTCCCTACTTCTATGCTATAAACTCAGACACATGGAACTTTTCTTTAGAACTTTACTCCCAGTTAGACTATTATCCAGTAATCAGATCAGATAACAGCCTTGGGCATAATGAGATTGTAAATGACAATACCCAGTGTGGATAAGGATGTCAGGAAATGTCTTCGCTCCTGTTCTTCTAGGAAGAATTAAACTGGTACGTTTCCAAATGGCAATGTTGTAATGTATGTCAAATCTTAACACCTATTTATATAAAACATACAAATACCAACTTGGCATATGCTTCCTTTGAAAGTACACACACACACACACACAAAGCCGGCAGCAGTAGCTGCTTTAGAGTAAGGGAATTGGGAGATCAAGAGGCAGAAAGAAAGATTTATATTCACTAATAAGGTTTTCAGGTTCTTGTTTTTGTTTTACCTTTTGAATTTCATACTATGTGTTACTCAGATATTTTTTAAGTACAGATACAAATAAATACACACCCTTTGATCAATAAACACCACTTCTAGGAATTTTTCCTGAGATAATAACAGGTATGTATGATAATTTTACTGAAGTACCGATTATAATATTGATGATTTGGAAACAGTAAGACATTATTTAAATAAAGTATGGTACATACATACAGTAGCATGCAATACGGCCTTTACAAGTGATGAAGGAAATCTGTGGAAAATGTGTAGGACATACTATTCATAAAGAAAATTAATTTAGGATACAGTATTATATTGGTCTTGCATGTGTAAAAGTGTGTACCTTTCAAAACAAACAGAGATGCCTGGAGGAGTGCTAGTCAAATGCTAACAGTGGTTATTTCCAGTTAGTGGAATTTTGGTATTTTGTTTTACAATTGCAATGTATCATTTCTCAAAGAAAAATAAAGTTATTTTTTTTTAATCCCAACATGGATTTTACTCTCCAAAGCCCTGATCTATAATGCTGTTAGCTAGGGCATCCAGTTTCTCCGAAAGTTGATCTCATCTTTTCCAAGAGATCTGATTCAACTTGGACAAGACACTGCTGCAGGCAAGAAGTAAGGAACGGAAGGACAAGGGCAGGAAGGGAGGAGAAGAGTACATCTCTTGGAGAAATTACTACTAAGAAATTGACAAAACATAGAAAGTAGTGTTTTGTTCTTCGTTTTGACATATTTTCCAATAATTGCAGTTATCAAGAAATAAAAGTCATAAAAAATGTCCTCTCGGCAATGAAGGGACAGTAGGTGCCTCCCCCCCATCCTCAGGTGAATAGATTAAATTAATGAAGATGCGGGAAGTCGGGGGGGGGGTCCCCAAGGGCCTACCCTGTTCTCTCAGCCCTAACCCTCTCCCAGGTCGGTATTGAATTATAAAATTGGACACGGCCCTAACTCCCTAACCGATAGGACAAAGACCTGGAGACATGAGCACGGTCTCTAAGGGACTTGCTCTGTGACTGAGGCAGTCTGCCTCTAGAAAGTTCTAAGACTGCACAAGGAGGTACCTCCAATGGCCTCCTCATGGTCCCTTTTATTCCAGGAGGTGGGGACACCTCTACCTGCTTAAACCAGCCCTTACTTGCCTTCAACCCAGCTCTGACTCCCCTTCAAGGGAGTCCTTCTAGCAGGTGAGCACCAGAAGTTCAGACCAAAGGTGGTAGTGATGCTGAAGATGAAAAGGATGGTGATGATAGTGATTGCGGTGGTGATGATGCCTCACTTCTTAGAAGCACTTCATGGTTCCAAGATCATCATGTCATTACCTCTTCTGATTCTTACCACTCCCCTGGAAGTAAGGGCAAGAATTATTCCCTTTTTCTCTTTTTTGGCAGTTGAAGAAACAGAAAATGTAAGCAGCTAAGGGTCTTTCCAAAGTAGTGACCAAACGTCATAGGTTAATGGCAGATCTAGAACTCAGAACTCAGTGCTCCTTGCCTCTGAGTTCATTGCTCTTAATCTCAGCTTTTCATTTCAGTTCCTTCTTGATTCTCTTCTCAGTATCTTGTCCCACCTTCCCCCTTCCCAGTGGATGGGTGGTGCCTGGGCAGGAACTGCTAGCACAGGCATGGAGGGTGTTGAGAACCCTGGTACCCAGCCACCCGCCAGGCACACAGTAAGCATTCTGTATGTGCAGTAACAATTATTATTAAATTGTATCCAATGCAGAGTATGGAATAGTTCAAAGAATGTTGGTTAAGTAAATGGATGGAGTGAACTAGAACCAGTAAATACTCCATATGTCGCGAGAAGTTATGTTTTTTCTAGTGAGTGAAATTAATAAATGACCTGGCATCAATAATTACTCTAGAAATCGAGAAAATTATTGTTAATTTTTTTCATTGTTCATCTAAATGCCAACCAGCTAATAGGTCTCAATAAATATTATGTGAGTGAATAAGTTGTGAAAGAAATCATTGGATGAATGCAATTGTGAATTTTTTCATTAGAGCCTATTGTGTGTCAAAAATTTGTTGAGTCACCTAAACTAGCACCAGCCCTGGATCAGATGTTACAGGATCCACTTCATCTGATTTTTATCCCCTTTCCCAACAGCAGGTGCTGGAGTTGCTGAAAGGAACCTGAGCTTTGGGTCACCTTTCCCATCCACTAACGTACCCTCTTGTCTCCCTACTCTCCCCCTACAGGATCATGCAAACGTTGATCCATTTATTGAAATGCAACATTGGCACAGGGCTCCTGGGGCTTCCCTTGGCCATGAAAAATGCCGGCTTATTGGTAAGAGGGACCTGTGCAATGAAAACTAGCTTTACCCATTTGGGGGAAAGAGGTAGTGGACCCCTAATGGCCAATTTGGGGGTACCTTCTGTAATAGGAAATGTGCCTCTTGGCATCAATCCGCTGGAGCCAGCCTGGAACCAAATGGAGCGCTCCTAGAGGGGACAGGCCATTACTCTTATTCCCCCCCACAGTTTTATTGAGATATAAATGACATATAGTACCATATGTGCTTAAGGTGTACCACACAATGACTTGGTACACATGTATTGCAAAATGATTACCACGATAAGTTTGGTTAACATCTGTCTCTTCATATACACGTATATATATTATTTATCATATACTTTGCGACTTTCAGGCATACCATTCAACAGTGTTAACTATGGTCATCATGTCGTACCTGTTTCTCTCATAACTGGAATTTGTACCTCTTGACCCCCTTCATCCAATTCCCCCACCCCACCACTATACTTAAAGACCCTCCACACTCACATACTGGTACGCAATCCACTTCACCACAGTCCTCCCCGCTCCCTAGAACTGTAACCAGCCCATTTCATTCATTTACCTTAGCAGCCTGGTCCCTGCAGACATGTGAGCACTGGCTCTTGTTACAAACCCTGAGGCTGACTGTGAGAAAGTGGCTGGGAAGAGGAGGATAGTGAAGGCCTCCTCGCCAGTCCTCTGACAGCCCACATCATCCCGCCTCTGTCTCTTGGCTTCTGCTGTTCCTTCTCTCTCGTTTCTGTCTTTTGAAATCTGCCTCCTCTGTGAAACTTTACTGTTTCCTACTAAAATTAATGCCACCTTCCCCTTGTGTTTTTTTAGAACTTATATCTACCGCACCCAGAATTCTTACAAATATGAGACATAATTTTTTAGAATACCTACCTTCCTCGCTTACCTGAAAGTCCTGAGGGCAGGAACTCTCTGATGTATTTTTATACCTGCTGTAGAGACTGACACACAGGAAGTCCCAATTCATGTCTATTGAATTGAATTGGTGCCAAATATATGATTAGGTTTAGATGATGCTAATTTCTCTTTCTCTCCAGGCCTGGAAAGCGGCCTGCATGTCAAAAGAAGGCATATCAAGACTCTGGCTTCTTCTGACATGACTTGCAATCTGAGGCAGTTCCAGATCACAGATGAGACTCTCCCCCTTTGAAATCCTCAGGGTTCTAGAACCTCTGAAGAGTATTATTACCACATGGCCCTCAGCCAAACTATCTTTGCCAGTGTGGTATTTGAAGATAGCTCTGTTATCTTCTGATTTTTGCTTTCTAAGAGTCATTCAATGATTTCTCTGCCCTCCATCTCCCACCAGAATTTCTGACTATGGTTCATTTGAGAAGTACATACTGAGCACCTACTACGTGCATCCTTAGGCCCCACAAATGTAGAAGTAAACAAGATCAAAAGACGTATCTCTTATATGGAGGCTATGTTCTAGTGAAATCTAGTGGTGCTCTTGATCTCTCATTTATTACTTTGTGAAAATGTTCCATCGAGTCACATCTATAAAGGCACAAGTGTCCAACACAGAGGAGGTGAGGGAGTCGCTCTTTCCTTTATGTGCCTCTGATCATATCTGAGAGGTTAGGATTAATAATGAATTCTGGTTTTTAATCTCATCACACAAAAAATGGTAACTATATGAGGATAAGATAGTTTTATTAGCTTGACTGCAGTAAACATTTTACTATGTATATGTATGTCAAATTGTCATGTTGTACACTTTAAATATATACAATCTTTAAAAATAACAGAGTTAATGACAAATTAGACATATCAGAGCAAAGATACTCAACTGGGGACAATTTTGCACACACACCTCCCAAGACATTTACAGTGTCTAGAGACATTCTCAACTGTCACAACTCATGGGGAGAGGGGGTGCCACTAACGCTTGAATAGAGGCCAAGGAATAAAGTAAACATCCTACAATGCACAAGAGGGCCTCCACAACAAAGAATCATCTGGTCCAAAATATCACTAATGTCCCCACTGGCAACTCTACACTAGAGGAAGAGAACCAAGTCCTAACAGAAACCTTGGTCTTCAAGTATCTTGGAGGAGGTGAGGGCTGGGGTGTGAAGAAGGAACGAGGGATCTAGAAGGCAGAACCCAAGGCAGAGGAGGAAAGGCATGGGCTGTCTGTGGAGGTGGTGGGGTAGTCATGGGAAGTACCCTAGCAGAGCTTGGGCAGCTACTTTGCAGTGATGCTAAAAAGGGCATTCGAACTAGGCTGTCTAGGGGCATAAGGACATTCAGGCAAAGACCTCCAACTCAGAGGCAGCTTTATGATGAGAGCAGCCCTAGCACCCAGACTGGGAGAGGGCCAGTTATGGGAATGATCAGTGTATGGCTCACTGTCCCCACCCTTCTTTCCCCTCTAGGTGGGTCCTATCAGCCTGCTGGCCATCGGGATCCTCACCGTGCACTGCATGGTCATCCTTTTGAACTGTGCCCATCACCTTGGTCAGAGGTGAGAATCCTGCTTCTCTCTCCCCCAGTGCCAGGCCCCATCTGTGTTGAGTTTCCTTTGGCCACTGACCCAATTAACCAGCCACTTCTCCAGCCACTGCACCTACTGCTCTAGATTCTATAGAGGTGCTGGAGAGGGTGATACAATCCCAGCTGGAAACTCCTAGGTCCTGGCCCAACCCTGCTAACCTGCTGGATGACTTTGTCAAGTTCCTGCACCCTCTGACCCTAAATATCTGTACCTGGAAAGATCAAAAGTGATAAAAGATGCAAGCATGCCCTATAAACTACCACAAATATGCACGATACTTAGGATGTCCTCCTTTTCCTCCTATCTCCCCACACCCACCCTCCCCCTAACTCCAAGATGCACACCTTGGAAGGGTAATTTGTGCCAGGTAAAGCCTTTCTGGAACAATTCAGATAAAGCAAAAGCCATAGTTGAAATGAACAATTCACAATGGCTCTGGTCATTAATAAAGCATACATACAAATACTCAGTGTTTCCATATTTGAAACTCCAACACAAAAATTCCTGAAGGAGAAGACAAATGCAATGAAGACGAATAACGCTGAGAGTTTCATATTTACAAACCAACAATTCATGGGTGATCAGTAATTCCTTACAGCCAGCTGCCTGGTGGCTCTCCATCTACAACCCTTAGCTGCTCCCAAGCCACACAAATCCAAAGGGGTCCTTGTTGATATGCAGAAACTCCCCATAGGTCAAAGTAGAGATAGTAACTGAAACTCCTCATAAAGCCAAATTATTAAACCCAAACAGGTGTATCTGGAGTACACATCAGTCACACCTAAATTGTAGGGCACTTTCCAGCTCGCAAAAACACTTGTAAGAACATTTATTTATTCAACAGTTAAATTTATTGTGCAATTACGTGTGCGAGGTACATGGCTAGAGCTTTATGAGCCTTCTTTTATTTACTCTTTACAGTAAACTTTTAGGGCAGGCACTATTATTATCCCCATCTTACACAAGAGGAAACTGAGACCTAGGTGAATTAAATGCCTTGCTCAGGGTCACACAGCTGGGAAGTGGCAGAGCTGATATTCAAAGGCCTCTGGGACCCACTCCAACTATTCTGCAAATCTCCCCCATCACTCTTGCTGGGACAATTACATCACCTTGTAGGTTTCTGATGCCTAAGTCATGATAAGCTTTTTCCTGATTTTTAAAAAAAATTATTTGAGAGAGAGTGAGAGCATAAATTTGGGTGGGGAGACGCAGAGGGAGAAGCAGACTCCCCGCTGAGCAGGGAGCCCGATGCGGGGCTTGATCCCAGCACCCCAACATCATGACCTGAGCTGAAGGCAGACGCTTAACAGACTGAGCCACCCAGGTGCCCTCTGATTTTTTTTGATGACTTGTTTTTTTCTTTTTTTTCTAATACAAAGGTTACAGACTGATGGTCTAAGAGCTTCACAATTTTTGTTTTGTTTTGTTTTAGCTTATGTTTAAAAGCCTGGAGATTTCACATTAGGGAAAATACCAAACTTCACATTCTCCTTGACAGACAATCTGGCACCTCTGGGGTCTCATTCCTTCACTGCTCAGGAGGAACCAAGTCCTGGTCGATCCCTCTTAGAACAGGATGTGTACCAGGTGTTTGCCACGGTCTCTACTCTTCCCCCTTCTGTGGTTTACCAGCCCCTCTCCCCATATCATTGATCTTTTGACCCCATATCTTTTGAATATGTAACCCTCAGACTAATAAATTTGCCCCTCCAATGCAACGTGACCTCATTTATATGGGAGTGCCCGGCACAATGAACCATAATAAAAATAGAAGGATTATGCTGTATTTCCAACAGTGTCTCCATATTTATCGGTCACCATCTCCTCCCCCAAACCCAGACAGTGTGTGAAAAACACTGTGGCTCAAAAGTCTAAAGAGACTTGTTCAAGATCTCTCAGCCATCTGAAGGGGGTTGTGTTGGGATTTAAACCCAAGACCCAAGTCTGGGTCTCCTTCCCTCTTCCAGCTACTCCCCTCAGTCACAGAGTTAGCAGTGGGGATCTGTCCCTTGGCCACCTGCTGCTGCTCTCACTGCTCAGAGATGGTTCCTCAGTAGGGCCTTCCCTGTCCTTAGGAAGGGCCATCTAGGGCAGAGGGACAACACAGACTGCAACTTAGGTGTCACATCCTACACGGGTGCTTAGCAGAAGCCTAAGAACCACGTTTGCATGGGACCTAGTCCGAGGCAGGTATCTCAAATGTTCCAACACCCTCAGCAGTGGGAAGGAGGGAATAAAATCCAGAAGTGACTATCACTGGCTTGGCCATACCCAGAACCCCTTTTCTACTTCTTCCTCCCCCTGACTAGGTTTGCACACCTCACACCTTTCATGGCCTCTCTTTCCTGGTTTGTAGACTTAAGGCAAAGCTACTGTTTCCTTAAAAATCTCTTTTCACTTAAATGTTAGTGTTTAAGAAGACAACTACAAAAAAGAAAAAAAAGGCAGTCTCCTGCAAGTTGTAAAAGTGTATTGTAAAATATCTTGTTAATACCATTCCTAGAAAATTTCCAGAATGTTCCATGCTGACACACAAATATATAATAATTACTCACTTTGGGAGTAAAGTATACCTTTAACAAAAATGCTTTAAGTTATACATTGCTTGCCCTTTCCCTAGATTGCAAAAGACTTTTGTGAACTACGGAGAGGCCATGATGTACAGCCTGGAAACCTGCCCAAATGCCTGGCTGAGGACCCACTCGGTGTGGGGCAGGTAGTACTCATAGGTATTGTAGCAGTAGTGGTGGGAGTAGGAAGAACAATAATAATCCTCACCTGGTCATCCATTATTCCTAGTTACACAGGGCTAAATGAATACATTGTTACTACAAACCATCCAACAGTACATCGCTCCATCCCCATCCCACTTTTCATCCAATAAGTAACCACTGATACCTAGTTAGTAAATATTCCTCTAGACTTTGTCTCTGCATGTACATGAATATACGTGTGTGAGTGGAAATACAGACTTCATTTTGCATTTTCTTGTATACTAAGTAGAATTTTGTTTTTGAAATTTGCTTTTTCATCTAACAGTATGTCCCTAATTTCTTTCCACGCTGGGACATAGAGATCTACCTGTTTTTTTTTTTTGTCATTTAGTAAAAATATGGTGTTTATTAGTCAACTACAGTTGCAATACAATCACTGTAGATTTCCCCTTCTGTATCCATCCCACCAAACGCAAAACAGAGCGGTGTGTCAGTCTGACTTTCTTCATGTGAGTCACCACCTTGGGTCACTCCTTTGTCGGTGGAAGCCCCTTTCTCAGTATCACAGTTCCGAGTGACAGAATTTGAATCTTCTTTCTCAGAAGTATACATCACTGGCAATCGAATGACAGACATAATAGGATCCAAACGTCCAGGTGCTAGAGAAGTTTCAAATTTAAGCAAGGTCCATCCAATGCTGCTTTTCTATGTGATACTGGTACATTGTGTCCAGTGCTCCTGCGTGGGAGAGTCACCCCCGCAATGATATACAGGTGTTTCCCCACAACCTCAGCTGAGTGAGCAGCACAGCCTATGGGACGTGCCCCAGGGGGACTTAGCTTCTGCCACTTCATGTCACTTTTATCAGTGCAATGGACGTCATCATAGAATTTGTCCCCTGCCAAACATCCATGGATGAAGAGCTTTGTCTCCTGCTGCCGCCCTCACATGAGGGGTGGAGGTTTTCCAAGTCTCTGTCTGTGACCAGGTCAGAGTGTCTGTGTCAAACACATGCAGCTTCACACTCCAGAAGCTGGGCACCTCTCTCTCCACCTGCAAAGACATACAACTGGTTTCTAATGGCTGCATGATGTGTGGAATGTTCTTGGGGACGGTGGGGGGCTGCTCACCTCTGGCATGGTCCCAAAGTCCTAGTTTCATGATTCAGAACTTGTAGGCAACTTCGGTTTCCTGACTAGTCAGCACCTCCAAACACCCAGATGCTATGAGGTGCACAAGAGGAAATGGAGCTGGCATGCTTGTAATGGGGCAAGAGGCCCTCCAGGGTGGCTAAATCCCACTGGTGTGTTCCCAGACCTGTGCACATCCAAGAAGCTCTTGCTTGGATCTGCTCCCCCAACAATGAAGACTTTCCCTCCTTTGGCATCACCAACTGGGGATAAATATGAGCAGCTGTGGCCAACTCGAGCACAGGAACTGTCTCAGGGACTGGGGGGATGGTGGTATAGTCAAGGTGTACCATGTTGCTTTCTTGGGCTTGTCTCCAGGTTCCAAGACTGCCAGCAGCTTCATGACGTCCTGTGGCAGCTTAGGATGGTCCCGGGCTTACCTGATTATTTTCAAGGCTCACGACGTTCCTCAATGGAGACATGTGCCATAGTTGCACTTAAGCCTTCCCCTAATGGTGAACATTCAGGCTGCCCCCTTGTTGATAAAAAGTGCCTGGTATACAAGATGCCTTTTCTGTGTCTTAGCTCCTCTCATCATCTCCTTGACTGTAGACAGGCAGGGAGGGTCTTTATTGTCCTGGAAATATGAGACAACCAAGGCTCATAGGAAAAAAATAACATGTCCACGAACAGATACAGATAGTGGTTGCACCGAAATTCGACCCAAACCTAACATTTCAGCCTTTCCCAGCAGAGCCCTTCAGGAGGTAGTGAGTCAGTATTGTGGCTGCCAAGATCCCTTCTGCAGCTCCTCTCTTGGGACTCTCAGTAGGTCATCGCTCTCTTGATCAGGAGACACTCTGATTATCAGACAGGTGAGGTCATGGGGCAATAATAATGAATGACTCACAAATGCTCATTCTCTCTCACCAAGGTTTATGTTTCTGATGACCCCTGAATAAAACTTTTGGGTCGGAAGGGCCCTTAGATACCACCATATCCATGCCTAGTCAATGGCAAAATATAAAGCCCAGATAGGGCAATAAAGCTGCCCAATGTTACACAGGAATTTAGTGGCAGAGCAAGAACTAGAATCCTGAACTTCTAGCTCCCACCCATTACATTATACCATTTCTTGAGAGGCCCAGTAACTGAAAAAGAGTTGAGAACATATTTTAAACAATGATTTGTAATTTTTAGTATGCTAAGGGATACGTGGGAGCTTGATGTAGGCAACAATCATCAATGGATGCTCAAGCCTCTAGGTGAAAGGTCATTGGGAAACTTTATGTAGGAAGACAACACTGACATCACCTGACCCCAGGTTTTAATCATAGCATCTCATGTCTAGACATGGGATAACCAGACACAATGTGTCTTATAATGGGATACAGTAGGGAGTACAGAGTATCACCCTGGAAATATCCTTGCCAGAGAGATAAATAAAGAACCTCAATCTAGTCAAGCTGCTAGATCTAATATCTGTTTACAGGAAACACGGGGTAGAGAGAAACATATTAACTGACATTATGAAGAAGTCATCAACCAAATCTAGGAAACGGGACATTCTTTTTTTTTTTTTTTTAAAGGTTTTATTTATTTATTTAACACAAAGAGATCACAAGTAGGCAGAGGCAGGCAGAGAGAGAGGGGGGAAGCAGGCTCCCTGCTGAGCAGCGAGCCCGATGTGGGGCTCAATTCCAGGACCCTGAGATCATGACCTGAGCCGAAGGCAGAGGCTTTAACCCACTGAGCCACCCAGACACCCCGGAAGTGGGACATTCTATAAGATAAATTATTTAGTATCTTCAACACCCCCTGAAAGGTTAAAAATTGCAAAGGAAAAAAAAGAAAGCAGAACAAGGGGAATGTAGCAGTTTTAAAAACTTAAGAGATGTAATAGTAATAACAAAATGCAATGTATAGACTTGTTTAGAAACCAGCAGTAAAATAAATATTTTTAAGACAATTGGAGAAATCTGAATATGGACTGTTATGATATAAAGAAATTATTACTAATTTTGCAAGGGATGATAATGGCATTTTGGGGATATATATATAGTAAGTCCTTAACCATTAAAGTTGCATATGGAATTATTTACAGATGAATTGCCTTAAATTCTCTAGTTTGCTACAAATACTCCAACAAATAAGCATGTGTGTGGTAGGGGTAAAGGGAGAGATAGAAGAGGACTGGCAAAAAGTTCATAACTGTTGAAGCTGGGATTGGCAGGTGAGGAGTCATGGATTATTTTCATTGCTTTTGTGTATGTTTAAAATTTTCCATAATAAAGAGAGAAAATCTCTCTATTTCATAGGCTGATACGAGAGTCAGGAATCTGTATTTTTTGCATAAACCTCAGGTAATTCTGATGCAAGTGGTACTGCACCCCGACTTTGAAAACCACTGATCTAAAGCCATACTATCCTGAACACACCCAATCTCATCGAAACTGATCATATTTTTGTTCCCTTTAGCAATAAATGCATCTCCAAATTTGGGACAATTGAAGAATACAAAAGAATAATGACAATAATGGAGCATAATATACTAAATTTCAAAAATTAATGTGAGTTTTTTGTGATAGCAAAAAAGAGGAAGAATATATCTTTCTTAAATGCCAACTGATAAATTTAGAAAAAATGCCAGATAGAATAAGAAAACCATCACTCTGTCACCGATGAAATAACCGATTCAGGCAAGGATCACCAATGAATGTTAAAACCCTTGGTTGGAGAGGAACAAAATATTCATGCCATCTCAAAGCTTTACTTCCAGATTATAACGAGGTTAAATGTGCATTTGCAATGGAGTCGTCTGACAGTCATCATCACGGTGGAGCCCCAGGACACCATGGGCCTCTCAATATGATGGAAAAAGTACTGAATATCACCTATGTGGTATGCTTGCCAAATATACTTACTTGAATCTAATCATGAGGAAGCAATCATCCAAGACCACAGTGTGGGACAATTGCCCTGAATTCTTCCTCCAAAAGCCAATGTCATGGAAAATCAAAGAACGTAGATGTTCACAGGGCTGGTCTACATGGATAAAGACTAGAGATATAGTCATATGCAATATATAAACCTCAATTAGATCCTGAACCCAAAAAATAAATAATAGCTTAAAAGATATTTTGGAGACAATTGGGTTATTTAAAATATGGACTATATATTTGAGGACATTGAAGTTGATTTTCTGGGTATCCTACTCTGAAGAGGGATATGCCGAGGGAGTTAAGGTTCAAGTATTATGATATCTGCAACTGACCTCCACGTGGTTCTGAAAAAGAATGCCTATGTGTGGGGATGAATACATACATTCACATGCAAATACATACTTTTATAATGCAGTTAGGGCCAAAAATTAACAATGGGCATATTTAGTTAAAGGACATATTGATCTTAATTATACCAGTCTTTCAATTGTTTCTGTGGGCTTGAAAATTTTCAAAGTAAAAAAAAAATGTAGCAGAGTATTAAAAATAATAACAGAAATAATCATTTCAAAAAATAAAAGTAAATACATTTTAAAAAGTAATTTGTTTTCTCCCTCTCCCTGTCTCTTCTTTTCCTGTTCAGGTACACTGTCAGCTTCTTATTAATCACCACCCAACTGGGATTCTGCAGCGTTTATTTTATGTTTATGGCAGACAACTTACAACAGGTGAAGAGGATTCTTCTGGGCAGAGTGGGAGAAAAGCAGACATCTCACTGCTAGGGCTGCAGTAGCAAAAGTATAGTGTTCAGATCTTGGGAGGAGATGGTTTCATTTGTCATTCCTGATTGGACTATATGGGAGTTCTCTCAGTCCTGGAAATCACTTGTTAAGAGGATTATTGAGAAGCCAAAGCAACATCTGAGGAGTGTAGCCAGGATGGAAAAGAGGCTTGCAATCATGTCCAATCAGAAATAATTGAGAATTTTTAGCCCGGAAAGTGTTGCTGGAATTCACTTCAGGTATCTCAGGGTTGTCACATAGAAAATGACTAACTAAATATGAGACAAACAAGCTGCAATCTTGCCCGCATTGCTTTCCCAAGAGGCATTATGAATCAATCATAGCATTCTTTCTTGCTTCATGGAATAGAGGAAGCATAATTGGTTTTGTGCATTCAAACAGCCAGAACTATGGCAAGCGTTGTAGATGAAATATTCAAGCAGATGGATTTTGCTCAGAGCTTTCTAGCTTTTAGGGTTAGCTAAAGTTAGAGAAGATATCCTTTTGTAATCAACTTCCATTCTCTGAGTATATGAAAGGAAACCATTTGACAGGGAAGAAGAGGTTGGGTTAGATGACAAAAGGATATTTTAAGATCCTAAGTATTTCTTATTAGTCACGGTCATGGGCACCACAGTTGGGCTTCCCAGAGTTGGAAAAATAAATATATATACACACACACACACAACACCCAGTTAAATTGGACTTTCAGATAAACACAGCAAGTTTTTTTTTTTTTTTGTTTTTTTTTTTACTGTGAGTATATCCTGTGGAATATTTGGAACATACTTACTGAAAAGTTACTTGTTAATGATCTGAAATAGAAACTTAACTGGGCCTTTTGTATTTAATCTGACAATTCTAACTACACTGCCCCTCCTTATGTCTACATCAGATGGTAGAAGAAGTCCACATGACCTCCAACGACTGTCAACCCAGGAAGATCCTGGTGCTGACCCCCATCTTGGACATTCGCTTCTACATGCTGATAATCTTGCCCTTCCTGGTCCTGTTAGTGTTAATCCAGAACCTCAGGATGCTGTCCATCTTCTCGACGCTGGCCAACGTCACCACCCTGGGGAGCATGGCTCTCATCTTTGAGTATATCATACAGGTCTGTGCCTAAAACCAACGGCAGAAGGGGTTCTGAGAGACCTGGGGAAGGTTAGTATCATTATGGGCAGGTGAAGGTGAGGAAGGTGACCTGCTCTGAGCAGCCCCTGCTAAAATGACATCTGTGAATGCTTTGGCCCCACAAGCTATAAGATCTAGTTGACATCATCATCATCGTCATCACGCTGGATAACAGTGAGTCATTCGACAATTAGTTATTGAATACCTTCTGTGATCCAGGCATGGTGCGAGGCAATGGGATTCAGTGGTAGGTGAAACTGGTGGCATATCTGCTTTCATGGAGGTCACGTGCATTTGGGGAGATAAACCTCAACTAAGAACCAACAAAAGTCGTAACAGTGATAGGTTGACAAGGGATACATGAATGATAAAGAAATTTTATTTACTTGGTGTCAAGTTCTTGATATATATTAACTCACTGAATCTTTCCAGTGATACTGTCTTATATATTTTATATTTTGTAAGTACTCAGCTTAGAGACAAGGAAACTGATAAACAGAAAGTAATTTTTTTACTAATTCCATCAGTTTGCCTGCCAAGCCCATGCTTTTCTATTTTCACAGGCCCTGAAATTCTACCATTATAGCTTCATTTCTTTGAATCTGAACATCTTTCGGGCTATATTAGTTTCCTACTGCTCCTGTAACAAATTATCACAAATCTAGCCGTTTAAAACAACACAAATTTATCTTACAGTTCTGAAGGTCTCACTGGGAAAAAATCAAGGTGTCAGCAGGGCGGGGTTTCTTTCTGGAAGCTTATGGGGAGAATCCGTTTTCTTGCCTGCTCCAGCTTCTAGACACTGCCCACATGCCTTGGCTTATGGCTGCCTTCCATCTCCAAAGTCAGCAATTCAAAGCTGTCTTTCCCACACCACCATCTCTCTAGTTCTCTCTTCTGATCCCCTCTTCCACTTTTAAAGACTCTTGTTATTACATCAGACCCACCCAGATGACCCAAGATAATCTCCTTCTTTTAAGGTCAGCTGATTAGAAACCTGAATTCAATCTGAAAAATTAATTCTCCCTTGCCATGTAATGTAACATATTCACAGGTTCCAGGGACTAGGACATGGACATCTTTGGGAAAGAGCCATTATTCTGCCACAGGAGTCTATTAAAATAACCATTCTCTCTGCATGCACGTTGCTGCTATAGTAGAAGTGATGAGAAAGAGGCTTTGAAGAATGGGAAGATGGGAGACCTGAATTCTCATCCAGGCTAGGCCACTGTCTTGCAGAATAGCCTCAGGCAACTCCCTTCTCCCTGGGTCCCACTTTGCCCACATGTAAAGATGTGGTAAATACATGCAAAGCATTCCAGAAGAAGGAATGAACTTCTGATCCACACTGCAACATGAATGCACCTTAAAGACATTATGCTCCGTGAAATAAGCCAGTCACAAAAGGATAGGGATTATACAAGTCCACTTTATGAGGTACCTAGTGTCAAATTCATAGAAACAATGTAGAATAGGGGTAACCAGGAGCTAGATAATTGTTATTATTTCATGAATACAAAGTTTCAATGTGGGAGGATGAAAATATTCTGGCGATGGGTGGTGGTAAGGGTTGTACATCAGTGCGAATGTATTCAAGCAACTGAATTGTACACTTAAAAATGTTTAAAATGATAAATTTTATGCTATGTGTAATTTACCACAATAAAAAGAAATGACTTTTTTCATTTTTTTTAAGATTTATTTATTTATTTATTTGAGACACAGAGAGAGAGGGAAAGAAAGCACGAGTGGAGGGAAGGGCAGAGAGTGAGGGAGAGAGAGAGTCTCAAACAGACTCCCCACTGAGCGTGGAGCCTGACATGGGGCTCAACTGCAGGACCCTGAGATCATGACCTAAGCTGAAATCAAGAGTTGGATGCTTAGGCACCTGGGTGGCTCAGCTGGTTGGGTACCTGCCTTCGGCTCAGGTCATGATTCCAAGGTGCTGGGATGGAGCCCTGCCTCAGGCTCCGTGCTTGGTGGGGAGCCTGCTTCTCCTTCTCCTTCTGCTGCTTCCCATACTCATGATCTCTCTCTCTGTCTGTCAAATAAATAAATAAAATCTTAAAAAAAAATGTTGGACGCTTAACCGACTGAGCCACCCAGGTGCCCCCAAGAACTTTTTTAAAGATAAGAAGGCTGACTCACCTCTAGCTATCTCACAGGTGCTCATGACACCCATGATGTCAGAAGTGGCCCCATTTTCTACCAGGAAAAGTTTGAGGATGGCTTCTACACCATGGCAAAACCAATGCCCTTCTTCTCCTTCCTTTTAGGAGATTCCAGATCCCAGCAGCCTCCCATTGATGGCAAGCTGGAAGACTTTCTTGCTGTTCTTTGGTACAGCCATCTTCACATTTGAAGGTGTCGGTACGGTAAGATGGATGTGGGGTTTGCATGAAGGGTCCATGGGGCCCTCCAGGGAAGCCAGTTATTCCAGATGTTTTAAAATATTTATGAAAAGTGCAGGATATGATCTTCTCCTGGTGGAAGGGAAAATCAGGACCCGTCCTGGGCACCAATTCCTCCATGCACCACACTAAGCCTTGAAGACTGAGTGCAAATACTCATTAGTCCAGCCAGAGTAGGGCATTCCTGGCAACAGAGAGTGGAAGAAAATAAAAAAGAGTGTGGCCCTTCCTGACCTTGGACCACCCAGAGAAGGACGTCTGTACCTGCGGGGGAAGCCTGCTCCTTCACGAGGGGCCATGCTTCTGACTACCTCTTCTTTCTCAACCTCCTTTCACCTTTAGGTTCTGCCTCTCAAAAATCAGATGAAGAATCCACAACAGTTTTCTTTTGTTCTGTACTTGGGGATGTCCCTTATCATCATCCTCTACATCTGCCTGGGGACACTGGGCTACATGAAGTTTGGGTCCAACACCCAGGCCAGCATCACCCTCAACTTGCCCAATTGCTGGTATGTCCCTTCCTGCCTGGGGTGATGAGGGGAGTAGAGTCATGGGATCTGAGTCTTAGCAACACAATGCGGCATTCCTTTGGGTTGTCACTAGCACCATATAATAACTGCCAATATCGGTGTGATGATAACATGTGGGTTTGGTAATCTAGGCATTGTGCATTATCCGGTTAAGCTCTCACGATAGCCCCATGAGTTAGCATGATTTGCATCAAGTCCATTCTCTAGACAAGGAAGTTGCTATTTGAAAAGGCCATAGGGAACATTCCCAGCTCACCTTGTTTGTGAGAAGCTGAAACTTGACACTGAACCTGCCTGACTCTAGGATTTGAAAACCCTAAAACAGAATGATCTGGGAGTGTATGGGAAACACAAACAGCAACAACAAAAAGTGTAACTCCAGAATAATGATCGAGGGTCCTGTAGATGGCCACTACTCAGGCCCCCAGTTCCAGAAATGGACCGAGGCTGTCATTGTTATGCCCCAGTTGGAATTTAGTTTGGAGTTCTTACATTTGATCATTCATTCATTTACTCACTCACTTGTTCATCCAAGTAACATTTTTGCGGCTGGCATACCGCATTCATCAAGGGTTAGCTATTATTATTATTCTGACTGGAACGATGCATATAGTGAATGCATTGCAACTAAGCAGTCAGTAGAACCAAGTGTTGAAGGGCACAGGTTCTAAAGCTAAGTAAAGGGATTTGCATCCTGGTTCTTATATGACCTTGGACAAGCTACCTAATTTTGCAGACCTCATTTCCATCGTCAGTGAAATGGGGATAACGCTAATGCCTATGTATATAGTCTTGGTTATGCTCCAGTAATAAACAACTCCAAAAACCCACTGGCTGAACACATACAAACGCTTAATTCTATGCTCATGCTACATGTCCATTATGGGGAGACTGGGGCTTGGCTCTGCACCATCCCCACACAAGGACACAGAATGAGGAGACAGCCGCTCCCTCAAATGTTGCCATGGCAGAGAGGGCAGTGAATTGTGCCCTTCACAATGAAGCTGCTAAAGGTTCGCTGAGAAGTGACATACATCTCCTCTGCTTGCAATTCATTGGTCAAAGCAAGTCCCACGGCCACATCTCACTCCAAAGGGCAAGGAAGTGAAATTCTACAACTGCCTGGAAGAACAGGAAGTATTGATGAACAGCATAAATAAATGACTGTCACATTATTTTGGGGAGTGATTGTGAGGATTAACAGGTTTAATATATATAAAATGCTTTGAAAAGTATCTGGCACAGGGGCGCCTGGGTGGCTCAGTTGGCTAAGCGTCCAACTCTTGATCTCCACTCAGGTCTTGATCTCAGGGTCATGAGTTATAAAAACCCACATTGGGCTCCACGCTGGGCGTGGAGTCTACTTTAAAAAAGAAAGAAAAGAAAAGTAAGTATTTGTCGAGTATTAGCTCTTGTCATTGTAATGTCTCCTCACAGCCTTGTTCTTTCAGAAGTGAGTAGAGTGATAGGGTATTCATTTCCCACAAGGCCACGGCTATAAAATGAGAAAAATACCACCAACCCCACCCACCTCATTGTGTTGTGGTAATGAGTAGGTGGGGTAATAATGTGGAATTTCTTTGAAGTCTTAACTTACTTTATGCAAGTAAGATATCAGGTTCCATGAGAACCTCACATCTGCTCTGAACCTGGCCGGCCACCAGATTCCCCAGAGGAGCCTTAGACAAATACCCCTTCCCAATAAGAAAATGACCCAAGGAAAAAATGGGCGTGAGCACACAGTTCACAGGCAAATTTTTTAAATGGCATTTTATATATTTGAAAAAGTACTTTGTTTCCCTCATAATAACAGAAATGCCAGAAAAAACAATGACAAAGACCAACACACGTTCACACATTGTGTTTTGACAAGGATGCCGGGAAGCAAGCTTTCCAATGTGCTAGGACAACAAAGAGGAAATATGTCAGTAGCTATCCAAAGTTTAAATCACATATACTTTCAGCCAGCATTTTTACCTCTCAGGTTGTATGCTAAATGTGCGTAGATATCTATGTAACAGGATATATTTTGCAGCCTTGTTTACTAGCAAAAGACTGGGAATAATTTAAATAATTGGGACTGGTCAAAAAAATTTTTAGTGTATCCGTGCAATTGGAATATCAAGCATCTATTAAATAGAAGAGCCAAATCTATATGTACTGAAAAACAATCTCCAAGAAATATTTAATGAACAGAAATGGAGCTCAGCTGTGCGTAGAGGATGCTATGGTGCGTGTGCAGGTGTACTTACATTCAGTTTAAGCTTTTATATATATTGATTATTTTTGAAAGGGCTACAAGAAAATTCTTAGAGGAGCTGCCAATGGAAAGAAGAATGGGAATCAAGGGTGGGAGGGAACCTTTCACTGTATGACTTTTGAACTGGGAATTTCACTCTATATAATTAGACCTTTTTAAGCAAGTAAAAGAATAAAAGACACAGATGCCTGAGCCTATAAGGCCTACTGAATCAGCATCTCCAGGAATGTGCACTTTTAATGAGTTCCCCGGGTGGCTCTGATGGCCGGTCAGGCCTGAGCCAGTTCTGTAATTCAGTGACAGGTACCAGCTTCTGAGCCATGAGGGAGTCCTGAGTGGCCCTGCCCAGGAACCCCATCAAATTTCACGTCCTATCCATCTCTCTGCGTCTCTCTGCAGGCTGTACCAGTCGGTCAAGCTGATGTACTCCATCGGCATCTTCTTCACCTACACCCTCCAGTTCCACGTCCCAGCTGAAATCATCATCCCCTTCGTCATCTCCCAGGTGTCAGAGAGCTGGACACTGCTAATAGACCTGTCTGTCCGCACAGCCTTGGTCTGTCTGACCTGTGAGTAGGATAAAAGGGCTCTCTTCGCCCAAAGCTATGGCTGCTAGTCACACAGGCATCTACCCCACTATCATTGGCTCTGCCACTTACCTTCTTTGTGACCTTGGCCAAGATACTTCACCTCCCTGAACTTCAACTTTCCACCTGAAAAATGGGCTTACACATGGAATGTATCCATTGGCAGGTTTATGGGAGAAAGAAGTACCGTTCATTCAATCATATTCCTATGTGCCAACAGGATGCCAGGTGCCATACTGACATTTCCTTATACTCATGACAGTATAATATAGCAACATAATATTACCAACTGGAGGAACGATGGCCCAGAGAGTTTAGGTAACACGAAACTCTCTGCTTAGACAGAGCTGGGAATTGAGCACAGGTTGTATAGCACCTAAGCCTATTTTCCATCGTGTGCCATATTCCTTCCTATTATAAATTAAGATCAGGTCCCTTATCATAAAGTGGCCTTGAACTGTGGGAGAAAACAAGGGACTGATTTGTTAAAGTCTTGGCTATCATTGTTTGGGTGCAATCTTTTCTTCTCTCCTCCTCCCATCTTCCTTCCTTAATGTTTCCTTCATTCATTGATCCACTCATTCATTCTACATTAGGCACTGTTGTAGATATGGACAGGGCTGAAGACTTTTTTCTCTGAAGCTTGTCCAGAGAAAGAACATCAGAAAAGGTGCCCCATGAGGAAAGGGGGAAAGATCTAGGGACATTTGCCTGGAGAAATGAAGGCTTGGGAAACTTCTCTATCGTCCTCAAACACCGATGGTATATTGTGCAAGAGAGAGAGAGAATTTAGTCTTAAAGATTCCAGGAGTCAGAGTTTAAAGTTGAGGAAATGCAGTTTCAGTTCAAGGTCAGGAGAAACTGTGTAATTGTTGGAGCCTTCCAGCAGAAGAATATGCAATCAGATGTTATGCTTCACATAAATGGATTTCTAGAAGCAGAAACAACACACCTGCTGGTTTAAGGTATTATAGAGTTTCCAGTCTGTAACAAGACATTAGGGACCTGCAGCTCTATTGTTTTGAGACCATTCCTAATAGGAAGGGTCTAAGTTGAAGAGAAAAACTGTGTAGTTCAGGCCCCTTGAGATCAGGGAAGGCAGTGCTAGACAGAGCTGACCATCTAATGACAGGCCCTGTTTCTGTTATATGCCAGATGACTACTTCCTCCTCCTTTATTCAGCAGTCAATTCCATTACCTTTCATTCATTCAACAGTCATTTGTTGAGCACCTACTGTATGCCTGGCATTGTGCTAGGCACTGGGGATACAATAATGAATAATAAAGAAGACATGTTGTGTAAGAAATATATGCAAGGAAATAATTACAAATTGTGATGAATGTTAAGATGGTACATAATGATGTACCATATAATGGTTAAGATAAGAGGATACTCTGAGAGCACATTAGAAGGTCCTATACTTTAGCCAAGGCCAGATCAAGGAGTTCTCTCCAATGGAGTGATATTTCAGTTAAGACCTAAAAGATAGGGGCACCTGGGTGGCTCAGTTGGTTGAGCATCTGCCTTCAGTTCAGGTCATAATCCCAGGGTTCTGGGATGGAGCCCCGCATCGGGCTCCCTGCTCAGCAGTGAGTCTGTTTCTCTCTCTCCCTCTGCCCCTCTGCCAGCTTGTATTCTCTCTCGCTTTCTTTCTCTCTCTCAAATAAATAAATAATTTTTTTTAAAAAGACCTAAGAGATAAGTAGAAGGTAGATGGAGGAATGAAGGAAGAATGTACCACATTAGAAAGAAGGCTATGCACAGATCTGAGGCAAGTACTTACATATAGCCTCTTTGAAGAACTAAAAGTAATGGGGAGTGATAAGACATGAAGCCAGAGGGCCTGACAAGGCCCAAATTGTCAGAAACCTTGTGCTAAGGAGATGAAAGTGAGGAGCCATAGAAGGTCTGTGAGCAGTGGGTTGGCATCACCAGATAGGATCTTTCTAGAGAACTCCTCCAGCCTACCTTGCATTATAGCTTTCCGTTAAAATATTTTCTATGCCCCGTCAGTGTGAGGTCTCCCAGAGAACAGACAGATTCTTCTCTGTGCCTCCTCCAGTAAGCAATTTATTAAATGTCTGAGAAGGGAAAGCTTTGGACTGGACCATCCCATCAGAGGGGTAATGAATTCTCAACTGCCAGAGTCGATGAGTCTCTCTCATTCTCTGATTAGACGTGTTGCAGCAATTTCAGAAAGAGGTGAGGTTTTCTTCAAATCCAGCAGGCTAGTATGAGTGCTTTCCAGGACAATTTTTCCCTAATTTGTTCATAGGAAAATCATACAGTTGTGCAAAGTGAAATCACATAAGTGGTATAGTTATTCATTCATACATTATTGAAATTGGACTCCCCTAGAAAATCCATGATGTATGTTCATCATCTGTATAAAAGATGGAGATTTAAGAAGGTGGTGTTTTAGATGAGATGGGGAGGGAGCAGCCTATTGCTGTCGTCATGCTTTGTTCTTTTTAGTTACCAGGATCATTCTAGGAGTAGGTAAATAAGTCATTGAGATTCTGACAGCAACAAAGCCATCTACCATTTTTTATTCATTCTTGCTTCTAGATAGTGACTGTATTTTGTAGAGTAGTACAAATTCACAGTAGATTCGGTGTCTGAGTAAGAGCACCTACGATGTACAAGTTCTTTCATATGCAAGGGATGCAGCATAGAAGAGTGGAAGGAGCCTTAGACAGGCATTTCAATGGATTCTCATCTCAGAGAATGTGTGATGTTGACCACATCCCATTTCCTCTAGAGTTCTAGATTCCCCCATCTCTTGAATGAGAAGGTGATAATAGATGGGTGGTAGAGGAGCCCTTCTGATAACTATTATATGTGAAAAACCCAATAGATAAAACATAAAAGGAGAGCATCTATATTGGTCTTTAAAACAGAGGGGGGAATCCGGAACCGCAGTGTCTGACTTACAGCTCACATCTACAAGGGGTCCCTTGCCCACATTTCCAAAATGGTCTGGCATCTGTGGGATTATAAGGCTCCAAAAAAATGGTTGGTTTCTGAACTTCCTTCTCACAGGAAAAATCAGTGATTCTAAATTTCTTCTCTCTCTGCAGGTGTCTCAGCCATCCTCATCCCCCGCCTGGACCTGGTCATCTCTTTTGTGGGCTCTGTGAGCAGCAGTGCCCTGGCCCTCATCATCCCGCCTCTCCTGGAGCTCATCACCTTTTATGCTGAAGACATGAGTTGTGTCACCATTGCAAAGGACATCATGATCAGCATCCTGGGCCTTTTGGGGTGTGTATTTGGAACATACCAAGCCCTCTATGAGTTGATCCAACCCATCAACCATTCCATAACCAATTCCACAGGTGTCTATGCATAATTATCTATTTTTATTCTAATAGCTCTCCCTTCCTCCGACCCCCAACTTGACTTCCATTGTGGATGTTATATACATTCATCAAACCCCAACATCTCTATATTAATTAGCGGCTTCTTTATCTTTCCAAGAGAAGTGTACATGACACAAGTCAGTACTCATACCTCTCAGACTAGGCCTTTTTTGGTTTTGGATTTTTTCAGAGGTCTTTTGTACCTATGAACCAAAACCACATTCAACCATTTGTACCATCAGCCTCATTTACTGGAAAAAGGGATGCCGTTCGCCCATGATATCCCTGGAAACAGACCAATCATGAATGTAAATGCAAAAGCAATTGTTTTCTCTATTCTACAGTTGCTTCCCTTAAAGCATAAGATTTAGAGAAGTATATGCTGGGGAAGTGGGGTTTTCTATTTGAATATTCTTCTAAATGGAAGAGTCACAGACAGAACAAAAACAGAACTTAGCAGTAATCTTATCCAACCATTTGGCTCTACCACTAATTTCCCATGGGATCTTGGGCAAGTTCTTCCCTCTCTCTGTCTCAGTTTTCCCATCTATGAAATGAGGGACTGGATGAATTGGTTGTTAAGGGTTCATCTAGATATAACGTTCTGAAAGTGAAAAAAAGATTTAATTTGACCTTCAACCACTTGTGTGAAAATCAAAGTGTTTGCCATCTAGCAAGCCACACTATTGCCCTGGAGATATGAACCTACCAGAAGTAGGGTAAGGGATACAAACATTTTTCTTAGCAATCTGTCATAGCGGTGACTTCCCTAGCTAGAAGGACTTTCTCTCTCTCTCTCTTTTTTCTCTCATATCTCAAGGCCACTTAGAGCTATTTAGGCTGAAGAGGCTGTGCGATTTGTGTGAGAGAGAAGGATTTCATCATGTGCAAGGACTACCGACCTACTTAAAAAAATTATATCTAGTATTGGGAAGGGTTTTCAAAAACAGACAATCCTGTACTCTAGAGATGGGAGTATACATTGTTATGGCTTTTCTGAGGGACAATTTTATCATACATAAGTTTTTAAATATGTGGTCTTCTGACCACTAGTCCTGAGAATTTATCCCAAGAATATTTTGTTTGCAAAAATTTATGCAAAAGGAGAGCTTGTATTTTTTATAATATTAAAAAGTTGGAAACAAACATCCAACATTAGGTTAAATTATGACTCATCCAAAATAAAATGGTGTGGCACTGCCACACGTTGAAAAAATGCATTTATTGATAGGCAAATATGTTTGTGATTGATCAGTGGGAAAAGTCTTGTTTATTAAGAACATTATGCGAACCGAAACTAGACAGAGACATTACGAGAAAATAAAGCTACAGATCAAAATCTTTCATGGACATACATGTAAAAATTGTAAGCAAAATTTTAGCAAACCAAATCCAACAATATATTGAAAGGGTAATACATCATGGCAGAATGGGATTTATCCTAGGAATACAGGATTGGTTTAATATTTGAAATCAGTGTAATTCACCATTACTAACAAACTAAAAAAGGAAATAAATAATCATCTCAATAGACACAGAAAAGCATTTGGCAAAATCTAACATCTATTCCTAATATAAAACTCCCAACAACTAGGAATAGAAGGGAACTTTCACAACTGGTAAAAAGCATCTATGAAAACCTACAGCTAATGTCATACTTGATGGAAAAAAAATGAATGCTTTCCCTATAAGAAAGATCGGAAGCAAATCAGAGATGTCTACTCTCACCACTTCTATTCAATATTGTATCAGATATCTAGACAGTGAAATTAGGCAAGAAAAAGAAATAAATGGCATCCAGATCAGAAAGGAAGAAAGAACCATCTTTATGAAGATGGCATGATGTGCTTCCTTCGGCAGTACATATACTAAAAATAAAGATGGCATA
The DNA here is from genome assembly GCA_028534135.1 of Potos flavus. NCBI lineage: Eukaryota > Metazoa > Chordata > Mammalia > Carnivora > Procyonidae > Potos > Potos flavus. The sequence goes on from CM052895.1 coordinate 96,134,825, forward strand.
ATACCAGTGTAGAAAACCCAATGGAATCTACAAAAAAGCTACTACTAATTGGTTTACAAAGCTTCAGGGCACAAGGTCAGTGTACAAAATCCAATTGTATTTCTCTGTACTAGCTGAGAACAATCAGAAATTGCACTTATAATTGCATCAAAAATATGCAATAATGGGGGATAAATCTGATGAAAGATATGAAACACCTGTTAAATACTCTAAAATATAATCTTTATAAAGACAATAATACATTGCTAAAAGAAATTAATGCCTAATAAATGAAGAGATATACCTTGTTAATGACTCAGAAGACTCTTTGTGGTTAAGATATCAATTCTCACCAAATTTGGCAGGCTTTTTTTTTTTTAAGTTGACCAGCTGATTCTAAAATTCATATGAAAATGTAAAGGACCTAGAATAGCCAAAATATTTTTGAAAAAGAAGAACAAAGATTGAGGGCTAACAGTGTCTGATTTCAAGAATCGTAACAAAGCTATAGTAACCAAAACTGCATGGTGCTGGTGCCAAGACAGACGAGTATATGAATAGACCAGAATAGACCCCAGAATAAATTCTACCCATATGTGGGCAAATGATTTTTGACAAAGATGCAGAGGCAAAGTAGTGGGAAAGGATTGCCTTTTCAAGAAATGGAGCTACAAAAATTGGATATCAATATGCCAAAAAAAAAAAAAAAAATCCATACTTTACATTATATATATTAATCAACTCAAAATAGACCTATGGACATTAGGCCTAAATATAAAACCTAAAACTATAAAATTTTTAGAAGAAACCATAGGGGAAAATTTTGTGACCTGGGTTAAGCGAAAATTTCTTAGATACAACACCCAAAGCACAGTCCATTAAAGAACAAATCACTAAAGCGGACTTCGTCAAAATTAAAACTTTTGCTCTTCAAAGACACTGTTGAAAGGATGGAAGAAAAAGCCACAGTCTGAGAGAAAATCTTTGCAAAGTTATGTCTATTGAAACACTCATACCCAGAGTCCATGAAGAACTCTCAAAGCCCAGTGACAAGGAAACAACTTTTTTTTTAATAGGCAAAGCTTTGAACAGACCCATTACCCAAGAAGATATATGGATGGTAAATAAGCATAGGAGAATATGTTCAACATCATCAGTAATTAGGGAAATCTAAATAAAAGCCATAATGAGATACCACTGTATATCTAAAATTTAAAATATTGACCATACTAGTGTTGGCAAAGATGTGGAGGAACTGGAACCCCATAAAAGAAAAGGAAGCATATACCTATAAAAAGACTTATACATAAATGTTCATGATAGCTTTATCATAGTAGAAAATGCAACCTGTTCTGGAGGGTCAGAAACAAATCTGGTTTCTGAAACGGGAAGGGGTGGGTGGAGTGAGGGGGAGGTATTACAAAGAGGCATGAGGAAACTTTTGGACCTTATGGGTAATGTGCTCATAATTTTGACTGTGAGGATGGCTTCCCAAGGATGTGTATATATTTCAAAACTTACCAATTATACACTTTAGATATGTGCAGTTTAATATTAACTATACCTCAATACAACTGTTAAAAATAAAATGTGAAGCATGATTCCATTTTGGTTCTTTTTTAAAAAGAGGTCATTTGCACATAGTCAAGCAATTTTAAAGGGTATGCAGAACATAAAACGTTATAGAAATTTTCACTAAGTTGGTTGAGTTAGGAGTGAAATTTTATGCTTTTTTTTTTGCTTGCTTGTGTTATTGTATTTTTAATTTAATTTAATTTTAACAGTAATGTATTGATTTTACAACTAAAGAAACTTCATGTGAGAGGAAAATTTAATGATGATTTGCTTCACTATAATGGAAACACAATGTTAAAAAAACTTTTTATTTTTAACCCATATGGGAAAGTATGTAAAGCATAAATGTACAGTATAATGAATACTTAAAGGCAATGTCACTTTTCTTTTTTTAAATATTTTATTTATTTATTTGACAGAGAGAGAAAGAGAGAGAGAACACAGGGAGGGGGAGGAGCAGAGGGAGAGGGAGAAGCAGGCACCCCACAGAGCAGGAGGAGCCCAATGTGGGGCTTGATCCCAGGACCCCGAGATCGTGACCCCAGCCAAAGGCAATTGCTTAACCAACTGAGCCACCCAGGCACCCAGTAATATCACTTTCAACCTCCCCTTCTATAACATGATTGATGGTATGGAACACCAGGAATCCCAGTGGAATTAGGAGAGTTCTCATCTTCAGTGCGTCATCATCCATTACCAATAGTCAGATGTCAAGCAACAACCTCTTAGAGGAGATGTGAAGTAGCTATGAAAGAGCGGGGGGGTAAAGAGAAGCATCCTATCACTAGATAAGAAAGCTATAAGCCAATAATAAAATCTTTGCTCTTTTGAGACCCACACAAGTGTGGAGAAAGGCTTTGGGGAATATATGGAAACCTTCCTATAGAATATAGGGCAATAAAATGCAGATAAGACAGTGTGGTTTATGACTTTGGGGTAAGGGATGGTTATAGACGCTGCTGAAATTCTAATGGAAGCTGTCGATCTTCCTTCATAAAATTCACATATATATACACATGCTAAGTGTTATGTGCAATTTGAGGAACAATCACAAAGTCCATGAAGTTAATAGACGCTGGGTTGCAAAAGAACCTCTGGAAAGAGGAATGTAAGAATCTCTGCTTCTAAAAAAAAAAAAAAAAAAAAAAAAAAAAAAAAAAAATCTCTGCTTCTCATAGCATTGAACAATCTACAGATAGTGGGTAGCCAATCTTGACACTAAGGTTTGCACACAAAATAAAGCAATGCAAAATCAGATTAGGGAGGTAAGCCACCAGACAATGAACGTCAAGCACCATGTGACTGGCGCGACACATGCTATCTGATTGCAACCTGCATTCAGATTTGAAGATCCCTGATAGGACCCAAACTGGCCATTCCAATTGCAACAATGTAGGCTGAATTCTCCCCCTCTTCAGCCCTGCCCACCCCACCCCCCCCCAGGACCTTCAGAAATATTTCCCATTGTAGTTCTCTGCGGGACAAATGTGATCAGTCTTAAAACGGCAGAACTGGACTACAGATCTTCAGCATGCCCCCTGAAAGAAGGAGCAATAAGAGAACTGGGAAGCTACAGAACTCAAGCTGAGATTTGCTAAAGCAACACAAGCCCTGTCTGGGTGGGTGGGGGTGGTGGGCAGCAGAAGTCACCCACGTGAAATGGAGGCATCCAGAGTTGGCTCCAAGTGGACAGTAGTGACCCAAGTGCAACAGTTTATAAGCCACAGTGCCCCTGGCAATGAAACTGAAAGGCAAATTCCCAAGGACGCACAAGATTTGCTCTTGGCAAACAATGTCCAGGCTGACTCAAACCTACACAGGAGCACCTCAAGCAAGTCCCTGAGTTCAAAGATAAAAAAAAAAAAATGGGTGAGGGGGCAGAACTTCTGCCTGGTATGCCAATACCACTTGAAAGAGAAATCGAAGTGATAGGACTCTTGAAAGGGAAGATCTTCGGGAGGACTCCAACTGAAGAAGCTGGACTTACAGGTCAGGGAGGTAAGCGACCAGACAAGAAACCTCAGGCACTGCGTGATGGGTACAACGTACACTCTGATCGCAATCAGTACTCGAAGATCACCGATAGGACCCAAACTGATCAGTCTAGTTGCAACAATGGAGGATAAATTCTCTGCTGTCTGAGCTGCTTTGGTGAGAACTGAGACCCAGTTGCGAGGCCCCAGGTGAGCTGCTCCCTCCCCACCTCTCCAGCTTCTTCCTGCACCAGCAGCACCTTTTCCTTCCAGTCTTAACGGCCCTTGTCCGGTTCCCTAAACGCACCATGTTCCCCTTGCTGCAGAGCTCCCACGCACACTATTCCCCTCATTCCCTGATGCATTCCTCCTTATCTCTCAGAGGTCAGCTCCCACTTCCTCAAGAAAACCCTCTCTGATTTTATCCACCGACCCGGACTCTGTAGTCTCTAGAAACTTCTATTTTTGTAACACACCACAGTTGTTGTATTTACTTGCATACGTTTGTCTCCCTTCCTGGACTGAAGCTGCATGAGAGCTAGCTCGTACCCTTTTTGTCCCTCAAAATGGGAACTTCAGCAATATATTTTTATAATTTTCTATTTTGAAAAAACTTTTAAGGTGGCAAAAATAATACAGAGTTCCCAATGTACCTTTCACCTAGCTTTCACTAATGTTAACATCTTACAGAACCCTAATACAATGATCGAAACCAAGTAATTAACATTGGTGAAATCCTGTTTCTGGGCCATTTCCTAATCCAGCATCCAATTCAAGAGCCCACAGTTTATTCTCTCTAATCTGTGACTGTTCTTCAGTCTTTCCCTATTGTTCACGGCCCCGCACTTTTGAAGAATACTGGCCATTTATTTTGTAGTGTCTCTCAATTTGAGTTTGTCTCCTCTTTTCTCCTCACCAAGGTTAACCCATTTTTGACAATACCACAGAAGTCTCATTGTGCTTTCTCGGTGCCTCATATCAGGAGATGCACAAGGTCAATGTCTTATTACTAGTGATGTTAACTTAGTAATGTACATTTGGTTAAGATGGTGCCTGCCAGTTTTCTCACTATAAAGTGACTATTTTCCCCTTTGCAGTTGATATCTTATAAGAAAATTCCTTGAAACCATGAAAATCCTATTTTGTTTTGATTTATTTTAGAGAGAGAGGGCGTGCGCACATGACCTGGACTGGGAAGAGTGGGGGGACATGGGGAGGGACAGAATCTCAAGCAGCCTCCCCTGTGAGTGTGAAACCCAATGGGGGGCTCAATTTCATGACCCTGAGACCATGACCTGAGCTGAAATCAAGGGTCGGTTGCTTAACTGACTGAGCCACCCAGGCACCCCTTAAAATCCTGTTTTTAGGGGCGCCTGGGTGGCTCAGTGGGTTGAAGCCTCTGCCTTCAGCTCAGGTGATGATCTCAGGGTCCTGGGATCGAGCCCCACATCGGGCTCTCTGCTCAGCAGGGAGCCTGCTTCCCCCTCTCTCTCTGCCTGCCACTCTGCCTACTTGTGATCTCTCTCTCTCTGTCAAATAAATAAATAAAATCTTTAAAAAAAATCCTGTTTTTAATCATATTTTGACCCAATAATTTTAGCGTCCTTAGGTGTTCCTTGTTATTACAATGCTATTTGCCTAATGGTGATTTTTTTTTTTCTTTTCCCGACATTCCTTCTACATTTAACTGGAGTTCTATTGTGTATGGACTCATGGATTTTTTTTTTGTATTCAGTGGATTAGAATACATTGCTGTCATTATTTATTTTATTGCTCAAAATGTCCAAGATTTGGCCATTGAGAGCTCCTTCAAGTTGGCTTCCGTGTCTTTTCAGTATGCCCCATGCTCTCATTAGCCACAATATATTTAGTTTTCAATCCTAACATACACATATTTTCAGAATTTCTAACCCCTACTCCTGTGAAAAACGAATTAATTCGAGTCCAAATTATTGTCCAGAATTGTACCACTTTGCATTCCCACCAGCTGTGTAGGAATGCCTGTCTCCCTACGGCCTTGCCTAGCAGTGTGGTTGTACTTCCATTGTTTACCAGTCTGAGATGTGACGTTCTCTCTAGTGTTTCAACTGACTACTCAAATCATGCGTAAGTTTGTACATTTTTCAGGTTTAAGGGCCATTTTTACATCTTAGTGTGAGTGTGTGTGAAAGAGAGTTGTCTACTCATGTCTTTTCTCAATTTTTCTGTCAGGCTTTTAGTCCCTTGAATGTTTCATTCTTTATATAGTAGAAATATTAATGCTTTGTTTATGATATGTGCTGTAAATGTTTTCCTCCAGTCTTTTGACTTTATGGTATTTCTTAAGAAGCGACTTTTTTTTTTAAGGTAGTCAAATGAATGTATCAATCTTTTACCACCTCTGGATTTTTCACCTATGTTTTCTTTTAGTATTTGTATGGTTTCATTTTCTGACATTCAGACCTTGGATCCATTTGGAGTTTATTCTGCACATGGTGTGAAGTACGAATCTATTTTCAAATCTTTCCAAATGGCTTTCCAGTTGGCTCAGTACCATGCCTTAAAAAGTCTATTTTGTCTGTGATTTGAGATTTCTTGCCCGCTCCCCACTGAGACCCCGGGGAACATTGGACCCAAGAGCCTGGCATGACATGGAAAGATATACCAAGCTAATGAGATTCCGTTCTAGTATATGAACTGAGAACAACTGTGAGAATCGTGCCAAAAAAGCCAAAAGGGGGAAAGGCTGGCATGGTCACAGAGCAATAGGAAAGCAAAAAAGCAAACCAAGGACACTGGACGGTGATGAGGCCGAATGAAGCAGGGATACAAGCAGCTCACAAGGCGGAAACAGGAGGGACGGTCCCTGGAATCACCTCAGCTCATCTATGCCATCACAACAAACCCTTCCACCAGGAACAGCCCACCACCAACAAGCTCCTAAAATCCCAAGGCGGACAAATATGCAGCCAAGACAAAGGAGGAATTCTCAGCAAGTTAAAAAGCTTTATTGCCATTCCAGGCTTCAAATGAGCCCAGAAGCTGGGGGCGATCCATAGGTCAGTAGGCTGTTGCGGAGGACGGGACGATGGCCAAACCCAGGCACCTGATGTGAGTCCACACCTCTTCATGGGATCCTTGCTCCACAGAGAAGCTGCTGGTGGGTTCCAAATCTTCAGTGTTTTCCCCATTCACCCTGACAACACTCCTAGGCTGGGGCAGGCAGCCTCGTGATCCCTGAAGCTCATGTCTCCGAGAGGCTGCCTCCCCCTCCCCGAGCCCCAGAAGAGCCTGCTCCGTGGGTCAGACACTATGGATTTGGCCCTAGGGAGGGAAAAATGGCACTGGAGGAGTTGTCTCAAGACTGAAAGGACAAGGAATGCATGTTCTTACATCAGAGGTTGCAAACTGGCCACACTGGGCCAGATTTCCCCACTGGCAAGTCTGTTTGGCCCTTTTGGCCTGCATGGTGTTTTAAAAAATAATTAGTTGCCAATATTTAAAAACTATAAGATTTCATATAAAAGTCTGGATTTCTGGCTTCTCCAAGGAAGAAAAAATGGAGACTATTTGGTAATACTGGGCCCACAACATTCTCATGTGACACCAGCTGCCCCTAAGGGCTGCGTGCACCCTCTCTAACTGAACTCAGGCCCCATCAGCCCTGATAATAGTCCCAAGCTTGAGACTGGACGCCAGCTGCCTTATAACAGTGAATATGAGCTGCTACACAAAGGGCGGAAAAAGACGTGCCTGGAAGCAATATGTTCCTCGTGGTCATCCTCACTCGTTGAGGTCTTGTGCTTGGCCCAGCAGGCAGCTGAGTTTGTAAACTATTTTAAATACATAGAGCATTCTTAAATACCTCTCCCGGTTAAGCCCTCCTCCACGTGCCCCACCTCCCCAGGTTACGCTATGCCCCACTGTTCCCTGGGCAAATCTAGAAAAGAATACTGAATTAATCATAGGAGTTCATGGAGGAATAGGCTAAGCTGAACTACTTCAGTCCCTTCATTGTAAGAGGGGACTGGAGTAAAACAAAAACTGTTAATACTCTCATTCTGCTTTTAAGTTAGTGACAAAAAAAAAAAAATTTTTTTTTAAGAAAATTATGAAGGTACTTCAGGAAACCAAGATTGGGTCAGTCTGAACTTGGGATCACAAAATATATTAGTCTCATTTCTTGATTATTTAGAAAATGAGTTAAGCTCTTAGAGAGAAAATCATAGATTTGAGGAGGAAGATGAAGCGGCCGGCCTGGCAGGTGTCGTGGGCTATCGAGAACTGCCAAGCTCTTCCCTGGGTCAGGGCTGCCTGCCCAGGCCTAGAACGTGGGTGGCACAAAAGGATGTTCAGTGAGGGAAGTGGCCTCATTGTAGAAAGGGGCTTGAAGGGCGAAAGAAAGTCAGAATTTGGCCTTGGCAAATGCAAGGCAGAAGAAGAGGGACATCTTCCTCATACCCTTTCATTCTGCTGTGGCTGGTGCCACGTTATTTGCCCTTCAGAGCGGCAGAGATCTTGACACAGCCCAGACGTTTCCCACCACTGCTGAGGACGCTCTCGATGCGGTAGGACCCGGAGCTGAGCCAGCTGGGCAGCTCCGTGGCGGGCAGGGTGAACTCAGTCTTGGGCAGTGAATAGATGCCCTGCGGGAAAACCAATGGATCACAGGTCAGTGGGAGCCTCTGATGGGACTCTCCTGGAGCTCTCCTGTAAGACTGCAGCCATGAACTGCCCCTCCTCCCACTCTCCTGAGAGCCACGTGAGATTAGAGATGGCCGGAGCACTATAGAGCATGGAAGGTTCCAACTTACGGGCACTGGAGGCCACAGTGCAGCTCAAGTCTCCCAATTCACAGATGGATAGACCAAGGCCCCCAAACATAAACAATTCAGGATAGATCACACCAATTTTCACCCACAAACATCCAGATCTGCAGGAGAAGAATGCAAGAACCCTTCTCTCCAAACCTCACATTTTTACTCCAGCCACAGAAATAATACTCTCCTTCCCTAAGTACTTACTACTTTGATGGGACAGTGGCAGGGAAGCCCATAGGTGTGCAGGGGCTCTGGGCAGGGCTGTCCAGGGGGAATGAAAACATCAAGTATTTGGCAGAAGTCTTCATAGGTGCAGCTACCAACATGGTCCAAACATGGGACTTTGACCCAGAAGCTGGCAACTTCCTTCTCTATAGTTAATTCCAGCTGGTGAGAAAGAGTTTGAAACAGTATGAATTCCAAGGCAAACCTCCCAGCCTCTCTACATCTCCAAAAGGTCAGCATTTTATTTTAAGCACAGAATTTTTAATCAGATGAGAGGTTGGAGATATTCTGATCCAGCAGCAACAATATCGTGGCACATATCCCAATTGTACCTTTTCCTGTGCCCGTGGCAGGTATTAATCATTGCTGTGATTTTTTTTTTTTTCCCCTTCAATGAACCACAGTCTCAGAATTCTTCAGGTAGTTACTACCATTGCTGGCACTGGATTTGAAATGCACTTGTCATTTGACCACTAACTGGCTAACTAGCATCACTTCCTAGACTTCTCTTCTCAGCCCAATATTGGCTTCAGAGCCCTTGTCTGTGTAGGACCTCAGCTACTGCCAGCCAGTTGGAGCAGAAACCTATTTTCTATCCTTGGATCAAATTTTCTCTGTATAGCTATCAAACACAGTATTTATTTTTTTTTAAGATTTTTAAATTTATTTACTTGAGAGAGAGTGAGAGCAAGAAGAAGTCACAGAGAGAGAGGGAGAAACAGACTCACCACTGAGCAGGGAGCCTGATATGGGGCTCGATCCCAGGACCCTGGGATCACGACCTGAGCCGAAGGCAGACACTTAACCGACTGAGCTACCCAGGCGCCCCAAGAAAACAACAGGAATTTATAGGGAGATCACTTTGGGATTGATATAGAGGAAGACCTTCTTAACCATCATAGCTAGGTTACATAGACAGAACTACCCCCAAGAAGTGGTGGGCTCCTTGAACTCAGCTGGGGAAGCCACCGAAGGAGCCCTACGGCCAGAGAGAAGCTGGATGAGAAGATCTATGATGTGCTTCACACCTCCATGCCGTCATAATGCTATTCCTATTCTAGAGGTTGCAGCTGACCCATAAGTGGCCAGGATTTCCAGGCAGACAGTCCCAGCTGTGCCTGGTGTGTGCCACTCATTCACTAAGTGAGTCGTCTCTCTTGACCGTGTTCATGCCCTCAACCCTCCAAAATGTATCAAGGGAAAACAGTAAGGAAAGGGCAGGAGGACGTTAGCTCACTCAAGCATCTGATTCCTTGTGGGTATTATGGCAGGAAACCACAATTTTAAGATACTTTTCAGTTCTGACATCCTACCAATTCCATGTTTCCCAGCCTCCAGGCTCACTTGATTTAGGACTTTTGTGTTCAAGAGACGAATCCTGGATGGGCGCTTATTTCCCCCCAGAGCCTGCTGGGCTCGGGCTGGCTCCCCAGGCTGTGGACTCAAGTCTTCCAACTGCCCTAGATGTCAGGATCCAGACCCAGGAGGAAGGGAGACATCAGTATACTCCGGATCCTGAGAGGACAGACTCAAATCGCCTCCCTCGCTGACGTCCTCCCGCTCTGCTGACACACACAGTATCCCCCACCCCCCCCCTCACACACAGTCCCCTCCCAGCCCTCCTCTCTGCTCTCCTGCCAGGTCTGATCCAGCCCCTTTGCCGAGGAAGAGCCACAGGGCCTGGGTTGGAAAGCTATCCCTGCCACTTCCCAGTATTTTGCCCTTGCCTGGAGCTACTTCTCTACGTTTCCATTCCCTTATCTCCAAAAGAAGGATATGCCTCCCTTTCTCACAAGATCCCATCGACTGAGACAGTGCCCATAAAATACTTGGCACAGTGCCTGAGATCCAAACATTAACTCCTGCAGGACTATCTGTCCTCCCTTGTCCCTCAGCCAATACCGTCTCCCCTCCCCGTGTTTCACCAATATCCCAAGGAAAGTGGTTGAGTCGGTTATGCCCTAAGCAGAAAAGCCCAGATGAGGGGACCAGCGGGAGCCAAGTCCTGCGGGGCGTCCTCCCATTAGGCTGAAAGCCTGTGGGGCTATATCGACCAGAAGGAGCCATGCCTCCCCCACCCAGGACAAGCACAGCATCAGAGGTACTCGTGGGGGTGCACAGAGCCGGGGGCAACAGGCACTTCTGAGGCAGCAGTCATGGCTCATTTCCCAGCCCTTGTTCTCAACCGACTTGCTCCTGTGGCTCAGGAAAGCAAGCAAGGCTGGATAAAAAGGTACCGTCGATCTCTTTAGCCCAAGACTTCTGCGGCAATTAGGTAGCTCGATCTAAATAAACTTCTGTCATGGAACCTGTCCCGACAACAAGACAGACAGAGGCACTGACAGGTAATCAAGGCAGGAGCCCTGCACCTGCCAGGGCCCGTAAGCAAGTCCCTTCCCCATCAGGTCTCCGCTCCTCCATCCTAACAATGGAACATTTGGATCTCACGATCTCAAAGACACTGACCCATTGTGACATCCTAAGAGTAAAAATTTCTTACAGGTTGAAATGATTTCTCTTGGCCTCTCCTACCCGGATAGGCACACAGGGGCTCTAGATAGAGACACACTGATAGCAAGCGAAGGGGAGTCATGTGATGCCCTGGGAAGGGGGCAGTTATAAAGGCCACAGGCCTCAGGCAGGGACATGCAGGTACACGATTTTAGAGGAGGAAAAAAAGGCCAAACCATCAGGCCTGAAAGCTATGTCTAAAAGCCCCAAATAAGGGCATATGCCAAATAAAGCAGCAATTGATGACTCCTGAGGATGGGAAAACCAGGGTCCCAGAGGCTGGAACTTGAGAGAGGGCCCACAGAAGGGAGTTATAAATTATGCCGAATCCTATGAAGCAAGTCAAAAGAGGAAAAGGGAGCTCCTGGCTGGCCCCAGCCCATGGCTCATGGGATCCGGGGCATCCAGCCTCTCAACATCGCAGGTGGGGTTAAGTCCGTCCAGGTCCGAGAGGAGACTCTGGATTAAAAAAATTCCACTTCGGCAAGGACAGAGGAAGAGAGGATGTGTTGGCTCTCCTGCTAACAGGCTGTGCGTCCGGACCACTCACTCTCCTCTCCAGGCTTCAGTAACAAGAGGTAGAAGCCACTGAGGCCTCCAAGCTCATACAGGACCAGAGTCCGGGCACTCTCCCAAGGGAGTCTCTGCTGAGCAAGGAAAGTTCTGGAGCACTCTCCTACAAACACACGAAGCACTAAGTCGACCTCCCTGCCTGAAATAGTTCAGGAACAAGGAACACCACAGCATAAGGACACCCAGCCTTGAATGTGCTGATAACCACGTGCCCTGGGGCAAGCTGCACCCTTCTATGAGTCTCTGTGTCCCCTATCTGTAAAACGAGGCTAATCATCTTTTCTCCTACACAAGTGTTCAGAGGCTTTCATTAAATAGCTAATATGCACATTACCTGAAAAGTAAAAGAACGAAACCAAAAATACAGAAGAGAAATGTTCGGGGGAAGGGAAGGGGCAGAGGGAATCTGAGCACGGTTTTTAAAAAGCGCAATGGCTCAAATTTATGACAAGTAATTAAGTGATAGGAAAGGGGGTGGTGGTGTCCATCTTAATGGTCTTCGAAGAAGCCAAGAAAAGTGGGGGCAGAAGGAGATCACCAGTTTTTTCCTTCAAGTCAGATGCACAGCGTCACGGAAATGCCAGCATTTTGCCTAACGGTGGTATGGGAACATCTGCCAGAGAGCCCTGCACCCCAGACCCAGAAGAAGGAGCACGGAAATGGCATTTGTGTGACCCTGCTAGATTATCAGTTGAAGTTCAGCTAAAGAAAATGCAATGATCTCGCCTGGAGAAGACTTGAAAGGAGGTACCGAGGAAGGCAGGGACCAAGAGTTGTCTACACAGAACGAGGGCTACTGTCTGGGTCCCAGGGGCGGCAGGAAAAGACACTAATCGAACAATTAACAAGAGTTAACATGTTCTGAGCCGGTCTTGTGGGCCAGGTTCTGTGCAAGCACTCTCCACATTATTAACCCAGTAATTGTCCACAAGCAAGGTAGAGGCTGTGATTCGGCCAGGTCGAAGGGTAGTTACAGGGATAGATTCCAAATCAAAAACCTGTTAAAGAATCAGAATAAAACTGGGGCCAGAATAGATAGATCTGCACCAGGACAAGCAGAGGGCATATAAGAATGTGCTATAAAGGCAGCAATTCAAAGTGGTGAGAAGGACAACAATGTATGGTGTTAAATAGATACATGAAAAGCCTTTATTGTTCTGTAGAAAAGCATGTAAATAGCCACCCCCAACAGAGAAAACAGACACGATCAAACTGGTCAATCCCAAGGGAAATACGAAGGGCAACGAAATTAATGGAAAGACACTGAACCTCACTAGGGATGACATAAAACGGTGGAAAACATTACTGGGAAATGTTCAGATTCAACAAATGTGTGGGAAAAGGCAAATCTGTTGCTGGCAAATCTGTTGGAGAGGATACATGGGTTCAAACATCTGGAGGCACTCTGGCAATCTGTATCTAAAGACCTAAAAAGTCTGTGTCTAATCAGAGAAGGACAAAAAGATACATTACCAGGATAATTTCAGCAAAGGTGTTTCTAACCGCCAAAAAATAAAGCCAAACAGACAAAAAACTACAGAAACATACTAAATGTCTTACAATAGATTGTTAAATACACCAGGACAGATCTACAGTCTCACTCCCTCTCTGGAAATAAATAAATAAATTCTTTTAAAAAAATAGGTGTGTTAAAAAAAAAAAAATAGGTGTGTTATATGTGATTGACTAGGGGACAGTTCCCAAGCCTCGCCTACCAAATGTTAAAAGTGCTTACCCCTTATCACTGGGTAATGAGATTTCAGGTGATATGTTTCTCCTGACCTTTTGACAATTTGTGATTTCCAAAGTGACTACATGTTACTTACCAAGTGATGTGTCTGTTTTATAATGAACAACAGCACCACAACATCGCCCAACTGGAGCTGTTAGACAGTCTATGAATCTATGCATCCTTTGCTGCTCTGGGAAATCCAGGATTGCGAAATTACCCACAGGCCCCTGAACATACATCCCTCAGGACCCCTGCCGTCTGGCCCCCCACACCTCCCCTCCAGCATCTCCCCAACCGTGCCCACGCCCAGGCTCACCTTCTGAGGACTACTGAGGGGGACACCGATCTGGACCTCGGCGCTGACAGTCATGTTCCCAGGAAAGGCAATGGGGTCAGGTTCCAGAATCAGGCTTTTGAGCGCCACAGGGTCCTTGTCATTGCAATTCTCCCAGGAAAATCTACCCAGCTGGGATGGCCAAGGAAAAATCAGGCAGAAAGAAAAGAAACATTGACAAAAGGAACGCTCACAGGTCAGAAGCATCAACAGAACAGGCTACTGATGGTGTGACATTGGGCAGTATACCTCCCCTCCCTGAGCTTTATCTGCAACTCTGTACCTGGAAGCGAGGATAACACCTGTGGTCCCCATCTCCTAGGTAGTACTATACTAAAAGACTCAAAAAACATAATCTCCCAAAAGTGTGCTGTAAACTATAAAGCCCAATATACCAGACCTTGAGCTTCAAAACAGGTGACAAACCACATCCGCCCTTGGTAGGGCCCCCCACCCCCGGCCCCCCACCCCTCTCCAGCCAATCCTGGTATCTCCTTAGAGAGAAGCTCCTGGAGGATTCACCTTTGCAGCCTCATGCCCAGGACCTTATTCATGTCCCACCCGATGCCCAATCCAGGGCCAGGAAGAACAGGAAACTTAACACAGTGGGAAACCCCACCCTCAAGGAGTACGCAATCAGCCCAGGGAGGGAATAGGACACACGCAGAGAGACCCCCCAGGGGGGCGCTTGGTGATGAACCCTAGTGAACAAGCTTCCCCAATTCTAACCAGTGCTTCCTGCCTCCCGTCCCATTGCCCATGCCCTTCCCCGTCTGAATCACCTTCCTCGCCTCTGCTGAGCCACTTCCTCTTCTTCCTCCACATCCCCCAGAGGTCTCGGAATTCCACCATCTTGCCCGGCTACACAAGACTGCTGACTCTCCACTCCCACAGAACCCTGCCTACTTGTCTACGATCTTTAACACTTCCTATATCATGCAGACCCTGCCCATCCACTCACCCTCTTCCCAGCCCCCTGAAGGCCATCTAAGAGACACTTTAGGCACTCCCACCACGCACATCCCATCTTAGAAGGAAACCCTGCCAGCCCACACCCCTGAGCTGACCCTATGTCAACACAGCCAACTGGGCTGAAAGGAAACACCTAACCCAAGCTAGGCTGACAGATTTTCTCTGCCTCTGGGAAATGGAGGTTGAGACAAAAATCACTTATAGGACTTTGTGCTGTTATTGGGTCATAACCTTTGGCATGAGGCCAGAACACCTAGACCTGTGACCCATGACCAAGCCAAAGTTTGGGAAGAGACAAGAACTAAGGGCTCTGCTGGTCTCTGGGAGAGAGAACAGAAGTGTCCCCTCCCCCCGCTACCCCCTCCTTCTCTCAGTCTAACTAGGCTGTATGGGGTACATGACTCTGGAGGGTGATACAAGGTAAATCAGAGCTTTAGTCAACAAGCATGGCACAGCCACCATATCACAAGGCCATTTTCCCCTTTGGCACCCTAATTTCCACATCTTTGAAGTGACAGCTTTATACTTTCCTCTTAGGGCGATCATGAGGATGAGCATGAGCATGAGAGCATCAAGCTCTTAACACAATGCCAGGCCCAAAGCTGGGCTGGCTCACAGAATGAAAGCCATGATATGGCCTAGCCTCCACTTCCTGCCATTACTTCCATGAGATACCTTGGATACCTGGAGTAAATTTCCCTTTACTTCAGCTTCTTGGAATGGGTTTCTGTCCCTTGGAATGAAATGTCATGACATGAGTAAGAAAAACAGGACAGGGACTGACTCATTCCTGCATGCCCCACAGCCCCTCACACAGGGTAGGTACAAATAAATGTTTCCTTCAGTATTCATCCCACAAATATTTAGGGAGCAACGATCAAGGGCCCTGGGCTGTCTGTGTTAATAGTGGTAAACAATTAGAAATGTTCTTGCCCTGCCTCAAGGAGCTTAGAGTCTAATGCCAAAAAATATTACCCACCATTTCTGAGAGCCAGAAAAGAAATGCACAGAGGTCATGTTGAGAGTAATAAAGGGCTTACTTAAATAAAGGGGTAAGGAAATGATACTTAAGCTGGACTCCTGTAGGATGAGGAGTCAGCCATGTAAGTACAGAAAAAATGTTCTCTCCAGGCAGAGACAACACGGGCAAAGGCCCTGTGGTAGGAAGCTTAGCTGGTCTGGGCACTACAAGAAGGTTATAGGGCTAGGTGTAGCAGATGATTGACACAAATGAGGCTGGAGGGGTGGCAAGGTCATTTAATGTATGACCTCGTAGGTCATAACTGGGTCCCTGGACTTATTATAATGCAATGGAACCCCACTGCAAGAGAGTGCTATGCTCTGGTTTGTGGTTGAGAATGGACTGGAGAGAGACAAGTCTGGAAGGGGGAGACCAGTTCGGAGGCCACTGTCAAATGAAAGAATGCCTGAACTTAAGAGTCGGGCTGGAGGGTTGTTAGGAGGACTACTCATTTTCTGGGGCTACTTTCACAGATTCTAAGGCAACCTGCTTCACATTGAGGACTCATTCCAAGCTGGGTCAGGTATCTTGAGTGTCCTGCTGGAGATGAAGAATTCCCTCCCTTTGCCCAAGCTCCCTGTCCTTTTCTGTGGCAGCGATTTCTGCAGCTGGGTCCAGCCTCGTCTGGAAACGGAGGCATGAAGGATTAGCAATGCTTACTATGGGCCAGACCTGGCACAGGAGTTCCTCTTACCTGTGCAGGATACTTCCCAAGATCCCCAGTGGATGCCTGAAACCACAGGCAGCACTGAACCCTATCTAACCCTATATAGTCTATGTTTTTTTCCTCTGCATACTTTCTTTATACATATCTATGATCAAGTTTAATTTATAAATTGGCCACAGTAAGAGATCAACAACCATAACTAATATAAAACAGAACCATCATAATCATAACAAAAGTTATGTGAATGTGGTCTCTCTCTCTCTTAAAATATCTTACTACACTACACTCACCCTTTTTCTTGTTGATGATGCGAGACGAGAAAGTGCCTGTCTGATGAGATGAGGGGAGGGGACTGAGGCAGGTATTGTGATATAACATTAGGCGATAATGTCAGAAGGAGGATCATCTGCTTCCAGACTGGGCTTCCAGGCCACAGAGAGCAAAACCACGGATAAGGGGGAGACTACTGGTTTTACAATCCCCAGTAGAGGCCAACATGTGGGAAGAGGCGACATCGGGCAGAGGAGAAAGGCACAGCTCTGGAGGCAAAAATATGGATATACATCACAGACCTGGGTTCCAATCACCCCTCAGCTGAGACAATGGGTGAAGTTACCCTCTTGAGGTTCAGTTTCCTCATCTATTAAATGGGCATTATTATATCTTCTCACAAGACGACTGGGAAAAAGAGAAGTCTGTACAGAAAATACAGGTCATCACTCCTCAAGACTGTCAAACCATGAAAACACAAGACTGAGAAGCTGTCACAGACCAGAGGAGCCTGGGGATATCTGATGACAAACGCACTATGGGGCCCTGGACTGGATCCTGGAACAGAAAGAGGACATTCGTGGGAAAACTGGTAAAATTCAAATAAAGTCTAGAGTTTAGTTCATGGTGATGTACCAATGTTAGTTTCTGAGTTCAGACAAATGCACAATGGAATAGAAGATGTTAACATTAGGGGAAACGGGGTGAGGAGTATATGAGAACTCTATACTATCTCTGCAACTTTTCTGTAAATCTAAAATTATTTCCCCAGGGACGCCTGGATGGCTCGGTCGGTTAAACATCTGCCTTCAGCTCAGGTCATGATCTCAGGGTCCTAGGATTGAGTCCTGCATTGTGCTCCTTGCTCAGCAGGGAGCCTGCTTCTCCTTCTGCCTGACACTCCCCTTGCTTGTGGTCTCTCTCTTGTTCTCTCTCTGACGAATAAATAAATAAAATCTTTAAAAAAAATAAAAGCATTCCCCCACAAAAGCTTATTAGAAAAAAAAGCACACAGCTCAACACATAGCACAGAGTATGTGCACACTAAATGACAGTCATTATATAGTGTCACAGAGTCTATTAAGCACCTACTGTATGCCTAGCATGAGATTAGACATTCTCCACCCCCGTCTAATGCTGGCCACAGTCCAGCAACACGAGACTGGTTAATGCTAGAAAAGGAAATAAAACTTAAGTTTCCAGATACTTAAATGCTCACTATCACCCCACTGCCTTTGTCTGGCCCATGGTCTCAGGCATAGGGCTCTGAATCACCATGAGCCCAGAGAAAACAAAGTGCCTCTTGCTGCACAACGAATGGTAGGCGGGCTCATATCCTATAGGGGCCTGAGAGAGGTGGATGAACTCCATGATGTCTCACGGCGTCCCCAAAACTGCTGATCTATCTAAAGCCCTATGGTCTGGGATGGCACCCATGGCCAAGACATATAAGAGAATGGGGATGTAGGGCAAATTGGAGCTCTAGCCAGACTCTACCTCATAGCGGTCAGCCCTGGAACCAAGAGAAACATTCTCAACCTACACTCAGGGACAAACTGGGAATCCTCTGGGCAAATAAGGCCAACAGGTCCTTATGCCTTCATTCAACAGGAAAAATATAATGGACTCCTTGCCCCTGGGGTAGGGTGAGGCAAAGCCTACTGGCTCCTATCACTTTACTTGTCTAAGATTTCAGAGCCTTTCTATCCATGAAAGCATTTCCCTTCAACCACACCCATCTGAGAAAGGCAGGTTGGTATCGTGCCCATTTTACAGATGAGGAGACCATCTGTGTCTTGCCCACAGCTATGCAGCAAAGAGGCAATGGAACTACGCTTCTCTGGGTCGCAGAATGACAGAACTTCCCTTTTCCAAGGGTCTGGAGCATGGGGTGAGTGAAAAGTGAAGGAGGAAGCTGGAGACTCTTCGTGGCCTGTAACTAGAAGCAGTAGGTCACAGGGCTGGATCTCGATCACCCAAAGAACAAGCGTCTCAAACCCACCCACCTATCAGGACAAGCTGAGACAGAGCAGTACAGAAGGGGAAGGGATGGGTGCCAGGCCTTTTTATGGGTGGTGGAAGGGCAGGCCGGGGGCAGGTAAATAAGGCTGAGTCTCTGGGCCTGGGAGCAGTTCCTTAGCCTTGCAGTTCTGCCAAATTTCACTCAGATGTTCAGAAAGAAGAGGACAAGAGAGTAGAGACCTGAGAGAGATTAACCCTTCCCCAAATGTCTGGAGTAGACATGGCCTAATAGTCCACCTTCACTGTGCAGATGAGTTAACCGAAACTCAGACAGAGAAAAGGACCCACTCAGAGTCCCACAGTTAGTGACTTTGGGAGGCTCTGCAGAAGAGAAGGAATTCTAGAAACTAGAGTAGCCACCCCCATAATCCCACCCCAACTGGGCCAGCAAGCTGGAAGCAGCCGGCAAGCTGGAAAGGAGACGGCGGGCTCACCTGGTTCAGGAGGACGCGTGCACCGGCCGCAGGGCCAGCGAGAAGCAGGCCCAAGGCCATCAGGAGAGGAGCCTGCATCTTCGGCATCACTGCAAACAGAGGGTCTACGCGGGTCTACTAGGTCTGTGGCCGCCGCGTCGCCTTTAAATGCTTGCCTTCCCTGGATATGCAAAGCTGGTCATTGCTATGCAAAACAGCGCGGCCACTTCCAGGTTTGCTCCGCCCGGTGGGGGATGGGAGATTTCAAGGCCTGGTGTTGCACAGACCTATCCTGACTCCAGCCCAGCTGAGGCCCCGCCTTCAGCCCCTCCCTCTGGGCGTGGGCGTCAAGCCCCTCCTTCTGACTGGTGACAGCAGAGCCTGAGAGCCTTGGGCAGGGGCGGGGCCAGAGCGCGGGGGGGGGGGGGGGGGCGGGGAGGAGCTGCTGTTTCTAAACCCACACAGTCAGTGACCATCGCAGCCTGAAAAGCATTTTTGTTTTCAAACCCAGATGCATTCCTTCACTAAATGTCACGCTCCCTGTTCCTATTATGCTCTCCTGTATCCGTGTTATGAATCACTGTGTCTTTTTAATGATTATAATCATAATTGTAATAACCGAGAGTAAGTGCTTTAATGCATGCTAAGCACTGTTACACCTATGAGGGAATCTTTTTTTTTTCCCCCATCTTACTACCGAGGAAAACACACACAGTGAGGTTAGCTTTGCCAAGGTCACAAAGCTAGAAAGTGGTAGAGCGAGGATTCTGCTTATATAGGCCACAGCCAAGATTTCGTTAAGTTATAATGCTTTGTAGTTGAGTTTTGCTTTTTAAAAAAGCAATAGGGATATTATTCCTGCCAAATCACCACTAAATTGTAAACCCCACAAGGGGTGGCACTATGACTTTTGGTCCCTAACATGTAACTTAGGACCTGACATATAATAAGCAATCAATCTTGGGTGAATAAATGAGTGCATGAATACAATTTAAAACTTACCTAATCATCTTTTTATATAATTTTTTTAAATTTTGAAATTAATTTTAGATTTACAGAAAAGTTGCAAAACTAACAGAACTCTACTAATTTCCCCATTGTTAACATTAAGATATCAGGGTATTTTTATCACTCGATGTAATAAGCACTGGGTGTTATGTGAAACCAATGAATCACTAAACTCTACTACATGTTAACTAATTGACTTTTTTTAATCTTATTAAAATATAAAAGCATTGTATTTTTTATTTTTAAGCATTTTTATTTAAATTCAATTAATTAGCATAATGTATTATTGGTTTCAGAGGTATAGGCCTGTGATTCATCAGTCTTATATAACACCCAGCGCCCATTACATCACACTCCCTCCTTAATGTCCATCAGCCAGGTACCCTATCCCTACACTCTCCTCCCCTCCAGCAACCCTCTTATGGTTTCTTAGGTTTCTTATGGTTAAGAGTCTCTTATAGTTTGTCTCCCTTTCTGGTTTCTTCTTGTTTCATTTTTTCCCTCTCTTCCCCTATGATCCTCTGCCTTGTTTCTTAAATTCCACTTACCAATGAGATCATATGATAATTATCTTTCTCTGTTTGACTTAATTCGCTTAGCACAATACCTTCTAGTTCTATCCATGTCTTTGCAAATGACAAGCTATCATTTTTTGATGGCTGAGTAGTATTTCACTGTATATGTATATCACATCTTTTTTTATCCATTCATCTGTCAGTGGAAATCTAGGCTCTTTCCATAGTTTGGCTATGTGGACATTGCTGCTATAAACATTCAAATGCACAAACCCCTTCAGATCACTACACTTGTATCCTTGGGGTAAATACCCAGTAGTGCAATTGCTGAGTCATAGGATAGCTCTATTTTCAACTTTTTGAGGAACCTCCATAGGTTCCTCCATAGGTTCCAGAGTGGCTACACCAGCTTGCATTCCCACCAACAGTGTAGAAGGGTTCCCCCTTCTCTGCATCCTCGCCGACATCTGTCGTTTCCTGACTTGTTAATTTTAGCCATTCTGACTGGTGTGAGGTGGTATCTCACTGTGGTTTTGATTTGTATTTCCCTGATGCCGAGTGATGTTGAACACTTTTTCATGTGTCTGTTGGCCATTTGGATATCTTCTTGGCAGGAATGTCTGTTCATGTCTTCTGCCCATTTTTTGATTGGATTACTTGTTCCTTGGGTGTCGAGTTGGTAAGTTCTTTATAGATTTTGGATAGTAGCCCTTTATCTGATATGTCATTTGCAAATATCTTCTCCCATTCTGTTGGTTGTCTTCTAGTTTTGTTGACTGTTTCCTTTGCTGTGCAAAAGCTTTTGATCTTGATGAAGTCCCAATAGTTCATTTTTGCCCTTGCTTCCTTTGCCTTTGGCAGGGTGTCCAGGAAGAAATTGCTATGGCCGAGGTTGAAGAGGTTGCTACCTATGTTCTCCTCTACGATTTTGAGGGATTCGTATCTCACATTGAAGTCTTTCATCCATTTTCATCCATTTTGAGTCTATTTTTGTGTATGGTGAAAGGAATGGTCCAGTTTCATTCTTTTGCATGTGGCTGTCCAATTTTCCCAACACTATTTGTTGAAGAGACTGTCTTCTTTCCATTGGACATTCTTTTCTGCTTTGTCAAAGATTAGTTGACCATAGAGATGAGGGTCCATTTTTGGGTTCTCTATTCTGTTCCATTGATCTATGTGCCTGGTTTGGGGCTGGTACTGTACTGTCTTGATGATTACAGCTTTGTAATAGAGCTTGAAGTCCAGAAATGTGATGCCACCAGCTTGGGTTTTCTTTTTGAACATGCCTGTAGATATTCGTGGTCTCTTCTGGTTCCATACAAATTTTAAGACTATTCCGTTTCTGTGAAAAAACTTGTGGTATTTTTATAGGGTTTGCATTGAATGTGTAGATTGCTCTAGGTAAGCATAGACATTTTCACAATATTTGTTCTTGCACTCCATAAGCATGGAACGTTTTTCCATTTCTTTGTGTCTTCCTCAATTTCTTTTATGAGTATTCTACAGTTTTCTGAGTACAGATCTTTTGCCTCTTTGGTTAGGTTTATTCCTAGATATCTTATGGTTTCGGGTGCCATTGTAAATGGGATTGACTCCTTAATTTCTCTTTCTTCTGTCTCATTGTTGGTGTACAGAAATACAACTGATTTATGTGCATTAATTTTATATCCTGCCACTTTACTGAATTCCTGTATGAGTTCTAGCAGTTTTGGGGTGGAGTCTTGAGTTTTCCACATAAATTATCATGTCATCTACGAAGACTGAGAGTTTGACTTCTTTGCCAATTTGGATGCCTTTTATTTCTTTTTGTTTTCTGATTGCTGAGACTAGGACTTCCAATACTATGTTGAAAAAAAGTGGTGATAGTGGCATCCCTGCCGTGTTCCTGACCTTGGGGGAAAAGCTCTCAGTTTTTCCTCATTGAGAATGGTATTTGGGCTTTTCATATATGGTTTTATGATATTAAAGTATGTTCGCTCTATCCCTACACTGTGAGGAGTTTTGTTTTTTTTTTTAAGGTTTTTTTTTTTTTTTTTTTTTTGACAGAGAGAGAGATCACAAGTAGGCAGAGAGGCAGGGAGAGAGAGAGGAGGAAGCAGGCTCCCTGCTGAGCGGAGAGCCTGATGCGGGGCTTGATCCCAGGATCCTGAGATCATGCCCTGAGCTGAAGGCAGAGGCTTTAACCCACTGAGCCACCCAGGCGCCCCCACTGTGAGGAGTTTTAATCAAGAAACGATGCTGTACTTTGTCAAATGCTTTTTCTGCATCTATTGAGAGGATCATATGATTCTTTTCCTTTCTTTCATTAATGTAGTGTATCACATTGATTGATTTGTGGATGTTGAACCAACTTTGCAGCCCAGGAATAAATCCCACTTGGTCATGGTGAATAATGCTCTTAATGTACTGTTGGATCCTATTGGCTAGTATCTTGGTGAGACTATTTGCATCCATGTTCACCACAGATATTGGTCTCTAATTCTCCTTTTTGGTGGGGTCTTTGTCCGGTTTTAGGATCAAGGTAATGCTGGCCTCATAGAAAGAGTTTGGAAGTTTTCCTTCCATTTCTATTTTTGGAAACAGCTTCAGAAGAATAGGTATTAATTCTTTCAGCATTTGGTAGAATTCCTCTGGTAAGCCATCCGGCCCTGGACTTTTGTTTGTTGGGAGATTTTTGATTACCTTGCTGGTTATGGGTCTGTTCCTTGCTGGTTATGGGTCTGTTCAGGTTTTCTATTTCTTCCCATTTCAGCTTTGGTAGTTTATACGTCTCTAGGAATGCATCCCATTTCTCCCAGATTGCCTAATTTATTGGCATATAGTTGCTCATAATATGTTTTTATAGTTGTTTGTATTTCTTCAGTGTTGGCTGTGATCTCTCCTCTTTCATTCATGATTTTTATTTGGGTCCTATCTCTTTTCTTTTTGATAACTTTGGCCAAGAGTTTATCAGTCTTATTGATTCTTTCAAAGAATCAGCTCCTAGTTTCATTGATCTGTTCTTCTGTTCTTTTGGTTTCTATTTCATTGATTTCTGCTCTAATCTTTATTATCTCTCTTCTCCTGCTGGGTTTAGGCCTTCTTTGCTTTCTTTCTCCAGCTGCTTTAGGTGCAAGGTTAGGTTGTGTATGTGAGACCTTTCTTGTTTCTTAAGAAAGGCTTGTATTGCTATATACTTCCCTCTTAGGACTGCCTTTGCTGCATCCCAAAGGTTTTGAACAGTTGTGTTTTCATTTTCTTTTGTTTTCATGAATTTTTTTTAATTCTTCTTCAATTCCTGGTTGACCCATTCATTCTTTAGTAGGATGCTCTTTAGCCTCCATGTATTTGACTTCTTTCCAAATTTTCTCTTGTGATTGAGTTCCAGTTTCAAAGCATTGTGGTCCAAGAATATGCAGGGATTGATCCTAATCTTTTGGTACTGGTTAAGACCTGATCTATTCTGGAGAATGTTCCATGC
This sequence comes from Potos flavus, assembly GCA_028534135.1. NCBI lineage: Eukaryota > Metazoa > Chordata > Mammalia > Carnivora > Procyonidae > Potos > Potos flavus. Next base: position 96,158,874 of record CM052895.1, read on the forward strand.
GCACTAGAGAAGACTGTGTATTCTGTTGCTTTGGGACAGAATGTTCTGAATATATCTGTGAAGTCCATCTGCTCCAGTGTGTCATTCAAAGCCCTTATTTCCTTGTTGATCTTTTGCTTAGATGATCTGTCCATTGCAATGAGGGGGGTGTTAAAGCCCCCTATTATTATTGTATTATTATCAATGTGTTTCTTTAATTTTGTTATTAATTGGCTTATACATTTGGGTGCTCCCATGTTATGGGCATAAATATTTACAATTGTTAGATCTTCTTGTTGGATAGACATTTTAAGTATGATACAGTGTCCTTCCTCATCCCTTATTACAGTCTTTGGTTTAAAATCTAATTTGTCTGATATAAGGATTGCTACCCCAGCTTTCTTTTGATGTCCATTGTGGTTTTCCACCCCCTCGCTTTAAATCCAGAGGTGTCTTTGGGTCTAAAATGAGTCTCTTGCATACAGTATATCAATGGGCTTTGCTTTTTTATCTACTCTGATACTTTGTGTCTTTTGATTTGGGACATTTAGCCCATTTACATTCAAAGTAACTATTGAAAGATATTAATTTTGTGCCATTATATTACCTGTAAGGTGACTGTTACTGTATATTGTCTCCATTCCTTTCTGGTCTATGTTGCTTTTGGGCTGTTGCTTTGCTTAGAGGATCCCTTTTAATATTTCTTGTAGGGCTGGTTTGGTGATTACAAATTCTTTTAGTTTCTGTTTGTCCTGGAAGCTTTTTATCACTCCTATTTTGAATGACACCCTAGCTGAATAAAGTATTCTTGGCTGTATATTTTTCTCGCTTAGCACCCTGAATATATCATGCCAGTCCTTTCTGGCCTGTCAGGTCTCGGTGGTTAAGTCAGTTGCCAGTCCATTTCTACCCTTGTAGATTACAGACCTTTTGTCCAGAGCTGCTTTGAGGATTTTCTCTTTGTCTCTGAGATGTGTAAGTTTCACTATTATACATCGGAGTGTTGGCCTTTTTTAATTGATTTTGAGAGGGGTTCTCCATGCCTCCTAGATTTTGATGCCTGTTTCCTTCCTCAGATTAGGAAGTTCTCCTCTATTATTTGCTCCAATATACCTTCTGCCCCCCTCTCCCTTTCCTCTTCTTCTGGGATCCCAATTATTCTAATATTGTTTCACTTTATGATATCACTTATCTCTTGAGTTCTCCCCCTCATGATCTAGTAGTTGTTTATTTCTCTTTTTCTCAGCTTCTTTATTCTCCATGATTTTGTCTTCTGTATCACTAATTCTCTTTTCTGCCTCATTTATCTTAGCAGTTAGAGCCTCCATTTTTAATTGCATCTCATTAATAGCCTTTTTGATATCAACTTGGTTAGATTTTAGTTCTTTTATTTCTCCAGAAAGGGATTCTCTAGTGTCTTCTATGCTTTTTCCAAGCCCAGTTAGTATCTTTATAATTGTTATTCTGAACTCTAGTTCTGACATCTTACTTATGTCCATACTGATTAGGTTCCTGGCAGTCAGTACTGCCTTTTTTTCTTTTTTAAGGTGAATTTTTCCATCTTGTCATTCTTGCAGAATGTGGTGGCTTTTCTCTTCATAGAGTTGCAACTACTTTTTTCTTAGCTCTCCAGTTGAGTTCACAGAGGTACAGAATGATTTGATAGCTATCTAGCTGAATTCCTGGGACCACACAAAATTAAGTTCTCCTGCTTCTCTGCCATCTTGGACTCTTCAGCCCTAACTAATTGATTTTAAATTTAAAAATAAAAATCAGGGTATTTTTATAAAAACTAAGCAAGTGGCACTGGTACATTGCTATTAACTAAGCTCCAGACTTTACCTGATCTTTTAATATGCTTTTGTTAAGTTTTTATTTAAATTCCAGTTAGTTAACATACAGTGTAGTATTACTTTCAGGTGTACAATATAGTGATTTGACACTTCCATATATCAGCCAGTGCTCATCACAGCAAGTCCTCTCCTTAATACCCCTCATCTATTTCACCCATCTCTCTACCCACCTTCCCTCTGGTAATCATCAGTTTGTTCTCTATAGTTAAGAGTCTGTTTCTTAATTTTCTCTTTCTCTTTTTTTCCCCTTTGCTCATTTTTTTTGTTTCTTAAATTACACATATGAGTGAAATCATATGGTATTTGTCTTTCCCTGACTAACTTACTTCGCTTAGCGTAATACACTATAGCTCCATCCATATCATTGCAAATGGCAAGGTTTCATTCTTTTTCATGGCTGTGTAATATTCCATTGTGTGTATATATATCACATCTTTATCCGTTCATCAGTCAATGGACACTTGAGCTGTTTCCATAATTTGGCTATTGTAGATAATGCTGCTATAAACATCAGGGTGCATGTATCCCTTTGAATTACTATTTTTATATTCTTTGAGTAAATCCCTAGTGGTACAATTGCTGATCATAGGGTAGTTCTATTTTTAACGTCTTGAGGAACCTCCATACTGTTTTCCAGAGTGGCTGCACCAGTCTTCATTCCTAACATTGTAGGGGGGTTCCTCTTTCTCCACATCCTCACCAACATCTGTTGTTTAGCATTTTTCACAGAGCCAGAACAAACAATCCTAACATTTGAATGGAACCACAAACACCCCAAACAGCTAAAGCAATCTTGAAAAAGAAAAGCAAATCTGTAGGAATCACAATTCCAGATTTCAACATATATTTTGAAGCTGTAGTAATCAAAATAGTATGGTACTGGCACAAAAATAGACACACAGATCAATGGAATCAATGGAACAGAATAGAAAACCCAGGAATAAACCCACAACTGTATGGCCAATTAATCTTCAACAAAACAGAAAAGAATATCCAATGGGAAAAGCTAGTCTCTTCAACAGACGGTGTTGGGAAAACTGGACAGCAACATGCAGAAGAATGAAACTGAGCCACTTTCTTACACCATAGGCAAAGATAAATTCAAAATGGATGAAAGGCCTAAATGTGAGACAGGAAATCATCAAAATCTTAGAGGAGAACACAAGCAGCAAACTCTTTGACACCAGCCATAGCAACTTCTTCCTCGATAGGTCTCCTGAGGTAAAGGAAACAAAAGCAAAAATAAACTATTGAGACTACATCCAAATGAACAGCTTCTATGCAGTGAAGGAAATAATCAACAAAACTAAAAGGCAACCTACAGAATGGAAGAAGATATTTGCAAAAGAGATATCTGATAAAGGGTTAGTGTCTAAAATAGCTAAAGAATTTATCAAACTCAACATCCCCAATACAAATAATCTAATGAAAAATGGGCAGAAGACATGAATAGACGTTTTTCCGAAGAAGACATACAGATGGCCAACAGACACATGAAAAGATGCTCAACATCAAGGAAATGCAAATCAGAACCACAATAATATATCACCTCACACCTGTCAAAATGGCTAAAATTAATATGCTTTTTAAATTGGACACCTTGCTCCCATTCTGATAAGCTCTTCATTCTCTCCTCTAGAACAGCCTCTTCAATATATGCAAGTGCATTTTCAGGCCCCTTGAGGTAGAGGATTTGCCCAATGACCCACAGCAAAAGAAAAATTAAAACTCACTTCTCCTGAAGCTAACCCCACAGTGGTATGAGAGGCGCCCATGTGGCTATACTCCTTGGCGGTTGTGTGGTTGAGAGGTAGGGGAACTGGAAGCCAACACTAGTCTGCCCTAGAACCTCACTAGGAACTAGGGAAGGGGCTGCGTTGACTCCCTTCCAGCATCATTCCTTCTCCATCTTTGTATCTGTCAAGGCCCTTCAACCCCATGACCCACTTCCTCCGCACTCCTGAATACGCCAGTCTCTCAGCCTCAGACACACTCATTCACACAAGCCCTTATTGATCTTGGGCATCAAAAGTTAATGCTCTCAGCCATCTTGGAGGATGTCTCTGTGAGCTGGCACATTCCTTGTGGATGAGTATTTGATCTCCATCTGAAGGGCTTTGGAGGAGAGGCTGGAAGGCCACAGACACAGTGACTGGAAACCAAGACCATAAGGAAGGTGGAAGGTGAAACCACAAGGACATCAGAGCACTTACTCACGTCAGGCAGACCCAGGCCTTCATCCAGTGAGAGCCTAGGAAGGGTCTTATCCTCTCTCGCCTTGGTTTTCCTCATTTGCAAAACAAAGCAAAGATTAAAATAATAATAATTAATAATGATAATAAACAACCACTCGTCGGTGCTAAACTATTCACTCATTCAACAAATACTTACAGATTTAAACTATAGAAAGATTTGAACTATATAAAGGTCCTGCCCCCACTCTTATAATCGCAGCCCTATCCCCAACAAAGTTCATTCCAGAAAGGTAGTCAGCAGGTAAGGACACAAACAAGATACTATCTGAGAGTGATTATCCCAGAAGACAAAAAATACAAAGTGTGGCAGGCCAGCCTTCTTGAGTCTGGTAGGAATTCTCTGAGGAGACAGACTTTGATCATCCTTGGGAGAAGTGAAAAACATCTGGGATAAGAGTCAATGGGAAATGTAAACATGGTCAAGACCATCAGGCCGTGGTTCCCAGCCAAGGCCGCACACCATCATCGAGGCAGCTTTTAAAAATCCCCATCCCCAGACCCACACTCCAGACCAATTAATTACATCTAAATCTCTGGCCTCGGTGCATTTTTTAATTCCAGACAATTCAAACATGTAACCAAGAGTGACATCCACTGATGTGAATCACCCAGCCCACAACAGGTGCACACGTACATAAAAGTGGCAAGTATTAAAAGAAGGCTCTTGTCCTGGAAGAAATCACATCCTAGGAGTGACGGGTTGGAAAACTGGAAATTGTTATCACTCTAACGTTCACGGTCGTGGGCTTCCTAGGGGAGTAATTGGGTCTGAGCCCTGGAATAACAGGGCCCAAGATGACCTACCAGCCGTGCCCCTGTATGGTGAGTCAGTGCTGCCGGGGACCCAGCAGGTGCACACAGGCGGGTATGGTGAGTGCCCCGAGTGTGATGAGGAGGAGTGCTTACTACTCTAAATGCATATGAAGCGGCACTGAGTCAGATCAGAAGTCACCAGACATGCAACTCCAGCCTCAAACTCATGATTTGTTTGTATAGTATTTCTTAGAAATTTACATAGTTGCCAACATATAATAAAAACAAGAGATTTCTCATTAAATTGTGGATTTCCAACTTTTTCTGAAAAAATCAGAGAATCTGGACACACCAGCCTGCCCTCCCACAGGCAACAGTCCACGGTAGCTGAGCTGTCCTTGCCCCTTTCCATGGGATCTGAGCTCAGCAGTCTCCACAGCCGCTGTGCGTATACGGTTTGCATCTCTCATTTCTGTTACAGCCTGGTCTCTGTGTGGTTTCAACCCAAGTGTAGTAAAACATCTGGTTTTAAATCATGGCTAAGCTCATTAGTGAAGGATCACTGTCAAAAAGAAGGTAAAATCATAGCTCTCGTACGGACAGAAAAGGAGCACACGTGAGAGATTTTATTTAACTTCTTCATTGAGGAATACAGATGCTACAACTGGTGCAAAGGAAAGTCTAAAGAACAAACACATTTGTAGATCAGGACTATTGAGATAAATGTGCAAATGGAGGCAAAGCTGCCTCCTCCAAGGTAGAGGAGGGAAGTCAATTTAACTTCCGCAGGGCATGCATTTACATGTCCACAAGCAAAGATGATTTTCCAGTGTCATGAGTTATCTACAACTTCAGAGCTCCGAGCCCTCCTGCCCGTAGAATCACAAGCACCTATTGGAAGGGGACGCTCTAGGCAATAAACAGTTTTGCATTGAAGCCAAAACTTTTTCCCTAAATGGTAAATGGTATTTCCAACTTTAGGCAATGCCTTCTAGTCTCCCGGGTCAGGGCCACACCCCTGCCGGGAGCTCGGGAGCTCGGAGGAGCACCACCTGCTTCTCACCCCACCAGTCTGAAACCTGAGCCCCCGGTGGCCTGACAATGCCCTGGGGGATGGGGTGGGCCTGGTCTGGCAGGGAGGGCCGCCCTGGGGAAGGTGCCTCTGAGCACCGGCCAGGCCTACCTGCCCTTCTGCTAGCCTGAGTCTGAGGGCCAGGGTGGGAGGCCGCTGTACAAATTTGCATGGCTCTGATTCACAGAGATTTTCATCGCCTTTGAGCCTTTGCCTAGAGCAGTGGTCCCAATACTGGCACACACTGAAATCACCTGAGGAGCTTTAAACAAATTACCTGAGAGCCCATGCCCAGGCTGCACGCAAGGGTGGGACCCAGACATCGGCTGTTATTAAAAAAGATTTATTTATTTATTTTAGAGGTGGGGAGGAGCAGAGGGGGAGAGAAAATCTCAAGCAGACTCTCCACTGAGGGTAGAGCCCGATGCAGGGCTCAATCGCACGATCCTGAGATCATGACCTGAGCCGAAATCAAGAGTCAGATGCCTAACCGACTGAGCCACCCAGGCGCCCCAGACATCAGCATTTTTAAAAGTCCCCTAGGGGATTCCAAGGTGAAGCCAACATTGAGAACCACTGGTCTAAAGCCGCTTTTATCTAATGGTAAAAGGCATGCAGAACGCCTGGGATCTCGTTAAATAGCAGATTATGATTCCCCAGGTCTGAGGTGGAGCCCAAGAACGTGCATTTTTTTTTTTTTAAGAACGTGCATTTCTAACAAAGTCTCCTTGAAGTCAGTGCCGCTTGTCGGAGGAGCACAATGAGAGTATCAAGGGCCCAGACTGATTGACTTTTCTCCGCCAGTGAGTGGCAGAGATAAGATACAGAATCACTGTTTCCTTCCAAGAAAGGCATCGGGTGACTCCTCCTGGTTTACTGAGACAAAGCAGGAAGGACAAAGCCTGGAGTTCTAGGTTCTCATCTCCGCCCATCACCCTAGTGCCTGTTGACGTGGGATGGAGTTCGTGATGTCTGAGGGTCAGTCCAGGGGCAGCATCCAGCTCCAGTGAGTCGGGGGAATCCAAGCAGGTGGACCAGAAGCCTGTCCTTTGAAAAGCTCTCTTCTCCGCTTCCTATCCTTCCTCCCTCCTGCTTCTTTCTCTGCTCCCCTGCTTGTCTGCAAAGTAGCTCTGACAGATTGAGTTTAACAGATCCTGGCTGTTTCTGTCAGTAATTTTCCAACCAAGAACAATCCCACTGACTTCTCAGGAGGTCCAGGCAAAAGAACCTTAATTATCTGGTAACTCCCAACAGGGTAGGGGGTTGAGGGCGGGAGTCTAAGAATCTTGCCCCTTCTTAGGGATGTAGTTTTGGAATACAGGTGAGGTTGGGGTTCCGGAGCTGAAGACCAAGAAAGAATTTTTGAGACATCTTCGGTGCAAAAAGGCAATTTTATTAAAGCATAGGAACAGGACCTGGGGGTGGGGGCAGAAGGAGCTGCTGCCCCAGGATTGTGAGGAGCAACTGATTCTATACTTTGGGGTTGGTGGACGTAAAGATAAGGAAAGTTCCAAAAGGATTTGCATATGCTAAAAGAACACTGGGGAAACCTGAGGCCTTGTTATAGTCAAACCAAGGTCGTTTTTCCCTCTAGCAAGGCATTAACATTAAGACAGTTGGGAGTTTCCTGGAGGAAAGTTATACTCTGCCTGCCTCTAGTGTTTGTCCATGGGCTGCAGGTTATAAGGATATTTCATTTTATCTACATTTCCTTCTGCCTTTGTTTCCCACATCATTAGGACCTGAGACCCAGACTCTGGGACGGGCTAGCAATGCACGGGCACCAGATTTCTGCTAGCCAGCACCATAGTCACAACCTCTGCATGGGTCCTTTACAGTTTCCAAAGCATTCCATTAACTATCTTGATCATTTATTCAACAAGCATTTACTGGGCAGAGCAATGCCAGGGTCTCAGGCCCCGGGGATGCAAAACTGAATGGCCCTGCGCTCTAAGTACTTACCGAAATCGCTCTGGGCACCTCGCACACTCTTGCCTGCAGGGCTGGGCGGAAACTGGGCGAGGCTGTCGGCGGCCCCCTGTAGTACATACATCCCGCCGGCAGGGGGCGGCCGTTACCCAATTCGAGCTTCTGTTGGCAGGCACGCCAGCCCAGTGTGGACAGATCTGATCTTTCAAGAGAAGCTGGAAATACAGAATTTTATGTGAATTCTTCAAATCGTTAAGTGTGGGTAGCTAATTCAGATCGTTATAAAAGACCGCGTGAGCTAAAAATAAGTCTGCAAGACGGATGTACCCTAAAGAACCTCCGTGGACAAACTGAAGTTTGACCCCAGAGTGTGGGATCCTGATCTCATTCAAAAATGCCAGGCCTTTATATCATTATTCCAATGCCCGCATTTTATCTGTGTGGAGACTGAGTTCAGAGAAAAGAGGGACTTGTCCAGGTTTGTTAGGGCAGAGCCAAGAGTAGGACTCAGGAATCCTGACATCTAGCGCAGGTCTTTCTCGCAGTAGGAAGGACGCCCATCAGAACCCTGGGGTCCCCAGCGAAGAACGATTCTATAGCTCAGAGGGCGTCCTTGGGAGAGCTGGTCCTGCCCAGGGGAACCCTGACGGGGCTGGGGAGGTCGCCAGAGCCCAAGGGCAGGAGGGGGAGCAGGAGTTTATTTTTAGCTGCCTAGAATGTGCCTGTAAGCCTTATTTAGACATCAGGCGACAGAGTGAGCTGGAGGCAGCAGGGCGGGGGAGGAGATAGCCCCCTCCTCCTCCTCGGGCTCCTTTTACAACCGCCCTCCCCTGCCTGCCCCCTTATCATCCTTTCTGGGGGCTCTGGGGCTGCTCTAAATAGCAGCCTTGCGGGGCGTGGGCACTGTCCTGCTCCGGCTGGTTGGCTCTCTCCTCCACCTCCGCCCTCTGTGCCCGGTTCCCCACAGTCCCGCAAAGAAATAAAGCTCTGGGGTCCTAGAATGTTTTCTCTTCACCTTTTGGGGTCATAGATCTCTTTGAGAAGCTGGAGTAATTTTTCATAGTGGTTTAGAGCTCAGGACCCAAAGGCTGATTGACGTCGGTCTTATCCAGCATATGACCCTAAGCAAGTCCTTAACACTCCTCAAACCTGGCTTTTCACTTTAGTACAGTGGGTGGTTCCTGATGATTAAATGCAATAAAGGATGTAGACTTTAGCATATCATAATAAATCATCAGTAAATGATGGTAATGGTGATTAAAGTGATTGACCCTATCCAGGAAAAAATGGGATCATTCATACATACACAATTGTGAATGAAATTTCAAGAGGTTCACGTAACCTCTGAAGCCCATGGATCCTGATCCAACTTCAGACTCAATCCGATCAATTAATCCATTCATCATTTGTTCAACAAATCTTTGCTCGAGGCCACTCCGTGCCAGGCACTGGGTCAAACATGGGGCAAGGATGTGAGGCCAGAGAAGTGAATGCATGTGAGTTATCCAGGGTCAGAATGCAAATCAGTAGCAAGCCAAGGATCAGAATGAAAGTCTTTTTTTTAAAAAAAAACAGCTTTGTTGGGACACCCGGGTGGCTCAGTCAGTGAAGCGTCTGCCTTCAGCTCAGGTCATCCTGCATTGGGCTCCTTGCTCAGTGGGGAGCCAGCTTCTCCCTCTGCCTGCCATTTGTGCTCTCTTTCTCTCTTACAAATAAATAAATAAAATCTTTTTAAAAATAAATAAGAACAACTTTCTTGAGGTATAATCCATATAGAAAGAACTGCACGTATTTAATGTATACAACTCCATGAGTTTGGGCATATGCATACACCCCTGAAACCATCACCACAATCAAGGGGAGAAACATTTCCATCACTTCCCAAAGTTTCCTTGTGCTCATTTATTTTTCTTTTGTTTTTGTGGTGAGAACACTTAACATAAGAGCCACCCTATTAACAAATGTTTAAATGCGCCCTGAGTATTGTTAACTCTAGGCACAGTGTTGTACCACAGACCTCCAGAACTACTTCGCTATTCTCTGCTTCTATGAGTTTGCCTATGTGAGATACCACATATAAGTAGAAAGAATCGTGCAGTATCTGTCTCTGTGACTTGCTAATTTCACTTGGCATGATGTCCTTCAGGTCCATCCATGTCACAAGTGGCAGAATGTCCTTTTTCAAGGCTGATATTCCACGGTAGGCACACACCACATTTTCTTTACCTATTCATCTGTCAATGGACATTTGGGTTGTTTCCGTACCTTAGCTATTGTGAATAATGATGCAATAAACATGGATGTGCAGACATCTCTTCGAGATCCTGATTTCAGTTCTTTTGGATATATATCCAGAAGTGGGGTTACTGGATCATATTACCATATTTTTAATTTTTAGAGGAACCTCCACCCTGTTTTCCATAGTGACTGCACCATTTTACATTCCCACCAACAGTGCACCAGAATGGAAGTGTCTTGAATCCCAATCTTTACTCGGTTGAGGAGTAACTTTTGTCTCTGAAAAGGGACCACAGCAAAGATCTCTTCCTGTGGCAATGAAAATGGATCTGAGCATCCCTTGTTTCAGGACCTCTACCCCAAGCAGGTCCTTGCATGCTTTTGCCAACAAACTCTACCAATGTTCGGTTCTGTTTGCATACCTCCTGCCATGGGGCGCTCACTCCCTGTCAAACCAGACCCCTGAATCTTGAACCAGCTGGAAGGTTTCTCCTCCCAAGGAGATGGACTTTATATTCCTGGATGCCTCTACCCACCGCCTCTGGTTTTTTAAGACAGCTCAGGAGATGGCTCACCTTAAGTCCTCTGGATGCAAAAGTGCCTTGAGGAAGGAAGAGGGGGAGTGGGGTGAGCTGGAGATACCATCTGCTTCCTGCCTTGCCCCAGCTTCCAAGCCCTGCCTGAACTCAGGCTCATGCAGAAATCCAGGTTCCTGAGGCTGCCATCCTCTGCAGCTGCTTCTTTAAGAAGTGCCAAGGGGCTGGTCCTTGCTACTGTCCTTGGAGCCTGTCCAGGGCCCTGATTTAAAAGGTATTGCAACGTTTTTTAAAAAACAAACATGTGTTGTAACCCAAGGCCCTGGTAACCACAACACTGCCGGCTGCTAGCTGCCACCTCCCAGGCTAAGAGGGGAGGAAACTGCTCTCCGCCTACCCGCCTACGGCCTACCAGAGGCACCCCGTACTCTGCAGCGCCCGCCGCCTTAGTTACCATATTATATCAGGCTGGGAGCTCAGTGAGGGCGGGGCTGAGCTGGACCTGGGGGCTGCCGTCCCTCTGGACCCAAGTGCCTTTTGGACCTGCACGGGTTCTCTCCCGAGCTCTCTGTTCACCCTCCACCAGAGCCCCCGGTGACCATTTACAACACCAGTCTGATCGTGCCCCTCCCACTGCCCACAGGACAAAGTAAAAGCTGGACCCTCAAGGCCTCTCCTGCCTGTGTATCTGCACCTTCCTTGCTCCCTGCCTTCGCCAGCCCTCCAGCCACACTGAACCACTGAGGCCCCCTGAAAACCCACATGGCACCGGGCCCGAGAGATCGTCCCTATTTTCTTTCTTTTTTCTAATTTTAATTTTATACGTGTATCTATTGCAAAATTATCACCACAATAAGGTTAGTTAGGAAGAACAAGAAGAATCCCTACTTAATCTGCCCAGCCCCCCTCAAACATCACATCCCTGGTGAAGCCTGCCCAGCGCTGCTCTCTCCCAGATGGAATTCCTTACTCCTCCTGCTTCATGGTATTTTTCCATACCCCTTGCTTGTCTACCTGGAGCAGAGGTAAGGTAACCTTCTTTTTTTTTTTTTAAGATCTTATTTATTTATTTGAGAGAGAGAGAGCACAAGCCGGATGTGGGGCAGAGGGAGAAGCAGACTCCCCACTGAGCAGAGAGCCAGACATGGGGCTCGATCCCACGACTGCAGGATCATGACCTGAGCTGAAAGCAACCGTTTCACCGACTGAGCTACCCAGGTGCCCCTGCAATGTAAACTGCTGCAAATATTTTGTTTAGCTTGCACGATGGTTTGAGGGGGCAGAGTTTACATTAAAAAACAAAATGAAACAGAGACAGATTTCTAGTTTCTCTTGAACAATTGGAAAGCCAGGTCAGACTGGGCCTTCGTATCCCTCTGACGTCCATCCATTGCAGCACACACACCGGTGCTCCTTTTAGATGGCTGTGGGGTCCCCAGTTTGCACCCCACCCCCATCTCCTGCTGGCCCCCTCCTCATTAATGCACCTATCCGGCCCGGTAGACATTTCGGTTTTAAGCCTTGGACCTACATCCTTTCTCACCTGTATTCTGGGCCACTCCCATTTACCCATATTTGACTTCCTTGTCCCCGTAAACCATTTAGGTAGCCCAGAAACTCCGACATGCAGGTAAAGAGTAAATGAATAAATAGAATCAGGTCAATAAAAAATATAAATGTCACAAATTCATTTGCAAATCGTGTGTTCCAATTTTGGACTTGGGAAGCCGAGTGTCCATCCTCCCCATCCTCTGACTCTCATTCCAGTTACTTTCCTGCAGGTAAGGTTCTCTGGTTAGAATGGAGCAAGGAGGGTGGCATCAGGGCTAGGAGGACCGGAAGGCGGGGGATGGGGCAGTCATCTGTCGGGAAAGGGTGGCTCAAATTGTGAATACATAGCAGTTGACATAGGTGGACAAGTATTCATTTTTCAAACTGAAGAATGAGGTGGGCCATGAGAAACTGGGATCCCATCCAACAAGGATATACAGTAAATATGTTTGACACGGAATGGAATCGAGAAGGTGGTATCGGGTAGAAACATGTAGAAGGTCCAAGCCATCCTCTGATAAGGGGGATGAGGGGGCACGTAGAGGGACAGGTCCATTTCAGATCTGGGTGCAGCCAGACAAGTGAATATCCACCTCTGATCCGGAAAGCCCCCAGCTAGTGTTGCAGTCGTGCTCATTCAATTACATTTAACTCAACAAACTGTTCATCAGAGGACTCTCAGCAGAGGAACTCACTCGCGGTTCTAGAGGTGAGATGACTCAGGGCCTGACTCAGAACCCGCAGCACAGTCCCCTGTGTTTCACACAGAGGGTACAGGAAGGGGTGAACTAGACATCAACCCAGGGGGTTGTCCCAAGAATGTCCCAAACATGGACAATGGGGCTGGCGCATAGACTCACTGAGCCCTGGACCTCACTCTCTCTACCTTATCTCTGTACCCATTTAAAAAAATCGCCATCAGACATGAAGAGGACATAAAGGTCGAAGCTCCTCAAACATAAGCACACATCCGAATGAGCCGAGGACTTGTACAACACAGATGCCTGGCCCCCGCGCCCATCGTTTCTGATTCAGCTGGTCTGGGGGTGAGGGCTTGGGGGGAGCAAGAATTTCTAACAATTTCCCAAGAGATGGGGATGCCGCCAATCACCGAACCACATTTAAGAACCACTGATGTGAAGAAATGTCCACTCCTGTCCAATACTTGTAGTTTCCAGACCCTAGAGCCCACTTACCATGCTGGGCAGTTTTCCTTAAAGAAAATCCCTGCGTGATGTTACACCTTTCCTACTCGGCATTACATATAAGATCCTTGAGAACTTCCTTCTGAACTTTATCCAACAGAGATAACACTAACCAGATTATTGACATTAATCAACTCTTGGTGAAGAAAATGGTAAAGTGAATCTTACTGCCTGCTCTCCCAAGGAAACCCCAAATCCCAAGTTGCAGGGCTCCTGGGAAAATGGGCAGAAGTGGCTTCTCACTAATTAGCATTACTCAGGCTCCCTTCTCCTTTCCAAAAACCTCCCCATTAATTCAATTCAACACAATTTACTATAATTAATGTAGCAACTAGACTCCCTGGTGAGATGATGACCCACCGCAACCATTGGAGCCATAAGGCTCAAATTTTAGTATGAAAATTCCTTAGACTCTGTTCTCCAGTTCCTGATAGCTAGGAAAAGAATGAGGACTCCAGAGGATTCCAAAGCACATGAGCCTGCCCATTCCTTGAGAAATACTCCAGTAGATGCCCAAAGACTCAGGTGCCTGATTGGTTTAGTCAGTAGAACATGCTACTCATGATCTCAGAGTCATGAGTTCAAGTCCCACCTTGGGGTAGACCTTACTTAACAACAACGAAAAGCCTAAAGACTCAAAAATTTTAGGTTTTCTCTCATCTTTTTCTCTTATATATAATTTCAAGAGAAAGCTATCAAAACATTTCCATCAAAGAGCTGGCGAACTTTTCTCAGCAGAGCCTCACTTCCTTACCTCCAGAACTGAAGCTGGGGTCTCCAAAAGGAAAATATTCTAATTAAGTTCAATATAATAAACCTTAATTAGTGACCAATGAATTGGTTAGAAATTGCATTCTGCTGCTAGTGACAGACTCTCAATGGCGGTGGCTTAAACAAATTTGCTTTTTATTCTATTGTGTGAAAAAACTGGAAAGTAATTGATCAAGGCTGGTATGGGGGCTGGATAAATTCATCAGAAATCTGGGCTCTTTCCATCTTTTTGCTCAGGGTAATAACATGGCTGCTGGAAATCAGCCACCATGTCTGTATTCCAGGCAGGAAGAGGGGGTGGGGTCAAGGAAAAGGGGGAGCCCTCTTCCCAGCTGAGTCATTTCCTTATTAGAAATTTTCCTGGAGGGGTGCCTGGGTGGCTCAGTGGGTTGAGCCTCTAATTCTTGGTTCTGGCTCTGGTCGTGATCTCAGGATTGTGCAACCCACCCTGTGTTGGGCTCTGTGTTGAGCATGGAGCCTGCTCGGGATTCTCTCTCTACCTCTCCCTCTACCTCTCTTCTCTCTCTCACTTGAAAAAAAATAATAAGTTTTCCTGGGAGCCCCAGACAGTAATTTCCCTTTACATATCACCAGCCACCCCTAGACACTAGATGCAAGGGAGACTGGGTAAGTAGCCTGTTAGCCCACACATTGCTGCCCCAGAGAATAGGATGATTCTATAACTAAGGAAGAGGGAAGAATGGAAGTTGAGTAAGGTGACGGGAAGTCTCTGCTTCAATCTACTAAGTACTGGGTGGGTAAGGAGGGAGGAGACGGAGCTGCATAACCCTTAGTCTAGGAGGGAGGACACACAGAGCCCATAAGCAAGTATAACTCAGAGGGAAACCGCACGTGTGCCAAGAGAGCTGCCGAACAGGTGCCACGGGCTTTCGGGAGGAGAGGGCATTTTGAGCTGCTTCGTGGTGTTTAGTGGAACTATAACCCACAGAGAAGGGCGGCACGGAAAGTCACCCTGGGCAGACAACACGCTTGGGGACCAGCTGAGCTCAGTCGGAAGAACCTGAGCAGAAAAAGCTTTCAGGGCTGGAAAGACATTTAGCATCACTGAGTTCAAAGGTTCTTAACCGGGTTGCACAGCCGGTTGCACAGCACACAGCCTTACTGCAGGGGCTTTGGCGGCCCCTGAATTACCTGAAATTCTACACAAAACTTTTTGCATATGGGTATATTGTACTTCTCTTATGAAAGAAGTTCAGGATAATCCCCATAGTGTTCTTTCCAATCTTTCCCAAAAGAGCCTACCCCATCCCCAACTTTTGTCCCCCTACATGTAGCCTAGCCACCAACTCTAATTCCTCATTCCCCAACTCCCCAAACTCCACCTCTGCCCTGACTGGACTCATCCTCCCTCTTGTAATTGCTCCTCTCTGCTTCTCCTCTTCCCCTAGATATGGGAAGATGGGTAGTGATCTCCCCATCGCTAGAAAGACAAAAACATAAACTGCACAAACACCTAGAAGGGAAATGATTAAAGAAATTTGTCTTAGTTGCAGGCAACAGAAACCAGCCTGAGATGGTAGGATTCCTTTCAGCACGAACATCCTTTGGCACTGGTATTCCTCCAGGAAGTCCTCCTTCCCTAGCCCTATCCACCATGGTCTCTTAGCTTCTTTTAATACTAATACTTTCCACACTTTAGCATTAGCTTTATATCCTGTTTTGTATTGTTTCACCTCTTTTTCTATGTATAGGTCTAACATAAGAAAAAGAAAGAGGATTATAGCCAATTCAAGGACAAGATCTGAGTGTCCTTCCCTTGTTTTTTTACCATGCCTTGCCCAAAGGGTGACCAATCATCCCAGTGGACCTAGGACTAAGGAGACATGAGACTTTCAGAGCTAAAAGTGCAGAAACACTGAGCAAACCAGGATGAATTAGTCACCCTATTTGCCCAAGAAATGGGCACATCGTACCTGCTTGCTGATGGCTGACTATGGTAGACATTTCTGCTGTTCACCAGTGCTTCTGGTTCTCCTCTCCTTCTGGATACACACATCGTCCTTTCCCATCCCCCTGAAGTTGAGCATGACCATGTGACTTGCTCTGGCCAATAAAATGTGAGAGGACTTAACGTATGTCGCTTCTGAGTCGTCGCATTTAAGACCCTATGCTTCATTCCCTGTATACACTCTTCTCGTGCCCTGGCAAAACCTGAAGGCCTAGTGTTGAGAAGCCTGCATCACAGGTTGGTGTGGAATGTCTGTGGGCCACAGAGTCCCCTGCCTCCCCATGCGGGACATGCAGTGGGAGCAAAACTTAGCTTCACTCACGATAAGTCACTGCATTTTTATGTGTTTCTTACCTCCGCAAAACCTAACCTAACCTGACTGGTACATCAACAAAGCTCATTAGCCACTTATTCAAATGCAAGTTACTAAATCAAAAATAACTCTTCAGAGTTTTTTCTTAGGCAGGAGCTTTAAAGCGTATCACCAAAAAGCCAGTTGTATGAAAGCGGCGAATCTGAGCCTGATCTCCCAGAAGCTCAAAGAAGCAGAAGGCAAGAGCTCTTGAGAACAGAGGCTCCGGGAGCAGAATTTGCCTTCCTAGTTCCTACCAGCCAGCCCAAGCCATTGATTTCAATTGTTGACATTAAAATTTCAGATCAGTTTTGGAAAGTGCAAGTCTTCAGTGTTCAGATGGGAAACTCTCCAAATGGGGAAACAAGTGGTTGAGGATCAAACAGGGCATTCCTGATTATGATCTCTCCGCATATTTTGGGCCATTTTGGCTTTTTTTTTTTTTTTTTTTTTTTTCCTTTTCTTTTCTACCTAGTTAACTCATTCTCTTTCTTTGGGTTTTCATATATTAACCCATGTATTCACTTGATGGTGAAAAACTAGTCTCAGTCTCATGAATGGAGTTAGAGACATATTTTTTAAAAAAAACTTTTTCTCCTCACAATAGTGATTTTCTTATAACAATAGTCATAAGTATATACTCATTTTTTAATATCTGAAATCTCACCTATAAAGAGATAATCACTATTAATACTTTTTCAAAAATAGGAATAGATTTGTTCTTTTCTTTTTTCAAAACAAAATTTTGTTTATTTATTTTACAGAGAGAGAGACAGTGAGAGAGGGAACACAAGCAGGGGGAGTGGGAGAGGGAGAAGCAGGCTTCCCACTGAGCAGGGAGCTCGATGTAGGGCTCAATCCCAGGACCCTGGGATCATGACCTGAGCCAAAGGCAGATGCTTAACAACTGAGCCACCCAGGTAGTCCATGTTATTTCTTTAAATTGAAAAAATTCGTCCGCATCAGTATTTTTACCAGTTACATAACTTTCTGTTTTTATAGATATATCTTAATTTATTTAACCAAGCTTCTTTTTTGGGATATTTAGGTTGTTTGGGGTTTTGCCTGTTTGTTTGTTTATTTAATTTGTTTTTAAATACTGAGCACTGTTTCAATAAACATTGTAAATTTAAGGAGACACTGTTTTCTCATTACCTATTTAACATGTCCTATGCTGGTGGTTCTCAGACTTTAGCAGGGGTCAGAATCACCTGCCAGGCTTGTGAAACTGTAGATTCCTGAGCCCCATCCCCAGAGTCTAGGATCTGTAGGTCTGGGTGGGTCCTGATAATTTGTATTTCTAACAGAGCTATCTCGTAGTGCGGATCCTGCTGATTTGGGGACCACACTTTGTAAACCACTATCCTATATTATTCTTCCTTCCAAGAACCTCATATCATCTATGTCCTTAGTTTCCTTCCTGAGAACCTGCTACAATTGGTCTTATAATCTGCAGAGGGGGAAGTTCCTTTGTAGTCTCATACTCTTTCCTCATTCATTTGCACACTTTCCCGAGTGTCTCTGGCCTGGTATCATTTGCTAACAGACACACAGAGACACATCACAGTGATTTTCAAAGTTAGGTGTGGTTTTGCTGCATTGCTATCTCAGAAACCTCAGGTAGTGACAAAGTGAGGGCAAATAAAAGTTCTCTTCCCCAGGCAGTGACATGTTTTGTCCCTTATTCCCACCGCATCTGCCTGTCTGCTTCCCAAGGAGTTGTAATGGGTAACATCTATCCAAGATGGACAGAGTGTTACAGATCCTTGTGAGCTGGAAAGAACTATTGACCCAGAAGTGAAGAGGCATTACAATTTTTTTTTTAAAAGAGGCATTACAATTAAACTAAGTATCATTATGTATTTGTAGGGAAGTCGTTCAAAGCTTAGGTTCAATGAATTCCAGTTTTATTTGGAATTTATTTGGATTCTGGTACTCATCAGCTATGTGAGCTTAGGCAAATCACGTCTCTGAGCCTCATTTTCCTAACCTGTAATATGGAAGGAATAATACCTTTGTTGCAAGGAGATGGAAAAAAATAAAGTAATATGTACAATGTAGCCGGCACAGAGACAGCTCTCAAGAAATGGTAGCTGTTATGTTTTCTAAGTAATTGTTTTAATTTTTTTCCTGGCCTTTTCTCTGCCGAGGGCCCGGAAAAGCATCCGTGGCTCCTAGGGATCTCTTCTGCCCTGGTATCACTTGCAGAGATTCTGGTCACCTGCCTCCGGCGGCGGCACCGCGAACCCCGCGGGCTTCGCAGAGGCCCGGCTCTTCGGGTATTTACGGCGCGCGGCCGCCCCAGCTCCGGCTCAAGTCTGCGCTTCCAGGTTCAGTTTCAGGGTCTCGCCGGCAGCCCCGGCCGGCGGGCGCGCAGCGTTCAGCCGGGCCGGGACGGCTGGGTCCTCCCGGGAGGGGCCCCTGGAGTTGGGAGGCGGCACCCGGGAGTCCCCGGAGGAGGATGGGCTGCGGACACAGTAGGCTGAGCTGCTGCAAAGCCCCCAAAAAGGTAAAGGGCTCGGGCGGCGAAGTTTGCCTCGGGAGGGGAGGAGGCTGCGGAACCGCTCCGCCGCAGGGATTCTCGGCGCCGCCGGCCCCCTCTGGTCGTCCCGGGGTGCCGGGCGGAGGACAGCGAGAGGCCGGCGCGGAGGGAGGCGAGGAAAGCTCGGCCGGGCGGCGCTCTTAGCCCCGGCCCCGGGCTGAGCCGCGCGGGGCAGCGGAGTTTACGCACACGGCCCCTGGGCCCGGGAAGCGCAGCTCATTCCGGCTGCCCGAGTGGGGAAATGACTAGCGCTACGGCAGGTGCCCTTTTCCTTCCGTCTCGGACTGCTTGCTGTGTGGCCACGGACAAGTGACTTGACCTCTCTGGGCCTTCCGCTTTTCCCACCGTTCTGAGGTACACAATCTCCGAGGCCGCTACTCGCAGAGTGGTCCACGGATTTACAGCAGCTGCACCACCCGGGACCTGTTTGAAATGCAGAATCTCAGGCCTTGCCCCGGACCTGCTAACCTAGAACCTGCCTTTTAACGAGATGCCCAGGTGATTTCAACAGCCTTTAAAGTTTGAGAAGCGCTGGTCTCGAGCCTCTTCAGGCCCCAGAGCCGGTGCATGTGGGCTGTCCTGGGGGTAGCTGGGAGGGGCCAAAGAGGGAGGAGATCTACCGCCTGCTGCTGCCCTTCCTTTCCTTCCTGTCCCTCCCCCGAGGGGCCTCGGAGCTGGGTTAGGGCCCGGGAGACTCTACTCGGATTTCTGACAGTGGGACCAGGTGCCCCTTGGGTTCTGACCAGCACAGAAGGTCAGAGCCTGGAGCCAGAGGACAGCTTCCTCGGGGGACGCCCGAGGGGCAGAGGGGGAAGGGAGGACCCTCAAGTTCTAACCCTTCTGCCTACTACTCCCTGCTTTTCAGTCAGGTGGGAGTCGGTGGTCCCATAAACTTGATGAGCAGTCCCTCCAGAGACCCTGAGAGGCCCCCACACTGCAACCAAACGTAGTTATTTTACATAAAATATGAAAATCTCTCTCTCTCTCTCTTTCTCTTTCTTCTGCTTTACTGGGGCCAAGGCAAGCTTTCCCTACCCTGTGCTAGTTCAGGTAAAAGAGTTTTCACCCCAACTACAATGCCTCTTGCTCCTCCTTTATTCCTAAAAACCTCACCAAGCTCTGACCAGGAAACCCTCCTGTTGGTCTTCCCTTACTCCAACAGGGAAACTGAGGCTTGCCTGCAGCAGTGGAAGCGGAGGGCTAGCTGATAGGGATTGGTGGGCAGAGAAAGCTGAGCCTGGCTTGAGACCCAGAAGGGAGCCAGTGCTGGGTGGACCTCAGTCCTGGCTTTGCCATAAACATGTTAGTGACCTTGAGCAAGCCCGTACCGCTCTCAGGGACTCAGTTTCTCCCTCTACATGGAGAGGAAGGGAGATGAGCAGGATGATTCCTAAGGGTCTGAGAGGCTGTTCTCTGTGCCTGTGTCAACATCTCCGTCTGCAAAGTGGATCAAGAGCGAATTCCATCTAGGCAGGGGTGGAAGGAGACTGGAAGAGGGGCCCCGTTCCAGGCCTGACACGTCCACAGTGAGCATGGGTTCCCCTGCCTCCTTGCCCTTCCAAGAGCCTTACCAGCTGTCCCTGTCTGTCCTTGGCACAGCCTGAACTGGACGACCCCCCACCCCCACCCCAAGTTGTGAGGGGCAAGTAACGCCCGCACAGACGATCCCAGCCCGGGTACCACCTGGGCTGATGCACAGATCAGAGAGGGTAAGGCCTGGAGAAGGGAAGGGTCTTGACTGAGGTCACAGAGTAACTTAGAGTGGAACCCAGGTGTCCGGCCCTCCAGTCCGGTGCTCTTTGTCTCTACCCCTACTCTGTGCTTCTGGTGGCTTCTTATTGATTCCAAAGCCCTTTGGCATGAAAGCCTTCAGTCCATTGCCGCAGGGCATGTCTTCCCCGCCCCAGCAATGCCAGGCCCCTGCCCCCATGTGGCAGGACCTATAAGCCAGTTCGTCCAAGTTCATGTCTGTTTCCATCCGTCTAGGCTGTGCCCCTGCCCAGTGTCTCATCCAAACCCCGGAAGGCCTGAGCTCCCAAGGCCATCCCCACCAGCTGGCAGTCCCCCGGGGGATGCAGGGCCCTAAGGATGGGATGTACAAAAAATGAGATCACACTGCAGAAGGGTTAGGTCACGGCAACCATGACTCACGCTGAGTGGAGTTTGCAGAGAGCTTTCACATCCCATGGGCCCCGGAGGCGCGGCCAAGCTGCCGCCTCTTCGCCGTGCCACAGGTGAGGACCCGGAGCTTCAGGCAGGAGTGATGAGTCCAACGTCATAGAGCCCGTTGAGGACAAAGAGGTTCAACCGAGCCCGGTCTTCTGCACCCCCGTCTGGTGCTCATCGCCTCCTTTAGGTGCTGCCCAACTATTTGAGTGAGCAAGTGAGGGCCAAACAGCCAGGCTAGGGGTGAGCCCGGCGTGCAACAGCGGTATCTCACCCAGCCTCAGGAGATACGGGAAGACTCCTTGGATGGGGAAGAGGAGGCGTGGGGATGCCTCGACTGAGCGTTGAAGGTTTGGGAGGTGTTCCAGTCGAGGCAGAGGGAAGAGCCTGAGCCGGGGCTGAGCCAGAGGAAAGTGCAGGATGACGGGGCTCACTGTGGAAAGTGGAGGTGACCAGCAGCAAGGAAGGAGCCCGGAGCGCTTAGCGGGGACCACCCCGGCTGGGGACAGAGACTGGACCACTAGGACCTCTCAGTCGTTCCAAGTTCAACGATTGGAGGGTTTGCTGAGCCCTGTAGTCTCCTGTGCCTGACGGCCTTAGCCAAGAGACCCAGCCTGAGGCTAAGTCAGGGCCTTACTGGGATGAGTTGAAAACCTGATGAATGCTTGAGTGGGGATCCCCCGCAGGTGGGGTCTGAGGAGCCGTCGGCCCTGTCGGGTCCTTCCTAAACCGGTCTTGACAGAGACCCTGGGTGATGTGGTCATGTCCCCAGGAGGACTTGAGGGGGAGGGGCCAAGGAGAGAAATTTGCCGTGGACTTGCCTGTAGGAGTGACATGGGAGTCCAGAGGGGCCTTCCATGCCCAGTAGCTTACCGGGCCCCCCGGGCAGGGCTGGGGAAGGGCACCTAGTGCCTCAGGGTCAAACCCCTGTGTGTGTGCCTGGTATGGTGTCCGAACTCCCCAGCCCTCAGGACTTTGGCTCTGGCCGCGGCACCACAGCCCCGAGCAGAGAGTCAGAGAACCCGCTCAGCGCGGCTCCCACAGCTGGGCCTCCGGCAACGGGTTCCCAGTGGGTCCATCGTTCAGGAGCTCTTCACAAGCACTTCCAGGTAGCCGGCCAGCTCAGCGAGGGGAGGGATGCAGAAGTGATTGACCTGGGAGAGGCCGGCAGGGGTGCATGGAATTCTGAAACCAGCCGGGGACACTGAAGGTGTGGGCCTTAGAGCTGGGGTCCTGCGCTCATTTCCTCCCCGGGCACAGCGGGCTGGGTGCTAGGTGCTGCTTCGGTCTCGGCTGGATCGCGCTGTGGACAGGACTTGGCTCTTCCATGCTTCGGTTTCCTTATCTGTGCGGGAGGTGTGAGATTAGCTCCTGGGTCACAGGGTTGTCCTAAAGGTTAGTTGAAAGAAGGCAAGCAGCAGAGCCCCTGTTACTGGCTGGCAAGTGGCGTGCCCTTGACGAGAGGTCATGGAGACGTAATCCTGCTTCACGGACATCACTGCCTGGACCGTGCCCAACGAAAGCAAACAGGGACGTGGGAGACGGGGGGACATTAATGTCCTTGGAAGGCTGTTGGTGTTGGGAACATGAAGCCTGGAGCCTAGCCGTTGCCTTCGAACTTCTGAAGTGTTGCCAAGGGGACGTGGGGAGCAGCCTTGTTCTCTGTTGTTCCAGAAGGCAGAATTGTGGCCGGTGAGGGGAACCTAAAGGAAGCCAGATTCTACTTCTCGTGAGGAAGAAAGGGAACAAGTTCCCCATCTCCAGAGGAGTTCAAGCAGAAGTCAGGTGACATTTTGGCAAGACTAGAAGAGGGGATGCAAGCCCAGGACTAGTAAATATTTAGGATTCGACTTAAGAAATCTAATTCTGGGGCACCTGGGTGGCTCAGTGGGTTAAGCGTCTGCCTTCGGCTCAGGTCATGATCTTGGGGTCCTGGGATTGAATCCTGCATCAGGCTCCTTGCTCAGTGTGGAGCCTGCTTCTGCCTCTGCCTCTTCTTGCTATATTCTGCCTGCTTGTGCTCTCTCTCTCTGTCAAATAAATGAGTAAAATTTAAAAAAAGAAAAAAGAAATCTAATTCCAATTATTATAATATTTAAGGCAAAATTTCAGAACTTGGGAAAATATAAAGAAGTTTAAAAATCACCATTAAGACATAGCCTCTGGGTACATTTCCGCGTCCTTCTTTTTTTCATATATATATATATAATATACATGAGGGTGACTATTTTTACACGATTGGGACTATATTTTAAAGAGGTTATATTCTAGTTAATATTTTGCTGGGGGCATTCCTGTTACATAGTCCGTGGAAACACGGTTTTTAATAGCAATCTAATATTCTGTGGATGCTCCATGGCTTATGTTACCAGTTGGGACACTTGGTTGTTTGCATTCCCCACTCCTACCCTCCTCATTCTTCATGAGCATCCTCGCATTGTCATCCTAATGGGTGGGGGAGGGGTGGCCCTGAGCTCAGAGGGGGTGGGGGGCTAAGGGAAGGCCTCCTGAGCAAACCGGCCTCTTGGCTGGGCTTTGAAGGTTGGCGGGGTGGGGCTAGGCAGTTGTGTGGGGTTGAGTGGGATAGACGAAAGTCCGGGCTCACGAGACCTGGTAGGTAGGAACAGGGCAAATCTGACCTTTCAGCTTGGATTGGCGAGGGTGGGGCAGGTGAAGAACTTGAGAGGAGGCTAACTTTCCTGGGCCCTGAGCCCTGTGCCCCAAGCATCATGGAGATGGTGTGTACGTAGCTTCTGAGCTGGTGATTTTTGCTTTCCCCCAGATAAGTGTCCAACCCATAAAATCATCCCAGCTAACACCAATATCGGCTTCCATCTGTATGCACTCTGAAAATCTTGTAAGGTTGAAAGCCAGATTTCTATTCTATAAAAGGACCTCTGTACTGAGTGACCTAAGACCATTAGAAAACTTTCTGATCATCCTTGCCTTAGAGACACACTCTTTGGCAACACATTTTCTGCACATGTATGTGGTTTTAATTCTGTTCTTTTCCTTTGTAGCTGAATTCCTAGGCGGCTAGCATAGGTCCCCCAAGGGTAGGATATGCCCCCTGCCACCTAAAGACTCCCGGCTTTGCCTCAATTGGGTGTTGAGTTTGGGGCCCATGCTTCATGTCTTTTTTTGTTGTAAAGAGGGCAGAAAAGATAAAACTTTCCATTAGTTGCCCAGAAGCAGGCTACCATGTAAGTCAAGTTGGTGATGGTCCTGGGGCGGGGGAGGGCACTGCCCCCTGACCCCTTAGCGTTCACAGATCAGCTAGTAAACAACAGCCTCAAATCTGCCTGGAAAGGGGGTTCTCAAAGGTCTTGGTATAACATTCATGAACATTCATGTTCAAAAAAGAAACTTGAAAAATGTAGGGACACCCCCCTCCAGTAAAAGGAAGAGCCTGATGGTGGGCCCGAGTTCCGGCTCTGATATCTTGGGGGCACCTGGGTTCCCATCTTTGCCCCCTCCCGCCTCCGCGCCCTCAGAACCCTGTGAGCCCTGCTGGACGACCAGGGAGGGCAGGACCCATAGGTGGGGGAGGAGGAGCTCCTGGGAGCCCGCCGTGGGCAGATAGTGGGAACAAGGGAGAAAAAACCCCATCCATCTTTAGCATGTGTAGATCTAAATCTGTCCATTACCTGAAGACAAGTCATCCTGCTTCTCTTGCCAGGTGAATTTTAATCCGTAGGAATCGTTTATCTTGTCACTTTATTTTCAAACCTGAATCTTCCAGAACATCTAGGCCAAATGCCTTACAATACATAAAACATCCATTCCACGCCCATGCTTTCCCCCAGATAAGTGATGTACAGCCTGACCTACTCCACTTCTCCCTCTCCCCCAGTGGTGGGGTTCTTTCACTGAGTATGCGAGGAACCTCGTAGACCTCCTTACCACTTCTCCACGGCCCCCCACAACCCTACCCGCTGCCCACTCCTTAAGGATGTAGCCTTGACATTCGATTAGGAAAGCTATCTGTACTGGGGTGGGTAGTACGTACACCCCCTCCACAACTCAGGTACACCAAGAACCTAGAATGTGACCTTATTTGAAATTGGTTCTTTGGAGATGGAATCCAGTTAGGTTGAGGTCCTACTGGATTAGAGTGGGCCTTAATCCAATGACTGTTGTCCTCATAAGAACAGGACAATTTGGACAGGGCGAAGGCCATGTGATAACAGAAGCAGAGCCCGGAGGGCTGCAGACACGCAAGCCGAGAAACACCAAGGATTTGTGGCGCCCACCAGAAGCTGGGAGAGAGGGATCGAATGGATTCTCCCTCAGAACCTCCAGAAGGAACCAACTCTCCCAACACCTTGATGTTGGACTTCTAGCCTCCAGAACTGTAAGAGAATCCATTTCTGGTTTAGGGCTCCAACTCTGGGGTAATTGGTTTCAGCAGCCCCGGGAAACTTGTATATCTTCAGGTTAATGACTCCCACCCCCTGCTCTCACCCTCCACCATCGGTCAAGGTGGGCAGCAAGAACCCAAGGCCTCCCGTTTGGACCCATGGCTCCCCCAGAAGAGCAGGGAGCGTGGCAAGCAAGGAGGTGCTTGGACAAGGCCCAGAGGCTTTTTCGGCCACCAGCCTCGGCTCCCGTGGGAGAAAGCGCCGCCCCGGGAGCCAGCCGTACTCTGACTCCAGCCTCTTCCACTAACTGGCTGGGGACCTGAGCTGGGAGCTTCTCTCCCTGGGCCTTGACGTCCGCATCTGTAAAATGACTGCCTTGGCTGCTTTTAAGTTTCAAGAGAGGTATTTCTTCTTGTTGTTGTTAATCTCTTTGCACACAAGTAAAACTTGAATACATCACCGTTTAAAAAATCCTAAGAATTCAGGTAACACTAAAGCTCCCCCCTCCTCGGCCACAACAGTCTTTGTCCTTTCTCTAGAAATGACAGTTGCCGTCCATCTGTGCTTTTCTAGGGGCTTTTTCGCTGTTCATTTGTGTGCATTGATGTACCCAGAAAAAAGGCTTATTTTGCATATTCACATTCTACTAAATGCCTTTCCAACTTTGTATGTAAAATGTACTCCATTGCTGAGACTTACGCGTGACCTTGCGTAGTGTCACATACCTTCGTGTGGTGAGCCTGCGCCCATGACAGAAAGCGGCTGGCTTCCGGTGTGTCCCTGAGCACCCTGGGGAGGCGCCGCTGTCCCGGCTAATGGGTGTCTCTCTGCTAGCAGTGCGGTTGTGAGGGAGGGGGCGGGGGCGCGCTGCCTGTAACCTGGGCGGGGGGGGGGCTGCTGTCTCCCTGTCACCCTCTGCTCCAGGTGATTACTGCCCCCTCAGGGACCGCTCGAGAACAAGGGGTGGTGGGAAGGGCTCAGGACACCTACCCGGGTCCTCCTGAGCAAGGGTGCCTCTTTTCTTGTCCTCTGGGGAAGCCCTCTTCATGCAGGGGTTGACAGCCGAGTGTCAGATCGTCTGCCCTGCTGTGCCCCGAGCAAACAAGCCTGACAGGATTGCTACAGGACGCGGTGGCAGGGTGACCTCACTGTGCCCCTTCTCCTACATCCGAAGCGTGTCAACACTAGAAGGACTCTGATGTATCTCATTGCTCAACTCCAGGCCATAGAGAAGAGGAAACAGTAGCCCAGAGAGGGTCGGGTATTTTCCCAAGGTCACACAGCAAGTGGCAAGCCTGGATTTTGACTCTAGACCCCCACGTGGGAGTTTGCCATTGGGTTGGAGAGACCGGTGGACATCTGGCGTGTTATCTCAGTCCTCAGCGTGTCTCTTCCTCTGCCTCTGCCGCTGACATCATTTTCTGTCCCACTCCTTCAGGGTCTCAGGCTGACCCAAATGCCAGACTTGGTGCTGAGGGCTCAGGGCCTCCCCCGCGGTCCGCGGTGGCCTCGCCGGGTAGCTGCTGAAGAGGGAAGTGGTCTGTCCCCCTCTGAGATCTCACTCCTCAGTCGATGAGATAGAAGCACTAGAGACCACATCCGGCCCTGACTGGGGAGTGCTGGGGGCATCACAGGTGTTCCAAGAATGGGCGGTGCCCCCCAGAGGATGGGCGGTGCCCCCCAGAGGATGGGCGGTGCTCCCCAGAGAATGGGCGATGCCCCCAGAGAATGGGCGGTGCCCCCCAGCGCAGCCGGGTGGTTCAGGCTGGCCCTCCAACCATTAGACCACCCTGATCTCATAGCCACGCTGGTCTGTCCCTGGGCGGACAGTGGGCGATGCCAACGCCACACGCTGAAACATGAATGAGATGAACTAAATCTTCAGTGTCCCCGGCAAGGTGAAAATGAAATCAAATTCAGGCATTACTTGGGCAAAATGCTTCTATCCGTCCATCTTAGAGATGGGGAAGCTGAGGCCTGTGTTTATGGTGATCTTCCAACGGGGCCTCTGTGATTTGGGCGTGAACGCTCATATTTCTCAACAGCCCTGAACATTTAGGCCCTGCCTTTCCTCCCCTTCTGGAGGGGGCCCTCTGGGCCTCCACACCGCCCCTCCCCTCCTTCCTGCCTCTGCCCTCAGCCAATAGGCTCTGTCCGGGGTTGTTAAGATTCTGAAACTACTGGTGCCGCCGGCCCCACCCGCGCTGAGTCCCCACCGGAAAGGCAGCTCTGATACTGCAGAGGGGTGTGACCTGAGTCCCTCCGAGGCCCCGAATCTGGTCTGTCCCCTCAACTTTGGCTACTTCTGGTCTGTCCCCTCAACTTTGGCTACTTCTGGTCTGTCCCCTCAACTTTGGCTACAGGGATCAATCTGGTGTATGCATAAAGGAAGTGGAAGGGCCTCCTGGCTCCACCTTGAATCTGGATTCTCATTAGGGCTCTGCTCCCCTGCTTTGTGACCTCTGACAAGCGTTGTCCATCCCACCTCGGGGCCTCAGTTTCTCCATCTGGAAATAGGAGGCAGGGATTGAAATAAACTGTCTTCAGGGGTCCTTCCAACCCTGGCTGCTGGCTCCCAGGAAGCATTCCTCAGCCAGAATGGGTGCGATAGAACTCTGTGGCCAAGGGAAATCAGGGGACAGGAAAGGAGCTAGTGACTTATTATTATTATTATTATTATTTAGGATTTTATTTATTATTTGAGAGAGAGAGAGATTGAGAGAATGACTAGGAGGTGGGGCAGAGGGAGAAGTAGACTCCCTGCGAAGCAGGGAGCCTGACATGGGGCTCGATCCCAGCACCCTGGGATCATGACCTGAGCCGAAGGCAGATGCTTAACCAACTGAGCCACCCAGGCACCCAGGAGCTAGGTAACTCTTAAGGGTCCTTTGATTACTAAATTCTCTAAGTGAAGCAGAAATAACGAGGACATAAATGATACCACTCAATCAGAAATACACAAGCCCGAAGGCCCATGGAAAGCACAGAGTGATGGTCCCTACAGCGAGGTGAGACCAAGTGTGGTCAGGAAAGCCTGGGCTGTCCTCAGGGCTGCTCTTGGTTCCCATCCTAGCAGGGGCCCCAACATAAGGAAAAGCTGGGCAGCTTCCGTCTGTGCTGCTTCTGCCTTACTCTCCCTTGCCTGGTGCGGCTCACAGTTTGAGGGAAATTGAGGCGTCTACCCCAAAGGCTTTAGTACAGGACTATGGAAATTCACCCCAAAGTACTACAACTTGGAGAATACTCAACAGAGCCCTTCAAGGCTGTGTTCATGTTGGTGGCTTTCACACACCACCTGCATTTTAGGCTTATGAGAGGGCTTAACTTGCTGAACATCAAGGATACTTTATAGAATTATAGTTGGAGTTGAAGGTCCTCTGTGATCACTCCATCCGACCTGCGAAATGAAGTTTGCCTTTTCTTGCATGCTACCAGTGACGGAGAACTCACTATCACCACCAAACCCCCACCTCTAGTAAGGCAGCTTATCTCAGTCTGGGACAGTTCTAAAATTCTTCTTCATGTTGAACTGAAACTTCTTAAAACTTCTAGTCCTTAACCACAAGCCCGCCCTCCAAGGCTGCAGACCACACACGAGCAGCTTCTACCTCACGACTGTCCTGAGGAGATTTGAAGGCAGTGACCGGGTTTTCTCGCCTGTTCTTGAGGCTGACCAACTGTCGTTAACAGTACTGCCTATAATTTGGTTTGGGGCCTCCTTCCACGTGTTGTCAGCTCCGTTTGGATGCATTCCAGTTTGTCAGTTTACCCTTTAGAATGCAAGCATATCCTCGGGGGTCTCAGTGGACCCCCGATGTGAGCTCGTCTGGCTTCTCCACAGCTCTGGCCACCGCCCTCCTGCTCTACCCGGACTCCGCACCCGTATCTGGCAGCCGCATCCTGCCGCACACCAGGTTCGTTTCAGGTTGAACCCAAAGCAGGGCTCTGGCCTGCTTGACGACAAGGAGCCGGGCCCCAGAACTGTGTGTGTGTTACCGAGGTACAAGGGCGCCGTTTCCAGCCTCCGTAGTGGAAGGGCTGTGCCGGAGTTTGGAAGAACGAACAGAACACCTCTTCGGACCCCAACGTGTGGCAGATAGGGAAACAGGTCCAGCGCAGGCAAGGGACTTGCCTAAAGTCTCGCAGGAAAGCTGGAATCCGGGTCTCCTGCTGTCTCCCCCAATCCTGGGTTCTCCCTACGTCCTGTGCTGCCAGCTGCCCCCCTCGCTCTCTTCTCCCAGTTTCTGTTGACTTGGGAAACCCCACTGACCCTGCTATCCCTCTTCCAGAGCTCAGTCCGGATGCCCCACCCGAGCCCTGGGCCTCCCCGCTCTGCTTTTGGAAGGGGAAATTCTTGTGTCCCCCTCCCAGCTCCCATCCTCTCCCACCGCATGGTGAACTCTGCTCCGTGGCCTCTGAGGAGGGAGCTGCCCGAGCCCCAGCCTGGGGATTTTCCATGTGCTAATTGCTTATCAATTCCTGCTCAGCTCTGGGCTCCATGTCCTCAGGCTCCTGTGAGCATCAGAGCCACCCACATAGATTGGCAGATTGGAGCTTCCTGGCACACCCACCGCCCTCGGATCCTGTGGGTCTAGAACTGGGCCTGGGGGCTGTGTTAGGCAAACATTCCAGGTGGTTCTAATACAGGAGATCCAGAGACCACATTCCTAGAAAGTGTTCTGGGCATCATAACACATGCTGGGACAAATCCAAAGCGGGTTTCAAACATGGTCCCTGTCCCCAAGAAGCCTCTTGGCCTCGCTGGAGAAACACAGGGAACCAGGTAGGTCCCGGCATGGGTGTCCGAGCAGGCACCCAGGCACAGCTGCCAGGGATCCTAGCGCTGGGGAGAGATGGAGGGGAAATGTGACGGGAGGTCTGCCTGGAAGCCTGAGGAACCGTGGAGAGTGCGTCCTGCTGGGATGAGCGCCCGGGATGGTCTCGAACACAGGGATGCGCCCACTGGGGCCAGGAGTACAACAGGCTTGTTTGGTTCGGGTCTAGCAAATTTGCCAATTATTTTTTTAAGAAATGATACTAGTCCCTGTTGGCAGGGTCGCCATGAAATTGGCCTTCTCGTGCGCCAACAGTGGGTGCGTTCACGGGTAGAATCTTTCTGGAGGGTAGAGCCGGTGGTTTCCGATGAGTAAAAAATCTTATAAATCAGCAAGTGATTAGTGAAAGCATAATTTGGAAATTAAGAAATGGAAATAAATGAAGTATTCATGCAGATTATTAAACGATTGAGTTCATCCACAAGGATGTAATATTTGAGTCATTCAAATTAATATATCTACAGAATACTTAATGCCGGATAGTAAATGCTCATGATGTATTTGAAAAAGTAAAACATAAGGAAGTATATGTAATGTTCCAATAATGAATAAATAGATCTATTATTACTACTACTATAATTGGAGGAAGATGTTTACAAATATTTATTAAAGAAATAGGGAGGAAGAAGAGGATGTTCGCCTGAGGACAGACGGTGATGAGTCTTTTTTTTTTTTTTTAAGTCATATAAATAGAAAGAAGGAGAGTGAGCACAAGCGGGGGGAGCGGCAGGCAGAGGGAGAGGGAGAAGCAGACTCCCTGCTGAGCAAGGAGCCTGATGCGGAACTCGATCCCAGGACCCTGGGATCAGGGCCTGACTGAGCCACCCAGGCATCCCTCAAATCTGGGGTTCTTAACCACACTGCTCCAGTCTCTACTGTGCTGAGACCTGATTCTGAAGTTGAGTTTGCCATCAAGGCACAGTGTGACTGTGTCTTACCTCCCTGGGCTTCCTCACTGTGATAACCTTGCCTGTGAGTGCTCCTGGGAGGAGCCGAGATCAGAGGCTCAGAGTTGGAACACCACGGGGATCCACTAAGACCTTCTTGACTCTACACCAGACAAAGGAGGGAGCAGGAACCCAGAGGAGGGAAGAGATGTGTCCAGGTTTGTAGAAGAGCTGGGACTGGAATCCAGGAATTCTCAGTCCCATGAAAACATCCCCACGTTAGCGTTACCAGTGGTGGCAATGGGATGAGACAGCCATTGGTCTCCCTCCTTCCTACAGCCCGCGGTAGTGAGGCTGTCTCCTGTCACTTCCCCAGATTCTTGCTTTGACAGCTTCCCTGACTTGTGCCTGGGCCGGGCATCCCCTCTCCCCTGGGCAGGGAGAGCCTTGTCTTCAAGTTTTCACCAGGTAGAAGGAGACCTCAGTTGTCAGGCATGCTGGGCCCCTGAGGGCAGGGAGTGGACAGTGGGGGTTCTGGGGGGCCAGGGGAGGGGGAGAGGCGCCGTGTCTTGTTCCATTTGCCAGGGCCTACCCAGACACCTCATTTTTTTTTTCATTTTTTTAAAAGCATCTTTTTTTTTTTTTTAAAGATTTTATTTATTTATTTGACAGAGAGAGAGATCACAAGTAGGCAGAGAGGCAGGCAGAGAGAGAGGGGGAAGCAGGTGCCCCGCTGAGCAGAGAGCCTGATGTGGGGCTTGATCCCAGGACCCTGAGATCATGACCTGAGCCGAAGGCAGAGGCTTTAACCCACTGAGCCACCCAGGCGCCCCTAAAAGCATCTTTTTTTTAAAGGAATAGTTGACATGTAAACATTATATTAGTTTCAGGTGTACAAACACGATTCAGTGTTTGCATATATTGTGAAATGACCACCACAGTAAGTCTAGTTAACATCCAAGAACATCTTGGGGCGCCTGGGTGGCTCAGGTGGTTGAGCGTCTGCCTTCGGCTCAGGTCATGGTCCCAGGGTCTTGGGATCGAGCCCCGCGTTGGGCTCCCTGCTTGGTGGGGAGTCACTTCTCCCTCTGCCTCTTTCCTCTGTTTATGCTCTCTCAAATAAATAAATAAAATCTTTAAAAAGACAAAAAGTGATGTTACCAAAAAAAGAAGACATCTAAGAACATCTTAAAAAGTTACAGAATGGCTTAATTTATATTTTCTACCCCAGTTTCTGGTCCAGTGGCTAATGCCAGGTCTTGGCTGGCTTTCCACCTGGGGTAAAATGAGAAAATTAAAGGTGTAAATGTGTGTATAACACTGAGTAAGGATGTCAGTTCCCCTTTCCTGGAAGAAGTGTCTTGAGCTTTCCTTACTATATTTTGGAAGGTTATAATGTCCTCTACTTTATGAAATGATAGTGTTAGTCTGCAGATAATGTTTTTCAGCATCCTTGGTTGTCAACCCATGTCAACTATAATAATATTAAAAAATATTATTTATGAAACTGGAAAATCTGGGAGCCACTGACTCTGCTTCGGGATTCAACCCTTTGGCATCTGTTCCCTACTTTGACTGGATTCAACCAATACTGGCCTGGGTTGGTGAAAATGCCCATAAGTATGACTCAAATCCTTGACTCTGCTGTTATGCACTAATCTACCTTGATTGAGTCCTAACCTCCCTCAGCCTCGGCCTCCTCTTCAGTAAATTGGGGATATTCATATTTCCCAGGATCAATCTGAAAACTAGCTAAGGTAGTGTAGATAAGACATCACAGTGCCCAGTACATCATGAGTACAGTGTCTTACCCCCAACTGTCAAGGTAAATACCACTGCCTCCTTATTGTTGGCAACACCACTCTAACAAAGAATAAGCATGGTAAAACCATGGCTTCGACTTCTCCTTCTCCTCCTCCTTCTCCTCTTCCTTTTCCTCTTCCTCCTTCTCCTCCTCCTTCTCCTTCTCCTCCTCTTCCTTCTGATCTTTCTTTCCTCCTCCTCCTCCTCCTCCTCCTCCTTCTTCTTCTTCTTCTTCTCCTTCTCCTTCTCCTTCTCCTCCTCCTTCGTCTTCGTCTTCATCTTCGTCTTCTCCTCCTCCTCCTCCTCCTCCTCCTTGTTCCTCTTCTTCAAGAATTTATTTACTTATTTGAGAGTGATGGAGAGTGCAAGCAGGGGGAAGAGCAGAAGGGGAGGGAGAGGGGCAAGCATGAGCTGAGCTGAGCATGGAGTGACATGAGGCTCAATTCCAGGACTCTGAGATCATGACCTGAGCCTAAACCAAGAGTTGGACGCTTAACTGACTGGGCCACCCAGGTGCCCGCCCCCCCCATGGCTTGGACTTCTGATGCTTTGCCCCGAATACAGGGAACTTGGAAAGAAGTTGTGGTAACCATAGGTCCTGAGAGGAGAGGGTAACTGTCTCTGAACTAGAGGTTGGGAAGTTTCAGCTGTAACTGGGATGAGGGTAATAGCAAAAGGTCTGGCCAAGAGCTGAAAGAAGGAAGAGGTGGGGAGGGCTTCATGGATGATGGCACAAACCACAAGAATCTAAGGAGAGGTCAACCAGCATCAAACTCCCCACTGAGGGTTTACCTGGCGATGATGAGAAATCCTACTCGGAGAACCCCTTCCCCAGAGAGGGAGTGCTGCCTTTGGCTAGTGAGGGAGGCAGCCTAAGTAACTGGATCCAAGGCAAGTTCTGGCATAGCTGGACGTCAGTCCTGTCTTGCCTTTGGAAGGATCCTATTACAACATTCATCCTCACATTGACCTCCTAGCCTCTACCTTCACCTCATTATTGTCTCATTTTTTCCAGAGGCGCCAAAAACCAGATCAGCCACCCAGACCAGAGACACAGGAACTAGGTCCCCTCAATGGGGATGCAGGTGAGTAGCTAGACCTATAAATGCCCTCCCTACCCTCCTTGAGGTTTCCTACTTTATAATCAACAAAGCTGATATAGCTATTTAATTATCTCATGAGACCTTAGGTAGGTTACATTAATAGCAGTATCATGTCTAAAATCAAGGAGGTGATACTCCTGACCTGTACTTCCCTGTTCCTGGCTACTGATACCACACCTGGAGTGCTGAGTTTATTTCTGGAAAGTACCTTTTCAGGAGAATCCAGAAAAATTGGAGGGAGTACAGTGGAGACAGATCAGGCTGGTGAGGAATCTGGAACCCAGTCCTGTAAGGAGGAGTTAAAGGAGGAAAGGATGTTCTACCTGGAAAGGAGATGTTGCAATAAAACACAACAGTTCTCTCCAAGTGTCTGCAGTGCCCTCAGAGAGAAGAAAGATAAGCCTTGTTCAGTGCGACCCAGAGGTCAGTACAAGGGCCTCAAGGTGGCAGAAACAGGCAGGCAGAATTCAGTTCAATCTCAAAGGATGTTTTGTGTGATTGTTGGTTTAAAACCACCAGAGCTACCTAGTAATGAAATGAGCTCTCCATCTCTGAAAGGGGTCAGTTACAGACTGGAGACTGGCGGGGTCTTTGCAGACGTTTAAGTACCAGATAAGCAACTGGATCCGAATTCAGAGGCTCTGTAACCTGCATGCACACAAGCATTACCTGGGGGAACTTGAAAGATACGCATTCTGGGGCCCCACCGCAGACCAGCTCAACAGGAGTGTCTGGGAGTGGGGCTGAAGACTGTCTCGGTGGTGATGGTCTTTGTTCTAAGCTTCTCCCTGGCCGGGGCTAGTCTGGGTACTGGTCTTGTGGACCAACGTTTGGGACCCTGAGCCTGATGGTTTGTGAGAGTCTGGGGTTCTCTGAAATTGACCACAGCCGTCCCCCAGGACCCAGGGCACTGACTCACTCCCCCCAACCCTCATCCTGAGAGGCAGCCCAGGGCTGGCTTCCAGGCCAGCAGCCCCACTCCTCACCTTTCTCCTCGTGCCCTTTGCCAACCCTGTCTATGGTGTAAAAATAATACAACCATTAATAATAATGCCAAACTACACCAGTGATGCCAACCCCTCTAATGGTTGTCAGGAACAATGATGACCCTCCAGAGAGCATTCAGTAAACAATACAGCACATTCATCGAGCTATCTCTAAACGCCTGGCACGAGGCTTACTGCTTTGTGTGCGTCAGCAGGCAGGGTAAGGCGGCCGTCAGGAGGTCCTGCCGTGGGATCAGACTGTGCAGGTTCCTAGCCCGGGCCCCGACCGTGAACTGTGTGATCCTGGGCCAGTTGCATAACTTCTCTGCCCCTCAGTTTCCTCATCTGTGAAATGGGTTGTTGTGAGGACTGCGTATTCCCCGGGAGGCCCCTGGAACAGGGCTGCCATGTTCCTGGGCATGGTAAGCTCTCAGTATTCCTTACCTTGCTGGTGTTATTTCTGTTGCCATTGTTTCCTGATTTGATCATCTCCGTAGTCCTGTGAGCTAGGTATTATTATTATCCCGACTTCCCATATTGGGTAACTGAGGCACAGAGAGGGCGGGTCGTGCCTTAGGACACACCCAGAGCCTGTTGGACTCAGAGTGGCATTGGCAGGGCCCATTTCTGGTTTCCATAAGCAAGGGCTAGACTTCCTGTTTGCGTCTGCTTGCCACTCACAGCAGCCGCTCTGCCTCCATATTGGGGGGTGGGGGAAGATGCTAAAGGTCAGGGGTCACACACCCGGACACTCACAGGCCCCAGCAGGTAAAGCTGGTAGTGAAGCGGCCCCTTCAATGCTCCCTCAGGAGAGACAGGCGAGGTCTGTGGCAAACGGCAGAGCCCCGTCCTGGACGAAGCAGGAGACAGCTGTGCCTCGGCCTCGACTCCTGGTTGGCACGAAGGTACACACTGCCAGGCCTTTGGCTTCTTCAAGAAAACTTTGAAATCTGTGCATGAAGTAAAAGTTGCCCAGTTATTAAGTCTTGGCAACTTTTTTTTTTTACTTTTTTTTTAAGATTTTATTTATTTATTTGAGAGAGAGAGTGGGGGCATAAGTGTTGGGGGTCAGGGAGAAGGAGAAGCAGACTCCCCACTGAGCAGGGAGCCCGACGCAGGACTCGATCCCAGACCCCGGGATCATGACCTGAGCCGAAGGCAGACGCTTAACGACTGAGCCACCCAGGCACCCTGCTTTTTTTTTTTACTTTAGATATTAGTGCAAGCAAGTCACATTGTTATGGGCTGAGTCCATCCTGTGAGTTACCAGCCCTGCTGAAGATCACAGGGGGCCGAGTGAGACCACGGGGCCCCGCACTGAGGAGGGTCTCCAAAGCCAGAGAGATGTGAGCGGCTGCCGCTGGAGGTTGATCTCCCAACTGACACCATTCTTGAGGTGGAGCCTGGAGTTCCCACCCCTTCGCCCTGGCTTCCCACACCTCTCTGCCAGGCTGTGGCCTCAGCTCGGCTCTGTGTGAATGTTTTGCTTCCTCACCTGTAGCCACAGCCGTCCAGCTCTGCACATCTGAGGAGGCTGAGGAGTACCAGAAGGAGGTAACCAGAATTCTCCAGCAACACGAAGAGGACAGGAAGCAATGGGCGCAACAGGTGAGACCTGGCGACACACAGCCCTTCTCTCTTCCTCTCGCTCAGTCAACCTTGCTCAATGCCAGATTGAGGACCACCTTTGGATTTTGGTGTTCTAAGTATCTCTTACCCCTTTACCAAGAAGGAAGTGCTTTATCTTTTGGATAAATATTTGTAATTGCTTGCATATAATTCATTATATTCATTGTATGCAGCGAAAGATCGGGAAACACTAACACAGTAGAAAGCCTTCCTGCCTGGAGCAGGCATCAAGATTAGAAGACTCCTACATCCCTCCCACCTAGACAATTCTCTGGGAGCCCCCTTCTAAGATCTAAAGAAGGCAGAGTCAGCACACCTACCTGCTGTGTCTTGATGGTCTTGTGCCCACTCTGAGCTCAGGTCGTTCCCATTACTCGGACGATGAGGTGCGACTCTGATCACCAACCTCTACAAAGCGCCAGGGGTTGGTGTGTGAGTAAGTGGCGCTGCCTTGAACCTGCTCAGTCTCATGCTGGGGGCCACCTCCCGCCTCCAGGTGGAGAAGGACAGGGAGCTAGAGCTTCGAGAGAAACTGGATGAACAGAGAAGAGTCCTGGAGGGAAAGCATGAGGAGACCCTTCAAGGTAAGGATGGAGATGCTTCGCTAGCAAGGGTGTGGAAGGCCCGTTCTTTTGTCCCCACCTCCTGAGTTCACAGGGGGAGTCCCGCTGGCTTCTGCCTCCTGCCTCTGGCCCCTCCCCTGCCTCTGGCTACCCCCTCGTGCCTCCGGTCCACAAAGAGTTCGCTGTTTCAGAGCAGGAGTCTTCAGGGTCCTGGGACTTGTCCTTTTGGACATGACTTTAAAACTGACACCATGCTTCGTCTAACCTTAGCTGAGAGGTTTTTTTCCCTTTCCATTTTAAAAGCAATTCATATTCCTTAAAGGAAATTTGAAAAATCTAGACAAATAGAATTTTTTTAAAAATATTATTTATTTATTTGACAGAGAGAGAGAGAGAGAGAGTGATCACAAGTAGGCAGAGAGGCAGGCAGAGAGAGAGGGGGAAGCAGGCTCCCCGCTGAGCAGAGAGCCAGATGCGGGGCTCTATCCGAGGACCCTGAGATCATGACCTGAGCCAAAGGCAGAGGCTTTAACCCCCTGAGCCACTCAGGCGCCCCAGTACTTATTATTTTCTTATTGAGAAAATTATAATTGTGTGTAATTCCACCCAGAACTAGTCCCTGTTACCCCTTTGATGTAGATCCCTTTCATTCTGGTCTGCGTGTGTGTGTGTGTGTGTGTGTCTACCTGGGATATTCATCTATACACATACACACACCGACTTTGGCAGGGGGAGGAGATAAATTGTTCTCTCTTTGAATTCTATTAACATCTTGTCATTAGACTTCTATAACCTAAGTTTTAGTAATTACACAACATTCCAATATCAGCCCTTTTTCATTTAACCGAGCCCCGTTGGTTAGGCATTTAGGTAATTTCAAACTTCTGCCATTGTTTATAATAGCAATGATACTTACACAGTGAACACTGTTTTGTAAAATCTTGGCCACATTCATGATTTTATCTTTAGAATAACCTTCTAGTAGAGTTGGTGTGACAAAGTTTATGTTTGTTTGTTGTTTTTTTTTTTTTGATAAAATACACGTAAGACAGTTACCATTAGTGACATTTCGTGCATCCAGAGTGCCCGGCCAGCGTCTCCCCATCCCGTTCCAGTACACGCTTGTCACCCTGAGAGTGAGCCCCGTCCCCACCACGCAGTCACTCCCTGCCCCTCCCCAGCCTCCTAGCCCCTGGCAGCCACCGATCCACTCTCTGGCCATGCTTTCATCTGTTCCGGACACTCACTAAGTGGAATCTTGCCGTCTGTGACACCCTACATCCGGCTGCTTCACCCAGCACGATGTTTGCTGGCTGTATCCCTGCGGCACCATACATTTGCACTATTTCTTTTTTTCCCCTCCCATTTTAAAAGCTACTCCATTCCTTTTTGTGGCTGAGTCGTAGCCCATTCTCATGGGCACGGACACGCCACACTTCGTAAGTCATTCATTAGTTGGTGAACACCTGGGCTGCCTCCAGCCTTTGGCGACCGAGAATAGTGCCGCTAGTACGAGCATCTGCTTGCACACCCACTTCCGCTTCCCCCGGGTGTACACCCAGCGGTAGATTTGCGGGGTCATTCAGCAAATTTGTGCTCAACTTTGTGAGAGACAGCCAAATGGTCTGCGACAGCAGCTGCGCCACTCTGCGTCCCCACCAGCGACACCCAAGGGTTCCAATTGCCTCCCATCCTCGCCAGCCCTTGTCATTTTCCATTGTTGTTGTTATTGTTGATATTGTTGCCATCCTAGTGAAGTTGGAGTGGTATCTCATGGTGGTTTGGATTTGCATTTCCCTAATGGCTACTTGTGCTGAGCATCTTTTCATGTGCTTTGTGGCCATCTGTATGTCTTCTTTGGAGAAGGTTAGGTACATTTTGAGTGTTATTGAAACAGACCTAGAAATATTATACTAGTGTTTCCTTTCATCATTGGTATTTGCATGATCTTTTCCAAGAACTATCTTTTAAAAATACAAGTAGTATTATTTTTTTAAGATAGATAGGTGGATTGATTGATTTGAGAAAGAGAGAGAGAGAGAGAGCACGAGCAAGGGGAGGAGCATGCGGGAGGGAGAAAGAGGGGGAAAGAATCTCAAGGAGACTCCATGTGGAGTCCCACACGGGGCTCGATCTCACAACCCTGAGATCGTGTCCTGAGCTGGAAACAAGAGTCAAGACGATCAATTCACTAAGCCACCCAGGTGCCCCCAGTTAGGATTATTTTATATATAAAATTTTAGATCCTGTTCTTTTCATTTAGCATTGTTTCCAACATGTTTCCAAATAATTATGCTGCTTGTAAATGTTGATAAAGTTAGACTACTGCATACGCGGTTTTCCTTATATCCTGTGAGTCTAGACTTCCAGATTTTAACTGCTGTAAATAACACCGCACTAAACGTCTTTTGCATAAAGATGTGCCCACATTTCACGATATGTCCTTAGATTCCCAGAAATGGAATAACTAGAACGGAGGTCTGAACAATTTTAAGATTCTTGAAACATATTGCAACATTAGCACAAAATGTTTTGGAGCAGATTTGAAGCCCTAGCCTGGGGTTTTGAAAAGCCATGTTTTAATTCTAACGTGCCGCGCAATGTTGGGCCTGTCACTCGACCTCAGCTGCATTTCTGCATCTCTAGAAGCTACCTTGAATCTCAGGTCACTTTCCATATCTCTAAAATCTACCATCCCCCTTGTCATGATGCTATTGTAGGAAAACATCTCTGTTCTCCATGCGTTGCTTTGATACCATTTCTAGCATTATAAATACATTGATAAGAAAATTTTCCTCATGTAAAAACCCCAGAGGAGAAGGGACTGCTTGTCTTGAGTTCTTCCCATCAGTTAGAATTCCTTCATAGTTCTTTCTAAATCACTTGGCTTGTATTAGGTGGCACACGAGTGTGTATTAAATGCATGAATAATAAAAACATAGTGGGAGGGAAAATATAGGATTTTATGTGTTTGGGGGACAGTACATAGATAACTGGGAGAAGCTAGTGGTGGTTTTTCACCTTTGATGACCGTTTGTTGTCCCTTTATTTTATTTTATTTTATTTTATTATTTTATTTTATTTGAAAGAGAGAGAAAGCACACGAACAGGGGAAGAGGCAGAGGGAGAGAAAGAGAGAGAATGCCAAGCCGACTCCACACTGAGCGAAGAAGGCTGACAGGGGGCTCCCTCCCACAACCAGAGATCATGATGACCTCAGGTAGCGGAAACCAAGAGTCAGACGCATAACTGACTGAGCCCCCCAGGTGCCCCTCAGGCTATCCTTCTGTCCTCCACTCCACCACTACTCCAATTCCGGACACAAACTGATTTGTTCCCCATTACTAGAGTTTTGTCCTTTCAAGGCTGTTTTATAAACAAGGTAATACCTGATTTTTGATAGTGGCCTCTTATACTCATCATGGCATCTTTTTTTTTTTTTTTTTAAGATTTTATTTATTTACTTATTTGAGAGAGACAGAGAGAGAGCATGAATGGGGGGAGGAGCAGAGGGAGAAGGAGAGGGACAAGCAGACTCCCCGCTAAGCAAGGAGCCAGACATGGGGCTCCCTCCCAGGACCCTGGGATCATGACCTGAACGGAAGTCAGATGTTTAACTAACTGACTGAGCCCCCCAGGCGCCCCTCCATCATGATGTCTTTGAGATTCGTCCAAGTTGTGTGTATGAGTAGTTCAGGTTTTTTTTTCACCTGAGTTGAATCCCATTGTTTACTCATGCACTTGTTGTAGGGCATTTAGGTTGTTTCCAGTTTGAGGCAAATGTGAATAAAGCCTCTTCTGAACATTCATGTATTCAGCAGTTTCTGCATGTTCATAAATTTCCATTTCTCTTGGGTAAATAATGCAGGAGAGGCCATATAATAAATATATGTTCAGCTTTATGGGAAACAGGAAACTGGTTTCCTAAGTGGCCGTGATGCTGCCTTCCCACAAGCCATCTAGGGCTCCAGTCTTCCTTCTCGCTAAACACCTGCCAATTTTTCTTTTAAATTTTAGCCGTTCTAACTGGTGTGTGGTGCTATCTCATCACGGATTCGATTTGCATTTCAGTAATGACTAATGACGACCATTTCTTCTTGGGCTTACTTGCTGTCTGTGTATATCATCTGGTCAAATGTCCGTTCACATCTCTTACCCATTCACTAGCTTGCTTGCTCTTACTATTGAGTTTTGAGAGATCTTTATGTATTTTGGATGCAAGTCCTTTGTATTTGCAAATATTTTCTCCTAGGCTGGAGGGTTTTTTTTTTTTTTTCTCATTCTCTTAACAATGTATACTATAAAGCAAAGCTTTTCATTTTGATAAATTCCAAATTTATTATTTTTTCTTTCATTCATTATGCTTGAGGTATCATATCTTAAAAATTCTATGCTGAACCCCAGACAACAAAGATCTTCTATATCGTCTTCCAAAATTTGTATAGTTTAAAGTTTTACACTTAGCTCTATGACCCATATGACTGCGATTTTTCTTCTTTGGACTGTTGATATTGTGAATTATATTGATTTTTAGTTTCAAATTTTGAACTAGCCTTGTATTCCTGGCATAGACCCTACTCGGTCACGTTAA
This sequence comes from Potos flavus, assembly GCA_028534135.1. Taxonomy (NCBI): domain Eukaryota; kingdom Metazoa; phylum Chordata; class Mammalia; order Carnivora; family Procyonidae; genus Potos; species Potos flavus. The sequence continues at coordinate 96,200,803 of CM052895.1, forward strand.
TGTGTTCTTTTTTTATGTATTGCTGAACTTGATTTGTTAATATTTTACTGAAGATGTTTGTGTCTGTGTTCATGAGGGCTGTTCTTCTGTACTATCTGTCTGGTTTTAGTTTCAAGGTTCGCTTGTCCCATGGAGTGAGAATGAGAACCTGTCCCTTCATCTTTCATTTCTGGAAGAGATTGTATAGAACATGTATCATTTTTAAATGTTCAGTAGAATTTGTGAATGAAACCATCTGCTCTCAAACATTTCTATTCCAGAAAGTAACTAAGTACAAATTTGAATTCTTTAGTAATTATAGGAATGCCCAGGTAATGTGTTTTACCTTGGGTGAGTTTTGGCAGTTTACGGTTTTTCAGGAATTGGTACATTTCATCTAAGTTGTCGAGTTTATATGCATAGAATTGCTCATAATAATCTCTTACTATTGTTTTAAATATCTTCTGTGTCTGTGGTGATATTCCCTCTTAATTTCTTGATATTGGTAGTTTGTGTATTCTCTTTTTTCTTTGTCAGTCTTGCTTAAGGTTTACCAACTTTATTAATCCTTCCCAAAAACCAGCTTTTGGTTTTATTGATGTTTTTCCCGATTTTTCCATTTTCATTGATTTCTGTTATGTTTATTTCCTTCTGCTTGCTCGTTTATATTCAGTTAACTCTTCTTTTTATGATTTCTTACACTCGGAGCTTAGATTACTGGTTTGAGACCTTTCTCCTTTGCTTACAGAAGCATTTAGTGCTACAAATTTCTCCCTAAGCACTGTATTTCTGCATGCCACAGATTGATGTGTTGTATTTTCATTTTTGTTCAGTTCAAAATATTTTCTAGTTTCCCTTGAGATTTCCTCTTTGTCTCAATGAACACTTATAAGTGTTTGGAGATTTATAGTTCTCTTTCTGTGACTAGTTTCCAGTTTGATTTCATTATGGTCAGAGAACAGAGTTTGTATTTTGCTCCTTTTATAATTTGTTAAGGCTTGTTTTATGACTCAGAATATGGTCTATCTTGTGAATGTTTCATGTGTACTTGAAAAAATCTGTATTCTGCTACTGCAAGTTGTAGTTTATAAATTAGTTAAATCAGGATGTTGACAGTGCCTAGTTCTTCTATATTCCTACTGATTTTATGCCTCCTTTTTCTACTGAATGCTGAAGTGTTGAAATCCCTTACTATAATTGTGTATATTTGTCTATTTCTCCTTTCAGTTCTGTTTTTGCTTCATGGATTTCAAAGCTCCTTTGTTAGGTATACAAACATTTAGGATTGTTAGGTTTTCTTAGAAAACTGACCTCTTAAAAAAATTTTTAAAAAAGAAAAAAAAAGAAAACTGACCTCTTGATCATTATGTAATGTCAGCGTCTTCAATCTCTGATATTATTCCTTATTCTTAAGTGCACTTCATCTAAAATGAACACAGCCACTACCGCTTTCCTTTGATTCATGTTGCTTTTTCTACCTTTTTACTTGTAATCTACCTGTGACGTATATTTAAAATGGGTTTCTTGTAAGTAGCACATAGTTGAGTATTTTTTTAAAGATCCAGTCTGACAATTTCTGTCTTCTCATTAGGATGTTTAGACCATTTCGTTTAGTGTTCAGGCTACTATGGTTGGACATAGGTCTGTCGTTTTTGTATTTGCTTTCTGGCTGTTCTGTTTTTTATGCCCTACTTTCCTTTCCCTGCTTTTGTTTGGAGTATTTGAACATTTTTTAGTATTCCATTTTTAACTTGTTTTTGATCTTTTTTTACTATATCTCTTTGTGTAGTTCTTTTTGTGTGTGTGTGATTGCTCTAAGAATTACAAAATACTTAAGAGTCTACTTAGGATTCACATTTTGCCACTTCCAGGGGGATGTAGAAAGCCTACCATCAAGACGCCTGGAGCCTCAGTCGGTTGGGCGTCTGCCTTAGGCTTGGGCCATGATCCTGGGTCCTGGGATCGAGTCCCACATCAGCCCCCCTACTCAGTGGGGAGTCTGCTTCTCCCTCTCCTTCTACCCCTCCCCTGTGCTTGTGCACTCATGCTGTCTCAAATAAATAAATAAAAATCTTTAAAAAAAAAAAAAAAAGAAAAAGAAGAAGAAGAAGAAAGCCTACTATCCTCTAGATTCCTATCCTCTCTCCTTTTTGTTGTACTGGTCTTAAATATTACATCCACATACAGTGAATGCCCCATCAGACAATGTTACACTGTTTATAACATTGATTTACCATCAATCATATTTGAAAGAGCACGAGGGGAGAGGAAGAAGACTAGTCTATTTAATGTCACCCAGGCATTCACCAGTTCTGTTGCTTTTCCTATACTCTTGAAGTTCTGAATTTCCCTCCGGTATCATTTGCTTTCTGAAGAATTTCTGTAAGCAGTTCTTTTAGAAGGTCTGCAGATGAGAAATTATCTTAGTGTTTCTTCATCTGAGAATGTCTTAGTTTCACCTTCTTTCCTGAGGATATTTTCGCTGGCTATAGGATTCTAGATTTACAATTCTTTTATTTTGGCAGTTTTTATTCCTTTTTATGTTCTTACTCTCTCTAGTCTCCAAGGTTTCCAATAAGAAATCTGCAGTCATTCAAACTGTTGTTTCCTCCAAGTAATGCACTGTTTTTCTCTGGGTCAGTTCCAGATTTTTTCTTTGTCATTAGTTTTCAAAAATAATGTGTCTGGGGGTGCTGGGTGAGTCAGTTGGTAGGCATCTGCCTTTGGCTCAGATCGTGATCTCAGGGTCCTGGGATCGAGCCCTGCATCAGGCTCCCTATTCAGGGGAGAGCCTGTTTCTCCCTCTGCCTGCCTCTCCCCCTGCTTATGCTCTCTCGCTCTCTCTGACAAATAAATAAATAAAATCTTTTAAAAAAAATGTGTCTGGGTGTGGATTTCTTTGGATTTCCCCTGTTTGGGATTCAGTGGGTGTCTTCAGTCTGTAGGTTTATATTTTACCGGATTTGGGAAGCATTCAACCATTCTCTCTTCAAATACAGTTTCTGTACCACATTCTTTCTCTTCTCTTTCTGAGACTTTAATGTACAAATGTTAGATGTTTTGGATTGTTTTATAGGTCTCCAAGACTTTGTTCATTTTTTCCCAGTCGTTTTTTTCTCTCAGTTGTTGAGACTGGATAATCTCTATTGATCCATATTCAAGTTCACTGGCTCTTTATCTGTGTCATCTCTATTCTGTTACTGAGCCCACCAGTGAGGTTTTTTTTTAATTTCATTTATTACATTTTTTGGTTCTAAAATTTCCTTTTGGTTCTTTTTAATAGCTTCTATATATTTGCTAAGGCTTTCTATTTTTCCATTCTTTTCAAGAGTACTCACCTTCATGAGACATTTTTATATTAGCTGTCTTTTTTTTTTTTTTAAGATTTTATTTATTTATTTGACAGAGAGAGAGACAGCAAAAGAGGGAACACAAGCTGGGGGAGTGGGAGAGGGAGAAGCAGGCTTCCCACTGAGCAGGGAGCCCGATGCAGGGCTCAATCCCAGGACCCTGAGATCATGACCTGAGCCGAAGGCAGATGCTTAACAACTGAGCCACCCAGGCACCCCTATATCAGCTGTCTTAAAGTCTCTGTTAATAATTCCAACATCTGTGGCATTTCAGTATTGGCATCTGCTGAATGTCTTTCTCAGCCAAGCTAAGATTTTCCTACTTCTTTGTATGCTGAGCAATTTTGGATTTGTATGCTAAGCCATTTGGATTTGTATGCTTAGCAATTGTATATGATATCCTGAAATATTTGAAAACATGAGATTCTGAGTCTTGTTTAAAACTCTTGGTTTCACGGTACTTCAAATTCTGGTCTTCTTGCCCAATCTCCCTGCTGCCATTTACTTTTCAGAGTCTGCAAATAGCTATTCCACCCATTCTGTCTAGGTTTCATAGCTACATTGAGTAGGACAAACTGTATGGAGCGTACATCCTCTAGCTTACCCAGAACCAGAAACTGTCTTAATAGGCAAATTAACAAATTCGGCCCATGATTGGAAAAAATGCAGCCTGTCAATTTTTATACAGCTGATCTCTTGAATTTTGGACAGCTCTGTCATATTTATATGAGTGAACGTTGTGTTCTCTCTCACTGCCCACTGAGACACAGGCCCACTGTATACCCAGGCCTTTGTTCATATGAAACCTTTTTTTTCCTGTCCTCTCTGTTCTACTTCCCATCCCGCCCATTGATTGGTCACTTCCCCGTTGTCTTCTTTCGGCTGAGACAAGGTTAGAATTTTCCACAAGGAACTCTGTAGAGGAGGTAGGATAAGAAATATAACTGTATTGATTTGTGGGAATAATAGCAAATCTGCATGGCATTGCCTGGTCTGGGAAGCCCTTGTGTGTCCTTTTCTCACGTCATCCTTGGGTCATCCCTTAGAACAACTCATTTCACAGTTGACACAGCAGAACTTTTTTTTAAGATTTTATTTATGTATTTGACAGAGAGACACAGCGAGAGAGGGAGCACAAACAGGGAGTGGGAGAGGGAGAAGCAGACTTCCCGCTGAGCAGGGAGCCCGATGCGGGGCTCGATTCCAGGACCCTGAGATCAGGACTTGAGCCCAAGGCAGACGCTTAGCAACTGAGCCACCCAGGCGCCCGCAGTAGAACGTTTTAATATCTGAAGTGATCCTCTCAAGGTTCCTCGGTTTTAGAAGAAGCAGAACGACAACGAAGTAGATTTACTGGCCCCAGGGCAAAAATGTACTTACTGCGCTTCTGTGCCCTGGTTTGAGAAATAATGATTTAATGGTTTCAAAGTTTGGGTAACCCAGCTTGCAAAACATCAGCCTTGTGCATTGTCACAGCGACCCAGACGAACAAGCTTGCTGCTGGATCTTTGGGTCTTAGCCTCAGTAAGACGTAGCTGGGTCCCCTAATCCAGTAGGGTTCACAGTTCCTCCCAAGATATCATTTGTTTCCACTTCCATGAGCTTTTATTAAATCTCTACTATATTTCTGGCAAAGCTACAAGCCCAGTAAACGAAGGATGAATAAGACCATCTCCAGCCCCCTGGCCCCTGTGGGCCCCAGCTGATCGCCCAGGGCCTCATGGGGCCTGCCAAAAGGCTTTGGGGTGAAGTGCCTGGGTGTCTGAGCTCACGGAGGTCCCCTTTCCCTACAGTCCTCCGGGCCTCACATGAGCAGGAGAAGGAAGCCCTTACCCATTCCTTCCAGGAGGCCAAGGCGACCCTGCAGGTGAGAGGGAACTCACGGCCGTCTCTGCGGGGGGAGGGGAGGACTTGCAGGAAAGCCGCCTGGCCTCTACGTAGGTGTGAGGGACAGAGGGGAGTGTCTTCTGTGTATCCAGCCCCTGGATGTGGTGGCGGAGCTATTAGCTCCAGAGGACTTGGCGTGAGATCAGGGTTGGCCTATTTCTCTGAAGACTGCGGTTGGAGGATCTTGGCGATCCCGTGGGCCAGGCACCACAGTGCGACCGGCCTGGCAGGTGAATACACGGGCAGCTGCGGAAGCACCAAGGAAGGCATCTAAGCCAATTCATCAGGTCAGGGCCTTCCCAGGGGGATGAAACCTCAGCTGGAACCTGAAGGATGGGTTAGAAGTCTTCTCATGAAGAAGGGTAAGAGGGGTGCCCCAGGTAGAAAAAAAAACAAAACCACAGTGTGCTTAAAGACATAGAGAAGAGGGGAAAATGTGATTACCTGTAGAACTGAAAAAAGTCCAAGATGCCCAGGGATGAAGAGTATGAGTAAAAGGGAACTAAGACTGGAGAGGAGGCAAAGGCCAACTGGTGGGGCCCATGCGCCATATGAAAGGCGCGCTCTATCCCGAAGGTATTGGGCAAGGTTTGGGTGCGGGAAGCTCTTGGGAGGGGAATGTAGGAGGCAAGATGCACCTGGCAGTGGGAGGACTGAGAGGGAAGACTGAGAGTGCAGAGCCCGGCTTGGGTGGGCTTTGAATGTCAGGCTAGCACCACCAGCCCTGAGCACCCGGACATTGTCCCCGAGGGCACTGGGAGTCATTAAAGGCTTTATGACCAGGGATGGGGCTGGTAGGTTTCAGGCGGCGGTTGCAGCGAATGAAGCCTGCATTGGTGGGGAGGGCAGAGTGAAGACAGATGGAAGAACCCAAACTGTCCCCTCTCTGGGATGAGCAGAAGTTCACCTGCAGCCTTTACGAACCTGCCTTTGACCATCTCCCTCCCACTCCCTTCTCCAGGAGACCGTCCACGGACTGTCCTCCCAGCTGGAGGTCTTCCAGGCCAAGATGAAGCGGGTAGAAGAGTCCATCCTGAGCCGAGACTATAAGAAGCACATCCAGGCAGGTGGCAGTTCACCTGACAGCTGTTCCTTCTCGAATCTCTGACGCTGGGAGGTCAGGGTCTGGGCAACAAGAAGGGCCAGGCCCTCTTCAAGGCCAGGGCTCACCTGACACTCTTACTTTCGCAAGGGCCTGGGAGAAACAGGGTCCCCGTGTCACTGAGGGGGAAAGTAAGGCTGAGAGAGAAGCATAGGGGATGTTCAAGTGCGTGGGCTCTGGATTCGGAAGGAACTAGGTGCAAAGAGCTAACCTAGCACTTAGCACGAGCAACTTAACCGCTCCGAACTGCAGTTCCTCATCGAGGGTGGGAATGGGGCTCGCGGCAGAGGGTATTATTAGGCTAGAAGGAAAGCGAGCATATTAAGCCCTTACTGTGAGCCAAGGGAGGGAGGTGACTGGGGAGAGGCAAACAGTGATTTGGAGGCAGAACGGGAGAGCGGCAGGTAGCCCGTGCCCCTCTCTCCCTGCCTGCTGGTCTGATGAGGTCATTCTGCATCCCTGTCTAGGATTATGGGAGCCCCAGCCAGTTCTGGGAGCAGGAGCTGGAGAGTTTACACTTCGTCATCGAGATGAAGAACGAGCGGATTCACGAGCTGGACAAGCGGCTGATCCTCATGGAAACAGTGGTCTGTGCCTGGAAGCGGCCGGGGGCGACGCAGCCTCAGGCTTGGCCTTTCTGAGCATTTTCTCTGGACAGTGTGTGGAGGGAAGGCCCCTTGAGGAGGCTCCAGCCTGGGCCACACCAGCTTGGACCTGCCACCCATGCTGGCCCTGGAGACAGCTGAGGCTGGTCTGCGGCCAGTCTGGGTCAAGCACGGGCCCCTTCTCATATGGGCCCTGCGCTTTTCTGGGCTATGCCTGCTGCTCTAACCCGGGCGACCCCAGGGCAGGTACCCCGGCTAATCGGGAGGGGCTGGCAAGTGTTACATGCCAGCCAGGGGCTGGGGAAGAAGGCAAGGCCGAACCATCAGACAGAAAGGAGGCCAGAATCGTCAAGGACAGGCCTGGGGAGTGGTGGGCATTGAGCACACTGATGGCTTTGTCTCCAGGAGAAGGGAGGCCCTGGGAGCCTAGGGCGGCATCCAGACAGAGATTATCAGAAGAAACCTCCCTGCTTGTGGGTGCCGCACAATCTGTATTCTAATCAGACCATTTCAGATGCTCCCTGGGAATTTTGTTCAACCATTTTTGTGGGATAGCATAACAGACGCATGTAATTTTATTTATGTAGATTATATCCTTCTGACTTTGGAGAACCAAAAATATCCTTTCCCTTACGCACTGATGGAGACGTTAGATGGGAGTGGCCGTATTCTTTTGCTACGTCTCACGTGGCAAAATTCAAAACTGGCAGGCCTGTGTTCACTCCTTGGGTGTGTTTTTTAAAGTAATCTTACTGCTTCCCGAAATGTAACATCGAGTCCAGAATGAGTCAGTGTTTTCAGCGGCCACAGATAAGAGGGAGGTGATGGCATACGTCGTCCCATGTGAGGTCGGTGGCTTTCTGAGCTCCTTCTGATTTGTTACAGAAAGAAAAAAATCTGATGTTGGAGGAAAAAATCTCCACCCTGCAGCAGGAGAACGAGGACCTCCATGTCCGGGCCCGCAACCAGACGGTTATGTCAAGGTAGCTGTCCCCCTGCCCGCTGTCCTCCCCTCGCCACCATTTGGTCAGCACCTCTGGTTGGGAGGGTCTCGGAGAACCCGGGAAATGGACTGACAGGCGGGCCCAGGCCTTTCTGGGGAACGCGGCTCCCTCTTGCCTTGAGAGTCAAGAATCCCAGCGGACCAGCTCTGCTCAGGAGCCTCTGTCTCAGTGTCCCCATCCTGGCTGAGTCGGCCCCACGGCAAACCCCAATACAGGAAGAGGGGACAGGAAACGTCTAGCTGGGGTGACCTAATGAATGAATGAATGAATGCTTGTACGTGAACGAAGGAACCCATTCTAAAGTCTTGGTAAATGAGAACCACGATCATGTGTCAGACATAATTCACTGCATTCTTTACATGTTATCTCATCTAAGCCTCATAATTACTCTGAGAGCTAGCCCACCTATTATCACTCCCATTTTACAGATGAGGAAACTGAAGCTTGGCAGGAGTCAAGAACTTGTTCGGGGTTACCCAGCTAAGTGGTGGGCAGATCTGAACCCAGAGCTGTCAGCCCGTGAGGGCCACGCTGCTCCATCAGGGGATCCAATGACCTCTTGCGTCCGGGGGAGGACAGGGTGGTGGGGGCCCTGATGGGGAAGGCGGCCCCTCTGAGGAAGGCCCCCTAGAGGAAGGGGCTGGTCGGTGCAGCCGCTGCCAGGCTATTCCCCTCGGGCAACGCCGGCGTCTGTCTGCACCCACAGGCAGCTCTCGGAGGACCTGCTTCTCGCCCGCGAGGCCCTGGAGAAGGAGTCCCAGTTGCGGCGACAGCTCCAGCAGGAGAAGGAGGAGCTGCTGTACCGGGTCCTCGGGACCGACGCCTCCCCTGCCTTCCCCCTGGCCTCTGTCACCCCCACCGAGGTCTCCTTCCTCGCCAGCTAGGGCCC
>CM052895.1:96210118-96240725 GCA_028534135.1 Potos flavus
AAAGCATGGTGCTACACAGCTTTTTCTTATTACAGCTGTTTTCAGGTCTTTTCACAGTGACCCCAGCCTTCCTGTGAATTTCCCCTTAGGGATCAAGGTAATCTCTTGGCCGACTTTGCTCTGGGGTGATAAGCTTCCTGGAAGGTCTGTAGTAGACTCTCATATCAAAGGAGCCTTCTGAGGATGCCTGGGTGGCTCAGTCATTAAGCATCTGCCTTCGGCTCCAGTCATGATCCCAGGGTCCTGGGATCGAGCCCTGCATCGGGCTCCCTGGGATCGAGCCCCTCATCAGGCTCCATGCTCGGTGGGAAGCCTGCTTCTCCCTCTCCCACTCCCAATGCTTGTGTTCCCTCTCTCGCTGTGTCTCTCTCTGTCAAATAAATAAATAAAATCTTAAAAAAAAAAAAAAAAGGAGTCTTCTGAAACCGAAATGTGCTGTTAAACCTAAAAGAAGTGAGTCTGTTTATGGGATCCAAGAAAAAGCATGGCATCAGGAAAACCAGTTGCCCTTTTAGGGTAGGCACTGCTCAGTGACGGAGCCTCCCTGGGTCACAGGTACCGCGTCTTTTAGGTGAGATGACAGTGCCCATTCTGTTCACCTCTGTTGTGGAGGGATATTGCATGCAAACATGCTTCGTGATTCATGAAATATATGTAAGCATTCTAAGTTTCAGTGGTTTCTCTTCTACCTTGTGCACTCGAGAGCGTGGATGGATCTCCTCTATACGGGGGGGGGGTAATTTGGAACTCTCAGGAGCCTCAAAAAACATTGGTTACTCTTTTATCTAGAATTCAAGTTTTAGGAAACGATCTTGAGGCTGTGCTGAAAAACTCAGAATCAACCTAAATGTCCAACTGTGGGTGATTAGATAAATAAGTTATACTATTACCCTGGAATGGAATTTGATATAGTTACTTTCAATGTTTTGGAGAATATTTAATCACATAAAATAGTGTCCACAACAAGTTAAGGTGTATCAAAGATAAAATAATATTTATAGTAAGTTCCAGGTTTTTGCAAATAAAAGTATACATGTGTGGCACATAAGTACGCCAACAGTATTGTAATTATAATCTTTGCTTTTATTGTTGTTATATAATAAAAGAATGATGTTTATAGTAACGTTGCTGTAGGCTACCTTTGGATTGTAGGATTATGGCTTTAAATTATTTTTGTCTTTTGATTATAGTGGTCACCTAATATTTTTACAATAAGAGAAACAAAAATCATTAGAAAAGTGGTTCTCTGATTTTTAAGCCTATTTTTTGCTTGCATGCTGTCTCCGCATCTCTCCATCCTCCAAATGACTTATCTGCCGAAAACTAAGTGTCCTCACTTCACTGAGACCCTATAGCTGAAAATAATCTGCTTTAGGTCAAGTAGTTAGAAACTCCTTATGTTCTTTCCCACAGAGAGGAGCAATCCCCAAGCCTTTCAGAGGAATGTCTTAGTCACTGAGACAGGACTCTCTTGTGGAAGAAGAGGGTCTTCCTGGTGGCCCTATGAACAGTACCCCCCCCCCGGGGGGGGGGGCCTCCCTTTAGTGAATGTGAGACCAGGAATCTGCCATGCCAGGCACACCCGCCTGATGGAGGGCAGCAGAACTGAAATCTGCCAGCAGGTGGCAGTATCTGACCACTTGCAGCTTTCCCAGCAGGCAACCCTGAGATGTCCAGTTTCTCCTCTGAAATTGGAGAGACTACAGCCCAGAGAAAGAAGGAAAGAGTCTGGAATCCCAATCCATTGTAATGCCCACATCTCCACACCACATTGTCTCTCTTACAAACACTTTAGAAGGGCCACTCTATGTAGGAAGGGGCTTGGAACGTCACCAAAAAGATGAAGTCATAGCGTGTTTCCGTCCTCTATTTGCCTCCTTCCAGGCTTTGTGTCCACCAGCCAGTGAGGTTATGTGACATATGCTTACTTGCTATTCCATGGCCCCTGGATGTTTACGTTGTTTCCTTTCTGTGGTTAAAAATATGGTGTGGGACCTAAAAAGCTTTCTCCGTATTTCAAATTATTTTCTTAGGATGGATTCCCAGAAATGAGATGATCAGTCAAAGAAAACAAGAAGTCTATTAATCTTTTTTCTGCAGCTCAGGGAATAAATAAGGCCTTGGGCTCAGCAGTCAAGGGGACCAGGCTTTCCATCCTGCCTCAGTCATCAGGGTGACTGTGGGCAAACGCCCTATTTTCTCTGAACTTCAGTCATCTTTACTGCAAATGAAGGATACTAACAGCCCCTACACTTGGACATTAGATCCCCATTCCCTCTCCAAGTATCGCTCCCTTCTCTCTTCCATTTCCTCACTCTATCTGGTCATTCCCATCAGCTCACAAATATGCTGTGATGTGACCAATCCTAAACAAATAAGCCAACCAAACCCTCCTCTTGATCCCCATCCCCCACCAGGGATGCCCCATTTTCTTTGCTGGTCTTCACAGCAAAACTCCTGAAATAAGTAGTTGGTACTTGTTATCCTAAGCCTGTTCCTATAAGGCCCTTGCCCCTAACACTCCTCCGAGCCTGCTCTTCACAGGAAACATTGACCTTCATATTGCTACACACAATGATGGATTTGTGGGTCTTGTCCTACCGGACCTAAGAGCAGCATTGGCACAACTAACCATTCCTTCCTCCTTCCAACACTTTTCTCCATTTGGTTTCTAAAACACCACACTCTCTTGGATTTCCTTGCACCTCACTGCAAGTTCTTTCCCAGTCACCTTTGCTGGGTTCTTCAACGCCTTCTGGTTCTTTTTTCTTTTTTTAAGTTTTTAATTTATTTAAGTAATCTCTACAACCAACATGGGGCTCAAACTCATAACCCCAAGTTCAACAGTCACATGCTCTTCCAACTGAATCAGCCGGGCACCCCTTTTCTCTCTGATTCTTTTTTTTTTTTTAAGTTGGCTTCTTGCCCAGCACAGAGCCCAATGCAGGCTTGAACTCATGACCCTGAGATCAAGACCCTGAGATCGAGACCTGAGCTGAGACCAAGAGTCAGATGCCTAACCAACTGAGCCACCCAGGTGCCCCCTTTCTGATTCTTAATGTAGGGGTGCATCTCTTCTCCTTTGATGAGCTCATCACTTTCTCTGGCCTTGATTGGTAGTTCTATGTGTGTCACTTTCAAATCTGTATCCCCAGCCCTGACCTCTTTCTTGAATGTCAGATTTGTCTATACAACTGCCTCTTTGACATCTCCTCTTGGATATCTAATAGAAATCTTAAACAAACTGATCAAAAATGGAAGTCAATTTTTTTCCACTTTCACTCCCCAAATTTCTCCCACAATTTTGTTCCTCACAGTTCATAGTAACTCCATCCTTCCAGTGGGTCAGGCCAAGATCCTTGAAGTCATTCTTGACTCCTCTCTCCATCTCTCACCTTATAGCCAATCTTTCTGGAAATCATGTTAATTTTACCTTGAAGTATATCCAGTCTCTAACCACTTCTCACCGACTCCATTTATGCCACTGTGGCTAAGCCACCAGCATCTCTCACCCAGATTACTCCAAAAGCCTCCTACCAGATCTCCAGCTCCTACTCTTGCCCCCCCCATTAGCTTTTAGTATTCTTGACACAGAAATACATCATCTCCACAATATATAAACAGCTATTGCAACTCAACAACAAAAGGACAACCCAATTTAAAGATGGGCACAGAAAAAAAAAATGGGTGAAGGACTTGCATAACTTGAACGGGCAAAGGACGTTTCTTCAGAGAAGATGTATGTACAAATAGCCAATAAGCAAATGGAAAGGTGTTCAACATCATTAGTCATTAGAGGAACACAAATCAAAATCAGGAGATACCAAAAAAAGAAAAGAAAAGACTCAGCTATACTACAATTATAAAAACAGAACATAAAACGACAAGATACCATTTCACACTGACTAGGATGGCATTAAAAACAAAAAAATAAAAAACAGAAAATAATAAGTGTTGGCAAGGGCATGAAGAACCCTGTGCATTGCTGGTGGAAACAGCTCAAAAGTTCCTCAAGCAGTTAAATACAGAATTACCATATGGACTAGGAATTCCACTCTTAGTAAGTATGGGAGAGAATTAAAGACAAGTCCTCACACCAGTATTTGTACACAAATGTTGGTAACGGCACTGTTCACAATGGCCGAAAAGAGGAAACAACCTAAATGTCCATCAGCTGATGAATGGATAAACAAAGGTGATATATATGTACAACAAAATATTATTCAACCATAAAAAGAATAAAGTACGGACACGTGCGGCAACACAAAGGAACTTCAAGACCATTGTCATGATGGCTAATCTTACATGTCATTTTGACTGGGCTAAGGGATGCCCAGAGAGCTCATAAAGCATCCTTTCTGGGTGTGTCTGTGATGGTTAGCATTTGATTCATTGAGAGATTAGCATTTGGTACAGTAGACTAAGGGACTGCCCTCACCAGTGTGGTCAGGCATCATGCAATCCATCGAGGGCCAAATGGAACAAATGGAAGAAAGGGCGAATTCAGTTCTCTCTCTTCTTGACCTGGGCTGTCTATCTTTTCCTGCCCTCAGACCCACAGCCCCCTAGTCTCAGGCCTGCAGATTCCAGTGGAGTCACACCAGTGGCCCTCCTGGTTCTCCAGTTTGCAGACAGCAGATTATGGGACTTCTCAGCCTCCATAAAATGCCTGAGCCAATTCCTATAACAAATCTCATCCTATGTCTATTTCTATATACTCTGTTGGTTCAGTTTCTCTGGAGAACCCTAATACCATTATGCTAAGTGAAAAGAGCCAGACACGAAGGTATCATTTATATGATACGTTCAGAATAGACAAATCCATAGAGGCAGAAAGCAAATTGGTGGTTTCCAGGGGCTGGGGGAGGGGAGGATGGACAGTAATTGCTTAATGGGTTCGGGTTTTCTTTTAGGGGGATGACACCGGTTTGGAACTATGCAGAGGGGGTGGTTAGATAAGAATGTGACTGTGCTAAACGTCACTGAATCGTTCAGTTTAAAATGGTTAACTTTATGTTATGTGAATTTTACCCCCAAAGAAAGAAGAAAACAAATGTTAAGTCCCCCCTACTCAGCATTCTGCAACAACTCCCCAAATGCCTCAGAGTAAAAGACGAAGTCCTTACAAGGACCCACAAGCCCCCTCCCCCACCTCCATTTAATTTGGTCCCTCCTTATCTCTGTGCTCCCTGTACTCTCCCTCCCCCTCACTCCTCTCCAGCCACACTGGCCTCTTTACTGTTCCTAGAACATTCCAGGCCTGCTCCTGCCTCCAAGCATTTGCTCCAGCTGTTTCCTCTGGCTGAGACACTCTTCCTACAGCTTGGCTACCTTCCTTACCTCTTCTACATTGTTGTTCAAATCTTCCCCTCTCATTGAGCAAGGGGTCTTACCCTGCAGATTATCTCATCTTTCTTTGGAGGGCCCCAATGGCAGATTCACTGGCACTGATTGAAAAATCCCTGATTGACCGGTTAAGACTACATTTCCGGGGGAGGCTGAAACAGATTAGGTATTAATCCCCAAGCCACGGTCTGTGAATTCCGTCTCAATGACACTATTTTGGGTTAGCAGTTTAATTTTTAACAGATCTCATCATAAGGTAATTATGTTAATTTCTTCTTAGTCTCCTACTAGATACCATTCATCTTTCTGGTTACAACTTAACATCACTCTCATTTGGATGCCCAGCTTGGGCTGGGTTCATCTGCTGTGGGCCAGCACTGCACTTCATAGTTTATAGATTACAACTGTCCAAACTGTATTATAACAATGACCTAACCATCTGTCTTCTGTGAGAGTGAATGCTCCATATGGGTAGGTCAGGGTCCCACTTCCTATGTGAGCCCTTCGGTTTCCCAGCTCAGTGCCTGGCATGCGGCAGGGACTCAATACATTTTGTTGGGGAATGAATATATTGGGGAGGAAAAAATTCCTCAGCCCTCAAGATCCTTCTAGCTGGATTAAGAATCAAATTGACATGAGATGGATTAACAGGAAAAAATCAAATTTAGTTTCATATGTAAGGGGAATCCATACAGACATGGAAATTCCAAAGACACTGAGGAACATGACACTTACATGAGTTAAGGAGGAGGATAGGGATCTGAGGAAGACCATTAGCAGAGGGTAGGGGTCTGAGGAAGACCATTAGCAGGAAGGTGAGAGATGTCTAGAAAATAAAACTTGTCCTGTTATGAAGATAAGTTTCTTAGGTAAATCGAAATGTCTTGTTAAAAGTTCTCTTCTTGGGTGCCTGGGTGGCTGGGTCGGTTGAGCATCCAACTCTTTAAAAAAAAAAAAATATATATATATATATATATATATATATATATATATATGTGTGTGTGTGTGTGTGTGTATAAAATTTATTTGACAGAGAGAGAGAGCACAAGCAGGGGGAGCAGCAGAGGGAGAGGGAGAGGCAGGCTCTGCACTGAGCAGGCAGCCTGATGCTGGACTCAATCCCAGGACCCTGGGTCATGACCTGAGCCGAAGGCAGACGCTTAACTGAGCCACCCAGGTGCCCCTGAGCATCCAACTCTTGATTCTGGCTCAGATCATGATCTTGGGGGTCCTGGGATTGGCCCCCTGTTGGTCTCCACACTCAGTGGGGAGTCTGCTTGAGGATTCTCTCCATCTCCCTCTGTTCTTCCCTCCACTCATGCAAGCATGAGCTCTCTCTTTCTCTCTCAAATAAATAAATAAATCCTTTAAAAAAAGAGTTCTCTTCTTGGTACAGGCTCTTTCCAATGTACCTTTAGGAAATAAAGAGCTTTTCCTGAATCTGGTTTTAACTCAAAATAATCTTCGTGCCAAAGTGGTCCATCTTGGAGCAGCCTGCCCTTGGCCCTTACAAATAGGTGAAAGGACATGCTTTCTAACCAGGTCTCCCTGTGGGAGGCTTAGAGGACTCTGAACTAGTGACAGATTGAGGACAACCCTTGGAAAAAGCTTTGATTATCACTATTTCTTGGATAATCAAAGCAGTTAAGTGTCTTGCCCAAGCAAACTCAGCAGGTGAGTGGCAGCCCAGGATTGCCATGGGTCTATCTCTTCGACAAAGCAGAACTTCTACGGAGGTTTAGAGGATGGGAGATACTACTGACCTTTGCTGCAGGACCACCTCCCCCAGGAAGTCTTAACAAATACCCCGAGGGACAATCATTCTGTTTCCTCTGGATTCCCAAATAGTTTATCATTTTCTGTGTTCTAGCATTTTCCACGCAGCCCTGGGCTTTAAACGCTGGTCTCTTTCCCTTTCCTCTGAACTATGCACTTCTCAGAGCCAAGCTCCAAAGAGCGTCCCTCTGGAGTCACTAGGCCTAGGTTCGAATCCCAGCTCCACAAATTACTAGCTGTGTCCCATTGGTCAAATAACTGGACGTCTCTCATGCCTCGCAAAGTGGGTAAGTAATGTCACCAGCCTGGTGGGGCTATTGAGGAATGTAATCCGATCAGGCAGATAAAGGGCTTGGCTTCAATTTTGTCAAGCCTCAATGTTCTGTTTCTCAACAAAGCTTTGGCGAGTGGTAGGCATTTGGGGGGGGGAAATGTCCAGATCAGGGAATCGGAAGCCCTGACTTCTGGCCCTGAGTGGCCGCGTGACCTTGGCCAAATCCCCCTACCTTCTCTAGGTCTCGGCCTGGGTCTGAGCACTGCCCTAGGTTCTCCTGGCTAGGCCCTCCTCGGCCCATGACATTCTAAGATTCCAGAAGCGAATGAACTTGGGGGTTGGGGATGGAGGAGGGAAGGCGGGGCGAGCCGGATTGGCCTCCGCGCGCCACGTGTCCCGCCGGGGAGCCTCCGGCTGCGCTCCCGGCCCGCCCCGCGCTGCGGCTGCTGCTACCGCTCGGCTAACGGGCTCCCACCCTGCGAGCTCCGTTGGCGCCCGCGTCTGCCCCTTCGCGACAGGAAGCCTCCGCCGCGCGGTGAGTGGGTTGAGGCCGGGGAGGGGATCGCATCAGGGGACCCCTCTCTCCCGGGGGCTGCAGGGAACGCGGGGACGAGCGATAAACGCCCAGTCATCGCTGACCTGTGCCTCCCGCGGGGCTCCGGGGAGGGGTGCGGGCAGGTGGGGTGCGCGGGCAGGTGGGGGGGTCGCGGGGGCGGGAACCCGAAGGGGTCGCGGGCTGAATGTGTCTCGAGGGGGCGCAGTGGAACAAACCTAGGGCAGCGGGAGCAGAAGCGAAGGCTGGGGGAGGGGAGGGGAACAGGGAAGGGGAGTGGAAGGGAGGAGACGGGGGGTGGGGGCGGACTCTGCCGCGGGTGTGGTCCAGGGGCTGGGGGCACTTGGGCGGAGGCAGCGCTGGATGCTGGCTGTGCTTTGGCTGGGGTGGGAGGCTGGAGAGACTTGAAAGACACGGGGTTTGGCGCAGCTGGACCGGGGTTGGGGGGGGGCGGTCTAAGGACCCGCAGGGAAGGGTGTGGCTGAGGCCGAAGACTGAGGCTGCAGGAAGAGGCAGACCCTCCAGCCGCTTGTGAAGTCGTTTGTGTGTGTTGTTGGGAGGAGGGCTCTCGAAGTGCAGACCCTTGGGGGACTGGCTTGTTCACACCCCAGGGACCCTCCTCTCCCTTTTGGACCACCGCGAAGGAGACTTGCAGCTGGGCGCTAAGGTCAGATGCCCCACCCTTCTTTCTGCTCTCCGGAAGCCCAGTCTAGGCCTTCCCCAAGCTTGGGTCTTCAGATAACTCCCAAAATACCAGCATGGGACTGAAATACCCTGAATCCGATCCCAGCTCCACCATCGACTTGCAGTGTGACCTTGAATCAGTAGTTTTCCCTCTCCCAGTCTCACCTTATTCCAAGTGCGGAGCTGATAAACCCAGCCGCTCTCCGTGGAAATGATGGCTGTCGTTAAAATTGATTTATTTGTCAGCTGCACGGAATGATTACAAGTTTGGGAAGTCTTGAGTACAAGCTTGGGAAGCCTGGGCTACCCTTGTAGGCCCTGTAAGGGGAGGGGAGGGGTCCTTTGGGAAGAGAATCCAAGCTTTGCTTCCTTCCTACCCCTCCTTTTGTCTAAAGCCCCGCGGGTCTTCTCTGACAATTCCAAATTTGGACATATAGCTCTGGGGTTGGGGTTGGCGAAAGAACTCTGGTTTCCTCAGTCTGCCCATTTTTCACTCACTTCCCCCTCCTGCCCCACCCAAAGCGCACCTGAAATTGCCGGCCCCACTGACCCCGAAGGGATATCCTGTCCTGCTTTGCCCTTCCAGGTGAATGACCCTTCCAGCTGCAGCTCACACAGACCCTGCCCTTCTGGCGGGCAGGCCCTGTGCCATGCAGAAGGGCACTGGCCTGGGAGTCCTTGGAAAGCAGGGTTACAGTTCCGGGTGCTGGAGGGGTCCTGGGGCGAGGTCCTTCCCTGCCTGGGCCTTGGTTAACCATCTGTATGTAGCAAAGGCTGCTGAAGCGGCTGCTGGTATTCTAGCATTCAACTGTTCTAAGACTTAGGATTCTGGGAGTTGGATGGGGCTGGGGAGGGAGGCCCAGGCCTGCATCCCCCTCTGCAGCTGTGACAGTCACTCATCCATCTTCCTCTGCCTTCCACCCTTTGTTCCCAAGGCACTGGCTGCTTGGATTCAGAAACTATCTGCGGTTTCTGGGTAAGAGCCACAGCTCTCGCCGGGGCAGAATGTGGATACCAGTGTGCAGAGGAGGGGGCTGTCCTTGGGGAGGGCAGGACCTCGCCTATGGGAGCGGACCCCAGGAAGGGGTGGGGGAGGCTCTGCAGAGTTGGGGAGCTGCCAGCGTCTGCAGCGTCTGCACTGCAGCACCCAGCAGGAGCCTTGGGCCACCAGGCTCCAGCCCCGGCCTCTGCTCTGCCTCTGAGCTGCCGGGGCCCCGGGCACACCTACCCCTCTAGGCCTTGGTTCCTTCCTCCCTAGAGGGGCAAGAGATGTGCCCAGGGCACAGCTGGTAAAATGGGTTGGGGCCGCATTATTCTAGGATTTTCTGGGGAGGCCCAGGGGTATCACTTGGCCTCACCCTACTCAGCTTCTCCAGGCTACTTCCTGGGTGGGGCAAAGTGCAGGATGTGGTCTGTACCCTGATTTCTGAGCACGCAAGTCCGAGTCTTGTCTGCACCCCTGCCACCCCCACAACGGAGGAGAGGAAGTCTTTGGGGGAGGGGGGACGAATCCTTTATGCTTATAAACTTCTTGGCTTGAAATCCTGCCACACTGCATTTCCTTTCCTCCTGGGATTGAGAGGCTCCTGCAGAGACTGGCTAGGGAGGAATGAGTATCTTTGGGTTCTTTGAGCCTCAGATTCCTCGTCTGTAAAAAAGAGGATGAGGCTGGTCCTCACCTCGTGAGATTATAAGATGGCAGATGTGAGAGTGCTTTGTCAACTGTAGAATGCGGCGCACAGAGAAGCAAGTGCTGCTGTTGTAATCTGGGAAGGGTGTGGTGCTTGAGAAGGCAGGTGACCTGAGCCTCGGGTTCCTCATCTGTAAAATGGGTGTCCTGGTACCTCTTAAATAATAATTAAATTGTAACGTCCGTTATTTATTGAACCTTGCAACTTGCCAGGCCCTGGCTGAACCCTTTGTAGATTGGATGCTGCTGCCGTGCCCATTTTGCAGATGTGGAAAGCTCTCAGAAGTTTAGGGGAGAAATACTACTAAACGCATGTGTGTTTCGCATGTGTCAAGGCCAATTCTCGGCTCTAGATGTGTCTTCTTTTCATCCTCACCACGACTCCTCTGAGATAGGCACTATTTTTATTCTGTTTTACATATGAGGCTAAGTACTTGCCCAAGGCCACTCAGCTCCTAAAGAGCAGGTCAGGCTTCCGTCCCAGGCGAGGCGGCTCCAGCCTCTGTCCTGTTAGACACTATACTTCTCTGTCTCTCACAAAAGCCACCTGAGCTGGGATTCAAACCCGGGCCCATCCACTTCCAAGCCTGGGGCAGCCTGATGATCTCCTGGGGCCTTGCCCAGCCCTGAGATCAATGGTTCTGGGTCAGGAGAGGGAAAGACACTGCTCTCTAAGAAACCCGAGTGTCTGGAGCTGGAGGGGGTGTGCCCAGGCTCAGGGCCAGGAATGGCATTTACCCGGGCTTCATCAGGGCTTCATCAGAGGCTAGCTCCGGGAGGCTGGTGGGGCTGGTCCTGGTGTCTTCCCGCAGGCTGGCGGAGGAGCCATCAGGAAAAGGGGAGGGGAAGGTTCCTGATCTTATAGGCCAGCGGCCTTTGAAGCCCAGTGCACACATCCTGGGAGGTGCTAAGGTGATTTTCTGGGGTATAGGAAAAAACTATTAGGCCTCTTATTACATATGCTTTTAATGTGATGCTTATAAAATATATTTTTATCATGACGAATACTCAATATTTTTTCTTTGGTTACTGGTGGTACATAGGATCAAAAAAATAACAGATTACAGCAGTAGATTGCCAGCTTTGTGTGGGTGGGAGACTCATCTGTCTCATTTTTTATTCTATCCCCATCTCCTACCAATGGACATGCTCAGTATTTTTTTTGAAAAATGAGCTCCTGCTTAATCACTAATTTTCTTCATCACATTGGATAAATTATACTTAACCTCTCAGGTTATTGCCTCTCCTGGCTATAGAATGAGGAATAAAGCACAGTTCGAAGACCCCTAGGCTGCATGTCCTTTTATTGTGTGATAATTTTCCCCCCAAGGGGGTTACCGAAGGAGCATTAAAACAACTCAGTGCATTTCATCTGGCAATCCTTATGACCCGCGCCGTGTGGTAAGGGGTGCAGCAAAGAAGCAGACACAGTAATTTTTAAGAAACAGTAACATCATGATTCAAAAGATAGAAAAATGATCACATGCCAGAGATTTTATTCTACTCACTGACTAATGACTGGACAGGCAGATGTTCTGACCAGCTTGAAAGAGAATCAGTAGACACTTTTATTAAAAGGAATGCACAAACAGCGGCAAACTGGTTTTTCTGGTGGAAGGGGAGGGAGATTAATTGGACCTTCACCAAATAGAACAGTTTGAGCATGTCCGTAAGAATTATTTTGCATTACCACCATTTACCTACAAATTACTGAGCTGTAAAATTGCTCAGACAGACTGGAATCATAACCTGGAGAGTTTGAAGTAGAGATTTTTTTCCTAGAATATCTTGGCAGCAGGCAGCCTCCGTCTACTCAAGGAATGGTTAAATCCACAATGGTTGAACCCAAGCTGGTCAAATGTAGGTGGTTTCTGAGTGCTGTGGGGGTTCAAAGGAGAGAGAAATCCCTTTTGGCTTCCTGGAAAAGTTAGAAGAATCACCTAGGAAAATTTTTAAAAATCGCCAAAGCCCAGGCCTAACCCCAAACTGATGAATCAGAATCTCGGGGGGGGGGGGGGGTTTGACCTTATGCTTTGGTAAATTGGAAAAACTCCCCAGGTGGGATTCAAGAAGCTAGGATCGAAAAGCAAAGCTTGATGCTCGAAGGCTGGTTAGAAAATGCTGGCAGAAGAGGTTCTTGGCTTGGTGGGGGAGGGAGGGGAAGAAGAGGAAAGAGGGGAACACAGATAAATCAGGAAGGATGTTATGGGACTTCAATGCTGAGCTGTGAGGGCCTGCATTAAAGGGGGTCACTGGGGACACGTGGGCAAGCAGTGACACAGCTCAAGTTAGAGTCCCCCGGGCTCCCCTGGGGTACAGAGGTCTGGGGGAGTTTTTGCATGACCTTCCACATTATTTTTTTATTTTTCTCAAATTGCCTTCCCCACACAATCTGATTTCACTCTCTTACACTCAGCATCTGTTCCCACCCTAAAAGCATGCTCTGTTTCTCCAAAGCATGCAAGATACCTTTGGGGGACAGAAATGCTTTTTCTTAGGCTGGTGTTTCTCTTCTGTCTGATATTCCCTATCTCCTCCATCTGCTTCATTCTATGACATCCAGACTCGATTGTGCACACCTGTCAGCCTGAACCCCTAACATGTGTCTTTAACTTGATATATACATCGCACATGAAACAGAAAAGGACAAGGTAAAAAAAACATTTAGAAAGTTGTAATTTTTTGTCCTGCACCCCGATGGCTCCTTGTGCCCAGTACCCCACTAACGGTGACTGGGATGACAGAAGGCACCACTTATTAAACTCTTAATGCGTTCCTAGACATGCTGAGTATTTTACCTGCATTAGCACATTGAATTTTCACAGAAAACCTTATGAGATTAGCATTTCCTAGATGAAGAAACTGAGTCGGAGAGAAATGACAGAACTTGCGCTAGGTCATGAGCTAGGAATTTTCTGGAATGTCTGAATTTGAACTCAGGCCAGGACTGCAAAGCCTGCATTCTTTATTATGATGCTGTGCTGCCTCCCTTGTAAATGTTTGGGTTTATTATAATAAAAGCTACCATTTCTTGAGCCTTTACTTTGTAATAGGCACTGGGCTCAGGGCTCTTCATCTGCTGTTTCATTTATTTCTTGGTACTTGGGGATAATTTTTACGTGCATTTTGCAGATGTGGAAATTGCAATTCAATGAAGGTAATTTACCTAAATCACAAACGGGGGTGGGGTGGAGTGGGGGGGGGCGGGCAGAGCTGTGAGTCACAGCTAGGTCCGACCTCAAAGCCCATGCCTCTTGCATGAATTGGACAAGACCCGTCCCCTGTCCAGTTCTTGGTTTCCCCAACTCTTGCACTTGGCCAGCAGCAAGCCACAAGTCCTGCCAGCTCTGGTGTGTTCTCTCCCCCAGAGCGTTCCTTCTGGAATCAGTCTGGAGCTCCCAAAGGGGAAGGAAGGAAACATGATTCCTTATGGGCTAAGAACTAAGGCAGGGGCTGGCCATAGTAGCATAAAGCCACTAGGAGACTCTACCCTAAAATGGATTTCTGGAATGATCAGCCACGATTGAGCCCTCATGGATAGCCGGGTCAGAAGAGGTTCAGGGTTCCTTGGAGGAGAGAGGCACAGGTTTCGAGTGGCCATACCTGCCAGTCTTGAGAAGCTATTTCAGCCAGGATGATAAAACTTGCATATTGGTTGAGGGGGGGGTAGGTGTGGGGAAGAACCCTCCTGGGACTGATATCCTGAGATTCTGCTGTGAAAATCCATGGTTAGAATCTATAAAAGCCTTTCTCATCCACTCTAGATTTTCCCGAAGAGATAGTGATATTATCCCCATTTTATAGATGGAGAAACTGAGGTCCAAAGAGGAAAGCTGACTTGTCTGAGGTTACAGACAGATTGGGAACCAGACCTAGGTCTTTTCCTTTGGCCTCTCCCTAATGTCGTCTTGCAGCTAAAGTCCACGGTTGTGTGGGGGCTTTGGACCTGGGGCTCGGAGGCACAGACACTGGCCGCGGTGTGGGCCTTGGCAAGTCACTTATCCTTCCTGGGATGTCTTTACCTCACCTAGAAAATAAGGGGCCTGATGTAGTGGATGGTGAAGAGCCCTCTGGGATTCTGAAACATTGTATATGAATCATCAATTCAGCCAATTTGAGAGGTGGGGTCTGGGTTGCTCTGGGAGGGAGCAGAGACCCTTGTAAAGCCAGGTAAATGGCACCGCTGTGATTAGTTCCAGAGTTTTCCCGAGTCCACAGAGCCCACAGAGCGATCCCTCCCCCTTCACCCTTAAACTGCCGTCTCCACATCTAGTTCTGGAAGAAGCTTGCTTTCTGTGTGTACACAAGACCTGTACTCATATGAAGCACATAGACACTGCTCTCTGAGCTGAGAGTATTTGCCCGAAAACTCAGAGGCCCTTCCTCTAAGCCATCTCTCCTTGGAAAGGGGCTCTTGTCCAGATGGGCCTGGGCTGCAGCCAGCAGCTGAAGTTTCCAGCAACAAGGCCAAAGGAAAAACGCTTCCAGACTGGAGGTGCAAGGAGACAGGCCTCAGCCCTCCCTGCCCGTGGGACTTCTCGGGCCTCCTTTGGTCCCCGTTGCTGTACTGGCCTTGGGGATCCCTCACCCCCTGCCCACACCATGCCCCAGGCAGGGAAAGCCGGAGCTGGCTCCTGGCCAGACCCTGGGGTAGTTGTGGTTCCCCATCCCCTGCGGGGGGAGTTTCCACTTTCTGGTGAGAGTTGCAAATTTTAAGGAGGGGCCCCTGGTTGTCAAGGAAACAGCAGGGTTTCCTCCAGCTCTGCTGGGGTTGCAGGCAGATCTCTGTCCTCTGCTCGTCCCCCCCAGCCCCGCCTCCTGTCTGTCTGCTGACTGCAGTTTGGGGGACTCAGGATCAGGCACTGGGGCAACGATCAGGCACTGGGGCAACGGGCAAACACGACAAAGCCCTGTCAGAACTTCCCACCAGTACAGTGAATGCCTGGCATCCTGGGCTCTGCCCTTGACACAAGTTAATGTCTCACCCTCCAACAGCCCTACAAGGCAGGAAAGGGAAAGCCCCAGTTTTGTCCTTGAGGTGACCTTGAACTCAGAGATGAGCAATGTGCCCAAGGTCACGGAGCTTATAAGTGACAAAATGTATTTGAATCCAATTCTGTCCACCTGACTCCAAAACCTGTGTTCTCCCCACTGTGTCACACTGTCCCCAGCAGGATTATGGGCTGAGGTCAAGAAGGGCCGGGTTCCCCTAAGTCGTTTTTGGGTTTTGGGTTTTGGTAGTGGGATATGTGGGGAATGGAAAGCACTGAGCTGAAATGCCGCCCTGGCTTCTCCTCTTCTAGTTCAGCTCCTTGTAGGTCTTACTGAGTAAGCCGGATAGAGTTTATTATTCTCACTTTTAAAAACGAATGCACAGACATGGTTTAAAAAGATCGAATGGTACAGCCCTGACTGAAATGGAAAGCACTGGCCCGTCTTTCTCCTCTTGTCTTTCTCCTTTTGTCTCAGGAGAATTGCTTCACTTCCACCTTTGCCCTTCTGCTGAGAGTGCTCACCGGCCTGGGCCCCTTCTCTTCCCATTTCCAAGCCAGTGACAGCCCTTTCTCCATTTCTTTTTAGGTGTAAGACATTTTTGTTTATTTCTTCCCTCTAGACTCTGTCTCCTATACCGCCCCCCCTTTTTTTTAAGATTTTATTTATCTATTTGACAGAGAGAGACACAGGGAGAGAGGGAACACAAGCAGGAGGACCAGGAGAGGGAAAGCAGGCTTCCTGCTGAGCAGGGAGCCCGATGTGGGGCTCGATCCCTCAACCCTGGGATCATGACCTGAGCCAAAGGCAGACGCTTAACGACTGAGCCACCCAGGCGCCCCTCCTACACCCCCTTTGATAAGATTATATTCTCCTGTTTGTCCTTGAGGGGAAGAATCCAGAGCCTTTACTGTGGCCTCAGGCACTGGTCCCAAGCCCCCATTCCCTGCTGCTTCACTAGCCACCCCGAGTCCCTTGACTGCACACCCCCCCCAGTAGCCACGTGGTTCATGATCCTCTGACCACTTGGCCTGGGCTGCTACTCCTTGTCACTCTCTCCTGACCAAGCGTTATCTTTTCTTCTTACTTTTTGCCATTTGCATTTGTTATTCTTCCCCATTATAGAGTAAGCTGCAGAAAAGCAGGGTTTTAAAAATCTCTTTTATTGATCGCTGTACCCTCAGTGCCTAGAGCAGTGCCTAATCAGAGCAGATGCTCGGGAAATGCGCACTGACGAACATGGGAACCGGGAATGCTAGCCCTTCAGATATTTGCAGCAGACGGCCCAGAGCCCTTGGAGCATTCTCGTCTGCAGAACGTCAAGCCCGGGCTTCTGGAACCCTTCTTGGTGACTTAGACATAGAGCATGCGTGGTACAGATAGCTTGGACTCTGGAATCTGGACTTTGTTGAATTCAGTTTTAAGCCGTGTGACTTTGGGTAAATGATGCAACCTCCCCAGCTTCCCATCCTCCATTTCCTTGTCTGGGGAAAGATGCTGGGCAAGATCGCCGTGAGGATTAAGTGGGACATGTGGGAAAGTGCTCTTTGTGGCCTGGGAGACTTGTGTTTAGTGGTCATGCCCTGTCTCCCTCTCAGTTCCCAGTCCCTCTCCCATTCTGGTGTGAGTGTCTGGACCCAGGCCAGTGTATCCATTGTCTTCGGAAAAATGCGTCTGGCCCCAACACAGGTCTGAGTGTAATTTAATCTAAAGGGCTGGGGGCAGCTGGAAAGCAGCAGGGGGAGCATACCTTCCCTTGGGAGGCAAGAAGGGTGAGGAAATTGGGGGAGAGCATGGAGGGGACCAGATCTCATGGGTCTCTTTCTTCCCCACAGTGTTACCTGCTGCGGAACCTGAGACCATGGCCAAACCAGCACAGGTAAGGAGCCTCTCCCCTTCTGAAGGCTGTGCTCTGCCTTTCCTGGGCTCCGAGACTCCCTAGGTCCACTCTGCAGATTCCTGGTTACCTTCATCTAGAAAGGAGGAGAGGTTCTCAGGCTCTCAGGTTCTCAGGCTTTGCTTGCTCCCGTTACAAGTCACACCCTTTTCCGTTGCAAGTGCCCAGTGACAACACACAACATCCTAAGCAGAAGAGATGTGTATTGGCTATGTGACTGAACAGCCCCGGGCTTCAGGTTTGGCTGGTTCCAGGGACCCAGTTGATATTGTCAGGATTCTGCCTTTGTGAGTTGAACTTCCTCTGGGTTGCTTCCTTCGTGGGCGGTTCTTCCCTGATTTGGCACCCTAGCCACCAGCTGCCCCAGGCTTCCATCCTGCTCCCTGGGCATATGGAGGAAACAATATAATTTATTTATTCCCAGTGATTCCAGGGGAAGTCCTAGGTTTGGTTCTCATTGGCTGGGCCGATGGTGACTTGGATTCAGGCAGTAGAGTTGGTCCTACCCAAACTGCATGGCCCAGAAGTGGTTCCCCAGGGAGAAGCCTGCTGGACAAGCAAAAGCATGAGGGTTCTCTCTCTGCTCTGGAGGTGGAAGTATCCCTTGTCGCCTGCATCTGGGATTAAGTTTCCCTGCTCGGGACACCCCCGTCTTTCATGCTGCAGGACCACTTCGATGGGCAGTAGAAATTGAGGTGTGACAGAGCTTTTACTCCTGGGTGTGGCCAGGATCGGGTTCTGTCCTTGGGCAGAGCTGGGTGTCCTTCTGTGCCAGGCTTCACCCGAGACTGACCCCTGTTGGCTGGCGTTAGAAAAGGAGATCCGGCCACTGCAATGCTGGGATGGAGAAGGGAGAACGAAACCAAGGACGCCTGACCAGGCCCCTTTTGCTCCTCACTTCAGTCACAGAACTACTGACCACAGACATAATAGAAATGCTGTGTGATCTTGGGAGCGTTCTTTACCCTCTCTGGGCCTCGGTTTTCATGACTTGCCACCCAGTGAACAAGGGCCTTAAGGATATCGATTCACAATTTTTGAAGAACACAGTATCTCACGTGATACAGGATCAGTACTCAAAAGAGTCCCAGCGGGGGCCTCCCTATCAGCCTCTGAGGAGCGTACTTTGCACAAGTGGCCTCTCTGACCAGGAGGAGAAAGTGTTAGTGGTTACAGGCAAAGGTCCAAGGCATAGCTTGCTGTTCCCCATTTTCCATGTGTAGTCATACCACAGCTACTTCCTGGGAGGCCTTCAAATTGCAGGCTTCTACATGACCCGAGTGGACAGGGCAGATCCTGGGAGGGCAGAGGGGCCAGGATCCAGGGCGTGGATCTTTGGAATCCTGCTCCAGTGCTCCCGGCCATGCTCCTGCCTGGCTGAGCTGTGGTTTTCTTGTTGCCACAGACCAGGGGCCAGTAGACAGTCTGCAAGCAAGAGTCCCAGGGTGGCAGAGCCTTAGGGGTCCCTCATCCCATGAGATGAGCTGGAATTCCCCGGCACTCGTGCGCCTGCGCCGGCGGCAGAGGCCATAAGGGTTAAGGGTACGGGTACGGGCACGCGGGTGGAGGGAACGGGGAAAGGGGCCTAAGAGAGCTACTGGGGGAGAATAGGGAGCTGATGTGCTCCGGGGGGAGGGGATGCTGGAACAGAAGGCCAGAGAGGAGATGGTGGGTTGTGTGGGGGACAGCATGGGTAATTTGGGCACGCTTGGAGTGCAGGGCTTTGGGCAACGAAGAGGTTGCAGAAACAAAACCGGAGACTTTGAGCAAGGTCTTCCTTCCATTCTTGAGCTGAAGTTTGTACCTATTGCTTCCAATTATGAGCACCCCATTTCTGCATCTTGTGCGCCCCTTTCCCAACACGCACATATCGCCACGCACACATGCACAGAATAAGCCACTCACTCTTTTCTCTGCTCCGATCACCCCCAGTTGTTTCTGCTGTGTTAATGGTGCTATTCTCCCTGTCTTTCCTTCTAGAAGAGGGGAACTAGGGGCCCAATGATGTGACAAAATAGCGTGTGGTGTCGGGAAGGTCCCGGACGCGTGGCTGTGCGGCGTTCATTGCGCAGGGATGTTCTGGGGTGGGACTTGCTGGTGGGCATGAGAACACTGAGGACCGGGCAGAGGGGCAGGCGCTGGTGCCCGGAGCTCCGGCCGCAGCGGAGGTGAGGCCCCGGTCAGGTGTGGTCACGGCAGCTCTGAGGTGGAGTCCTGGCCCGGCAGCCGGCTCTCAGGAGAGGCCGCAGGCTCCCACTCTGGCAGCAGCTGGGGCGGGTCCCGAGACCGCAGAGCCCCAGGGCCCAGGCCGCTCACCAGCTGGCAGCAGGACCGGCTGAATATTTCAGGGTGGAAAGTCCCTTCTGGGCCCTCCCCTCCCCCAGGCCATGGTGTCTGAGGCCAGGACCCTGTCTGCCAGAGCAGCACAGGCCATCTAGGTGAGGCGGACAAGGTGGGGACGCAGACTTCATCGGGTTGGCGTGAGGATGACCGATGGTGGGAACCCAGGCCTGGGTGATTTGAGGGACTGTCTCTGTGCCTCTGAATGTGACCAGTGCTAAGGCCCCCCATGTCCGCCTCTTCTAGAGGCCGTGATCCCAAGGGCCCCTGGGAGAGTTGATTATCCTTATGCAAAGACACACCTGGGAAGCTGGCCCCGATCCTTACTAAACCGGTCTCGAAGGGAACATTTGGACCCAGCTCGCTGTCGGTCTTTAGACTTCCCTTCCCCCTGGAGGACACGGCCTCATCTTTCAGTGGCAGCCCTGGGCTCAGCCACCCGCTGTGGGAGGAGGGACAGGCTGAGGTGGAGGAGCAGCAATGGGATGGGGGGGGATCGGCTTGCTGCTGAGGCCTCTGCCCTTCCACCTTCTCCTCTCCTCATTCCTTCCTGGCAACTGGGGGCGTCTGCACTGAACGCTGAAGAATCTCGGCTGCCTCCCCTAATGTTCTCGCTTGCTCTTGCCTCCAGATCTTGACTGTGCTGTCCCTACGTGAAGCTTTCCCCCTCTCTGCTCTTCTGTCCCCCACCCCCTCCTTTGGGGCCCACTGTCACTCATCCTTTAGGACTCAGTGTAGACTTCCCTGCCAGGAAGTCTCCTTCGTTCTGCTCAGAATATCCTTGGTCATTCATCCACCCGTGTGCCTATCCACGCGGGAAACAGATATTCAGCGGGTGCTTGGTCGTGCCAGGCTCTGTGCTGGGGGCTGGGAGACATCGGTGAGAAAGACAGACACTCCTAGGGCTTTCTAAAGGGACTCTTTTCTGGTCCGGGTGTTTGGCATGCGTTTCTCCTTCTGTGCCCAGGGGTGCGATCGGGTTGCAGGGGACTCACGGATGGCGGGAAGAGGGCCGTGTCCCTTTCTGGCCACCTGCCCTGTCAGAACTTTAAATAGCAACCTGCGCCCACGCATGCATACCTCAGAGGAACAGCAGCTGCAGACCTAAACCAGGCAGCAGCCAGCGTCTGGCCAGTTCTTCAGTGTGGGCACCGGGGGACCAGGAGATGGTCAGAGGCTCATCTTAGTGCTTGCTTCTTACTCCTTTAAGGTGCGCTGTATGTGGGCCACCGCCAGTCCTTGCACGGAGCCTTTCCTGGTCCCCTCCCCTAGCTGGAATCGGCCTCCACTGTTTTCCCAAATCACCCTGCCTCCATGTTAGGGTATTGATGATGAGTTCTATGCTAATTTTGCTTGTGTCTCTCCTCTGGGTCTGAAGCTCATGAAAAACAGGGGCAGGTCTTTCTCCCTGAATCTTCTGCCCTTTGCATCGGGCCTGGCCCAGGCTGAGCGCCCTCTCGCCGTGCCGTGCGCTCAGTGCCTGGGCTCAGCATCCCCAGCCCGCCCAGCTCTCGGCCCCTCTCCCATTCCCATGCTTCTCTGGGGCCGGGTAGCTGACCCACATCTGACTTCTCCATGAACCTGCCCATTGTGCATTCAGATTCTATGTCTGAGATCCGCTGGCCCTGCCTCTCCTCCCTTTCACCCCGAAGACCCAGCCAGCTTGTCCTTAGATGCCAGCTGCTAGCTCAGTTTACTGGGCCCAAAGGGCGGCATCTTGTCTTGGCACTGACTCTGAGGGTGGCTCCGGGCTTCCCTTGGGCCACGACCTCACCGTCGGAAGCCGGCAGCTGCAAGGTTGCTGGAGCCGGAGAGCAGAGGGGACTGGGCCAGAGATCCGGGCTCTGTGGGGCCCTCGGCAAGCCGCTTTTCTTTTTGGGGGTTCAGTTTCTGTGTTTCTGTGATACAGATCATCTTAAGGGCTTCTGCAAGTTGGAGTCCCAGTAATGCAGGCAAAAGGGCTTTGTAAACTGTAAAGTGCCATAAAAATATGAGGAGCTCCTGTTACTCTTGCAGGGGTCATTTCTACCCCTTGCACTCAGCCTGGCTTTCTCCTCCCTCCTGGATCCTGGGAAGCTTGTTCAGTGTGGTGAGCTGGACAGAGCCACCGTCCCTCGGGGAAAGGGCTCAGTCCTTGGGGTAGGCTGGGGCCAGAGGTCCAGGGAGAGTCATCCCTGCCCTTGCCTGGGCTTTCTGTAGTCAGGGCTTAATTTTAGGGGAAGGGAACTCAGCCTAGACTTCTGCCTATGGCCAGGGTTGAGAGTGTGATCAGGGGGTTGGGGCTGGGAGCCCCATTTAAGGCCAAGGTCAGCGGTTTACCTTCTGCTTTTTCTCTCCCCAGGGTGCCAAGTACCGTGGCTCCATTCATGACTTCCCAGGCTTTGACCCCAACCAGGACGCCGAGGCCCTGTACACCGCCATGAAGGGCTTTGGTGGGTGCTTGGTCACCAGCGGTAGGGCCCTAGGGGAGGGAGCAGGACTCACTGGAGCGTGGGGGCCTTTCCGCATGTGGGCCCAGCCCAGAGCCCTTCTGGGCGCAAGGGTCGCGGTGAGGTGTGGAGATGGGCTCACTCATTCTTTTGTCTCCCCTTTTTACTATTTTTCATCATTTTCTAATGAACTATTCCAGACCAACCCAAAAGTCTAAGGAATAATAGAAGCTTCCCCGGCAGGCCTGCCACCCAACTTGAGAACTAGCACTCGCTTCCTCACAGAGTTGAAACCTCCTTGGGAGATCCCCTCCGGAAGCATGACCCCGGCTTCCTCTTGGGGGTAACTGCTGCCCCGAGCTTGGTGCCGATGATTCTCTTTTATTTTCCTTGTTGTTGAAAGAACTCTGTCTTGGGTGTTAGGATACCTGGGTTTTTCTAAGCCAGGTCTCACTGTGAAAGATGGGGTGAGTCCTTGCTCCTCTCTGGGCCTCAGTTTCCTTATGGGTCTGATGAGGGGCCGGGTCACAGGCCCTCTGAGCCCAAATGCTGTGGGTGCTGTGATCCTTCTTAGGAGGGGCTTGACGGGTCCCCATAGATCCTCCCCCACCAACATCCCTGCCTGATGAACAGAAGCCTGGTGCTGAGGACCCCTGGGAGCAGTCCTGGTGGGCTTCCTGGAGGCCGGGTGGGGGAGGGTCACCGCTGCCCTCCTGTCTTCCAGGCAGCGACAAGGAGGCCATCCTGGAGCTCATCACCTCTCGGAGCAACAGGCAGCGACAGGAGATCTGCCAGAGCTACAAGTCCCTCTACGGCAAGGTAACCATGGCAACCACGGGGCAGGTGAGGGCGGGACTGTGTGGTCCTTCGGGGTCTCTCCTGTTGTATTCCAGCTCGGCCTCCGTGCTGACAGTTCTGCCCTCCCTTTCTCTTCTCCTTAGCCAGGCCCCGTTCAGCCACAGAGACATCTACGGTCCTTGCTTTACACTTGGGCACCGGCTAGGTGCCGGCACCCGCAGGTGACCGGGACCTGTGAGGGGTCCGCCTGTGGACTCCCAGATGGTGGGAGAGACCCCCCATAAACAAGGGAACAAACAGTGCTAGGTGGGGGAGAGGTCTGGTGCCATGGGCTTGCCTCCTGCACCGCCGTCTGCTCGCTGGGTGACTTTGGGCGAGTTCCCCGACGTCTCTGCTCCCATTTCCTCGGGTTGATGAGAGCCCGTACCTCCCAGAGTGACACGGCCATGGGCTTACTCAGCTTGGTGCCTTACAGAGCCGGTGCTCTTTAAATGTTATTCTTATTCTAAGTGCTCCTCCCCTTCCTCCTCAATCTCCTCCTCCCTCCCCATCCCCATCCCCGACCCAGGACCTCATTGCCGCCTTGAAGTATGAGCTGACGGGAAAGTTCGAACGGCTGATTGTGGGTCTCATGAGGCCGCTTGCCTATTGTGATGCCAAGGAAATTAAAGACGCCATCTCGGTAAGGAAGCGTGGGTCTACGCGTGTGTTGTGAGTGGGGGTGTGATGCCTGGGAAGATTCCGGTCTCTGCAGCAAGTGCTCACAGAGTCCTGCTGTAAGAGGCAGCTTGCTTCAACCCTGTCCCAGATGTGGGACAGGTGTCGCTGGGAGACAGACCTCATAAAGGGGGTGCTTGGCCCAGACCCCAACACCGCAGCTTCCAGCCCTGAAGAAGCAGGATACAGGGGCATAAAGATGAATTGTGCCCGACAGCCCAAGGCCAAGGGCATACTCTAGGAGGGCAGGAGGACAGGCCCGGGGTGGCTTGAGAGGGCGTCTCAGATGATGAGAGATCAAGTCCGGCCCAGAAGCCCCGGGGAGGATTTGGTTGATCAGAGTGGGAAGGTCCTTCCGGGCTGGGTAAGATGTCAGGAGAGGTGGTGGGAGAGTGTTCAGGACAGGAAGTGCGGCTCGGTCTGCTTGAAGGAGAGGGTGGCTCCCTAGCAATGGGGAGAGATCAAAGCCCTTCAGTGTACCTGCACTTCACAGTCTGTAAAGTGCCGTGAGCTTTGCCCCGGACGACTATTCAACATGAATTTACTTGCCATATTGGTAAGTTTAGCGATGTGAGAGATTGCCTTCTCGATGTCCTTGTGGGCTTGGCAGAGCCACTGGCATCATTTCCATTTCACAGATGAGAAAACAGGGGCCCAGAAAGACGTTTCTTAATGAGAGGTCACAAAGCAAGCTGCTGGCAGAGGCAGGACTAGAACCCATGTCTTCTGATTCTTAGGGCAGCGGCTCGAGTCTGGTGCCTGAGAGCTGTGGTGGGGACGACATAGCTCTGGTCACTCTAGGAAGCCAACCCATGGCTGCTGGTGGCCTCCCTTCCCAGCCCTGACTCCAACGTCCCTTCTGTTCTCCCAGGGCATCGGCACCGATGAGAAATGTCTCATTGAGATCTTGGCTTCGCGGACCAATGAGCAGATCCACCAGCTGGTGGCCGCATACAAAGATGGTGAGATGGGCAGGAGGGGCCGTTCAGGACTTAGCAAGGGTGGGGACCCTAAGAATATCCATCCACCGTCTTTCCTCTTGCCCTCTGATCTAGCCGTCGTTTCTCTTTGTCAGAAATAGCTGCTCTGTGCAGCAATGTTCTAGGTTCTCAGAATATAGTGGTGGGCAGAGCCCACGTAGTCTCTGCCTCCTAGGATTTGCAGATTAATAAGGTAACAAGGGATACAGACAATACCCAGGTAAACACGATGATGGCACATTGTTATACAATGAAGTAACAAGAATCAGACTTTAATTCTGGAGGACCTGCTCCAGATAAGTGTCTTGGGAGGGAATGAGAAGGAGTCAGTTGTGTAAGGAGTGGGGAGAAGATCCTGGCAGGCAGAGGGAATGGCAAGCCCAAAGGCCCTGGGGCAGAAAGGAGCCTGGTAGCTAGCGTGAGGCCAGAGTGGTAGAGGGCAGGGCAGGGTCACACAGGGCCTTGCACGCCAACAGAAAGAGGCAATGTTTGATTCCAAATCCACTGGGAAGCAGGGGAGCCCGTGATCAGAGAGGGCTTTAAGAGTCACCCTTGTTGCTGTGGATTGGAGAGGGAGGGGAACAGAAGCAGGGGACATAGAAAGCTGTAGCCACCGTCCAGGTGGGTGACCACGGTACCCGGAGTAGGATGGCACAGGTGGGGACAGAGGAAGTGGACAGATCCCATCTCAGCATGTCAGGGTCAGTGCAGAAACCTCTGAGGGTACACGCCGGGTCTTTCCATGACCGGTCCGGAGACTGGGTGCTGGGATCATACTGGAGGCAGCAGTGACCTTTATCTTGGATCCCCGAGGTCTCACGGGGATGGGACTAGAGCTTGTGTTCCTTCCCTGCAGCCTATGAGAGAGACCTGGAGGCTGACATCATTGGTGACACCTCTGGCCACTTCCAGAAGATGCTCGTGGTCCTGCTCCAGGTTGGTCCACATTGGGGTCCTTCTGGAAGGTCTCTGCCAGAGTGCGGGCAGAGGGCTGCGGGCACCTTCCGTCTCTCGCCCCAGACAGGGGGGCCTGTGAGGGGCTCCTTGGTGGCTCCTCCGGTATCAAGTCTTCCTAAGCTGTGGCCACTCCCAAACTGCCCATTATCCTTGAACTTGAGATATTTTCTCTCACCCGAGTGTAGAATCCGAGCATCCAGCGGTCTGCTGTGTCGCCCCTGGTTTGTGCAGGCAGGTGACCCACCTTTGCCTTTGCACGCATCCCTCCTCTTTTGTGCCCAGGAAAATCCTCCCCTGTGACCTCTATCCTCTCTTCACACCCACCCCTCCCCCTCCTCTCCAGGCCTCCCTCATGCCATTGCTTCCCCAGCCACGGCTGCCACGGGCGCCACGGCTGCCACGGCTGCCACGGCTGGCACGTCCGCGAGTCACCTGCAGGGATGTGGCATTTCTGGGGCTGCCTGCGCTGCATCTCCCACCGCCAAGCCCTGCCGCTCCTCCCTCCCACCCCCGGAGACATAAAAAAAGACTATGAAGGGGTGGCTTCCATCCGCCGCGTTGTTTTTTTCCCCTTGGTTTTCCTACACAATGTGTTTTTTAAAAAAAATATTTGAGTTAGTTGTTAACAGTTAAAAATGGGGAGTTTTTGCCTGAAAGTCAGATTTCTAGGTTCTTTAGAATAATGGAAAGTAAAAAAAAAAAGTTAAAAAAATAATAAAGTAAAAATAAAATAAATTAAATTAAATTAAAAAAAATAATAATAATAATGGAAAGTTCCGGCCGGCCTGCATTTTGTATGGCACCAGGGGGCTGGAAAACATGCCCTGCCCCGCTGCTTCCCCTTCACCTGCCCGGCTCCCCAGAAATCTCCGGCATTGAGCAGTTTCAAGCCCAGGTCCAAGGACCACACTTGTGGGAAGCTTTATGTAGAAATTAAGCCACTTCTTTGTTTCTTTCACTTCCTCGCCTTCTGTACACAGTTGACCCCAGTTGCTCCCAGGTCTTTTTCTCCATTGCCATAGCAATCCGTAACCCCTAGTAAGCAGCTGGGGAATACCAGAAACAGCAGGAATGGGCAAGTATAACTTTTGCCCCCAAGTTCAAAGCCGTTTGTTCTGGAGAGTTCCAGCTCCTTCTCCACATCTAACAGCAGGTGGGCAGTGCCACCGCAGGGACTGTGAGTGTGCGGGCTCTGTCTTCCAAAGCTCCGTCCCCAGGAGAGCCCGGCGCTTTGAGATCCTGAGATTCATAGTCCGGGGGAGGAGGAGAGAAGCGTAGGCCTGACCCGTGCCCACAGAAGCACGATGCCCGCTTGGGCTGGCCCCGTCCCCTACAAGTTCCGCCCTTTGTCGGATGGGGCACAGGGCCTGGGGGGAACAGCAGAAACACCAGTAGGATTGGGCGCCTTCACTGCTTGTGAGCTGGGATCTCAAGGCCCAAGCCTCAGTTGCTCCCCGCTGAGTTCTCTGGGTGAAGGTCTGGGAGCCCCCAGTAGATCGCCAGGGTGCAGACTTTTTAGCCCTGCGGAATGATTGTCGGCGGGCATCGTGAGCCATACCGGGACCTGTGCGGGGTCCTGTTCTCAGTACGGGCTCTGGTTTGCTCTCGGGTGGGGCACCTGGAGGGACCTTGGTCATTCCCAGGACTCCCCTCTTTGGGCCCAACTCTGAGGATGAAGGGGAAAGCCAACGGGAGGGACCCTATGACTCCCCGCAAAATAGATGCTGCGGTCTTGATGCAGTGGCAGCTGACATCACTTCTCCAGGACCCACCGGGGCCACCACAGTTTCTCTACCGTCCCGGTCTCCACCCCTGGTATCCGGGCCTCCGCCTCCCCGGCCCTGGTATGTGAAGCCCGTGTCCCTGTCTCTGCCCAGGGAACCAGGGAGGAGGACGACGTGGTGAGCGAGGACTTGGTACAGCAGGATGTCCAGGTAAACCAGCACCGACCGAGGGCTCTTGGGGCACGGCAAGGGAATCCCAAGAGCTGGTCGCTTGGGGATCTGGGGAAGGGCTGGGGGCCAAGTAATTTGCATCAAATACCGGAAAAAACTGACTCACGGCCAGCATTGTGTACAGTGCTTTGTCGAAGAAAGGATTTAAATTATCTTTCAAAGATACACAACATATATAAAGTTGGCGAGATATATTTTGGAGCTTTTATTTGTTCCTTTATTCATTCAGTTAATTAATATGTATTGAATGCCTACTATGGGCCGGGCGCTCTGCCAAGCACTGGGGGATCACTACTGATTAAAATCAGACAGTACCGGGAGAGAAAGACATATGATAATCATACAAACACCTTCTCTGGGGATAGAGCATTACATTCCAGGTGTTTTGAGCCCCACTATGTGCCGGCAACACTTTAAGGGTAGATACAGAGAATGCTAAGACATAGTCCCTGTCTTTGAGGAGCCCATGCCATAGTGGGAAGATAGGCATATAAAGAAGTCATTGTAATATACAGCGGAGCAAAGCAATAAAGAAGTAGAAAACTATAGGAGCCTAGAAGAGGGAAGGAGAGGAAGAATGAGAACTCCACCTTGGGGACATCAGGAAGTGCTTCGAGAACAAATGGGACATTTAATCTGGGCCTTGAGGGTTGAGTAGGAGTTTCCCCAGAAAGAAAAGAGGGTATACGGGTGTATGCAAAGTCCTGGGGCTACCAGTTACCCATATGTTCAGGGATCCAGCAGCAGTTGATTAGCTTGGCCAGCAAGTTCTGTCTCCTTTCCATGAAGTCCTTCCTCTTCCCCTTCAGGACCTGTACGAGGCAGGGGAACTGAAATGGGGAACAGATGAAGCCCAGTTCATTTACATTTTGGGAAATCGCAGCAAGCAGCATCTTCGGTTGGGTAAGTTCCAGAGAACAAAGACCTACAGCTGCTCCCCTGGAGTTGTGCCAAGGATTCCATTCTTTTTTCCTTTGCTACTAATAGAGCAGGATAGTTAACTTCATCTACAAGGCAAGTACTAGTCCTGATTTTATTAGGTGGTGGTTTGTGTAGTCCCTCAACAAAGTCATTGACAGGATGCTCAACCTTCCCAGCTGAGTACAGGTCCTGTAGGACTGGACTACAGGGACTGTGTGTCCCTCACGTGATACATGGCCTGGCTGCACGGTGGCTGGTGGTGTGCATGACCTCCCTGCCGGCGAGCTCCTCAAAGACCAGCCCTGCCTTCACGGCGGGCGCGCCGGTCCTGGCCTCCCCGTCTGAGGTCCTGGCTTCTCCTGCCTTCTGGGGCACTCTCACCGTCCCTGTCTCTCTGACTCAGTGTTTGACGAGTATCTGAAGACTACAGGGAAGCCGATCGAAGCCAGCATCCGAGGGGAGCTGTCCGGAGACTTCGAGAAGCTGATGCTGGCTGTGGGTACGTCCTGACCTTGCATTCCCAGGGGCTTTGAGGGATTCTGGGATTCTGGTCCAGGAACAAGAGGCCAAGAATGGAGAAGGGGGATTATATTGTCTGGAGGCAGGAAGGAGAAAATCAGGCGGGCAGTGGATTCTGCAGGTTGGCCGCGGCAGGCTGAGGTCGGGGAGGCAGGGAGTGGAGCCTCGGGGGCTGACTTTTGCCACTCCCTCCCCCGAGATAGGGCAGTGCGCCCGGGCTCCGGGAAAGGACCAGCAGGAGAGCAGCTTTGTGTGGAGCCCGTACCGTGTGCTAGGTGCTGCATGGAGTGTTTCATCTTGAAAAAAGACCCGGGAGGGGGCATGATCTCCATTTCACAGATGCGGAGACCGCATCTCGCAGAGGCTGTGTCGCTTGCCAAGGGGTCGTTCTGTCATGACTTGGGGTATTCCGGGCACAGGGCATGCCAAGAGCTGACTAGTCCGTGGTAGAGTCAAGATTCAAACCCGGGGCTTCTCCCAAATCTGCTGTTGACTTGGGGCAAGTCCCCTGTCCTCGCCAGGCTTCAGTTCCCTCATCTGATAAATGGCGGGGGTGAGGGCCTGCCTGACGCAGAGGCCCTCAGAAGCTCGACATTGTGAGAGTCGATGTGTCTGAGTCTGGGGAGGGTTGTGTGCGTGTTTTCTGGGGGAGAGCTCTAGCCCAGCCTCATCCTCCTGCCCAGAGCTGTCCCCCCCCCAACTCTGCCTCAGGCGGTCAGATTCTGGCCTGCTCTCCCAATACCTTTCTGGCCGCAGCGGGATCTACAGAAACACGTCTCCCAGCTCCACCCCAGACTCTGCCCCCCACCTGGCCCCATTCCCTGCCAGCCCCCCAGGGTTCGACTTCGACTAGAAAGACGAAGTGGGTCTTTAAGGTGCACAGCCCACATTCCAGCAGCCCGGTTCCTGAGTTCTCAGTGCTCTGGGTTTGTGTCAAAAGGAGGTGGGGCCTCGGGTCATCAGGAGCCTGGGTTCGTCCTGGGTTTGCACTTCGTGGGCCCCAAGGGGTAAGAATAGAGAAGGGGTCAGGCCACCCCAACCCATTCCGAGGCAGCCAGAGTAACTCCACCTCTCCTTCCCTCTTCCCAGTGAAGTGTATCCGGAGCACCCCAGAATATTTTGCGGAAAGGCTCTTCAAAGCCATGAAGGTGTGTGTGGGGTCGGTGGGAAAGAGCTCTTGGGAGGGGGTCTCTGCCCATCCCCACGGGACTGTAGAGACGCTATGACAAGTCTGCAGGGCCCACTGACCCAAGAGAGCCCTCGGGGGATTGGCCACAGGAGAGAGCGACGGCCCTTTTACCAGGCAGGCTCCCCAGCCTGGGCTGCTGTCCGGTCACACGCGTGCCCACCCAGGTACCTGCTCCGACCTTGTGATTGATCACGGTGTCAAGACAGCCCTTGCTTGACTCATCCAGCCAGAGGGGCTGGAAACCCACACGTTTTAAAAATATTAATTGCCCAGAATGTTTCTGTGCAGCGGATGTAGATTAGACCACTTTGGAAGATTCTTGTTGTCTGCTAAGGTTCGCGATGTTCATCCCTGTGTCCCAGCGATTCTACCCTGGGTGTGTACGTGAGAACAGTGATTCCCACTATTTTGCCCACAGGACACACAGAAACTGATGACAATTCGTAGCACAATAGGTACATGAATGCAGAGGCCACAGACCCAAGGCCCGGGAGCTCAGGCCTTCCTGGCCCCGGTTGGCCATCCCACAAGGGCAAGGGAACAATGGCCCATTCACTGTCTTTCAGAGGGAGGTCAGGCAGCTCAGCCCA